>OZ038507.1:56628222-56715722 GCA_964036315.1 Acanthosepion esculentum
CATTTAATGCCAACAACATTTTTGAAATAGATTCATAGCGATAGTTTGGTAAAAAAAAAAAAGTGTGTATGTATACATATATATCTGAACCATTTTTCAATTACTCATATTTTTTAGTACAATCCAACTTCTTTTAGGAAATTTACAATCTTGGATGGTTTTATTTTCGTAATTTTTTTTAAAAATTACTCACTTGGTGATATTTTGTTCGCAATATTTTGTATTCTGAGTTCCATTCTCTAATTTTTTTTTTCAAAGAATGTATAGATGTATAGCGGTATTATTATTATTATTATTATTATTTTTATTTCCTTTGATATCTGGCGTTTACACATTTCTTTCCGGGTCCCGCCCAGGGACATAAGGTTAGAAATAGCATCATGACACTTTCCACTGCAAAAAAAAATAAAAATAATAATAATTATTATTATTATTATTATTATTATTATTTTCTAATTATTGCTGATAATAATTTTTCCTTCGAAAATTATTGCTGGTAATAATTTTCTTTTATTACAAAGTATTTCTGGTATTAAAACCTATTTTTACACAAGTTTGGGAGTTAATTATTTGCCCATAGCTGGGACCCTAACAGGTGCTACCACCCCGGGTCAGGGTGGACCTGGGAACACCAGCAATTAAGAGGTGGTTCCACGCTCCTCAAAACCTCCTGATCAGAGGCCTTGCTGTTGGACGTAGTTTATCGTCTTACCCAGAACACGGATGTAGTTTATCGTCATACCCAGGACGGTCCTTGTGGGAGAAGAATTATCTTCCACCCTCCAACCTCTCTCGCCCAGGCTGGATGTGTCAAATGTCTCCCTGTTCTATCGCTACTTCCATGAAAAGTGCCCGGACGAACTACATACCTCGCTTCCGCTAGGTCTAACCTTCACGGCTAGGACCCTCCATGCCACTTACACAGTGGCAAACCAACCTCCATTCCCTCCCTTTTCCAACGGTGAGGTTCCCCTTAAACAGATTCTTCCCACTTATCATCCACTCTTATCCACATAAGCTACTCCTTAACGTAACCTTCTACCTGAAGTAATCCAGTGATTTGACTTTAAGAGTTGTGAGTTCAATACCTGGCCACAGCAGAGGTGAACAAAAACTTAAAGAGTTGAGTTACTAAAAGGAAACTAAAAACTAAGATATCCAGAAAAGGCATGGCACGTGGAACGAGAACGGTCTACCCCGGTTCGAAATTACAACGTATATCACCTGAATAAGGCCGCAGCGTACAACGGTGGAAACGTCGTAAATATGAGAATAAAGATGAGGACTACAGTCGAAAAATGTAAATAGTTTGCTAAGTTATTTAGTCTTTGTGGGAACAGCAAAGCTTTCTGTAATAGAAATAAAGAAAGAAAGAAAGGGAAGATAGCAAAGGCGATAACGTACTAACGTCTGCTTTAGTGAATGGAAAACATTGTCAATTTTTAATCTTTTCATTAGTACCCCCTTACTGCGTTCGTAATTTCGGTGTTTATTGCAATATTCTAAAGCGTTGTTTTGAGGAAATATCTAATGATGCATTCGGGGTATTTCAACGGATGTTTTATAGTCCTAGAACTAGCAAGGACCTTATTAACTCATTAACTTAAGAGTTATGATTCATCTGAAAGTTCAATTTCACGGGTCCTGGGCGAAGACAATAAAAAACAATAACTGTCCGATGCGCGATCGCTATTCCATGAATATAAATATTGCAATTATCTTTGTCATCCAGACCTATGAGTTGTACTAACTGACGTAGTTGATTGATTGGCTGCTTTACGGCTTATCAACACTTTACGGGTCGAAGTCGTTTTTCGCTTAAAGGTTAAAAGAGTAAAATAAACAAATAGTTAAAAATAATCGGTTTTGTAAAAGAATATTTTTTTTGGTGTTTAAATTATTATGCAAGCTGTATATATAATTTGAAACTTTGAATATAGGAACTTATATAAAAATAGGTCCATTTGCTAACAGTCTGAATTCAACGTCTGATTGTGATTTCCGGAGCGTAGTTTAGATGCGGCACAAGGCCGAAAGTAGGGGGCACCCAGTGAGGGTCGAACTCACTACTCAGTCGTAAATGATCTAGCAAGACAAGCTTCCTAAACATCGCACCACGTCGAGGTGCCCATGCAACGTCTGATATTTCGGAAGCTTTTCTGCCTGCCATAGACTGCAGGAGATCAAGGCACTACACCTTTTGAACCTTACGTTTTCCACTGACATGAACTGGACCGGCTATATCGAATCAATTGTTGCATCTACTGCAAGGAAAGTTGTGTCACTTTGTCGCGCCAGAATTTTTTTTTCTCTTCAGAATCCGTCTTGCACATTTGCAAATCTACCATTCATCAGTGCGTTGAATACTGCTGCCATGTCTGATCAGGTACTCCTGCTATTCATCTCAAGGTTCTTGACAAAATCCAAAGAAGGATCTGCAATGTAATTGATCCTGAGCTGGCATCTCAACTTCAGTCACTTTCTCATTGACGTGGCATGGCTTCTGTCTTTTCTACAAATATTTTCATGGCAACTGCTCCAACAAGCTTTAATCCCTGGTGCCCCAACTACATGAATTTAAGCGTGCTACTAGATTGGCATTTAGGTCCCATCTGCTTACTGTCAAAATAGCTAAATGCAACCACCACTTCTACTCTAAGAATTTCTTTTATTGCACTTCCTGTCAATGGAACTCTTTTCCATTTACATGCTTCCCTGATAATTACAATCTTCAAAAATTTAAATGCAACGTCAATCGCCATTTTCTACTTTTTTAAAATCCTGTTCATTTTTTGTCTTTTTCGCAGAACTCCCTATGCTTAGTCACTTTCACTCCCTGTAACCCTGCATATTATCTATCACCATGGTATGGGGAGCTGGCAGTCCAAGAAAAGCATTTGCACCCCCATACTCAGGAAATGATGTGAATTAATTTTAGTATTCTAATTATTACACCAAGAACCATTCATCATTTTTAGCACTTGATACTATTTCACTTTTCATACATATTAGTAAATAAAAATTTTGGCAACCTTAACTTTCATGCCTACAAAAAATGGTGTGTCAAAAAGACAATTTTTCCCTTGGCTCCATTATTATTTTGTACTACCTTAAGTCCCTCAGTAATGTTTATTTACAAGATTATAAAAATATGTGAGCCAAGTCTAATATGATGTTTATTATTTACCTTTTATAAAGATTTATTATTTACCATTTTATAAATAAAGAAATAAATAATGAATTTAAGCGTGTTACTAGATTGGCATCTAGGTCCCATCTGTTTACTGTCAAAATAGCTAAATGCAACCACCACTTCTACTCTAAGAATTTCTTTTATTGCCCTTCCTGTCAATGGAACACCTTTCCATTTACATGCTTCCCTGATAACTACAATCTTCAAAAATTTAAATGCAACGTCAATCGCCATCTTGTCTTCTTGAATCCCGCCCATCTTTTGTACTTTCCTCAATCCTCCCTATACTCAGTCTTTTCTCTCACTTTCACTCCCTGTAACCCCTTGCGTAGTAGTGGCATTCACGCCTTGCTTGGGGTGAAATGATTAAAAAAATTGCTGAACGGATGAAATAAGAATATATAGATAAATCCCTTCAACCTCTCTCTCAGAGGCGGGATGTGGCTAGCCTCTCACTGCTCTCTCGTTACTTCTATGGAAAGTGTTCGGACGAACTACATTCCTTGGTTCCGCCAGGTCTAACCTTCATGGCTAGGACCCGCCATGCCACTTACATAGCAGCAAAACACCCATATTCCCTCCGTATTCCATCGGCGAAAAGTATGTTCCGCTCGAACAGCTTCTTCCCGCGAACCACTACTCGATGGAAGAGACTCCCAATAAGATGTTTCCCCGATCACTAACCTGCTCAAGTCCAAAGCCAACCTTTATCGTTTCCTTCTCTCCATATAAACTACCCCTTATCGTAACCCTCAACCTCGAGTGGCTCCCGGGCCTTGAACTTAGTGAAACTTACTTAATATATATATATATATGAGTATATATATATATATATATATATATATATATATATATATATATATATATATATATATATATATATATATATATATATATATAATATTGCAGTAGTTAAAGTCTTTTTAGTTAACACATACGTTTTTTATGGTTATCTTTTTTCAAAATTGTCACTTAAAAATGGCGTACTGTTGTGATATTTGGGCGGGGGATTCCTCGTCGTCATTTTCCAGTCGAGATAGATTTCAAAGGCCTCTCCCAGTTCTTGTGGGTGACGAATAATTTTCCCGCTTCCAGTCTCTCTGTCTCTCTCTCACAGGCGGGATGTGGTGAGCCTCTTTCGTCTCTATCGCTACTTGCATGGAAAGTGCTCGGACGAACTACATTTCATGGTTCTGCCAGGTTTAACCTTCATGGCTAGGACGCGCCATACCACATACATTGAAAACCATCCACATTTCCTGCGTATTCCATCGTCGAGAAATAAGTTCCACTCAAACAGCTTCTTCCTGCCAACCACTGCTTGGTACTACAGACTCCCAATCATAACCTGTTCAAGTCTAGAGTTACTTGTTACCTTCCCCAACTATCTCTATAAACTAACCCTTTACGTAATCTTCTACCTGGTGTGGCCCCCAGGTCTTGTAAATAAAACAATACCAAAAATAACAAAAAAAAAAGGAAGAAGAAGGAGGTAACGGAAGCTGTTCAAAGTCCCTTGAAAATAGAATATACATCTGAGGATACTTGGAAAGCGCACCAGTCGAAACTTCGTAATCGATAAAACTATTGGATGGGTAATATTTTGAATAATTCAAAGATTAGTAATAAGAACAATCTTGTCTCTTCCTTACTGAATTTGTCAGCACGTATGTTACGCTTTGTCAATAGCTTTTCAAATAATGGATTATTCCGTTTTGTGTGGAAAGACGGGAAAGACATATTAGAGACACTACTTGGTTTCAGTGAGCAAAAGAAATAAAGAATGAAAGAAAGAAAGAAATAAGTCTTTCATGTCTTCTGCCAATGTCTCATAATTAATGGACTATTCCGTTTTGATCGCGTGGAAAGACGGGAAAGACTTATCAGAGACAAAAAACAAAATTCAAAGAGTAAAGCTGTGAAATTTTCACGGGTGCTACTAATTATATATTTATTATTCTGTTTGCGACTTAATCCCTAGGTTATTTAGTCATCGCGTTACGCCCCGACAATACATCATATATAATGGACTATTCCGTTTTGATCCCGAAGAACGACGGGAAAAGACAGATCGGAGATTTTGTTTCGCTTTAGTGAGAGAAATAAAGAAAGAAATAAAGAACGAACGAAAGAAAGAAAAGACGATAACGTTCTCACTTGAAATATCACAATCCTTCTTTAAGTATTAGGTTATCACACATGAAAAAGAAAAGGGCGGTGAATTTCTGCCGGATATATATGGCAGTGAATGCAAGACGTCATTGATGAAGAGGCAACACAAATGTGGATCTAAAGAAAGATGTTGAAAATACCAGGGACAGAGTGCGTAAGCAACGAAGAAATCTGAAGGGAAATGGAAACTAAAAGGACACTTAGACTTGGAATCAGAAAGAAACATTTCTTGGACGCATAATGAGAAAATCGAAGGCTTGGAGAATTTGACACTCTCAGGGCATACTAAGGAAATTGTGATTGAGGGAGTTAGCGGGCAAGCTACCCGACGAGCTTGTGCGAATGGATGGGTTTGGTGTAAAGGCAAACTTTACTAAGAGCTACAAAGGATAGGAAGAAAGGACACGGCATAAAGAAGAAGAAGAAGAAGAAGAAGAAGAAGAAGAAGAAGAAGAAGAAGAAGAAGAAGAAGAAGAAGAAGAAGGCGGAGGGGAGGAGGAGGAGGAGGAGGAGAAGAAGAAGAAGAAAAAGAAGGCGAAGAAGAAGAAAAAGAAGAAGAAGAAGGCGGAGGAGGAGGAGTTGGAGAAGAAGAAGAAGAAGAAGAAGAAGAAGAAGAAGAAGAAGAAGAAGAAGAAGAAGAAGAAGAAGAAGAAGAAGAAGAAGAAGAAGAAGAAGGCGGAGGGAGAGGAGGAGGAGAAGAAGAAGGCGGAGGGGAGGAGGAGGAGGAGAAGAAGAAGAAGAGGAAGAAGAAGAAGGAGGAGGAGGAGGGGGAGGAGGAGGAGTTGAAGAAGAAGACGGAGCTGGAGAAGAAGAAGAGGAAGAAGAAGAAGGAGGAGGAGGAGGGGGAGGAGGAGGAGTTGAAGAAGAAGACGGAGCTGGAGAAGAAGAAGAAGAAGAAGAAGAACAACAACAACAAGAACAAGAACAAGAAGAACAAGAACAAGAATCACGACAACAACAAGATAGCGTAACTTTCTAACGCATTTGCTGAATTTTTGTGTATTTAAAAATCAATCAGAAAGTTAGTTAATAATGAGGATATGACATGATCAAAAGAGGACGGTAAGTGCGACACTGGGATCCGTAGGCGTATTGGGATGGCCAAGGACATATTCCAAAAGTTGGACAAAATATTGCGAGGCAGGAGGATATCTTTGATAACAAAAAAAAAAGAATACTGAATTGTTACGTGACATTTGTCCTTCTTTACGGCAGCGAATGTTTGACGAGTTCCTCAAAGATGAAGAGACTCGAGACGACAGAGATGTGGTAACATCGGCCTTGCTGATCATGTCTTCAGGGTGTAGTCATACTCACCACGCTTGGACAATTGCGGGTTGGTGAGAGTTGATGAGGCTATATGACCCATAGTTGGTGCACTTGAATACAGATTTTTCCTTCTCTTGGACTGGTTTCCACTCAAAGCTATAGGATGCAGTCTGTCCTGCAGTTTGACTTAATACAGATCCAGATTCAGGGCCTCCCCTGATTGACCACGCCTTTAGAGGTGTATCCATACTCACCACGCTTGGACAATTGCGGGTTGGTGAGGCTATGTAATCGATAGTTGAAGGTTTTGAATTCAGAATTGTTCCTCGACTTGTTTCCAGTTAAGGATATAGGAACCAGTCTGTCCTGCGATTTACCCATAACTGGAGGAATGAGAGACAGAGAGATTTATAACCTTTCCATATGGCCAAGGACACATTCCAAAAGCTGGGCAGAGCAGTGCGAGACAGGAGGACATCTTTGGTAACAAAGGAAAAATACTGAGCTGTTACGTGACATCTGTCCTTCCTTACGACAGCGAATGTTAGACGAGTTCCTCAAAGATGAAGAAGAGACTCGAGGCGACGGAGGTGTGGTTCTACAGAAGGATGCTAAGGATATCATGGACCGAGCGTGTGAGAGAGGTTGTAAACAATGAGGAGGCTTATACTTAATATCAGGAAGACACATAATGAGGAAGTAGAGCCTGGAGAATCTGATACTCACGGGTCGAACAGAGGGAAAGAGTGATGAGAGAAAACAGCGCGTGACATACCTAACGGGCTTAAGCAACTGGATGACAGAACGTGGTCTGGGGGAGGAAGCAGAGGGAAGGAACTTGTTGCGAGCTGCAAAGGAGAGAGGGAGGTGGAAATCCATGATCGTCAACGTCCTGAAAGGACATGGCACATAAAAAGAAAGATGGTTGACACAAAGACACACATAGCAAGCATTGCTAGTTTACCTGTTCAATCTGGTATTAGCAGTTCTCGCCATAGACTAGAAAATGTTATAATAAAAATAATAATGTGGAAAATGAAAACAAGAGTAGTACCAGCCATAGTAGGTGCACTTGAAATGATAAAAAAGGAACACAACAACACATTGAAAAAATCACTGGAAATCCCAGCTTAAAAGAAATACAAAAATTGTCTTGATAAGTACAGGCTACGCACTAAAAAAAACTTTGTACATGTAACGCTAGTTATGTTACGGGAGTTAGAAAAACAAATAATGAAATGTAGCCATAACAACACACCTGCCTTAGATCTTTCCGCACACTTCGTAGGTAGTGTGACCACAGCAGATATCGAAATATAATAATAATAATAATAATAATAATAATAATAATAATAAAATAATGTTACTGTGACTTTTAGAGTTGTTGCTTAATTTTAGATTTTTTACGTTCACGTCTTTCTCAAAAAAAATTTACAAATTGAAAGGACAGAATAGATAAGAAATGTAATAAGTATTTGCAGAGATAATTGACTTAAAGAAGGACGTAAGTAAAGAAAAAAGAGAAAAAAGGAGACAAATAAAGAGATAACGGAAGGAAAGGCGGGAAAAGGAGAAAAAGAGAGAAGAGAAAAAGAGAAAGAAAGAAGAGAAAGAAGAGAAAGAAAGAGAGAAAGAAAAGGGAAAAATAAGAGGAGGAAAGAAATGGGAAAAAAGAGAAAGAAAAACAGAAAAAAGAATGGAAAGAAAGAAAGAAAGAAAGAAGGGAAAAAGAAGAGAAAGAAAAAAGGAAAGGAGGGAAAAAGAAGTGAAAAAGAGAAAGAAATAAGGGAAAAAGAAGAGTAAGAAAGGAAGGTAAGGGGAGAAAAAGAAGGGAAAGAAAGAAGTAAAGGAGAAAAAAAAAGCGAAAAAGAAAAAGAAAGAAAGAAAAGAAGGAATAGAAAATAAAACGAAGAAAAAGAAAAAAGGGATAAAAGAGAAAGAAAGGTCGAAAGAAAGAAAAGAAGGAAAGGAGAGAAAAAGAAGAGAAAGAAAGAAGAGAAAAAGAGATAGAAAGAAGAGATAAAGAAAAGAAAGAAAAAAGAAGGAAAGGAGGAAAAGACGAGAAAAAGAGAAAAAGAAGAGAAAGAAAGAAAAGAAGGTAAGGGGAGAAAAGAAGAGAAAGTAAGAAAAAAAAGAAGAGAAAAGGAAACGAAAGAAAGAAAGAAAGAAAGAATAACTTTATTTCATGACGAGCCAAATTATCCACGACTTGCTACGTGTCACACATTTTTTAATAAGAAAATGATGATTGATTTTAAATCATTCTTATAATTTGTGTCGAAAACTGATGCATTTCAATAATACTCAATAATCTTGCCGATGCCTCCTCCATCTTCTGGCTTTCTCCTAAATTTTGGATAGGAGTCATTCCCTTGTTCAAATTTAAATTTAATTTATATCAAATGGGAAAAAGTTTCAGTGAGGGAGGGGTGTAATAACAGCTTGATCTGACTCCATTGATATGTATTTGATGCAATACGTGATTGAATGAACTGATGAGCAGATTTCAACATTGATATGAGAGTTGAACTGTCGCAAGAAATATTGATTGGTGATTTCTTACTCAACATGACGTCCATATTGCCTCATTTTTATCTTGCCGATGTGACCTCCATCTTCTGACTTTCTACTTCTATCTTTTGGATAGGAGTCATTCCCTTGTTCAAATGTGAATTTAATTTAAATGAAAGGGAAACAAATCAGTGGGAGGGTTGTGTCCCCCAGAGACTCCCTTTGATCAAAATGAAATATAGTTATCCAAGAAGTAACCAAAAAGGGTCACCGGGGGTGGGGGTACAATCCCCCGGGCAACCTTTTTGATCAAAATGATCTTGCCGATGTGAACACCATCTTCTGGCTTTCTCCTCCTATGTTTTGGATAGGAGTCATTCACTTGTTCAAATTTAATTTTATCATCAAAGGAAAAAAATAGTGGGGTGGGGGCTTGTACTCCTCCAGGGATCACTCTTTGATCAAAATGAAATATACTTATCCAGGTACCCTAGGTAATGTACTTTCAGAATATATATGGTTATCGGGTTCTATCTTCAAAACCCCAGAAGGAGCTACAATTTTTTTATGACAGTATATATATATATATATATATATATATATATATATATATATATATATATATGAAGAAATATAGTCTTAAAGTGTGCTATATTTATGGGATAAAGTGCTCAATATCAGAGATAGAGCGTGTGCAAATATAAAAGTCAACTAGTTGCTTGGCGATTGCATCTAGCATGAAACAGACTGTCGCCTCTAAGTGTTGACTTCTATGTTCACTTATATATATATATATATATATATATATATATATATATATATATATATATATATATATATATATATGAATTTAAAGAAAAGTAGACCATTGTTATAATTTATTTCACCAGAGAATTTCTTTTTCTCTGGATCATCAAACTTCACTTCCAAGGATGAAAAAATGAATTTAAACTTACACATTTGAAGGGCAGTATTAAGCTTATGTAAGGTGATATAGAGAGTGGTGACAGATACTATATATATATATATATATATATATATATATATATATATATATATATTGACATTCACAGAAAGACCGTTTCGCAGCTCATCAGTGTGGCTAGACATCTCATTGATTGCCTCATGCCGTGATCGAAACTCGACTGATTTGGTATTAGTCGGAGATTTTGCCCCTAAGCCACGTATTTATTTTTAGACAAACACGTCAGATTAAATTCAAATTACTTGCATTGTTTTTGACCAAATAAAAATTAAAAAAGGAGTGAACACTTGTTTTTCCTTACAATGAGATTAATCCTACAAAATTGTACTGGAATTTTTTTTTGACAATGTATGCGATGTCTTCAATTTTACTATCAAATGTATTGATTGTCATTTTACTACAAAAGTGTATTTTGAGTATATTTTTTATAAAAGTATATTGCTGGTATTTTTACTATAAAAATGTATTTTTGTACTTTCCTATTGTTTCGATTTTTGTTTGGTAGGGTTCCCTATTTGCCCATAGCTGGTGCCCAAACAGGTGCTACCACCCCAGGTCAGGGCGGACCTGGGAACAACAACCGTTAAGAGGTGGTTCCATGTTCCTCAAAACCTCCAATTTCCCGATCAGATGCTGCTGGATGTAGTTTATCATCACACCCACGTCTAGTCATAGAATGTGCATTGGAATAGCGAAAGCTGCATTTCAAAAGCTAAACGAAGCGGTCAGGTTGAGAAAAATTTCCTTACAAACAAAGCGATGAGTACGGAACTGTTATATAATATCGTTCCTCCTGTATGGCAGCGAATACAGGGCAATCAACTGAAAGAGGAAGAAGAGACTTGAAGCAACAGAAATGTGGTTCTACAGAAGCATGGTGAGAATACCATGGACCGAACATGTGAACAACGACGAAGTTTTAGAGAAAATTGAAACAAAACGGACACTTATACTTAACATCGGGAAGAGAGAATACCATGGATGGAACATGAAGAAGAGACTTGAATCAACAGAAATGTGGTTCTACAGAAGCATGCTGAGGATACCATGGACAGAACATGTGAGCAACGACGAAGTTTTAGAGAAAATGGAAACAAAAAGGACATTTATACTTAACATCGGGAAGAGAGAATACCATGGATGGAACATGAAGAAGAGACTTGAAGCAACAGAAATGTGGTTCTACAGAAGCATGCTGAGGATAGCATGGACCGAACATATGAGAAACGACAAAGTTTTAAACAAAATGGAAACAAAAAGGACACTTATACTTAACATCGGGAAGAGAGAATACCATGGATGGAACATGAAGAAGAGACTTGAAGCAACAGAAATGTGGTTCTACAGAAGGATGCTGAGAATACCATGGACCGAACATGTGAGCAACGACAAAGTTTTAAAGAAAATGGAAACAAAAAGGACACTTATACTTAACATCGGGAAGAGAGAATACCATGGATGGAACACGAAGAAGAGACTTGAAGCAACAGAATGTGGTTCTACAGAAGCATGCTGAGGATAGCATGGACCGAACATGTGAGAAACGACAAAGTTTTATAGAAAATGGGAACAAAAAGGACACTTATGATTAACATCGGAAAGAGAGTGTTGCAATTTCTAGGGTACCGAAGGAGGAAAGAGGGATTGGAAAATTTGATACTCACGGGACAGACCGAAGGCAAAAGAGACAGAGGAATGCAATGGATAACCTACCTAGCAAGCTTGAGTAAATGGATGGCTGTCAGGGCAAGTTTTAGGAACAGATAACAAAAAGAAAGTATTTATTAAGAGCTAAAAACGACAGGAAATTTTGGCGAGCCATGTTCGCCAACGTCCTGAATGAAGATGGCTCATAGAACTGATTAAATTTGCTAGCAATCCCCTTTGAAATGAGTCTCTCTAACAACCTGGGGCGGTAGTATCTGCTAGGGACTCAGCTATAAGCAAATAGTGAATCTCACCATAAAACAACAGGTCATTTTTTATAGTAAAATGACCAGCAATATATCATTGAAAATATATAAAAATACAAAAAATACAAACAATAGGTTTTTTTATAAAAAAAAAATAAATTCCCAACAATACAGTTTTGTCGTGAAATTACTAGAAATTCATTTTATGATCTAAAAACTACCATGAAAGTATAAAGTTATTTTCAAATTATTTAGATTTCGGCATTAAATAACTAAATCTGGCCAAGATCGAAAATAAACAAAGTTAATTAAAACCACGCTCGCAAACCAATGCTATATATATATATATATATATATATATATATATATATATATATATATATATATATATATATATATATATAAATAAAATGACAATTGGAAAAAATCTTAGATCTTGCCGACGCGTTTCGTCTTCCGACTTTTTCAAGGCAAAAATGAAATCGAAATATCTCTTGTTATAGTTACATTAAAATCCAAATTTAAAAACATAGACGCTTTGGATTTTAAATGTAACTGTAACAACAGAGATATTTCGATTTCATTTTTGCCTTGAAAAAGTCATTTTATACCAATATGTCTTGTCCACAGAATTAATCCGTGAATTTAACTATATATATATATATATATATATATATATATATATATATATATATGTCAAACTTGAGTAAAATGACGCTTCAAACATTACGACAATGATGATAAAAATGATAACTTAAATATGTAATTAAATTAATTCCCAAGAAGTAAATTTACAAAAAAAGAAAAAAACAAAACAAAAAAAACGGTTCCAATGGAGGAGGCGCACAAGCGAAAGAAAAACCGCTATGAATCGCTGCGATCTGACTGCGTGGAAAAGGGACGCACATGTCATGTGCTCCCTATATAGGTCGGATGCCGTGTATACCTTGGTCGGTCATTCGTTTCCATCCACTGGAATCTAAAGCATGCTTCACGTCGTCTCCCGACCACAGCTCAACAGGCATCGAGTTGGATCTGGTCAAGATCCCAAATAAACAAAGTTAATTAAAACCATGCTCGCAACACAATGCTACTTCCGACTCTGAGTCATTGACGACGGTCGCTACGAACGCGTTGTGTATAGGTTAACGAGCAAAAGTAAACGCTTTTAACACAATGCTGAAAATTTGTTGCAATTGAAAAAAAAATTGCAAGAGCAAAAAACAATACCCTGTCCGGTGGCTAAAGCAGCTGGTTGTCGTCAGGGTTGGCAGTACCACGTTAGGTACTGAAACTGTGTTACCTCCCCTGGTTGGCGGCTGAAAGGGCAGCGTATCTCACGTGCTTTCACACGGTGTATGAAGAAGATTTAACCCATAAAGGTTGATATGCCGCAAAACAAAATTAACCAACCCATCCTTCATGATCATCATCCTTCGACCTCCCTATGGTTGGTCGAAACTCTTTCTACATTGCTCGGTCTTGCAATGCTGTCTCAATTTTCCCAATGTCCAACCCTGAGTTCCGAGCTATGGTGTATAGATTTATTGTATATAAAATACAATTATGGCACAAGGCCGAAAATGTTGGGAGGGTTGTGTGGGCTAAGGCTGGTCGTCACTTACTATCTTATACCTAGCTAATCAGATTCACGACCCATATTCAATCATTACAATTTGCACATCCAGCAAAAGAATTTACCCATCATCATTCAATCCTCCATATACCACAATACCGCATACACCCAGGGGACTTACAAAAACACACCATGACATAAAAATTAACGATTATAAAATTCTAAATTTAAAAATCTGTGGATGATATGTAATGAGTGGGGAGGGAATGAATCCCAAAACAAATTAAAATATCAAAACAAATACACAAAATAAAACGATAACTGATGTTGGTTGGACCCGTCAAACCCTAAAAAATATTAAGAGAAGCTGCTGTATTCTGTCTTTAGACAAAATCAAGCTACGGTATCTGGCAAAGTCAATTTTCGTGAGAAGACACTTCCAGAAAGATACCATCGGAGTAAGGATGAGACGATTTCCCTGTCAAGTGGCCAGCAAACTGTAATCGTTTTTGTTTGAGCTTAAGAGATATAGGTATCAGTTCTCCGTCAATTGAGTTAAGCGTTGCATGGGATCTCCAACTGATGTTCTGGATTTTTCTAAGCAGATTTATATATACTCCATCCAGTCGTCTTTCAAGACGATTGGATGGAACATATACAAATCTTTTTCAGTTTCCGATCGCACAAAATACGCAGAATACATTAACGACAACGTGCGACGTTATATTAAAAATCATTGCTCTACGACAGGCGCTTTAGTTAATTAAACGCAAATTAAGGGAATAATTCTTTTATATCTGGTGTATGCAAAAGTTGTTGGAATTTATTTAAGGTACCAGGGATGAAAGCTCAAATCCATATTCATAGCCAGGTCTTTCTCACTCCAGGAGGAGCCCTTCCCTGATTGAACATGTCTTTAGCAGTGTAGACGTAATCACCGCAATTGGGTAATAGCAGATTGGTGAGGCCTAGTTGGAGGAATTGAATTCAGAATTGCCCTTCTATTAGGACGGTTGAACACAATGCTATAGGACCCAGTCTGGCCAGTTTGGAAACAGATGCTAAAAACAGATGCTAAAACAGATGCTAAAAAGACGTCAGAACTTTCTTTACTAGTTCTTTCCAAACTTTCAAAATTTGATACTTTATTAATTCATTGTCTTCAGGGGTGTTGCTGTATACGACATGCTTGGCCAATTGTGGGTTGGTGAGGCTATTTAATCTATAGTTGAAGGTTTCGAAGTCTGTCCTGAAATTTACTCTTAACTGGAGGGGGAAGATATGGGTTCATACTTTTTGTTTTTGCCCTGCAGGACTTACACCTTTATTGCACGCTAAATTTGTATTTGTCAGTATCCTGCAGGATTTTCACTTTGCTATTCTACAACACTTTCTTCTCCTTTGTGACCACATATGCATAATAATTATTCAAAGTTTTTTTTTTAATTCTTAACGTCCTGTTTTGTCCACTGATGGAGCTGAGTCCATCCCTTGGACTTGAGGGAGCCATGTTGGGGCGAGGCATTTATTTGAGGGATAGAGTCCTCTATAATGTGTGAGCAGAGTTGAACGATCTTCTCAACTTGAAAGTCTGAATACTGGCAACATCAGTAACATTAAAATGCTTAAACCACTTGACGTGATGTGTGTTAGAAATCACCGAACACAAAAAATATTTCATACAAAGTCATTGCAGTTGTCGATTTTCTTTTTTCTGCTTTCAATTCTTATGAGCAATGGACAGGAGAATTCGGTCATTTGGCAAACCTTTTGTTCTCTGTTTGCTCAGCAGGACTCCAATTCTATAGGACCAAAGTCTGTCCAGTTTGGTAACAGACAAATGCTAAAACCACGTCAGAACTTTCTTTCCTAGTTCTTCCCAAACTTTCATACTTTATTAAATCATTGTCTTGATGGTTATTGCTGTATACGGCACGCTTGGCCAATTGTGGGTTGGTGAGGCTATAGTTGAAGGTTTTGAAGTCTGTCCTGCAATTTACCCTTAACTGGAGGGACAAGAGATGGGTTCATACGTTTTGTATTTGTCCCGCAGAACTACATCTGGTTTATTGAGCTCTAAAGCTATCACTGTCTGTATCGGAATATCCCACAGGATTTTCAGTCTCCTATTCTCCAGGGTTTCTTTCGACTTGTATTCATGATTAGTATTAGCGACAGTTTTTTAAAAATTATTTATGATAGGTTCAATAAAATCAAACTGGCAGGTTCCATGGATGAAAGCTCATTGGAACAGATCCAGAACCACGGCCTTCTCACCCCTGGGAGGAACTCCTCTCTGATTGACAATGTCTTCAGGGTACAGCAATACTCATTACGCAAAAAAGACAATTGTGGGTTCGTGAAGCTATTTAGAGGTTTGGAATTCAGAGTTGTCTTTCTATTAGACTGGTTTTTCCCCCCAAGGCTATAGGACGCATTATGTCCTGCAATTTACCCACAACTTGAGGGAGAAAAGTTAGATTCATACCTTTTGTATTTCTCTCACAAGAAGACATCTGGGTTATTTTACTCTAAAGATGTCACAGGATATTCTCCAGCATTTCCTTCTCATTTGTGATTACGTATTCATGATTATTATTATTATTATTACTACCTTAAAAGAGCCCTATCGGGTGAAATTTAAGCTCGCTCTTGTTTGAGGCCTCTGAATTGGGCCTTCATCACACTAGTTAGGGAGGAGTAGATGTGATAGGCAACAATAAACCACAGAAGAACTTAAAATTGATTGCTGCACTTAATTATTGCATTACTGTTTAAGCTTACCTTTTTAAACATTTTCCGCCCGAACAATTATTCTTATTTCATGGATGACTTTCGCTGGATTTTGCAATTAATTTCGATTATTCCCAAATTTAATTTTCAAATTATAAAAATTGTTAATGTACAAAAATTGTCACAAAAAATTACGTAAAAAATCGCCAAAAAACAATGGCAGTAATGAAAACTTGGGAATATAAAATTTTAGGATTGCGGGTCCGGATCCGGCCCGGAATGTTTTTAATTTGTTCACAGAGTCGGTCTCATTCGAAAATGGTTTGATATATTGCGCTACGGCCTTTATGAATAAAGTTGAAAAGACGGACAATTTTATTTTGAAACTAGGCAATTTTTTCATTTGAACATGAGCTATTGAAAGTTATAGAGTTGTGTCCCTTTAATTGTGACTATCAGCCAAATGGCGGAATCCGAAAACAACGGCAGTAATGAAAACTTGGGAACACAAAATTTCAGGATTGCGGGTCCGAATCATACGTTAAATTAAAATTTGGTCATGGAGTCGGTCTGATTCCAAAATGTTGGGTTACGGACTCTAGGAATAAAGTTGAAAACATGGGCAATTTTATTTTGAAACACGTTGAGAACTGTATTTTTTTCATTTCAACATGAACCATTGAAAGTTAGAGAATTGTGTCCCTTTAAGTTGAAAAAGTGCGAAACAGTGACACAATGACATTCGCATTTATTATATAGATTTATATAGGTTTATTATTATTTGATAAAATGAAATTGGCTGGTACCATGGTTGAAAGCTCATTGGAACATATCCAGATCCATGGCCTTCTCACACCTGGGAGTAAACACTGCCTGACTAATCATGTCTTCAAGGTGTAGTCATACTCACCACGCTTGGACAATTGCGGGTTGGTGAGAGTTGGTGAGGCTATTTGATCTATAGAAGTTTTGAATTCAGATTTTTCCTTCTCGTAGATTGGTTTCCACCCAAGGCTATAGGACGCAGTCTGTCCTGCAGTTTAACTTAATACAGATCCAGATTCAGTGCCTTCCCTGGTTCAATATGTCTTCAGGGGTGTAGCCATTCTCACCACGCTTGGACATTCGCGGGTTGATGAGGCTATGTAATCGATAGTTGAAGGTTTTGAATTCAGAATTGTTCCTGGACTTGATTCCAGCTAAAGATATAGGAACCAGTCTGCCTGCGACTTACCCATAACTAGAGGAAGGAGAGATGTATTTATATCTTTCCCATATGGCCAAGGACACATTCCAAAAACTGGATAGAGTACTGCGAGACAGGAGGATATCTTTGGTAACAAAGACAAGAATACTGAACTGTTACGTGACATCTGTTCTTCTTTACGGTTGCGAATGTTAGACGATTTCCTCAAAGA
The DNA here is from genome assembly GCA_964036315.1 of Acanthosepion esculentum. Classification (NCBI taxonomy): domain Eukaryota; kingdom Metazoa; phylum Mollusca; class Cephalopoda; order Sepiida; family Sepiidae; genus Acanthosepion; species Acanthosepion esculentum. The sequence continues at coordinate 56,645,993 of OZ038507.1, forward strand.
TGAAGAAAGAGACTCGAGGCGAGGGAGATGTGGTTCTACAGAAGGATGCTAAGGATATCATGAACCGAGCGTATGAGCAACGATGAGGTCTCAGAGAGGTTACAAACAAAGAGGAGGCTTATACTTAATATCAGGAAAAGGCAGCTGAAGTTTCTGGGACACATATTGAGGAAGGAGGGCTTGGAGAATCTGATACTCATGGGTCGAATAGAGGGAAAGAGAGACAAGGGAAAACAACGCGTGACATACCTGGCGGACTTGAGCGGGTGGATGACAGAACGTGGTCTGGGAGAGGAAGCAGTGGGAAGGGACTTGTTGAGAGTTGCAAGGGGTTTAAAGGGAGGCGGAGAACTATGATCGCCTACGTCCTGAAAGGATATGGAACATAAAAAGAAATAAAGATGGGTATTTACACATATATAACGAACTCAACTGGAATTCGAACTCTGCTCTCCATTACCTCAATCCGAACCGCCAACTATTACCCCATTCTGCTTCCTTTCTTCTTTTATGTGTGTTGTCCCTTCAGGCCGGAGGTGATCATACACTCCACAGCTTCCTATCTCTTGTTGATCTAAGCAAATCTCGACGCTTCCCTTATTCGCCACTTTCTATCCCCGCATTGTCATCCATGAGACTAAACACATTAGATAGACTGACCGTTGTTTCCATCTACACCATTTCTGACCTTCACGGCTAAGACCCGCAATGCCACACCCATTGTAGCGAACCACTGTCATTCTCTCCGTTTTCCACTCCTGAGATGTAAGTTCTGCTCGGCCAGCTTCTTTCCGCGAGCCGCTGCTTTGTGGAACCGGCTCCCAAGAGGATGCTTCCCCGATCACTACAACTATAATCTGTTCAAATCTAGGTCAACCGTTATCATCCTAACATATCTCCGTAAACGCTGCTTCTTAATCTGTAACGCTCTACCCTGAGTGGCTCTCGCGTCTTGTACAGGGTGAACATCATTGTAAAAAAAAAAAATCCTTCTTTCAGTATGTCTACTGAGTGATAAATTTTCCAAGTCTCCTTTCTTCTGTCTCAGTAATAATGCTTTCTAAATGCGTATCCAGTGTATTCTTTTTGTTTTATGGAGAGTGCCCTTTCAAAACGTGGGCGATCTTTAAAATAAGCTTCACTGAAAACAACAACAACAAAAAAATTCTCGTTATTTCTTTTCCTTTTTCCTTTCTTGTTTCAATTTATCGGCCTCTTTTAAAAATCTCGACGCAAATCTGCGAAGCGAACAACTTTGGGGTCTTCCCACATCTCCAAATTATTTGGCTTTTTCTTGAAATTACTTCCACAGCGCCACAAACAGGACGGAGAGTCGAGATAAACTAATTTCGATTTTCCTAATTTAACCAACTGATAATCTCACAAAACGAGACAACAAGGGTTTGAATGATTGAAAGCTGGCTCTAATTCCCCCCCTCCCGGTCTATCTCTCGCCCCGACTCTGCAGGGTTAGGGTTAGGGTTCCAGCTGAACTCCCTGGTGTTGATTTATCAGAATTGTTTGAAACTCCGAAACACCAAGTGAAGTCTAAGTCCCCCAACACCTGCTCCATGACAGCCCTTGCAACAGAAAGAGAAGTAACCACGGAATTATCTATCACCGGACGACAAGGACAGCCTGCCTTCAAATTGCCGGGCATTGTCGCACTTCATCTTTTCGCCAAGGACCCTCCCTCTCTCTCTCTCTCTCTCTCTCTCTCTCTCTCTTGGTTCCTGGGAATGGTCAGGAGCTTTAAGAGTCAGAAATGTGATTATCGTTCAACGGATCATACGTCTTTACAGAAACAGCTATCTCATCCCAGGCACCGATCATTCTCCCCCCAGCGCCGCTGTGTCGACTCTCCGCATCTCACAGACTTCTTCATCAGTGTCATACTAAGAGAAAATTAACGCTGGCCTCAATTGCGAACATCGCTACAATCATCATTCAAAGATTAGTAGAGCTTGTAGCGCAGTCGATACAAGGTACTAGTGACCATGATTGGTGATAAGTCAGCAGTTGCTTCATTGGTCAGAAGTCGGCGGACGCCGAGCAGTCAGAATTGGGCAAAGGCACAGCTGCTTACCAACCCACCTTATCTCTCTCCTTCCCTCATTCTCTCGTGATTTCTTATTAACAAAATGAATAACCAGCCGCGACCAACTCACAGATTAAGGGAAATCGGACAGGTTACGATCTTGACGTGCCGACGTGAAACTACAAATCTTCAATTTGCGTCTTTACGTGTTTTAAGAACTTCCTTCGTAACCACAGGCGTTAGCTCTCTCTCACTCTCTTACTTACACACACACACACACACACACACACATATATATATATATAATTCCATAAAAATTGTTTATCTTAATACCTCGGTTGTCAAGGTAGAGACCATTGTCACTATGTGTCTACTTACTATTCCAAAATGACTTATATATACATACATACATACATACACACACACAGACACACACACACACACCCATATATATATATATATATATATATATATATATATATATATATATATATATATAATTAAGTCATTTTGGAATAGTAAGTAGACACATATTGACAGTGATCTCTACCTTGACAGCCGAAGTATTTAGATAAACAATTTTTATGGAATTATATATGTATATATATATATATATATATATATGTGTGTGTGTGTGTGTGTGTGTGTATGCGTGTGTGTTTGTGTGTGTGTGGGTGTGTGTTTGTGTGTGTGTGTGAAAGAGTGAGAGAGAGAGAGAGAGAGAGAGAGAGAGAGAGAGAGAGAGAGCTAACGCCTGTGGTTAAAAAGGAAGTAATTAAAACACGTAAAGAATATATATATATATATATATATATATATATATATATATATATATATATCTGTGTGTGTATGCATGTGTGTGTGTGAAAGGGGGCATCGAACTAAAATGTCCACTTTTATATTTTCTATACACTCATTCCTTGATATTGAGCAATTTAACCCATAATATAGCATACTTATATATATATATATATATATATATATATATATATATATATATATATATATATATATATATGTATATACTATTTAGATTGAATATGATAATAAAGATGAAACAACAGCACCAACAATGTAAATAATTACAGCACCTCATCTCAGATATATATATATATATATATATATATATATATATATATAATATCGTACATAGAGTGCAGGTGCTAATAAATGGACAGAATGACGATTACGTTGTGCATGTAACTCAGTGTTGTGCGACTGGTGAGGCAAAAATGTATATTTAGAGAGCCACAGATACAGGGAGGGAGAGAGAGAGACAGACAGACAGGCAATGTGAGCATAGGAATCAACACTTTATTTTGATTGTCAAGGGTTACTACTACTTTAGCGGGCTGTATATATAGTGGGCTGTGTATGTAGATCATTAGAGAAAGAGCAGTTAACGATTACAGTTAAGTCTGCTTGTCGATCTCTCTGCTTTCGCGGAGAGAGGAACCCAGACGTGGCTATGCCGAAGGGCAGTGTTTCGTCTCGGGAGGTAGAATGGGAAGACTTTAGTGAGGAGAAAGGGCAATGTAAGAACAGGTTCCAGGAAGACAGCCGATGGCAATAATGATGCAAGTGGTTAAAGAAATGAAAGAGAATGAGAAGACTTTAGTGAGGAGAAAGGTCAATAAAAGATCAGGTTTCAGGAAAACAGATGATGGCGATTGTCGCTGCGTTTAATTTTTTGAAAGTTGTAGGAAAAACATATCAGACACCTTGTTTGTTTCTCGTGAGACAAATTATAAGTAAAGAATGAATGAAAGAAAGAAAAACCGATAACGTTCTGGTATCTTTACTGTCAGATTCTGCGAAATGGAAAAAATTCTTTAAATAATCACCTGCATTCATTTTATCAATGCTATTGCAATATCTAGTTAAAATTGTCGAATTCAAATATTTAACGATGCAAGTAGGAGAATTTTCACGGGTATTTTTATCGTCGTAAAATCGCAAGGAGATTATTCAGTCGTTAACTCGAGAATTATGATCCATTAGAAAATTAAAATGGCAACACCATGAAATTTTCATGGGTCCTACTAGCTTTTTTTTTATCATTTCATTCCAAGTAAGGTGATAGTGCCACTAAGACGCAGGGCGTTATAGGTAGTAAAAAAAAACGAGAAAACTTTAGTGAGGCGATGTGAGGGAAAGGACAATAAAAGAACAGGTGTCAGGAAAACAGAAGATTGCGATCGGGGTTGCTTTTAAACCTTTGAAGATTGTAGGTGGCAGTGAAGCAGGAAACCGGAAGAAAGTTCCACAGTCGGGAAGTGTGAGGGAAGAAACTATTAGAATAGAACTTACGGTTGCATCTGGCGAGGTCAATAGTAAAACTGCAAGACATATTTACCGATCTAGTAGTACACTAAAATTCATGCTGTGGAGTCATCAAAGAGGAAGACTTACTGTCATTAAAATATTTGTCGGAGGGAAGTCACATCAATGCTGTGGGAATGTGACTTAAGATGCCAGGTACGTCAGTTAGTTATGTGCCATGCGTGGTACACGCTTAGGCGATCATGTATCTTTCGATACATGAATGACGAGGTAGATTTTTTCCCGCTATAGATTGTCATTTCTTTCTGCGGTAGTCCAGTTGCCATCCAAGGCTATAGAACCCGGTCTGACCTGCTATTTATCCATAGCTGGGAGGGAGAAGAGGAGGATTCGTACCTTTCCGAAGGGCATTAGCACGTAAGTGTATGCAATGGATTCGAGTGGAATTCGAACTTGGCTCCTCAATCTGAGCCGCTATCCATGACTCCACCGTGCCTCTGAATTCAGAATACAGGAGAATATTTACGTTATTGAAATTTGGAACTAATATCCTCATCTTTGTTGTTATTTTCACAATGTTTCGGCCATTATGCCGACTAGGTTTCTTCAGGTGTCAGTTTGTAGAATTTTCTCGTTCCACTTTTAATGTCGAGGAAAATTGCGTCTTTTTGGGGCGGGGGCTAGTCCCATTTTCACTGACTTTCATTCTGTACTACCTGGCCCGGGAATTGAACTCACAATTCCCGAACCAAGGTTTTAATCACCTAAGCTAGTGCTTCCAAGAATTCTTGTTTTTTTTTCTTCTTCAGGACGAAAGTGTAGAATGAATAAATCTTTGGAGTGCGCTTAAGTGAATTAAGACGAAAGAAATACAAAATTAAAAAATGCATAAAAATTTAATCTCAGAAATCCAGAATACGTTAAACTAGTTTTTCTAAAAAAAATTTAATTTTTTTTTTAATTTCGGGTTGATCTTGTAGAGTAACTAAAATTATGGGGTGCACTTTAAATTTTAATACGGTAAAATTATTCATAAAATTTGAAAGTTTGGTTTACCATCCCCGAAGAATATTAGCAGTGCAATTTTCATTTAAAAAGATTTATGAAGAATCAGCTATTTTTTTAGAGAAGCTGATAATGATTGATTTAAATCCCTTGACATTTCCAAAAGGGAAAGGATTATCCACTTTTTCTTAGAGATTAAGGACTAAAATCCGCTTTAAAATATGAAATGACGAAGACTTGATTTAAACATGGAAGCCATGTGCTTGGTGTTTCTGTGTTTAAAAAAAAATAAAAATGAAAAAAAAAGAGAATAAAAATAATTAATCATTTTTTTTTATCCCGTGACCCGTAGGATAGTAAGGGTACCATGTGTACTTCATCCACAGTAGAAGTGGTGTTTCTTGGGCAAGATAGCCTGACGAAGACCGGTTTTGAATTCAGAGTATTTTCTTCTCCTAGACCGGTTGCCATCCAAGGTTATAGAACCCAGTCTGTCCTGCTATTTACCCATAGCTGGGAGATGGGAAGAAGAAGAGAAATTATACCATTCCCAAGGGTATTAGCACGTAAGTGAATGTAATGGATCCGACTGGAATTCGAACTCGGCTCTCCGTTTCTTCAATTCATAAATTACTCTTCCGTTAACTTGCGACGCACCGGGCCCATTTTCAGGGCGTATTAATTGGCACCGGTTAAGAAACGCTGGTCTTTTTTTTTTTTTTAAATCGATTTCACCCCAATCAAGGCAATAATGCCACTAAAACACAAGGGGTTCCTGGCTGTGGAAGAATTAGAAAACAGAGGCGTTAATAAAGAGCGGGAAGAAAAAGGGTAACGAGAAGGACAGTAGATAGCGATTGACATTGCATTTCAATTTTTGAAGATTAAAGTTGGTTAGAAAGCATAGTGACTGATGAGAATTCCACAATCGATAAGGACGAGAAAAAAAATGTTAGCATAGAACTTACAGCTACATCTAGCCAGTTCAGGTGTAAATTGATGAGATTTCGACAAAGTCTATTACTGCGCTTAAACTGAAAAAGACCAGTTAACATAGCGAAGAAATCATCCGAACAATTGCCATGAAAGTATTTATAGAAGATACAGGGTGGGAACCACACAGCTGTGGGAAAGTGACAGAACAGGGTCATTAATATTGCTGATTCTTCTTTGGATTTTATCAAGGAGCTCAAGATAAATAGCAGGAGCATCAGACCATATGTGGCAGCAATATTGTAAGCATGGACGAATGGTAGACTTATAGATATGTAAGACAGATTCTGGAGAGAAAAATTGTTTATCTCGACACAATGAACTATGCGAATGTTTTTCATTTCCGAACACGTTCATAATTCCTACCGATGAAACTTTTTGATAGTCTAGTACTGCGCTTAAATAAAATAAAAAAGCTACGTACCATAACGAAGAGATCATCCGAACAATCACTATGGAAGTATTTATAGAAAAGTCACAGGGAAGCAACCGTATAGTAGTGGGAAAGTGAATGAAGGTGAGACGCCAGAACAGGTCCAATAATATTGCTGATTCTTCTTTGGATGTTAGCAAGGAGCTCTAGATACATAGCAGGAGAACCACGCCATATGTGGCAGTAATATTCTAAGCATGGACGAATGGTAGACTTATAGATATGTAGGAGAGATTCTGGAGAGAAAAAAAATTTCTCGCACGACAGAGTGAAGCAATTTTCTTAGAAGCATTACGATTGTTATTAGAATAGTTTGTTAGAGTTATTAAGCTCAAATATGTAATCAGGCAATAGAAGAATTGCCATATTTTATAGTTGTAAAACTGACAAGGAGCTTATTCAATCATTAACTGGAGAATTAAGATTCATTAAAAATTTCAAATAGCAAACTTGAAATTTTGCTGGATACTATAGTTATTATTATTTCTATGCTTTCTTTAAATTGAAACGTTTGAATTCGAAATAATGTTTTGTTAGTATTAGTTGATGAGTTATTTCTTTATTATTAGAACATTAGTCCAAGAAGGTCACAACGAGTCACTTTCCTGGACACTAGCATCAACAATGATGATGGAAGGCAATGAGGAGTCTCTCAGATGATTAAAGGAGAGACGTATAGTTTTGGAGACTGTTTCCCTGCTTGACCAGAAGAAGTGGCCTAAGATAGCGAAAGGAACGTTGTGATAATAAAAAAAAATGTCTTTAGTTTTAAAAAAATATGCATGAATTCTTTCTTGAAATTATCCCCCTATCGTAAAATACATGAATCTTAAAAATTAAACCAGAGATTGTTTCTTGTCTCATGACGAGTACCGTAATCCATGAGGGTTGTTGGGGCACTGCATGTACTACCGTTGATAGTCTGTCGGATGTAGATTTTAAATTCAGAATTTTCTCCTAGAGTGGCTGCCACTCAAGGCTAAAGAGCCCAGTCTGCCCTGCAATTAACCCCAAGTTGTTCGGTTAGTACCTGTATTGCAGTTCGTAGCCTGACGAAGGTAGATTTTGAATTCAGAATTTTCTTTCTCCTAGAATGGCTGCCACTTAAAGCGAGGGAACCTAATCTGCCCTGCTATACTCCTCGAGTTGTGAGGTGGGGGGAGCAGAATGGATTTATATACAAACCTCTCATCGACGCCCCTCCCCATTTACGGACTTCGGATGCAACGGACAAAATCTGCAGGCAAAATAAAAAAAAACAACAAATTCCAAATCGTCAGCGATGTATTTCTATATTTGCGGGGTTAGCGGAACGAGTCGTATTAGTTCAAAAAGTGACCACTTGGCGGCGGTGGCGTGCCTTTCAATTGTAAACAGAGACGGAAAGTACGATACATTAGCGCGTGCGTGAGAAAGTAGCTATGAGAAATCTATTACTTTTCTTATGTTGACTAATGTATCTATATTAAGTATATATTTATTTTTATGATATATATACTTGTTTATAGTATTTACATTATGGCCATAACTACTATAGTGGTTTCATAACTCAAAAATAATCCCTTCACATTTACGGCTTTATCGAACGCCCTCACCACCCTATTAGTCAGTTGATGAGAGGTTTTTCTGAATTTCGAATGGTATTTCCACGAAAGTGAATGAAACCGTCTCGGCTGGAATTTTACCTCGGCCGGTCAATCACAATCTCTGCATATTTAAAGAACTGTCCAGGTGATGGTCAGAATTTCGAAAACGGGATTTCAAGAATGGCCGGTGGGCCGTCCCTACTTCCAAAATGTGGGAGGTACCATCCTCCTAACTCCTACATCGGTCTGAGACTAATAAAACGTTAGCCAATCGTCAATTGCGTTTTAGTGGCTTTATTGCCTTGCCTGGGGTAAAATGATTAAAAACACGCAAACAAGCAATAAAACGCAAGACTTCATCTTAGAATAAAATAACTGCAAACAAAATGCGAAGAAATAATGTCACTTACTTTTTATCGAGTAGCATTTTCACGATTTCAACGTTGCCTAGGGCGCAAGCAATCATGAGGGGCGTCTTGAAATATTTGTCCTTTGTATCAACTGCGGTTCCCTTCTCGATCGCTGTCTGTAGAGATTTCATATCATTACACCGAACTGCGTCATTTATATTAATAAAGTTAGACCCCATCTGCTGCATGTACCAGGCTGAATCATCCTGAAGCGGGTGGCTTGGGGGTTTATCTCGGCCGAAACGATTCGTGTCGGTGATGCATGCCGTATACTGAATAAATTCAACAGGTGGGTTACCACCCTCAGTCCTTTCGATGTCGCTATTCGTGCAAATTACCATGGGCAATTTAAATTTGCCCTTTTTCGCCTTTCCGCCCTTTTCTTTCTTTGGCTTCTTCGGCTTTCCGAGAAAGGCCACCATCAGGAATATTTTGTTGACGAACTTCTTTCCGGACAAGAGCTCCCTCACGTCGACGTTGTTGCCTTTGTTGTGCATTTTCAGCACCATGTCCAAATTATTTTCGGCGATCGGAACATTGATGCCGAGGAGCAGAGACCGTAACTCCGAAACGGGAACAATTCCGGTTCCTGATTGATCGATTTTTTCGACATTTTCAGTTACAAGCTCTTCGTTTGCGTACATCCAATCGTAAAATAAAATCGCCCATCGCTCAAACGTTTTACCCAGCTTGCTAAATACCTTTTCGGCTTTCTTGATTTCTTTTAAAGTCGGCTTGTGACCGAGATCCTTGGCAAGTAGGCGCGGCGTGTACCCATCATTTGATTTCGTCTTTGGGTTGCAACCTTCAAAACGATCCAAAAAAAAAAAACAATGAAATGGCATTTTTAGAAAAAAATTATACAATAATTAACATTCCCCCCTGACCCTTTTTCTATTTGTGAAGTTGTTTACCTACACACTTCCCACATCGTCCTGGGTATGACGATGAACTACATCCGTGTCCTGGGTAGGACGATGAACTACATCCGTGTCCTGGGTAGGACGATGAACTACATCCGACAGCAAGGCCTCTGATCAAGAGGTTTTGAGAAGCGTAGAACCACCTCTTAATTGCTGGTGTTCCCAGTTTATAAAAAAAGAGAAAATTGGTTCCTAATTCTATAGACAAATAATTTGCCGTCCCGTGTATGACAATAAACTACATCTGATAGCAAGACCTCTGATCAGGAGACTTTGAGGAGCATGTAACCACCTCTAAATTGCTGGTGTTCCCAGGTTCACCATGACCTGCGGTGGTAGCACCTGTTAGGGTCCCGGCTATGGGAAAATAGTTAACCACCAAACTGGGGTTAAAACACTATGAAAGTGTGAACATAGGTTTTAATACCAGCAATACATTTTTGTAAAAAATTATTATCAATAACGAATTTTACCAGCAATACATTTTTGAAGAAAATATTACCAGTAATAAAAATCTTGTCGGCATTCAATAACCCATTGAGGTGTTGATATGCCGTAAACGAAACGAAACGAAACCAAACACTTCCCACAATGACAGGATTGGCATAAGGTCACTTAGGTCGGTTTTGTTTAATGCCATATTTACCTCTATGGGTTATTTAATGACGAAATCTAAATATTTTGTATTTAATTTTATGCTTTCAACTACAGCTATTTTGTACATAGTTTTATAATTTCAGAGTAAAGGTATATTTTTTTAGATATATAGTTTGCAAATCATAAAATCTATTGTTGGTAATTTTACTATAAAAATGTATTTTTATATTTTTTAGTGTTGCATTCATTGTCATTTTGCTATGAAATAGCTGCCCATTTTAAACTAATTACATTATTCGGACTATTGTCCCCATCTTTGTCGCCATATTTATCACAAAGTTTCGGCCGTTGTACGCTCCGGCCTTCTTCAGGTGGTTGGAATGTCGAACTAAACCCTTTATTTCACTCACTGGGGTAGACTGTTCTAGTTCCATGTGACATGTTTTTTTAATGGGTGTCAGTTATCTCCTGTTAATTCCCCACTCCAAGTTCTCCACTGCCTAAATCGGGTATTGAACTCACACTCTTTGGATCCTGTCACTGGATCTAACCAATGCCTTTATCCACTTAAGGACACATGGCACAGTGGATAAAGGGGTTGGTTAGATCATATGCTCATTTTATTATTAAAAAGAGTTTTGTTCGTTTTTTGTTTGGCGGGGGTCACTATTTGCCCATAGATGGGACCCTAACAGGTGTCATAGGTCACTTAGATGTGGATAGGTTCGCCTATCGTCCGTTCACACTCCTCCCCAGGCATTGGAACAAGGGAAGATGTTTACACCTTGTCCCTTCTATTGTCTACTTCAACTCTATGCTGGTAACATCCCCGTTTGAACTCTGAAATTTTATTTACTAATTATTTTCTCCTTAATATGAGTAGATAGGCGACTATCACCCGGCTCACACTCCTTCCCACTCTTTTGAACAGGAGTAGAGGTTTATCCCTTGTTTCTTGTTAAACGATTGGGTTTCCGGTTCCTTCTAAAGTCTACTTCAACTCTGTACTACTAACGTCTCCGACTGAATTCTGAAATGTTATACATTAAATAAATCTCGACCTTTTCAAATCTTGAGGTAGTTCTTATTTTTCTTTCATAACCCCCAAGAACTTCACCTCTTGCCCTTTCTTCCACTCAAACAACACCACACAGTAACTATCTACCTTGAGTGACTCTTGGGCCATTAGTATAAAAAAATTAAAATAATTCTTTTCTTGCGTAACAGGCCACACAGAAACGCTACAAGAACCTTTAGACATTTAGGATGTTCTGCCATGGAGCAGAGCAAATCTTTATTGAAGTGAGTTCGATCCTTACAGCTGTCCCATTTATATATTAATAAAATATGACCCCTTCTACGTTGTGCATTCCGCCCATCACACAGTCGGTGATCGACTTCAAGTAAAAGGCGTGCCTTAAAATCTGAAGAAAGGAAAACTCAATCCATTGCCACTACGAGATAATTAAAATTAAAGACACAAGAAGAGCAAAGACCGCATCTCAGAGTTTCCTGCTGCTCAATTTATGTGCGTGTGGTTGCGTATGTATGTATATCAGCCGTTATGAATGGATCCTACTGCAAATTCTAAAAACAAATTAGGCATCAAACATGGTTTGATCACACAAAGCCCTACTAAATCACTAAAACTCCTAAAAAGAATGATTAAAGAAACAAAGATATTAAGTTTATTTACACTATTTATATTTGGTCTATTGTCCTCATCTTTGTCATTTTTATCACAACGTTTCGATTGGTTTGGTCTCCGGCCTTCCTTAGGTGTATCTCGATCTGGGCAACCTACAGGGAAATCTTAACAGAACCCTTTATTTAATCTACGGGGATAAAATGTTCTTTATTTTTTATTTAGCACTAGACCAGTTGAACAATTTGATAAAGCAAACTTAAACCATTAAACCTAACCTTGACTGCTGATTAGGCTGCCACTGCTGCTGCTCGCTGTCATATTTTGACTGCTGTTCCTACTCATGCTTTGATTGTTACTGCTGATGCGGTTAAAGACTTGTCATTTGGCTGCCTTTATTACCAGAGGACACAATATAGGTACCCTGAACATCTCTACGCTTCTGCTATCGACGTACGAGGTTATTCATTCCGTTGCGATAAAACTCAAATGGGTGGCGCACCAAGAAATTTTCGAATGCACTCTCTGTATCTTCTTTGCAACAGAATATCATTTGATTTAAAATCTTTCAAGGTGCTTGAAAAAGAGGTAGTCAGTGAAAGGGTGATTAGGCTAGTATGGTGGGTGTGGCAAAATTTCGTATCCCACGTCGGTGATCTCCGGCAGTGTCAACCTGTCAACGTGTGGCCGAGCATTGTCAGGGAGCAGAATTGGAGCATGTCGATTAACCAGTGCTGGTCGCATTTTGATTAAATGAATGTGCAGACTGGTCTGAAAGTCTTATCACCCTCAATCAAAAAAGGTAATGAAAACAATAGAAGAACAAGTAATACAGTAATACCAAGAACAAATACTGGATTCAGTTTATTCACTTTCATTGACGCTGTCATACATCGAGAAGGTCTATATGAAGACCATCATTTGTTCCCTAAACTGGCGGTCAATATTGTTTTCTCCAGGCGTAAGTGATGTGTAAACTATTTAAAAGTCAGCCTTCACCTGTATTCAATAATCATTATTTTTTGTTGTAAATTCTCAAGAATAAAGAAAATATATATAATTTCACTTTCATGCGTTTAGGTCTTATTCCAATTCTAATCCTCGCTTGTTTAAAACAATATTCAAGGTGGTCCGAAAGTAATGTCACCCCCTACCAAAAAGGTAATGAGAACAAGAGACGAACAAGTAATACATTAATACAAAGCACATGTACTAGATTCAGTTTATATATTTTCATTGATGCTGTCACACATCGAGAAGGTCTGTATAAAGACCATCATTTTCGTGCCAGCCATCTGAGACAGAAAATTATATTATGTAGGGTGACAAAACATTCGGACCACCCTGTGGATTCATAGATGAAATTACAAAACATCCTTATCGGTCATCAAATGAAAAAAAGTGATAAAAAGTGTGGGATCAGTTTTGGATTGTTCTTTAGTATTAAACACATCCCCCATTTCTTGGCCACGGTACAGGGTGGTCCGAAAGTAATGTCACCCACTACCAGAACGTAATGAGAACAATAGACGAACAAGTGATGCAGTCATACAAAGCACGTGTACTGGATTCAGTTTATTCTCTTTCATTGACGCTGTCACGCATCGAGAAGGTCTGTATGAAGACCATCATTTTCGTGGCACAAAATGACGTGGCGCCATGACCTGTGTGGTAATTTTACGAAGCTGTGCTTTGTTGGTTTTTGCAAAGGCTCTCCGAACGGCCTCCTTCAACTGATGGGTATTCTGGTATCGTTCATTTGAAACTGTCTCCTTGATAATATCCCATATTTTTTCTATTTTAACAACAGAAAATTATATTATGTGGGGGGTGACAGGACTTTCGGATCACCCTGTACACTGTCATCCAGTTGCTAGCAGTACATTTCGGCAGTGATTTTCCGGTTAGATTCTAGAAATGTGATGGATAACGCTAATGGTGGACCACCAGAAAATCATCGTAATATTCTGTTGGTGCAATTTCGGCATTGGGAAGTGTTTGGGTCCTTATTTATGATCAGGCCATTGAGCCGATTGTTTACGATTATCATAAAGGATCCATTTTGTCATCAAATGTCACTATTCGACAAAGAAATGGACTATTCGAAATTCGCAGCATTGAGCCCTTCAAAACGCCGGGCCCCTTGTGTTTGTGTGCATCCCATTTATCGAGTTTCTTCATCTTGATAATTTTCTTGAAATGGTCGGATATTGTCGAAATGCTGGCAGCCATTATCTGAGACTCTTCTCTAATACATTAATGTGGGCATTATTTACGATCAGGCTATTTAACGCGTTTCTTGCTAATTTTCTTGAAATGGTCGGATAGTGTTGAAAAGGAGACAGCCATTATCTGAGACATTTCTCTAGTATTTTGACGTGGTTTTTGTTCAACTGATGTTTTCAAACGTTGATTGTCAATTGTAGATGGACATCCCCTACGACCTCGGTCTTCAAGACTCGTATCGCCACTGCGGAACTTCAGAAACCAGCGTCGTACTGTCTGGTCACAAGTGGATCTTTCATCTGCTCTGTTAATGTTGGCGCCAGTTTGGGAAGCATTATGAGCAATACTGGACTCGCGCAAAAGAGGTAAACACATCTTTTTTCATGTTCAAGATGAAAGGTATTTAATTTTTTTAAGTTAGATTCTAAATGAAATAAATTAACAACGATACCAGGAATAAGTAATATATATTGTGTTACAGTTAAGTAGTTAACTACTTTTAGATTTGATTTGATGTCTATTGTGAATCCTAGTGAGTTGCAGGTCATTATGGTTTGTTTTCTTATTTTTTTCGTGGTTCTACCATTGCAATTTCCGTCGTCTCTCTATAGGCCTATATTTGCTTTGTTGATAATATATTTCTTGTTGTTGTTATCACATTTCAGACATCATGCCCTCTAGCCTTTATCAGGTGATCGTTAATCCAGGTAACCATCAAGGAATTTTAAACTGAACCTTTTATTTAACCTACAGGGTCAATTGGTCTCACCATGTTGCGAAATATCTCATCTAGTTCTTATTTAGTACTGCTCAGTTTTTGGTTGCCCCATTTCTACTGAATAACTTTGCACTGGCCAGCTCATGATTGAGCTCACAGCTACTATACCACCAAATTCATCAACCAACACTTTATTCCATCAAAGCTAATGTCCTGTGGGACAATCCTGAGTGTGGAATTTAGTACCTTAAACCTAATCTGCCTATCTGCTCGTAACTCCTCATCTCATATCAGAGCATACTAGGACTACTAGCCAATCCCTGTTGCAGACGCCTGCTCAGCCACATTTGTGTTCAACACCAACAGAGCACAACATATATTGTGTAACTATTATAATGATATATTAGATCACAAAGGTGTATTCTAAAATCGGACATTATTTTTCGAACAACCTAACACTATTTTCCACTGTATATACAGGGTGTCAAGTACTTGAGAACGAATTTCTGAAAGAGATTGGTCTAAAATTAACAAGTAGGCCACTTTAATCATTAGGAATGAGTCAGATATTTTGATGCAACTATTATAATAATATATTAGAAGATAAAGCATTTATTCTGAAATCAGACATTATTTTCCGAGCTACCTAATACAAACGTCGAATTATTCATTCATTTCAGGAAATCGTAATTACGATGCAAGGGTTTGGGATAATTTTTGCAGACTCTTTATACGGATTTAGACTAATTTAATGAATGGTGAAATTCCCATCAAATGCCCGCATTTTAATGATTGTTAAGAGGCAGAAAATGTCTATTTTATTCAATAAATTACTAAGAATTCAAAAGAGAGACGAAAAGAGAAATCCTAACTGGAACAAGAAGGTAGGAGGAAGGAAGGAGAGAAAATCGGAGAAGAGGAGAAACAAAGAAAGAAGAAAGGGAGGTATGAAATAAAAAAAGAATTGAGCGAACAAATTTATATAGATGACAGGTGAAAAGAGGGAAAGAAAGTAAATGAGGATGAAAGGGAATCCTTTGAATGAGATAGAAAGAAAAAGAGAACGAAGAAACATTTATGGAAATAATTGTTCGTCTGTGTGTCCATTTGAGATTGTAGGGTCACCTCTCGTTTTAAAGTCATCGAAACAAGAACAGGGGACAAATAACGTAGAAAGGAAAATAGAAACGAAGAAACGAGAGGAGAAGGAGGAAGAAAATACTGCAACAGAAAGAAAGGAAGAGAGAAAAGAGGAATAGAAAAGAACGATGGAGAAAGGAAGCGAAAAAAAAGAACGTTACATGTTAAAGGAAAGAGAGAAGAGAGAGCAGGAGGAGTAAGACAAAAGAAGAGAAAAGCGACAAAAGAAAGAAAGAAAGAATGAAGCCAGAGGAATGCGGAAGAAGAAAGAAAGAAGGAAAGAAAGAAAGAAAAGCGGATAGGAAAAGAAGGAAGGGTAAAGGAAATGAAATAAGAAGATTACTTGTTAAAAGAAAAAGAGAAGAGAGAGCGGTAGGAGTGAGACAAAAGAAGAAAGAAAGCGACAAAAGAAAGAAAGAAAGAAAGAAAGAAAAATAAGAAGGCGGAGGAATAAGAAAGAAAGAAAGAAAGAAAAAGAAAGAAAGAAAAAGAAGAAAGAAAGAAAGCGAGGTGGAAAGGAAGAGAAACTTATGAAGTTTATAGTTTAAAAAACGAAAATAAGAAAAAGAATAAACTGAGCAAAAAAAGAAAAAATAAGCAGAAAAGAAAAAAAGACAAAAAAGATCAATTAAGAAACAAATGCTTGTCTGTGTGTCCCTTGAAATTGTAGGGGTCACCTTTCCTTGTGATCCCACCGAAACGAGAACAGACGACAAATATTGGACAGAAAAAAAAAAGCGGAAGTAATCAACAAAACTGACTCGAAAGAACCACGTGACCATTTCGCTTTAATAATGAGAGGAAGAAAACGCTATAATCATAGATTAGGAATGGAATTTAAGAAGGAAGCCAAAACAGACGGAATAAAAAAATGCAAAAAGAGAAAATTGGTCTGAAGAGAACATTGGAAAATATAGATTAGCGAACTCATTACATTCAGTACCGGGGAAAAGAAAAGAGTAATAATGAATACTTAGACACAGAAGCCATATTTTTTTTTCACTTGAATCTTATTTTCTGGATTAGACACCTGATATGGATTCATTTAACTTATAGAGCTTCTTCTGCGAAAATAATTCCAGCCTAATTATTTGGCAATAGCTACTGTGACAGGACAACTTTCCAACCATGCAGCCGAGACAAACATTATCGTCTCTATGACGCCATGCCTGTCCTCGTACTCATTAGAAAGAAGCGGAAAGAAAAGGAGCTCTTCAGTCAAGGAGTTACGTTTCTTCTATTTCTAAGGATTTCCACAGAAATATTTTGTCCGCCGGAAATTTGAATTTGAAGTCGCACTATCATTTAGCGCTTTATTGTCAGACAGGTATTGTGGGATTTCTGGCAAAACTCCGTATACTTTGGAGCGGTGACCGTCGATCATCTGCTAAAGGTATGGGTTACTTAACAGCTGGTTATGGTTTTAGCCCAGAATTACTCTGTTTTTCTTTAGGCACTGGGGACCCTATTTTCCCGCAGAAAGTATGTATCGAAAAATGGGCTGTAAATCTTGCAGACTGAAAATAACTTAGAAAACAAAGTCGGATAGTTAGGAGTTAATCATATTTCTTAGCTAAAAAAACAAAACAAAACCACACAAAGGATATTCCATAGCAAAAGATGTGCACCGTGTTATATTCAGAAAAAGAAAGACGGCTCAGAAAATATGACACTCACAGGACATATTGAAGGCAAGAGGGACAGAGGAATACAGAGAATATATTACCTAACGAATTTGTGTAAATGGTTTGCGGAAGGAGGGTTAGAAGTGATAGCGAAAAGTCAAAATTACTAAGAGCTACAAAGGACAGGAGACTGTGGAAAACCATGATCGCCCAAGTTCTAAAGAGGCATGGCTTATAGAAGAAGAAGAAGAAGAAGAAGAAGAAGAAGAAGAAGAAGAAGAAGAAGAAGAAGAAGCTTGCGTAAATGGTTGGCAGAACAGGGTTTAGGAGAGATAGCAAAAAGGCCAAATTTGCTAAGGGCTACAAAGAACAGGAAATCGTGGAGAATCATGATCCCGAACGTCCTGAAGAAGTAAAGTTTACCAGCTAGGATAAAAAAAAACAAATGTCAGTTAAATTTATTTTAATATTATTTACCAAAAATGTGACTGATTTATTGTAACGTTTGCTTTCCGACTATGAGATCTGGGTTCGAATCTCATCGTGGTCGATTTATCAGAAAGGTACCTTCTTGTTGTTATCGGCCTGAGGATGCGATCCCAAGTACCTGAAAATCATATCACGGGTTGACCCAAGCAGTGTGCGTAAAATTTGGTAGATGGGACTATTTAAGAGCTGCTGATTGTTATGCTAGCATGAAGTTATGAGCCATTGTGACTGAGGGTGTGAGCGTGCTGGCCTTGTTCAGATCATGCCAGATAATATGCTCTCTCACGGAAAGTGTAACTAAGGTCTGCTCAGCATAAATGCAGTATAAACCACAGGTGGGCTCTGTTGGTGTTGAACGCAAATGTGCCGGAACAGGAGTCTGCAACAGGGATTGGCTAGTAGCCCTAGTAGACAAGCATACTCTGATATAAGATGAGGAGTTACGAGCAGATAGGCAGATTAGGTTTAAGCTACAAAGTTACACACTCAGGATTGTCCCACAGGACAATAGCCTTGATGGAATAAAGTGTTGGTTGATGAATTTGGTGGTATAGTAGCTGTGAGCTCAATCATGAGCTGGCCAGTGCAAACTTATTCAGTAGAAATGGAGCAACCAATAACTGAACAGTACTAAATAAGAACTAGATGAGATATTTCGCAACATGGTGAGACCAATTGACCCTGTAGATTAAATAAAATGTTCAGTTTAAAATTCCTTGATGGTTACCTGGATTAACAATCACCTGATAAAAGCCAGAAGGCCATGGTGTCTGAAATGTGATAAAAACAACAACAAATATATTATCAACAAAGCAAATATAGGCCTATAGAGAGACGACAGAAATTGCAATGGTAGAACCACGGAAAAAATGAGAAAACAAACCATAATGACCTACAACTCACTAGGATTCACAATAGACATAAAATCAAATCTAAAAATAGTTAACTACTTAGATGTAACATTCAGTTTAAACAATAACACATATAAACCATTTAGAATAGCAAACAACAAAACCATATATGCGAACAAAAACTGCAACCTATCACATTCAAATACATACCCATATCCATAAAGAAAATAATACCAACGAACTCCAGCAACATTAAAATATTTAACGAGAACAAAGAATTATCAGAATCAGCACTAAAAAAAAGTGTGCCTACTGAAACTGGAATACACAAATGAAACCTGTTGTAAGACCGATACTTTCCTACATCATGGACTCTCCAGTACTATATTATTATGTGAATGGTAGTATCATGGGAGTAGCACCAGTAATGCGCAGCCGCGTACGATACCAATATCGGACACCACTGGATAGTAAGCTCTGCTTACTCTTACACTATTCTTTGTAACTTTTCTCTTTAATATATCTTTCTTACCTCTAACCCGTGTTCCGTGTTTTCCTTCCGTGGCCCCTAATTCGGGTCCACATCAAAACCAAACCAAACAAAAACAACAATGGAAGAAACATAATCTGGTTTAACCCTAACCCTACAATAATACAATAAAAAACAAAAATAGGAAAGATGTTCATATTCTTCAATATAGTTGAAAACACTTCCCCCAAATCAACAAACTGTCAGTCAAAATTTGTCATAGCTACATGGAGAAAATAATAAACAAACGCAATAAAAAATACTGAAAAAACAATGACAATCAAAATAACGCAAACCAACAAAATAACACCAACTGTCGAAACTGTCGGAGTTAGCTCCTCCTCAGTTCCTTAATCCTTCAACAGGGGTCTCTCTCTCTCTCTCTCTCTCTCTCTCTCCCCTGGCTATAAATACTGGCTGACCCTTCTCTCTCTCTCTCCTTTTCGACTCAGGCCTTGGGCCGCTACCTCGTGCGGAGATGAGGTAAAGAAATCTCTTTTCAACGAACTCCAATATATGACCTCTCACAGATACAGCGTTTCCCAAATTCTGGGACACGCTAAGAACAATACACGTACGTACGAACACTCACAGCACACATAAATAATTTCTCTATACAAACTCTAAGTAACTGTTCATGTCTTTGTGCAACTCGTTATTAATATATATTTGTTTACCCATGTATATCGGTCTTGTTTGTTTTCTTTGTCTTCTTTGGACTTAATTAAAGTCCGACATTCTCATGTAGCTGGACCCGCCAGCAGGAAAGTTTAACCTTCTGATATCTCTTCACATCTTCACCCGCACAGTCCGCTACAAAACAAAGACAACTGCCCGCTTTACAATAAACATCTAACCAAAATATATACAATAATATACAAAGCCATCGTAACAAATAACACCAACACAGACGAAAAAACCTACATAGGAACCACGGAATAACTTTCAAAGAAAGATTCAACAACCAAAAAAAACATCTTTTAAAAGCGAAAAATACAAAAACAACAAAACACTCTCAAAATACATATGGAGTCAAAAAGAGAATAGCATCACTAAAAAATCAAATGGAAAATTCTAAAAAGAGCAATAGCAGAAACTGAAAACTATGCCCAATTAGCAATAGTTACCTTTAAAATCCAAAGGAAATTATTAAACAAGAAAACGAAATAATGGGGATATGCAGACATTCAAATAAATATCTACTTTGTTACCCAAACACCAATATAAACACAGACCCACAAATATATGCTTAATCCCACCCAAATAAAAACAAAATAAAAAAGTATACCCATACACAAACAGAAACACATGCACGCACACGCAAGGTCAAACATTTAACCATGACGTAAAAAAACAAGCGGAAATACACATTAACACAATAAAGTATGTCACGCGAACATCGTAAAAAGAACCAATTCCACATAAGAATTTAAGTAAAATACCGTCAAAAAGAGTTCATCACAATACAAAGCAAAGAAACATAAAAAACCCATACAACCTAAGCAATAACAATAACACCCATTAAATGAAAACCAAGAAAGTGAAAAACCACACACCAAAAGATATCAAATTACACCAAGCCACACTTAAATACGGCAAAATTGAGAAATAACAGCAAAGAAGACAGCAAGCCCTGAAGAGTGAACATGTTATCTTGACGTGCTCACGAAACTACGTAGTAGGCATGACTGAACCAACACAACTCAGTTAAGTGATAAACTTCTCCAAATTAATTCCATTAACACTCTATCCTAACTTTTGATATCGAGCACTTTCTGACAAAAACATGCAGCAATTATGGCACTTTATACTATATATATATATATATATATATATATATATATATATATATATATATATATCAGAGATAGAGCTTATGTAAATATAAATATAAAAGTGAACATTGAAGTCAACACTCAGAGGCGACAGGCTGTTTGATGCTAGACGCAAGCGTCAGGCGGCCTGACGCTTGCATCTAGCATGAAACAGCCTGTCGTCTCTGAGTGTGACTTCAATGTTCACTTATATATATATATATATATATATATATATATATATATATATATATATATATATATATATATATATAGAGAGAGAGAGAGAGAGAGAGCGATAGGCCGGTTAATGAAATTTGAAGAATAAATATACAGCAATATGATGACGATATTGGCAATATGATTGACGATATTTATTATATATTAGCCTGTTGATTAAATTGAAGCACGGAGAGGAAGTCGGAATTTTCAGACACGCCTGTGTCCTTTTTCAATGAGACGAGAAATAAACAAAGAAGTGGGATTCACTCTACCCAGAAATGTTGTTGTTGTTTAGAAGCCTCCCTGTGGAAATTATATTCTTTGAGTAAACCCAAGTCCCTGTGTAAACCCTCAATGTGTGATTTTATTTTTAAAATATATTTTAACTCCAATCTGCGTCTTTCTTGTCGGTTGTTAAATGAAGACACTAAAAGTACGCATCTGATGTCATCAATGCTATGAAACGGTTGGTTGAAGTGTGCAGCGACTGTAAAATTATTGTTGTCTTTGATGTTTGTATGGTTATTGAACCGAAGACGGAATTCTGTGCGTGTTTCTCCAAGGTAATTCCCATTTTTTGCATTTGTGGCAGAATGAATATGTAAGTAAATATGTAAGATTTGAACTGTCACAATTCAGAGCCGATGTTTTGAATATTGTGTGACTGTCGGGGTGTGTGAAATTGCTATTAGTAATGATATGTTTACAGACTTGGCATCGGGGTTTATTGTGGGTGTATAGCCTTGGTAAGGTGATAAATTATGTACGCCAGATGATGTTAGGAATGTGTGTAGGTTGGGAGATGACGCCTAGCGTTAAGTAGGTTCTCGCTGAATATCTTTCTAATTATTTGTCGAGTTTTAAATACTGGAAATCATTTATTAAAATATGGGAAAGCTTGTGAATATAGTAGTTAAAGAAAAAAAAAAGAACATGGGAATTTTCTAATTATTCTTTTTGTTTCATATATATCGGATTAATGAATAAAATCCATTCTTTCTTAGGAAATTGCTTTGTTTACGTTTCGCCTACAAGACTCATCAGTTATGGCTTTCCAAAATCTAAACGAGTAAAATGTGCTTTAAAAGTAAAATAGGACATTGATTAATTAGGACATAATTGGTTAAATAATTTAGACGTATTATATCTGTTTATTTTAGTTTTAATACTTTCAAGTCCATGATTTAATTTCTTCGTGGCCATAAAAAATTGATTCAAAAATTATTGAACTAAATATGTTTGAATCTCTCTCTCTTTCTTTCTCTCTCTCTCTCTCTCTCTCTCTCTATATATATATATATATATATTTATATATATGCATGTGTGTGTGTGTGCGTGAGTGTGTATATATACATATATATTACTTTAAACGTTATTTATTATATATTACTTGAAACGTTATTTATTATATATATATATTACTTTAAACTTTATTTATCATACATATATATATTATTTTAAACGTTATTATATATATATATATATATATATATATATATTACTTTAGACGTTATTTATAATACATATATATATTACTTTAAACGTTATTTATTATATTTATATATATGTGTATTACTTTAAAAGTTATATATATATATATATTACTCTGAACGTTATTATATATCTATCTATCTATCTATCTATCTCTCTCTCTCTCTCTCTATATATATATATATTACTTTAAACGTTATTTATTATATATATTAATTTAAATGTTTTACATATATTACTTTAAACGTTATTTATTATATTTATACATATATATTATTTTAAACATTATATATATATATATATATATATATATATATATATATATATATATAACAACATTGTATATAAATTTGCAACAGAAAAAATAATATATATGTTGGTGATACCACTACTACGTTGTCTGTAAGGTTGCGTTTTCATTTGAATGATGCATCTAACATCTCTCAACATTTACAACAGTATGCCTGTCCACATTCGCAATATAGGAAAAATCTTATGGAAAATACATCGATAGTTTTTTGTGAAAATAATAAACATAAACTAAAAATTCTTGAAGCTATTTATATTAAAAATTTGAAAACAACCCTTAATAAAATTAATTGTGAATGCGGCACAAATGTTTGAAAATGTTTACAGCGGATAGTTTAAAATATCTAGGCTTTAACTAATAGTTTTAAGTGTTTTTTAAATATTTAAATATTTCAATAACTTAGTTAACTCCTTTGACGTTTGCATCATAACATTTACAAATAACCGTAATGTTTTTCATTTCGCAAATTAATTTTCAGATGAATGCAACAATTTTGTATTAGAAAAATGATGAACACGACAATCATCTGTCTTAGAAGAAACAACACCCTGATGATGACATTCCGCTAATGTCGAAAGTACTCGGAGTAAAATGAGTATGCATCAACATGGTAATGTTCTTTCTTCTTTTAATAAGGATACTAAGAAACTTGTCAGTAATTAAGTAGTGGCCGGGCACTATCAGCCTGAAATTTAATTCTTAATTTAGAAAAGCTCTGACATTTTATAAGGTGTTCAGCACTTTTTCTTTTCGGAGTCCATTAACGGCAGACTCTTTTTAACAGCTGCTTATATATATATATATATATATATATATATATATATATATATATGTATAATTATTTATTTAAAAATTATAACATAAATATGTTATAAAATCACTACAATAATAGACATTTTGTTTCAACACCTCTGTTGTCTTATCAAGTGATCACTTGATAAGACACCGGAGGTGTTGAAATAAAATGGCTATTATTGTAGTGATTTTATAACATATTTATGTTATAATTTTTAAATAAATAATTATATCTGCTCTACTCTGCATTGATCACTCTTTTAAGAATAGTAATTGTTGGTTATTGGAATTTATTCCGTATACTTATATATATATATATATATATATATATATATATATATATATATATATATATATATATATATATATATATACACACAGTGCAACCCGGATATAAGAGAAACCCAGATATAAGAGAAACCCGGATATAAGATACTTCTTCTCCGGTCCCGACAACCCTCTTATATCCGGGTTACACTGTATATATATATATATATATATATATATATATATAAATAAAATTAATTAAATCTGACAAATATTTTCTGTTTATACGTTTTGGGGGCCTTTTTATGGCTACACTTATTTGAGTAAATGCTCTGTTTTTTTAATTAAATTTACGGGCCTGAATGTTTAGAAAGTTCATAGAAAATATGCGTCCTTCTACAGGAATCGAACCTGTATCCTATACGGAACCCCTATTTAGCCCGGTATGCTATGATCGTTCAACCACCGAGGACTTCCAGTTTAGCAAGGATCGAAATACTGCTTTTAAACACATACCTTTGTAAGTGTATCCATAATAAAAATAATAAACAACAAAAAAAAAAACAACGTATGAACAGAAAATATATTAAAATATTTGTCGGATTTAATTAATTTCTATGATATATTGTCATTGTTTACGATTGCGTCTCGATTAAGGAACGAGCCTCGCGAAACGGAGTGGCTCTTGCAGCGTGTCTCACTGGCGACGGTTCGAGGTAATGCTTTCTCCATCATAGCGGCTGGCAGAGGATAGAAAAAAATTGTTTATAGTTACGTTGTTCTGGAATTATCATCATTGGTCGACTGAACTTGTTTTGTTTTAATGACTTTTGTTTTGTTATTATTAGTTACTTTGTTCAATAAATGACTTATTGTTTATGTTAAGCTACAATTTCAGAGCAGATATGATAGATCGATAAAAATAGGCGAAACATAATTTATTTTGTTTAAGCGTAACTGAAGGCCCCAATATAGTGGCCTTGTGTCATACTAACTTAAGCTGAGTAAATATGTAAAGAGCGCTTAACG
Source organism: Acanthosepion esculentum (assembly GCA_964036315.1). Lineage (NCBI taxonomy): Eukaryota > Metazoa > Mollusca > Cephalopoda > Sepiida > Sepiidae > Acanthosepion > Acanthosepion esculentum. Next base: position 56,671,412 of record OZ038507.1, read on the forward strand.
TAGAGCGATGTTTATCAAGTTCGTCTCGCAAAGATCATTAACAGAATAATGAGTTCCATCCGAACTGTGTGATCCACTAGGGTGGGCTTTTTACCAGACTAGGCTACTCTCAGTAAACAGCTGAAGACGAAAAGGTTTGCTGTTTCAAAATACGGTTATCATTAGATAACGAACAACGTCAAGGTCTCGTTACGTCCGAAATTAGCTGTGTTGGAGTCAGAAATTATGATGATTAGGTGCCAAAAATATCTTTGAGTGAGAAGGAGAAAGAAATAGAGGAAGAGGGAGAAAGAGTGAGTGAGAGTGAAGTGAGAGGTTAGTAGAACTAAAACTGCAAAAAAAGAGAACGGGAAGAAAAAGAAGAGTGAGTGCAAGATAAAGGAAGAGATAGATAGATAGATAGATAGATAGAAAGAAATAGACAAAGACAAACAGATAGATAGATAGATAGATAGATAGACAGACAGACAGACAGACAGATAGATAGATAGATAGATAGATAGATAGAAAGAAAGAGAGGTGATAGGTTAGGAGAGAAGAACTAAAAGTGAAAAATGGGAACGGGGAGAAAAAGAAGAGTGAGTGAAAAATAGAGGAAGAGGGAGATAGATAGATAGATAGATAGATAGATAGATAGATAGATAGATAGATAGATAGATAGATAGTGAGAGAGTAAAAGAGAGAGAGAAAAGGGCTGAGAAAGAGAAATTTGGAAACATTAAGAAAGAGAAAATACGTATGTGAGGAATGAAGATATGATAGATAAAAAAGGGGAGAAATAGAAAATAGATATATAGTGTAAGAGGGAGAAGGAAAAGAGAGAGAGAGAGGGAGGGAGGAAGGGAGAGACAGAAAAGGAGTGAGACAGAACGTGTGAAAGATTAAGAAAGAGCGAGAAAATACATGAGTAGAGGAAAGGAAGATGAGATGGAGAAAAAGGGAGAAAAAGAAAATAGAGATAGATAGATAGATAGAGAGAGAGAGAGTAAAAGAGAGAAAGAGAGAGAGAGACGATGACAGAGAACCGGATTTTAGTTTTTCCTTTATGAACTAGATATAGAGAGTGAGAGAGAAAGAAAAAGAGAGAAGAAAGAGAAGGACAGAGAGAGAAAGAGAGACGGTGAAAGAGAACCGGATATTAATTTTTCTTTTCTGAACTAGATAAAGAGAGATTGAGAGAGAGAGAGAGAGAGAGAGAGAGAGAGAGAGAGAGAGAGAGAGAGAGAGGGGAGGGAGAAAAATGAGAGAATGAGAGAGAGAGAGAGAGAGAGAGAGAGAGAGAGAGAGAGAGAGAGAGAGAGAGAGAGAGAGAGAGACACTATGAGAGAGCCGGATATTAGTTTTTCCTTTCTGAACTCACATTCAAAAGAAGCCTAAACTAACGGAAGATAGGTTAAATGAGATTAACCAAATATCGCACTAGGGGAAAGTGGAGTCCTCATTTTTCGCGCCCTCTATTCCTGCTCTGCCCAGGGCACAAAGATAGCCATCTCGTCATCCCTTTGGGGCATCGCATATTTGGCGTCGAAAGAAGATCAAAGCAAATCAGTTACTAGAATCAATCAGCTGCGCTAAATTGGCACAGTTGAAGCAAGATAGAAAAATCGCATCTCAAGGTTACCTGCTCGCATACGAAGGGGTGGGTGCATGGGCGTCTAGTCGAATAATGGGTACGTGGCCGAATGGTTAGAGCAACGTTTCTCAACCGGTTCACCCGGGCGCACTAATGCTCTCCCTGAAAGGTAGCCAGGCACGCTCCAAGTTAACAGAAGAGTAATCAATGAATTACTAGTCTTAACTCGTGAAAATTTCACGGTTTTCCTATTTTAATATTCTGACGAATCTTAATTCTTAAGTTAACGACTGAATAAGCTCATCATGAGTTCTGTGACAATAACATATCCATAGAAATTCCCTCATCGGTAAATATTTGAGCTTAACAACTTTAACAAAATATCGCAATAGCAATCATAAATATGAATGCTGGTTGTTATTTTAAGAAGTAAGGGGGTACAAATGAAAAGATTTGAAATTGGCAACTTTTATCATTTCATTGAAACAGCTGTTAAAAAATTAATTCTTCCCTTGTTTGTTTGTTTGTTTTTTTTACATTCATTTTCTCATTGAAAACAAGTAGTGTCTTTTCCCCTCTTTCCACGCGATCAAAACAGAATAGTCCATTATTTATGAGATATTGGCAGGGCGTAACGGTCGTGCGTACTAACGAAGGGCGAGACAAGCATAATTATCTGTCTATATTTCTGAGATGAGGTATTATGTACACTATGTACATTATTGGGACTATCATCCTCATCGTTGTTGCCATATTTATCACAACGTTTCGGCCGATGTACGCTCCGGCCGTCTTCAGGTGGTTGGAATGTCGAACTGAACCCTTTATTTCGCTCCCTGGGGTAGACTGTTCTAGTTCCACGTGCCATGTCTAATGGATGTCAGTTATCGCCTGTTAATTCTCCTCTCCAAGTTCTTCACTGCCTTAAGCAGGTATTGAACTCACAACTCTTTGGGTCCTGTCAGTGAAGAAGAAGTGGATAATCCTTTCCCCTTTTGCCTTCTCAAAGCATAACAATAACATATAAGCCTAACATTTACCCTTTGTCGCTTTCAAGAGATTTAAATTAGTAAGTTTTGGTCACTCTAAAAAAAAAACAAAAAACAAATTCTTCATAAATTCCTTTAAATGAAAATCTACCGCTAATCTTCTTTGGGGAAGCTAAGCCAAAATTTCATATATTCAAATTCCATGACTAATTTTTCCTTATTAAAATTTAAAGTGCACCCCGAGATTTAGCTATTGTACAAGTGCGCCCTGAAGTAAAAAGAAAAAAAATGATTGAGAAATACTGGTTTATCATATTCTGCATTTCTGAGATGAAGTTATGAATTTTTCTACTAGTATTTCTTTCATCTTATTTCTCTTACTTTTACACCTGGTAGCAATAGTCTGAAGCAGAGTTTCTCAACCGGTGGGCCCGGGCTCGGTTATGAACCCTGAAAAGGTAGCCAGGTGCATCTCAAGAATAGTAATTCATTAATTATTTTTAAATTTAAAAAATCTTTATTTTTTAAAAGCTAGAGACACCATGCACGTGGCTTTTAAGTGTTAGTCAAGTCTTTGTCAGTTGATGTTTTAAACTGGATGCTAAATTCGTTAATCTTTAATAAAGGAGGGGATAATCCTTTCCTTTTTGCTTTCTTTAATCAGTCATCATTAGCCTCTCTATAAAAAAAATTAAGATTCTTCATGAATGGCTTTAAATGCAAACTGTGCCGCTAATCATCTTAGGGGATGCTAAACAAAATTGGCAACCATTAAATGCAATTTTCTTCTTAAATCTACTATAGTAGATGACAGATCAAACTTTTAAAGTCCTTCATGATTAATTATAAAATTTCAAGTGCGCCAAAGAATTTTATTTATTCCACGAGTGTGCCCTGAAGTAAAGATAGATACGACAGACTGGGTTAGAGTGTTAGTATCTCGACCAAGAAACCTGGTCTTCGAATCGCACTATGGCCGATTTGTCTGGGAGGTGACCCAAGCCTTATGGATGGAATTGAGATGAAGCTGTTCGGACGTAGTCGATGGCTGCGCAAGCACGAAATCCCAAGTCCTCAACTAATCAGCAGGTAGATGCTCTTTAGCCACGGTTGGCAATTTACCTGGAGATGGTGTCTCGGTAAAAAGCACCCATCCTCCAGCAGCTTTTCACTCGTGGTGATGTATAAGAGTCTAAAAAGTGATTTTATTTTTAATTATTAAGATACACCCAAAACAGAACTCTAAAGACACTCAAAGTAGAGCGTTACTGAATGCGGCGTGTGATATGAATGTAAGAGAAGGTAGAATGAATACGTTAGAGTTCACCCAATATAAGACTCAAGAGCCACTCAAGATAGAGTGTTATTGAATAATGTGCGTGATATGAATGTAATAGGATGTAGAAGGCATACATTAAAGTTCACCCAATATAAGGCTCAGGAACCACTCAAGGTAGAGGTTTATTGAATTAAGTGTGTCATATTAATGCAAGAGGGAGTAGAAGAAAGTGAAGATTATAAGGATAAAGGGGATAGATAGCGATCGACCCTTAAGTTTAAGATTGAAAAAATACCCATCTGGGAGTCTGATCCATAAATAACGGTTCCCTTAGAAGTCTGAATGAAACTTCCTCCTTACAAATGGAATGTGGAGAACATGTAGATATAGCATGGTGAGGGTTATTTTTGAGGAGTTTACGGTTCTTACTAACATCTTTCTTTTTTTCAGTTTGTTTTAGGGGCAAGAACCCCCCTAATTTTATAACATTTATAGAAATTTTATACAATTTACATACTGACGGATAGATTCTTATGGTGAATGAGTAAATTGTAACGAATAAATGGGTCGTGAATCTAATTATCTAGTTATAAGATAGTGTCGACCAGCCTTGACCCATTTCGACCCCTTTTTTCGGCCTTGTGCCACAATTACCGTATTCAATCAGTATTAAATCGTATTCGTAGCATGGTGAGTCCTCGCTATAAAGGTTTGAAATACAAGAAAAGAGTTCATCGGAATATTTGCCATGGAAATAGCGATAGACTAGCGATAGGCTTGTAATACTGCGTCGGTCAGAAAAAAGTTTAGGGACAGAAAATACGTTATCTCTTGGAGGGGCGCGTAAATGATTTTGAAATCTATCAAGGCTGGAAAGAGACAGATTGAGTAGCTCCAGCCCAGACAAGGCAGCAAAGCTCCAGTTTTGGTTGAAAATATCTGAAATTCTTTACGAAAAAAAGGATAATTTTTACCTTAATCAGACTGAAATATATGTCTATATTTCTGAGATGAGGTATTATGTACACTATTTACATTATTCGGACTATTGTCCTCATCTTTGTCGCCATATTTATTACAAAAATCTCCTGAGCCAACCAAGCATAGAAACAAATACAATATGGGAACCAGTAATAAGGAGTGCCAGAGAAAAGCGATAATAACAACAAAGATTTCAATATGAGCTCTGGTAAAAGCATGAAATGATAACAGAAAAAATTACAATATGAGCACTGGTAAAAAATGAATACTGAAGACATTAGGTTTATAATACCCAGAAATTCATACACAGATATCCTCAAGGACACATGGCACAGCGGATAAAGGCGTTGGTTAGATCCAGTGACAGGACTCAAAGAGTGACTTCAGTGGAGAACTTACAGAGGGGAATTAACAGGTGATAACCGATAACTGACATCCATTAAACATGGCACATGGAACTAGAAGAGTCTACCCCAGTGAACGAAATAAAGGGTTCAGTTCGACATTCCAACCACCTGAAGAAGGCCGGAGTGTATAAAGGCAGAAATATGGCGACAAAGATAAGGACAATTGTCCGAATAGTGTACAGTCTGAAATACTTTTTAAAAAAAAGAAGAATTTTTACTCTGGTCTGAAATTGTTAAAAATAATATTTTTGTTATATGTGTATCTATAAGAATGATTTAATTTTATTTTACAATAGTTTTTAATTGTACTGATTGCGTTTGTAGAAGAAAATCACTATACGCATATAAAAATCTACATATTCAGTTAGGAATTAAAATAATGGACATCTTTAATAATGGCGAAAAGAATAGCCGAAAACGCTCGGATATATAGAACATCTGGACACTTTTTACAGACTTTATGTCCAAGAAAGAAAACACTTATATGAACACAAGAAAAATTGAATAAAAAGCTTCATCGCAGTGTGCTGTCAGTAGTCTTTATAAACGGGAATATATTAAAATAGTTGTCGGGCAACCCAATTCAGAATATATATATATATATATATATATATATATATATATATATATAAATATATATATGTATGTATATATATAAACATATATAGAAATATATATATATATATATGTATATATATGTGTATATATATATATATATATATGTATATATATATATAAATATATATATATATATATATGTATATATATATGTATATATATGTATATATATAAACATATATATAAATATATATATATATGTATATATATATGTATATATACATATATAAATATATATATATATATATATATATATATATATATATATATATATATATGTGTGTGTGTGTATATATATATATATATATATATTGTTCCACTCTTGTATTGGGCCATTTCTAAATTAATGTTATGAACGTTTGAATTTATATTAATCGTTTGCTTCTTTTATATTTGCATATATATATATATATATATATATATATATATATATATATATATATATATATATATATATATATATATATGTGTGTGTGTGTGTGTGTGTGTATACACATATATTATACATATATATATAAATATATATATACACACATATATATACATACACACATATATATATATATACACATATATATATATACGTTCATATATATATATGCATATATATACATATATATATATATACATATATATATACATATATTTATATATATATATATATATATATATATATATATATATATATATATATTTATATATATATATATATATATATATATATATATATATATATATATATATATATATATTGCAGTGGGGATCCCCTTGTACAAGGCCCAGGGCGCCACTCGAGGTAGAGGGTTACAGATTAAGAGGCACCGCTTATGCAGACATGTGTTGTTGATAACGGTTAGCCTAGACTTGAACAGGTTAATATTGCAGTGATCTCGGAAGCAACCTCTTGGGAGCCCCAAGGCAGTGATTCGTGGGAAGAAATTTCTTGAGTGGAACTTACATCTCACCAGGAAAATATGAAGGGAAGGAGAGTGGTTCGCTGCAATGTGTGTGGCATGGGGTGTCTTAGCCGTGAGGGTTAGGACTGGTGTAACTATGTGTGCGCGCGCGCGAGAAAGCGACAAAGAGTGATTATAGGACAAATGGTATTTCTTCGAATATTAAAAGCTATTTTATGTTTTGCCGGGACTGAATTAATTTCTACGCAACATGACAATAACATCTTTCTGTTGTCACCTAGATAAAGTTGTCAAGAAGACAATCTATAATGCAAAACAGTTGTAACTTAATAAATATGCCAAATAGAAATGCGCTGATCTTTTTGCAATCATTCAACTTCTTGCGACGTACATAATTCTGAAACTGGCCTTGTGTCAGACTAGCTTGAGAAAAATAACTGAACAAAGAAACATGTTTGTGGCATGATTCACGACGAATTCTAATTCTGACACTGTCGATAATACACCGTGAAGACGTACAATGTTTGAACGCGTTAAAAAAATGCTGGTTTCTTATCATTTAGCAAGTGGCCAATCAAATTTGCATCAAATTTGCATCATTTTTCCAGTAGGTGCCACATATAGACTATTTATTCTGTAACATACAGTATTGTGGCACAAGGCTGGGGGAGAAAAGGCGGGTCAGGCTGGTCTTCATTAACTATCCTAGCCCTAGTTAATCCGATTCGAGCCCCATTCATTCATTACAATTTGCTCATTCACCAAACGAACTTGTCTATCACTTCCCGATCCTGTATACATCAAAGTACCACATATTCATAGGGGGACCTACTAAACACTCCATGAGATAAAAAAAACTTAAGTGAGTCCAAAATGTCCTTTTTTCCGCTTTTCATTTCTTTTTTAACTAAAAATATATAAAAAATCATAATTCATGAAATGACCGGGCTTGGAAAACCCCAGAAAACAAACTAAAATGTAAAACAGAGATAAAATCAAATGGAAGAGAAGATGCCAAAGATAGTCTGGTGATCCTTTTTATTTTATTTTATTTTATTTTATTTTTTTTTAAGCGTATCACCCCAATCAAGGCTGGAGGCCACTATCACGCAAGGGGTTACAGAAGGTTTGGAGGAAGAGCAGATAGGAGTGGTAAAGGAGAGGATGTGGAGAAACATAGTGGATCGATCTAGGCAAGGGGGTTACAGAAGATTTGGAGCGAGAGCAGATAGGAATGAAAGGTGAAAGGATGTGGAGAAGGGAAGTGGATAGATCAAGGCAACTGGAGATGTCGATTGACGCTACACTTAAAATAGTTGGAGATTGTATTTGTCAGGGAAACAGTAATAGGGAAGGGAGTTCCACAGGCGAGATGTGCGAGACATGAAGCTATTGGAGTAGAAGAGATGTCTACATCTAACAGTTTTAACGGTGAAGGGGTGGGAACGGGATGCCAGCCTCGTAGGACGTTTAAATTCATGAGGCCTAGGGACAAGCGAAAGCTGCTCCTCGGAGCAATTACCGTGAAAGTATTTGTAAAAAAGACAGAGCGAGGCAACGTCGCGTCTGTGAGAGAGCGACTGCAGACGAGATGACAGATCAGGGCCAATCACACTGCATGATATATATTTAGAAATGAAGTGGGAAGACTATATTGAATCCATTGTGTGTAAAGCTGCCAAGAAAGGTGATCCATTATGTCGCACCAGGCGGTCTATCTCTCCTAATCTATCTTGCATATCTATAAGTCTACAATTCGTCCATGCTTAGAATAGTGCTGCCACATAGGGTCCTGTGCTCCTGGCCGTAAAGAGACTCTGTAATAACACATATCCTTACTAACGCAGGATTAGACAGGTTCGTCTATGTCCCGGTTCACCATCCTCCCCAGTCTTGCTTCGTATGCTTTCCTGTATCTCTGTTTCCCTCAATTCGTCTTGTGATTATCAGATTTTCCAAGCCCTTCTTCCTCATTACGTGCCCCAGAAATTTTAACTGCCTCTTCAACTGTTAAGTATAAGTTGCATTTTTTTGTTTCTATTCTCTTCAAAACATCGTTGTTGCTCACATGTCCGGCCTATGGTATCCCCAGAATCTTGCTCTAGAACCACATTTCTGTTGCTTCAAGTCTCCTCTTCATCTTTGAGGAGATTGTCCAGCATTCTCTATCAGACAGGCGGACAGATATTACGTAACAGTTCAGTATTTTTTCTTTGTTTCTAACGAAAGTTTTTTTTTGTCTCTTAATATTCTGCTTAGCTTTTGGAATGCATCTGCAAAATGATTTTTCTTTACTATTTAGCAAAAGTGGCAAGTCAAATGTTTTTGATTTCTCAAGTAGTTTTCTGAATATCTATGTCAAACATCTGGAATTAGTTTCTGGATTTAGTCCCAAAATGTGTGTGAATTACAAGCGCGTGACGGTAAAGACAGTCTGTAATAACACCTATCGTTATTAACGCAGGATTAGACAGGTTCCGCCAATGTTTCTGTTCACAATCCTTCTCTGTCTTTTGAACAGGGGTAGAGGTTTATCCGTTACTTCCTGTTTATAATTGTGTTTCCGATTTCTTCCACAAGTTTCTATTTGCTGTTGATGCACTAACTCACAACTGCATAAAGATCTGAACTCTCCACAAATTCCTTTTCTTGGTGCAATTATACAATAGTCTCTACCGACTAGAAATAATCACCCTTTAAATTTTTTTTTTTTTCATGATTACTGTAGGAGAATCAATAACTGGGAGGTATATAAACACCCACCCGAGAGGGAAAAAGACAGAGTGTTGCTTACATCATCGCGAGAAAAATCAACGTTCGGAGAAAAACTTCAAAGCCGCACTTGATATTAATTATTATTTTAACTACTACTACTATTACTAGTGATGCTGCCCTACTACTACTACTACTACTACTACTACTACTACTACTACTACTAATAATAATATTAATGCTACTGCTACTACAGTGTAACCCGGATATAAGAGACCGGGATATAAGAGAAACCCGGATATAAGAGAGATTTTATATGGTCCCAAATTAGAGCCTGTGTTAATAAAACAAAATAGACCAAACCCGGATATAAGATAAACCCGGATATAAGAGACTTTTCTCCGGTCCCGACATCTCTCTTATATCCGGGTTACACTGTACTACTATTACTGCTGCCACTAATAAGGTTGTCGCTATTGCTGCTACTACTAATGCTACTGCTGCTACTACTAATGCTATTGCAGCTACTGCTGTTACTACTACTACTACTGCTACTGCTGCTTCAATTAATACTACTAATGCTACTGGTAATAATAATAATAATAATAATAATAATAATAATAATCTAATAAGAACATAATACAAACTGTATCAATGATAATGGGCTTTTTTTATTCAAAAATTAAAACATACTGCAATAAAATTACTTTTGCGTGTTTAATGTCAGTTTTTTGCCCCTACAATGAACTTCGATTACACTATGTTTGATGCCTGTAACATTTAAACTCTGTAATTTTCCATAAATAAGCATAGGATTTTGTAAAAAGTAGTTAAAAAAAAAAACATTTCGCCCGAAGCAAGGCGATAATGCCACTAAGACGCAAGGGAGTTACTGAGAGTGAAAGGAGACTTTAGAAGGAACTCGAAACCTGATCCTAAGCAGGAAACAAAAGATAATCCTCTACTCCTATTCAAAAGACGGGAACGGTGTGTGAACCGGATGATAGGGTTAATTTAAAGATTACTAAACTTGATTTTAATTTTTTTTTAAATATTACTTACTTTTTACTTAATATATAGCAAAAAATACATTTGTTTACAACAGGTGCCTATTAACTGTCGACAACAAAGATTAAAAAGAGTATGGACTAAAATGTCCTTTATTGTATCTGCATCCGGCAGCAAGGCCTCTGATCGGGAGATTGGAGGTTCTGAGAAGCGTGGAACTACCTCTTAATTGCTATTGTTCCAAGGTCCACCCTGACCCGGGGTGGTAGAACCTGTTAAGGTCTCAGCTATGGGCAAATAGTGAACCCCCAAACAAAAACCAATCAAAACACCGTGAAAGTATAAAAAATACCTGTTTAGTGTAAAATGACCAACAATACATTGTATACTAGAATTACCAATAATACATTTTATAACAAAATGACCAACAATACATTTTATAACAAAATGACCAACAATATATTTTATCTGTAGCGGAAGGCATGCAATTGCGTTAAAAGTATATTTAGTTGAAGCAATAATTGTGCTCAAAATATTTAGATTTCGGCAATAGCCCATAGAGGTGTTGATATGTCGCTAAAGAAAAAATCAATCAAGCTTATTATATGTGATGAAAGTTTGTATAAATCTATGAGTATCTTGTGGGATAGCTGAAGTGTGGATGACCAAAATTGACAAATCGTGATATCTAAAATAACAAAAGTATAATCCTAACGTTAAAACACCGTCATAAGACCTTCCAAAACTACTACTACTACTAATAATAATAACTGAACTAATCTTACCTCTCTGGGCAAGAAATCGGCAGCAGAGCGCGTGATTATTTTTTACCGCCAAATGTATCGGGTTTTTGCCTTCATTGTTGCAACAGTCGAAGTTCGCATTGAATCCAGCGAGAGCAGCTAGAACCTCAAAATAACCACCCTTGGCTGCAAAATGGGCCGCTGTGTTTTTTCTCCAGTCGACGATGTTCGGATTGCCACCTTTTTGTAGAAGAGCCATAACAACTTTTACACTTCCGCTGCTTGACGCGGCCATGATAGGCGTCCGGTTGTTTTTCTGCAATTGCCAAAATTGAAACGTGAATCACAAAAACAAAAAAAAATAAATAAATAAAAAAATAAATAAATAAAAAAAAATAAATAAATAAAAACAAAAAAGTCAATCTTTCTTTCTCGTCAGTATGCCGGGTGTAACAACAAAATTGTCCAAATCATGTAAAAGTAAAATTGTCTATTTGTTAGATTAAACTCTGAACATTTGTATCTTAGAAATGATTAAAGATATTTTACAAGAATTCTCCGAGTTTGTTTTTTTTTTAGCAATAAGAATGTATGATTAGTCTCCAAGCTGAACAGAAGAATGGTGAAAAAATCGACCATAAACGAAAATGATATGTTCATCATTAATTAATTTTTTTTTTTTAAGCTTATCACCCCAAACAAGGCTGGAGACCACTAGCACGCAAGGAGTTACAGAAGTCGAGCATGGCGGGAAGGGAAGTTTCTCTGTGGTGATTAAATGAGAGCAGTTTAGTTTTGGAGGCATTCAAATTTACAAGTCCATTTCCTGACCCCACTTACCCACTGATTGGAGGTTCTTTCCAAGAGCAGGTTAACTTTGTCAAATCTCACTGATTTGCTACTGGGACAGGAGTAAATCGTAGTGTCAATTGCATAAATGCCAACTTTTTTTTTTCTTTTTTTCTTTTTAAGCTTTTCACCTCAAGCAAGGCTGGAAGCCACTAGCACGCAAGGGGTTACAGAAGGTTTGGAGGAAGAGCAGATAGGAGTGGTAAAGGAGAGGATGTGGAGAAACATAGTGGATCGATCAAGGCAAGGGGGTTACAGAAGATTTGGAGCAAGAGCAGATAGGAATGAAAGGTGAAAGGCTGTGGAGAAGGGAAGTGGATAGATCAAGGCAACTGGAGATGTCGATTAACGTTACACTTAAATAGTTGGAGATTGTATTTGTCAGGGAAACAGGAATAAGGAAGTGAGTTCCACAGGCGAGATGTGCGAGACATGAAGCTATTGGAGTAGAAGAGACGTCTACATCTAACAGTTTCAATGGTGAAGGGGTGGGAACGGGATGCCAGCCTCGTAGGACGTTTAAATTCATGAGGCCTGGGAACCAGCGAAAGCAGCTCATCGGAGCAATTACCGTGAAAGTATTTGTAAAAAAGACAGAGCGAGGTAACGTCGCGTCTATGAGAGAGCGACTGCAGACGAGATGACAGATCAGGGCCAATTACATTGCATATCCGTCTCTGGATCTTATCAAGAACCCTGAGGCAACCAACAGGAGCCCCAGACCATATATGGCAGCAATACTCCATGCAAGGGCGAATGGTCGATTTATAGATTTAGAGGATCGATTCCGGGGAGAAAAATTTCCTGGCTCGGCACAGGGAGCCAACCTTCCTTGCGGTGGATGATGCAATTGACTCAATGTATTTGTTCCATCTCAGATAACTAAGGATCGGTAGCTCGTGAAGAATTGAAATTAACTTCAAATATATATATATAGCGAAGATCATCTTGAATAAGTTGAAAAATGATCCTGGAATAATATATATATATATTATTCCAGGATCATTTTTCAACTTATTCAAGATCATCTTCGCCCTCTCTAAACTTCTTATTTTCTGTCCTGGAGTAACACATTTCATGTACGATTTCATTTTCAAGTCTTTTTTCACTGCTCTTTGGACTGTCATAGCTAAAACTCCTCTTTTACGTGCCAAACGTCTTATGAATTGAGTTGGACCTTTTCTAATTGACCTCTTTAGCTCTAAGTTGAAATGTTGATCTCTCTTCCTATTGTGACCTCTTCGTCCGGTGTTCCTCTCTACTGTTGCCTCTTTTTTAAACTTATTCACCGTTCTCTTGATGGTTCTTGAATGGACTTTGCAAATGGAAGCAAGAGTATGAATGTTGGTACCATAACTGAAGGCCGGAATGATCTTTCTCTCACAATTGCTCAGGTGTGAAGACATAGTGGGGCTGACGCAAAAGGATTTTAACCTGTCCTCTTTTTAGCTGAATAACTCAAAAGGTTTTTCAATGATTATTATGGTGTCAAGATTGGCTAAACGTCTTATCTGGACAAAAGCAACAGTTCGTTCAGTGTTTTTAGATATTAAACATTTTGTGGGATGGACAATTATGCTGTTACACCCTATATATATATATATGTGTGTGTGTGTGTGTGTGTGTGTGTGTGTGTGGATATATATATATATATAATTAAGAGAGTGATTGTTTGTTCGAAACTATAAAGAATAATTATATATATATGTGTGTGTGTATGCGTGTGTGTGCGTGTGTGTGCATATATATATATATATATATCTTGAAAATATATTTTCAATTGAGCACTGTTGAATGGCTAGTTCTAAAAACAACGATCACCTGCGAAAATGCGAAGCTCTTCAGTAAAACGAATGGAACCCTATGGCTGCTTGGCGTTTGTTTAAATTTGTAAAAAAAATACGCTACGTGGAATTAGAACAGTCTAGCCCAGTGAGCGAAATAAAGGGTTCATTTCGACATTCCAACCACTTGAAGAAGGCCGGAGAGTACAACGGCCGAAACATTAAAATAAATATGGCGACAAAGATGTGAACAATAGTCCGAATAAGGTAAATAGTTTAATTTTCTAATCTGGCATAAACTTTTGCAGTGATCTGATAGTACTGAAATCGGATTGCTCCCAATTTCGCTATGTCTGTAAGCTAGAACAAACTTACCATATGTAAATGAAGCAAAGAAATCAGGGATCTATTTGACAGTGTATTTATATTACGAACAGGGCCCCCACTCCTAAAACGATAAAAATATCAATATTTTTCAGTTTTAACAAATGTTGCGGTTTGATGCCTTGAGAGACTCTTGCGCCTTTAACTAACCCCAGACGTCAAGTGGAACTCTTGCATCGCCAAAGAAGTTGGAAAAATGGTCGGTTCTCGGTACCGCTTCAGGAAGGATGCGATTCCTCCTGCTGACGTCTACCTTTTGAAGAACCAGATCAGTCCGAAAATGGAGTACTGTTGCCATATTTGGAAAGGAGTCGCCCAGTATTCACTTTGCTGTCTGCACCCCTACAATCCATTTCTCACAGGCGAAACGTCACACGCCCCTCGCTGCCCCATCGCTATTACAATGGAAATTCTTCAGACGAACTACATTCCACAGTACCACCCGTTCTAACCTTCACGGCTAGCACACACCTTGCCAGGCACATTGTAGCGAATCAACCTCATTCCCTTCGTATTCCCCTGGTGAGATATAACTTCCACTCGAGCAGCACCTTTCCACGAAGCGCTGCTTTGTAGAACCGGCTCCCAAGAGGATGTTTCCCCGATCGCTGCAATCTTAAGTCTAGGGTCAACCGCTATCTTCCCCATATAATCGCCTAAACTGTGCCTTTTACTCTATAACTCTCTACCTTGAGTGGCTCTCAGACCTTGTACAAGGCGAACATCAGTATAAAAATGATGCTTTCTCGACCGCTACGACCGTAAATATTTAAATTCAAGGGTCAACCGTTATCTTTCCCACATACCTGCATAAACTACGACCCTTACTCATATCATTCACAAAACAACCGCCTTCAATAATCCTCTACCTTGAGTGACACTTGGGCCTTGTACGAGGTGAACATTAGTAGCCAACTTCAGTAGTGATGGGTTTATCTTCATAAAGTCATCAGTGAACATTTCCTTTGGCTATCAACCTAGTCCAGAAAAAGCTGGATAGAGTTTTATATTTATGGTCATAGATTTCCAGAATTCTAAGAGTCTGTCCTTCGCCCTTGCTTTGAATATTGCTGCTATATCTTGCCTCGTGCTCCTGCTATATATTTAGAAAATCTTGATGAAATCCGAAGACGAATCCGCAATATTATTGGTCCTGACCTGGCATCCCGGCTTCAGTCACTTTCCCACCGCCATAATGTAGCTTGCCTGTGCCATTTCTATAAATACTTTCATGGTAATTGTTCGGATGAACTTTTCTCTATGGTACCCTAAGGTTTATGAATTTAAGGGAAGTACTAGATTGGCGACAAGGTCTTGTCATTTTACAGTTGAAATAACTAGATGCAACCGTAAGTTCTATGCTAACAGTTTCTTCTCTCGCACTTCTCGCTTGTGGATCTCTCTTACCGCTTTTTACTTTCCAGTCAACTTTGATCTTCAAAAATTTAAATGCAGTATCAATCGTTATCCTCTGTCATCTTAATTCTTGTTCTTTTATTGTCGTCTCTCCTTGACAGAGCTTTTGAGATCTTAGAAATACCAGGTTCAATAAGCTTGGATGTGCGTGTGATGTAATGTATAACGGCTCGTAATTGTTAATTGAAAACAGAGTTCCAATTCCTGTTGGGTTCGTTATATTCCCATACATGAAAAATACTTCTGGGAAAAGTATGGATCCATCTTTTCTCCCCTCATCTATGGGTTAAATATTAAAACATGTACCATTATTATCTCCAAAAACAAATTCTTACAATAGAAAAATATTTTCCGGTTTTAAATAACCTGCAAATGGTTGATAAGTTGCAGAAAATGAAGTTTTTTTTTCTCATATTCTCTAACACTCAGTAACCTCTCGCGTCCTAGTGGCTTTGTTGATTTGAATGGGGGTGGAATGATGAAAAAAGGACATATTAGCCTTCTCTGTGGGTGCACCAAAATGATATTTCGTAATCGTTTGAAGGTTTCTTACCTCGTTGCGCAGATTCGGGTCGGCTTCATGTTCCAAGAAGTTGAGACAGATGTTTTCGTTGTCGATGGCGTCTTCGCAAGCCCTTAGCAAGGCGGTCGTTCCATCATTGGCGACAACATTCACGTCAGCACCATTGTCGATGGCCATGTTGAAGATACTGGCGTGTCTATTCGACGGACAAAGCAGATAAAAAAGAATTCCTGAAAAAGAAAAAAAAGAAGTTTTCTCGGTTAAGGCATGCGTGGAATGGAGAAAAGCAATCCATATTTAATAACTGACCGCCGGGATTGATTGGTATGTACTTGTTCCATTAAGAGTTATGTTAAATTTCTTTTCTGGTGGGGGCTGTAATAAACAGGAAAAGGGCGATCGGATTTATGAGGGCCTTAATAAAAATGAACAAGCGTCCTACGAGGCTGGCATCCCGTTCCCACCCCTTCACCGTTGAAACTGTTAGATGTAGACGTCTCTTCTACTCCAATAGCTTCATGTCTCGCACATCTCGTCTATGGAACTCCCTTCCTTATTACTGTTTCCCTGAAAAATACAATCTCCAACGGTTTAAGTGTAACGTCAATCGTCATCTTCACTTGCCTTGATCTATCCACTTCCCTTCTCCATTTCCTTTCATCTTTCATTCCTATCTGCTTTCGCTCTAAATCTTCTGTAACCCCCTTGCCTTGATCGAGCCACTGTCTTTCTCTTTCACCACATCCCCTCTCTTGCCACTCCTATCTGCTCTTCCTTCAACCCTTCTGTAACCCCATGCCTGATAGTGGCCACCAGCCTTGCTTGGGGTGATACGCTTAAAATAAAATAAAATAAAATAAAATAAAAAGGATCACCAGACTATCTTTGGCATCTTCTAATCACGCTGAAAAAAAGTGTAATTATTATTATTATTATTATTAGTAGTAGTAGTAATAGTACTATATAATACAGTATTTTATATTAATTATTATATAATTATTATTGTATTTCATTATATTTTTTATTATTACATATATTTTATCATTAATAATAAAAATTATAATTAATTATTAATATCATTAGTGTGTTAATAAATATTATTAATTAACGTAAATGAATGTTGACAGGTCTCCAGTGGAAATAATAATAATAATAATAATAATAATAATAATAATAATAATAATAATTATTATTATTATTATTATTATTATTATTATTATTATTATTATTATTATTATTGTTGTTGTAATGGATAGCGGCTCGGATTGAAGAATCGGAGAGCCGAGTTCGAATTCCAGTCGAATCCATTGCGTTCACTTACGTTCTAATACCCTTGGGAAAAGTATGAATCCGCTTCTCTCCACAGGCAAATAGCAGGGAAAACTGGGTTCTATAGCCTAGGATGGCAACTGGTCTAGGAGAAGGACAAATCTGAATTCAGAACCCGCGGAGGGTCGTTTGGGGACCTTGTGACACGTGGTGCAAGAAGTGTGGTTGATTCTGCACAAAGCTTTCACTACAAATCGCATGTGCAGGTGTCTGGCTGCCGGTTCCTAGGAACAGAGCTGCTTGACCCTCGCACGTCATGCCGAAACTGTATTGCACCACAGGCACAGCCAAGGTGTTTATGGCTGATATTCTATTTTTTGAATTCAGTTCTCTGGTCGGGACACAGAAAGAAATGAGTATACATCAGAAATCAAAATAATAATAATAATAATAATAATAATAATAATAATAATAATAATAATAATTGTTGATTAATTCTATTAACGACCAGTCTGTCTTTTGTGGGATTATTATTATTATTATTATTATTATTATTATTATTATTATTATTATTATTATTATTTCTATTTTCTTTGATATCTGGCGTTTACACATTTCTTTCCGGCTCCCGCCCAGGGACCTAAGGTTAGAAATGGCATCATGACACTTTCCAGTGCAAAGAAAGAAAGAAAAAAAAATAATTACATAGATAAAGCCCTTCGTAAAGTGTGGGCTGTACTTGTCAGAACAATTTTTTGTATCTCTTTGAGGCATGGACTTCCAGGGATCCCTTCAATCAGCCTACTGGAATCTTTTCTAACCAGTCCAAGGGCTCCAACTACAACAGGGATTGTTGATGTTCCCATGTGCCACATTTTTGAGATTTCTATTTCATGGTCTTTGTATTTTGACAGTTTTTCGAATATCTTCAAAGATACACTGCAGTCTGCAGTGACTACCATATCAATAAGGAGGCACTTATTTTGTTTGTGGTCTTTAATAACAATGTCTGGGCGGTTGGCTTTGATTGTTCTGTCAGTGTGTATTGTGTAGTCCCATAGAATTGTAATAATAATAATAATAATAGTAATAATAATTATTATTATTATTTCGATTTCTTCTATGGTCACACTACCTACCAAGTCTACGGAAATACCCATGGCAATTGTGTTGTTATGGCTACATTTTATCATTTGTTTTTCTAATTCACATAACATCACTAGCGTTACATGGACAAAGTTCTTAGTGCGTGGGCTGCACGTATGAAGTCAATTATTATTATTATTAGTAGTAGTAGCAGTAGTAGCAGTAGTAGTAGTAGTAGTAGTAGTATTAAACAAATTGATTGACGTCACTCTTCCAATATAATTAGAAGTTAGAAGATGGCGATTTAAGAAGAAATAAAGAAAAGAATAAAACTGTCTGTCAAACACTGTTTTATTCTTTTTGCTTAAATCGCTCTCTTCTCTTAACTATTATACTACTACTACTACTATTACCACTACTACTACTATTAATAATAGTAATACCACCACCACCACCACCACCACTACTACTACTAATAATAATACTAATAATAATCCTATAGAATTCTCCCGTCATTCAGTTCATTTCCTCGGGGCGGGACCTTGTAGATTTCATATGTAACTATCAGGATATAATTTAAGTAGGCCGAAAGGATTTTTTTCAGAATGTGCACCTTAAGATGCTTGTCGAAATAACAGTCGTTTGTAATAAAATGTTTTGCAACCTCCGTTGATGTCATATTGTTTTATCGGACATCATACCTGGAACCATTATTATTATTATTATTATTATTATTAATAATAATAATAATAATAATAATAATAATAATAATACCAGTGAAGATCTGCTGATCTTCAGTATGATTAATTAGAGTAAATGCTTAAACTGAAGGCAAACACAGTCCGTTCTTTTGCCTATGGCGCCATCTTGCAATCTGATTGTTCTTGTCTGATTGTTCTTTTACGTGCGTTTTGCCGTCGTTTACAAACTTGGTCCTGACAAACCCCTTATACATCACATATTGGAGTGACCGCAGGGCCTAAACTGTGAGGATGGTTATACGATGCATATGCGGAAGTAAAGTGCGTTTGGTGCTTACCTTTTCCATCAAGGTCGATCAATTCCATGTTGGCGCCACTGTCTATAAGTTTCTCCAAGCATTGGATATGTCCATATTCAGCAGCCCTCATGGCTGCTGTGCGACCTTTGAAGTCAACGACATCGGGATGGGCACCAAGGCCGAGAAGGAACTGAAGCATGTCGTCGCTGTTGGAGACGGCGGCCACAATAAGGGCCGTCCGTCCCATTTCCGGCTCGTTGTAGTTGACCAGGTGGGCAATGCCATTATTGATCAACTTCTCTATTTGTGCCTTGTCTTTATTGTAGACGAGTTGCAATAGTTTGCACACCTGTCAAGATGAAAACGAGATGAAATTAGCGAGGGAAGACGATGGATGAACGGAAAGAGTGAAAAGAAGAGGAGGAGAGGGACGAAGAGGAGTAATAAGAGAGAGAGGAAGGAGATGTAGAAAAGTAGAGAAGAAGAAGAAGAAGAAGAATGAAGAAAAAATAGAAAAAGAAGAGGAGAGGGGCGAAGAGGAGTAATAAGAGAGAGGAAGAAGAAGAAGAAGAATGAAGAAAAAATAGAAAAAGAAGAGGGGAGGGACGAAGAGGAGTAATAAGAGAGATGAAGAAGAAGAAGAAGAAGAAGAAGAAGAAGAAGAAGAAGAAGAAGAAGAAGAAGAAGAATGAAGAAGAAGAAGAATGAAGAAAAAATAGAAAAAGAAGAGGAGAGGGACGAAGAGGAGTAATAAGAGAGAGGAAGAAGATGAAGAAAAGTGAAGAAGAAGAAGAAGAAGAAGAATGGACAGGAAAATAGAAAAGAGGACAAATACAAGAGAGAGGAAGAAGATGAAGAAAAGTAGGGAAGAGAAAGAAGAAGAAGAATGAACAGTAAGAGAGAAAAGAAGAGAACAGGGGGATGTTGAGGACGAATAGGAGAGGAAACAGAAGAAGAGAAAATAGGAAAGAAGAAGAAGAAGAAGAAGAAGAAGAAGAAGAAGAAGAATGAATGAATGAATGAATGAATAGGAAGAGAGAAAATGATGAGGAGAAGGGGAAGAAGAGGACAAGCAGGAGAGAGGAAGAAGATTAAAAAAGTGAGGAAGAGAGAAAAGAAGAGGAGGAGGTTGACGAAGAGGATGAATAGAAAAGAGAAAGACGACGAAGAAAAATAGGGAAGCGATAGAAGCAGCGTGAAGGAAAGTATTGGACAGTGGAGAAAAGAAGAGACGGGGTTAAAATGACGAATGAGGAGATTAAGAGAGAGAGAGAGAGAGAGAGAGAGAGAGAGAGAGAGAGAGAGAGAGAGAGAGAGAGAGAGAGAATGGATGAAAGAAAGATGAGGACAAGAGAGATGAATTTGAAGAAAAGAGGAGGAAGAATGAAGAAAATGGAAAATTGTAACAAAAAGAAAAGAGAAACGGCTCTTAAGAGAAAGAAAGGAGAAACGTGTAAGAGAGAAAACAAAAATTTAAAGAAAAAGAGAGTAAATAAAGTCGAAAAAGAGGGTAAAAGAGAAGAGAGAGTGAGAGGAGTAAAAGATAAACAAAGAAAGAGGGTAAAAGGAAGAAATATATGATAAGAGAAAAATAGAGATACAAAAAAGTAAGAAGGAAACAATGAGCATTTTAAAAAGAAGAAAGATTGGTTTCTCCGTTTAATGGCATATCAACTCCTTATGGGTTCTTTAATGCCGAAATTTAATTTTCTTTGGAGGTTTGAAGTAATAAAAATATGAGAGACTAGCAGCATGACCCGGCGTTGCCCGTACTTGATTAAAAAATCGTACGACTCATACAGCAATCGCTATCACTTGACTTAAAATATTTTTGCCCTTCCTTGCCTTTAAAGGAGTGCCCTTTGCCGTGCTGATGTTGCTACATGTCTTACTTCTTGCCTATCTCACACTGCGAATTTTTTCCAAGCTCTATACTAAACATTAAATCTGTTACGAAAAAAGAACTAAACAAAATGAACACAAAACGATCAGCTTTAAAAAAGGACTCGTAACTGGAAAAACCGAATGAAAAAAGAATGTTAACAGCAAATCCTTTTTCACACCCAACCCAGCTCTGCGGAATCAGAATCAACGTTGAGTTTAAACAAGCGAATGAGCCAATTGGAGTAAAGTGCCATGTAGATTTAAATTTTTCCCACTTATGACGAATGCAGCTATCGATTTTTTTTGCATGTTAGCATGCTAGTTAACATTCGTGTCAGTCAGCTGTTGGCTCTCACGCTGGCCAATAGAATCTTCCTGCCTATTGGTGGCAGCCAGCTATAGGCTCTCACTCTGGCCAGTAGAAAATGGCCGCAAACTACATGAAAACTACCGTAGAAGCATGAAAACATCAATTATTTCCACTATCGATGGGAGTTGGGAAATGCAAAGTCGGTCTTGGCCATTACCGCTAACTTGGAGTATGTGCATGTACATTTTGGTGCAAATCCGTCGAAAATTGCGGCCGAGCATTCGTCACACACACACACACACACACACACACACACACACACACACACACACACACACACACACACACACACACACATCGTGCCTTTGATAGATAGAGATGTTATTCTGTAGTCACAATTTCGCATATACATGTTTTTGTGGACAGAATTACTAGATGCGGTGATCAGTCTGTTTTATGTTGTAGTTTTGTTGATGTTATATTTTGGAATTCAATTTGATTTAAGAAGCTATAGAATATTATATGGATTAATGCCATGAAAGAGTTCTTTCATGTTGGTTGTTTGGTTGATTTCCTTTAGCGTCTTATTAACACCTCCATGGATTACTTAATAACAAAATCTAAATATTTTGAACTCAGTTGTCTGTCTTCAACTGCAGATAAATTGTATTCCTGGTGATTTTACTATAATTATGTATTGTTGGTTCTTTTTCTATATTTCTTGTATAGCTGGCATTTTTACTAAAAAACTGTATTCTTATAATTTCAGCGAGTTTTGTTTTTGCTTGTGGGTTCACTGTTTGCCTATAGCTGGGACCGTAACAGGTGCTACTATCCCGGGTCAAGGTGGAGCTAGAAAAATAGCAATTAAGAGGTAGTTCCATGCTCCTCAAAACCTCCAATCTCCCGATCAGAGGCCTTGCTGCCGGATGCATTTTATCGTCATGCCCAGGACTTAAAAAGAAGAACTAAATGAAGAAGCGAGAAAATGATGTTAAAAGAAAGAGAACGAAAAAGGAAGAAAGAAGATCAGAGAAGGAGAAGGCAAAAGTAAAAAATATTAAACGGGATAATGAAGAAATGACAGAAAGAGTAAAAGTACTGATTGATTTCAATTTTTTATAGTTTATCAACCCTTTATGGTTTATTTAAAGCTGAAACCTATTTTGGATTTTAAGAATAACTTTTTTGCGAGTGAATATTTTAATAACAATTTTTTGGTAATACAAATGATCTTTCCAGGTGCAGGCCCTTTTATTTAACCCATAGACGGGGGTAGATGGATGACTTTGCCAGAGGTATTGGCGCGTAGAAAAATTTAACGAAGCCTCTATAAATTACACCCCCAGCACAAAATTATCCATCCCACAAAATGTTTAATATCTAAAAAACCACTAAACTAATTGAGTCTCTTTATTTCCAGGTTTTCACATAACATGTTTAGCCATCTTGACACCATTTGTCGTAAGAATCACTGAAAAGTTCTTCGAATTATTTAGCTATAAAGAGAGTAGGTTAAAATTGTTTTATATCAGATTCACTGTCCTTCCAACTAAACAACGGTGAGAGAAAAAAGATCATTCAGGCCTTCAGTAATTGTACGAGCATTCGTACTCTTGCTTCCATCTTCAATCTCCATTCAAGGACCATCAAAAGAATGGTGAATAAGTTTAAAAAAGAGGGAACAGTAGACAGGAAAACTGGATTAGGAGGTCACAAGAAAAAGAGGGATCATCATTTCAACTTAGAGCTAAATAGATCAATTAGAAAAGATCCAACACAATACAGAATACGTTTGGCACGTGAAAGAGGAGTTTCAGTTATGACAGTTCAAAGAGAAGTGAAAAAAGACCTGAAAATGAAATTATCTTGAATAAGTTGGAAAATGATCTTGGAATAATATATATATGAACACTTCGAGATAGATAGATAGATAGATAGATAGATAGATAGATAGATAGATAGATAGATAATGGCCAGACGTAGAAACAGATATTAACAGGCTGATAGATTAACCTGAATATAAAAACAAACTCTGAAACAATGACAGGTATGAACACGTCGTGACAAGTTTGAATAAAGTGATATAGAGATATATATAGAAAACGAGAGAGGGAGAAAGAGAAAGAGGGGGAGAGAGGAAGAAACTGAGAGGGGGAGAGAGGAAGAAACTGAGAGGGAAATCGAGAGAATGAGAGAGAGGGAGAGAGTTGTTTGTGAGAGAGAGAGGGGGAGAGAGTGAGAGAGTAAGAGAGAAGGAGCGAGAGAGAGAGAGAGAGAGAGAGAGAGAGAGAGAGTCAGAAAAGAAGGTGCAGTTATCGTAAATATTTATTTACGGATTTTTTTTCTCATAAAATATCTCCAAAGTACGTATAAAAAGTCAGCACCTGTGCAAGGGTATCGCCACCCACTGAATCTATGACACAGCCCCCTCAATCTATAATACGAAGCCCCCCCACTCTACTAGATCCCAATTTAAATAAGTTAATATTCATATAAAATAAAAAATTATATTTGTAATCTAATTATGTACAATAATGGATCATATACAATATCGGGGAACAACTCAATGAGAAAAATTGAAAATATGTATAATGCATCTAAAGACAAATTAGAGGCATGTCATGATAGATCATCCCATCTTAAATAAATCAACAACGTTTCACGGTAATTTTTAACATTGTTATATAGGAATGAAGTGTCGCTGTCGACACTTGAGTTTTTAGCACATTCATGGATAAAAAATAAAGAGAGTGATGGATTTGGGCGGGAAAAGAAAAACTTAGAATGACGTTAAAATTTTTCATAGTTTAATTTGTAACGTAATATAAATGTAAAGCCGATTATTAGTGAAAGCAAAAATTAACATGGATTCTGAAAAAGGAAAATAAAACGAAAGAATGTTTCGACGTCCGAAATACAACCAGACAGCAAAAGAATTCTACATAAACAGATACATCATTATTGCATGGCAGCAGGGTCGTTGCAAGAGTCCTTTGATTCATATCGAATCTATAATACGGAGGCCCCCTAATCTATGATTGGCTCCCCAATGTACTACATCTCCATTTCCATGTGGTAGTGTTCATGTAAAATACAAATTTTATTGTAACCTAATTGTGTGCAATAAGGGATCATATGCAAGATAGGCGAAAAATTCAACTAGAAAAATTGAGAATAAATACGATGTATCTAAATACAAATTAGAGACCTGTCAAAATAAATCATTCCATCTTAAATAAATCAACAATGTCTTGCGGCAATTTTTAACATCTACTTGAAATTTTTCTTGTTAAAAAGTTGAAGAATTTTAACACATTCGATAAAAGATTTTTATGTCAGTTATTTTGAAGTTGGCCCAGGGCAAGAGTCAATGATACAGTCGTCTCCCCTCTACTACATCTCATTTTTCATAAGGGAGTATTCATATAAAATACAAATTTTATTGTAACCTAATCATGCACAATAATGGATCATATGTAATATCTTTTAAGAAATCAACTAGAGAAATTGACAATAAATAAAACGTATTTAAATACAAATTAGAGACATGTCATAATGAATCATTCAATCTTAAATAAATCAACAATTTTTTACGACAATTTTGAACATCACCTCGAGATTTTTCTTATAAAAAATTAGATTCTGAGAAATGGATAAAAATATTCAAAATTGATGGGTGTACGAATAATTTCATCGTTGATTGAGCGTACAATAATGGATCAATGAAATATCGTTGAAAAATTCAAGTAGAAAATTTAAAATAAATACAATGAATCTAATTACAGATTAGAGACCTGTCATAACAGATCATTCCATTTTAAATAAATCAACTATGTTTTGCGGCAACTTTTTAACATCGATTTCTGATTTTCCTTGTTAAAAAGTCGAATAATTTGAACACATTCGACATTATAGATAAAAAATATGCATGCAGCAATAAACGTCATCATCAGAAGAGGTTTGGATGCAGCTGGATTCCCTTCCCAAATCGAACCCGTAGGCCTGGACCGTGGTGCTGGAAAGCGGCCGGATGGCATTACCATTTTCCCTTTTAAAAGTGGGAAGTCGTTGATTTGGGATGCGATCTGTGCGGATACATTATCGGCCGGTAATTTGATCAGGTCCGCGGTTGAGTCGGGGTCCGTCGCCCGGAATGCAGAGATAAAAAATTAGTTAAATATTCTTCTCTTGCTGATAGATTTTTTTTTTTACTCCTGTGGCAGTGGAGATTGCTGAGGTTATTGCCCCTCGTTCGATGGCGTTCCTTCGGAGGATTGGCGCGATTGCGTCTCGATTAAACGATGAGCCTCGCGAAATGGAGTGGCTCTTGCAGCGTGTCTCACTGGCGATGGTTCGAGGTAATGCTTTTTCTATTATTGTGGCTGGCAGAGGATTGCAAAAATAAATTGTTTATAGTTACTTTGTTCAAACTTTTTTCATTAAATAAAAGTTAATTATATATAGTGTTTTTTTTTCCAGATTTAGCTTGAGCAAAATAAATTCACAGATTTGGACGAAAAAAAAAAAAGAACCCAGAATGACGTCAGTTGTGCTTAGTTAAATTACGTAAATGTAAAATTAGTTAAATGTAGGTAGAAAAAAGTAAATGTTGATAAGATGGCGAATGTCACAAAACACTGCCCGAGGGACACAATCGGGCTTGCCCTCGGTTTGTGGAGGGAGTTCGAGGCAGTACGCACCAGCCCTGTATAAAAACCTTGTCTATTTTACAGATTTTAGCAATGTTAGACTGAACGCACATGTCTGTAAAAACACATCTCTGTTACCTTAAGTCTCCTCTTCATCTGTTTGGAGATTGCTTATTGTTCATTGCTATATAGATCAATTGATTGATTTGTTTGTTTAACGGTATATCAAATCCTCATGGGTCATTTAATGCCGAAATTTAGTTTTCTTGAGAGGTTTGAAGTCATAAAAATATATGTTATTCTGCTTTCACAATTGAATACATGGTAGATGATACTCAGCTTTTGTGCATATATATGTTTGTGCGGACATGATTACTAAGGGAGGTGATATGTGTGTTTTATGTTGTAGTTTTGTTCAAGTTGTATTTTGGAATACGGTTTGATTTAATTAAGAAAATGTAGGATATTATATGGATTAATGTCATAAAAGAGTTCTTTCATGTTGGTTGTTGGGTTGGTTGATTTCGTTTAGCGGCCTATCAATCTCTATGGGTTAATTTATGACGAAATCTTAATAATTTGAACCCAACTATAGGGCCTTCAACTAAATATATTTTGAACAAAATTCCATTCCTTCAACTGCAGATAAAATGTGTTGTTGGCCATTTTACTAAAAATACGTATTGTTGGTCATTTTTTACATATATATATAAAATGTATTGCTGGTATTTTTACTATAAAAATGTATTTATATATTTTCAAAGTGTTCCAAATTTAGTTTGGGGGTTCACTATTTGCCCATAGCTGTGACCCTCACAAGTCACTACCATTTAGAAAATTAGATATTACATAACAGTTCAGCAATTTAGGAAGTTTGTTTTGTTTTACGGCATATCAACCTCAATGGGTTATTTAATGCCGACAAAATTTTTATTAGGGTTCTTGATAAGATCCAGAGACGGATATGCAATGTAATTGGCCGTGATCTGTCATCTCGTCTGCAGTCGCTCTCTCACAGACGCAACGTTGCCTCGCTCTGTCTTTTTTACAAATACTTTCACGGTAATTGCTCAGAGGGGCTGCTTTCGCTGGTTCCTAGGCCTCATGAATTTAAACGTCCTACGAGGCTGGCATCCCGTTCCCACCCCTTCACCGTTGAAACTGTTAGATGTAGACGTCTTTTCTACTCCAATAGCTTCATGTCTCGCACATCTCGCCTGTGGAACTCCCTTCACTATTCCTGTTTCCCTGACAAATACAATCTCCAACTATTTAAGTGTAACGTCAATCGACATCTCCAGTTGCCTTGATCTATCCACTTCCCTTCTCCACATCCGTTCACCTTTCATTCCTATCTGCTCTCGCTCCAAATCTTCTGTAACCCCCTTCCCTTGATCGATCCACTATATTTCTCCACATCCTCTCCTTTACCACTCCTATCTGCTCTTCCTCCAAACCTTCTGTAACCCCTTGCGTGCTAGTGGCCTCAGCCTTGCTTGGGGTGAGAAGCTTAAAAAAAATAAATAAATAATAAAAAAAAATAATTTTTCTTAAAAAAAAAATTTATTGTTGGTAATAATTTTCACAAAGTCTTCTGGTATTAAAACCTATTTTTACATTTTCATAGTGTTCTGACCCCAATTTGGGGGTTAACTATTTTTATCCATAACTGGAACCGTAACAGGTGCTACCACCCCGGCTCAGGATGGACCTGGGAACACCAGCAATCAAGAGGTGGTTCCACGCTCCTCAAAACCTCCTGATCAGAGGCCTTGCTGTTGGATGTAGTTTATCGCCTTACCCTGGACGCGGATGTAGTTTATCGTCATACCCTGGACGGAGTTCAGCAGACTTTCTTAATACTTTTGCTTAAATTTGGAAGGCATCTTTTGTTGTCCGAACGCACCTTCGGATTTCGAAGAGGCTGAGAATACAATGGACGGAGTATAAAGACAACGAGAATGTTTTAAAACGAAATGTAAAGAAGAAGGACGCTTCTACAGGGGTGCGATGAATAAAATGTCGTCTAAATTAGTCATAAAAAACCAAAACACCGACGTCTCATTTTAACGGATATATAGGGTGCGATGGATAAATTGTCGTTTAAATGACGCAAAAAAAAAAAAAATTTGAAAACACCGTCTCATTTTAACGGATATATAGGGTGCGATGGATAAATTGTCGTTTAAATGACGCAAAAAAAAAATTGAAAACACCGTCTCATTTTAACGGATATATAGGGTGCAATGGATAAATTGTCGTCTAAGTGACACAAAAAAAACTTAAAAAAAACACCGACGTCTCATTTTAACGGATATATAGGGTGCGATGGATAAATTGTCGTTTAAATGACGCAAAAAAAAAATTGAAAACACCGTCTCATTTTAACGGATATATAGGGTGCAATGGATAAATTGTCGTCTAAATGACACAAAAAAAACCCAAAAAACACCGACGTCTCATTTTAACGGATATATAGGGTGCGATGGATAAATTGTCGTTTAAATGACGCAGAAATGAAAATAACACTGACATCTCATTTTAACGGATATATAGAGTGCGATATCCGTCGCACATACGAAGCGCGCTGCACCGTTTGGGAACAATTGACTTAGAGCTACAAAAGATAGGAAGTTGTGGAGAGCCATGATCACCCACATTCTGGAGGGACACGGCACATAGAAGAAGGAGAATGAATCCTGTATCACAGTAATAATGATAATGTAATAATAATAATAATAATAATAATAATAATAATAAAAAGTACGGACAGTACTTGTTATGAAGAGCCGTTCAAGTGTTATAAGGAGCATCATTAACCCGATACTTAAAACTGAAGTCCGGATTTTTTTTTCACCGCCCCGTTCTAGTTACTGATCTAAGAAGACAATTGTGCCTGGTTTCCGGTTTGATGAAATTAGATAGTAGCAGTGGTTGGATTGAAGAAGACATGAATGTCTCCCGAAATTGAAAGCCATTTGGCGAACAACTCTATCAATATGAGTCCATTCCCCACTTTAGGGGCAACGACGTCGAAACTTAACAGGGAGAAGTAAATGCGGTTGCCTCAAGTGTTAAATGTCATTCAATGTGGCGATGGTGGGATGGCGTGCCCAGGTCTTTTCTTCACTTCGTCCGTCGACCTTTATCCCAAGTCTCCACGCCGGCTGGACGCTCACCGCAGAAGGACGTTCGTGCGGTGTTAGTACCAATGAGAAACGGCCATATTGAGAGCGGTCATTTGCTGCTCCGACCGAGCCGTTGAGAGCGCAGCCATCAGAAGCAATCAATTTCCTTCTTGCTGCTTCGCTTAGCGCTTGTTATTTCATCCTGCGCGGTCTGGAAGTGCAATAGACATGACGGATATATATATATATATATATATATATATATATATATATATATATATATATATATATATATATATATATAAAAGAACAACAACAAAAAAACACACTTCCGTTTAGAGATTGATAAAAGTTCTCAACTTACGAATAAGTCTGTTTCGAAATGTGGCAAAGACACGGCTCATCTGTCAACATTTTAATAAATCCTGTTCGCATGGACGCAGTTTGCGCAAGTTCAGACCGAGCTGAAATTGCATTACATAAGGCTTTCCATTCTTTGACGGATTT
This sequence comes from Acanthosepion esculentum, assembly GCA_964036315.1. NCBI lineage: Eukaryota > Metazoa > Mollusca > Cephalopoda > Sepiida > Sepiidae > Acanthosepion > Acanthosepion esculentum. The sequence goes on from OZ038507.1 coordinate 56,701,431, forward strand.
TTTTATGTCTTATCAACCTTTTGCAGGTTATTTAAAGCCATAATTGTTTTTTTTAGATTGCAAGAATGTTTGGGGTATGATAATGATTTGGTGATACAAGTCCTACTAGTTAACCCATAGCTGGAGGGAAGCGGTGGTGGCCAGACTTAACGTAAGCAAAGCGAACCTTTTTTTTAAAAAGTCCCATGCATTCAATATAAAACTAGATATCTTTCTAATGCTAAGTCTATTAGAGAGGTAGGCAGGTAGGCTCTTTACACTTCCCTTTCCTTCAACATATGTGAATTGACATGACTTCGTGGGGAAGATAGTGAAGAGACTTATAGTTGCCTTTTCCACGATTTTAAATTCAGAACAGTTTCCTTGCAGGACGGAAACGATCATGGTTCTCCACAGTTTCCTTTTCTGTATTAACTGCCATGATTTCCTGAGAAAGACAGTGGAGTTGCATTCTTCACAGATTAGAATTCAGAGCTGTCTTCCCTAGTTCAGGACGGAGGCGATCATAGATCTCCAGAGATTCCTTTTCTTTATTATCTGTGAATTGCTATGATTCGCCTTAGATTCCTCTGCTTTTCAACTTCCTCCGTAGTGCCAGTGGTCTTCTGTGAACTACAGTACGACAGAGCCATCGCGCTAAAGTTGGGGCGATGGTTTCTCGACCAAGTAGACATTTTACGGGATGGAATTCCCAGTAAAACGGCCGATCAATTTTTAATTCACAGTTATCCTTCCTCTGAACTCTTTATCAACCAAATTCAGAGATGCCTTTTCTGAAGCCGTTTGTGCAAAACGGATGCAAAGGACTCGACTGAAATTTAAACTCGACTTGCCGATTTCATTTCCGTGCTGATATTTGTTCTTTCTCCTTTCAGAACATAGGCGATCATGGCTCTCCACAGATTCCTTTTTCTTTATTATCTGGGAATTGCCAAGACATCTTGGGAAATATAGTGAAGTGGTTTCCAGTTTCAGTGTCTTGCTATTTCTCCTAAATTCTGTTGTGCCATCCATTTACTCAAGCCCATTAAGTATGTTATGCGCTGTTTTTCTCTGTGCCTCTAGCCTTCAATATGTCTTGTGAGTATCAGATTTTCCAAGCCTTCCTTCCTAATTAAGTGCCCCAGAAATTTTAACTGTCTCTTCTTGATTATTCGGTCCGTAGTATACTCAGCATCCCCATTTTTGCTGCTTCAAGTATCTTCATCTTTGATGAGATTGTCCAACATTCGTTGTCAAACAGTGGGCTATGGTAAGTTTTTAGCCACCGTTGATTACAGCAATTTTGGCTTGTGTAATAACGTCTCTTCTTTTTTTCACACAATACCGTGTTAGTATCAAGCTACTCTCATCCATGAACGATAGTTGACTTATATCTTGCAATGAAAGTTCGTGGAAGTAAGGAAATTAGTGAATTTCAACGAGGGCAAATAATAGGATGGCATCAGTGTGGCAAGTCAAATAGAGAAATTGCTAGGCTTTTCCAGGTTAATCAACAAACGGTTAATAATATTGTCAAGACATTTAATGAAGAAGGTTTATTGTCGTGTGGAACAACGTTCAGGAAGACCAAGCATCGTGTCTGAGCGAACGAAAAGGGCGCTGAAGAGGGAAGTCATCAGAAAACGTCGTCAGAGCGTCAAAGATGTTGCCAACAGCATGGAAATGTCGCCATATGCGGTGAGAAAGTCTCTGAAAAAGATCAAGAAGAGTTGCAAGAAAGAAGCCCTTGATTTCAGAAGTTAATAGGAACCTTCGTATGGACTGGGCGAGGGAATTCGAGAGCAAAGACTATGCATTTTGGCAGTCTGTAATTTGGTCAGATGGAAGAAAATTCTGCCAATATTCGAGATTGGTTTATGTTTGGAGACATCAGAATGAGACTTGGAAAACTGAATGTCTGCATGCGACCGTGAAACAGGGAGGAATTGGAGTAATGGTGTGGGGCGCTGTCTGGTTTGAAGGGAAATCTGAGCTGATTCTTGTTGACGAGCGGTTGAATGGTCCAAAATACTGTCAAATATTAGAGAAAGGACTACTCCCACTATTTGAATCTAATCAGATTGACAAGAATGTCTACCTTTTTCAAGAAGATGGAGCGCCATGTCATACGAGCAAAGTAGCAAAGGCCGGGAAGGAATCGCAAGAAATCAAGTCACTGCCATGGGTAGCCCAAAATCTTGACATGAATCCAATAGAGCACGTTTGGGAGTACCTTGACCGAAGACTTCGAGAGCGTGCAACCAAAATCACGTCAGTGGCAACCCTTAAAGAAACATTTCTAAAGGAGTGGCACAATATGGCTCAGACGATTGTTGATAACTTGATCAAATCCATGAAAAATCGAATCCAAGCACTGAAACTAGCAAATGGAGGACCTATTCATACTAGTTCCAAATACTGTTTATTTTGAATAGGGATTACGTAATTAAATTTTGAAATTGGATGTAGTTTATTTCTCCTGGCTAAAACCTTTTCTTAGGTCACTGTATAGGAGATATTACATAGCAGTCCAGTATTTTTTCGTTTGTTTCTCACAAAGTTTTTTTTCTGTTTTTTAAATACTTTTATTTTTTAGAGAATTGTATTTCTGCTCTGACTTCGTCATTTTGAGCTCAGATACAGGAAAACAAAGGAAGACGATTTTGATTGGCTAAAACTAGCGTGGGAATGATAGAGAAAGGAATTTCAGGGAGTCGAGTCTTACAAGTCGAAGAATATGGACGTGTTTCCTTCGTGTGTGGGAAGCGGCTTCTCAGTGGGGTAGGATAGCAACCCCGCTGGCTAGTTAGAAATGTACGCGTCGACGTGTTGAACGAACTAGTTAACTTTAAAATTCCCTATGTTGATCGCTAATATTTCCGAACAAAACAACCAGCGATCAGCGGCCGAGAGAGAAAGCAACGTCAATATCAGTGAATCGACGCCGTCGCCCAAGAGAACCCCAAAAAGTGGGGGCTATGCAACACATAGATTTTGAAATGCATCTTTGGCTATCCCAATGCGCCGTTCGGATTATCAGTGTCTCACTTTCCGTCGTCTCTTTCCAGATATTTAAAATTTTGTACATGTTGGATTTTAGTATCCCCGATTTGTAATTTGCAATTTTGGTCTCACCCTTTTGCTAACAACCTTGCATTTGATACCAAAACTTTATTGTTTAGAGCAACAAAAACTGTAAGGACCCTAACACTTTTAATATTAAATCGGAACAGGCATTACTTTATAACAGTTCTTTACAAAGTCTCCGACCGTCTCTCCGACCTTCACGAATTTCTTTACGCTTAATGTCAGAAGGTAACATTTGCATCAGAATTTGTTCGCATGTTTGTGTGTGTGTGTGTGTGTGTGTGTGTGTGTGTGTGTGTGTGTGTGAAGGGGGGTGTCTTTTTTTTTATCCGACTAGCGTTCGTAAATCATGATCTCAACATGCGTCCCGGTCAAGTGAAGAGGGATAGAGAAAGAAACGTATTTCGCGCCACTTTTTAACCTTGCCGCCAAACCTCTAGATTGTTATTAGCGGTGGCGTTTTTTATTAGGTTTTGCCGGTACTGACATTCAGGCCGGTCTCTTGATGTTTCGACTTGTTACCGTCTGGATCTCTTCAGGAAAAACCATTTGCGCGGTTTCGAAAGCATGTGTGCGCGACATTTTCCTTTTGGTCAGAAGCCTAATTGATTTTTATGTGAAGCGACTTGCCCACATAATGACATGTAATTATCTATATGGGGCGCGCGGTCTTGCGCGCATGCGTACTCAAGCAGATATTTAGATGGGTATATATATATATGGACGTGCGTCCACAACGCATAATTAGAATTTATATGTCTATGTACACGTTAACAAAATTATATAAACGTGACTTTGTGTGTGTGTATGTGTGTGTGTGTGCATGGTTATATAATAACATAACTATATGAGAACAGACACACAGACACATATGTGTGTATATATGCATGCTTATATAATAACATATCTATATGACATCACAAACATATATATATGTCTGTGTGCGTGTGTGTGTTCTCATATATATAAGTAATTATATAATCATGTACACACATATATATGCACACACATACACGTTTATATAATTTCGTTTATTATATAAGCATGCACACATATATAGCGATTTTCCAAGCGTAGCTTCGATGTGGCACAAGGCCGAAAGTATAGGGCACCCAGTGAGGATGGAACTTACTATTGAGGTAGTAATTGTTCTAGCGAGACAAGCTTGCTAACCATTACACTGCCTCGAGGTGCCCACATGCACACACACATATATATATATTGTGTGTTTGTGTGCATGCTTATATAATAACATAAGTGTATGAGAATACACACACACATATATGTGCACAGATTGCGATGGATAAATTGTCGTCTAAATGACGCAAAAATGGAAATAACACTAACATCTCATTTTGACAGATACGTCTACTAAAATCACATAAAAATATCTTGAAATACTAAAGAGTAAATTGCTTTATTAACCACGGCCTCCAGACGACTTCGGGATCACCTGCAACTCTTCTGGGCGGTCTCCTCGTTTAAGTTGGTGAATGCTGCCATAATCCTTGGAGATCGATGTATTTATTTCAACAGAGCATATGTATTTTTTACAGCAAAAAAAAAAAAAAAATTAGCTCAACACCGGAATAGACTATTTCAAATCGTTCCTCAACGGCTTTCGTGAGCCTTTGAGTACTTATTCTCGGAGCACTTATTTATTTTTCAAAGCCAGTCTCTGGTAGGCACCTAGTTAATGGGAGTGTGTTTAACAAGGCGCCTACCAGAGGCTGGCTTTGAAAAATAAATAAGTGCTCCGAGAATAAGTACTTAAAGCCTGACGAAAGCCGTTGAGGAACGGTTTGAAATAGTCTATTCCGGTGTTTTTTGTAAAAGAAAAGATCAGTTTACGAACTTGGCTGATCGCAAAATTTAGGCAATTTATGTCACCCACCAGAAATAAACTATTTTGATAAGAAAAAAAGTGTTTTTGAGTCAAAAAATTTAAAATAAAAGTGGCGAATTTTTTCAATTTATCGCCAAAATTCAAATTAACTGATAAACTTTATCAGTAATACACTTTAGTATACATGATAATTAATTCATCCCATCACTTTTTTCACTACAGAAGAAAACGAATCACTGAGAGCATTTTCTTTTCACAGTTGGAAAGAAACTCCAACTAAAGACATCCAAATTGAATGCACCTATTCCATTGTACACGATACTGCATCATGATACTGTCTCAAAAAGGATTTAAATAACGTTGAACGTGACAGACAATCAATAAAAAGAAATTTTTTACTATAGTTCTTATGTTCACGAAGGTTTTATTTCTGCTGTGAGTTTATTAAATGATTTGATGAAAATACTTGCTGGTAATATTCAATAGCGTTATTTTTAAAGACTTAGGGTCTGATTGTTACTGCAAAAATATTATTTATCAATAAGCAGACCAATATGTGTTGGTTTAAATACGAATTGAGTGGTTTCTACGATTTTATTTTGAGAAATATTGTCATCGGTCAATATCATATATACAGAAAACAAATGAAAAAAATGTTTTTTTTTCCAAAAAAATGAGCAAAAGTGATAGCTAACTAGAAAAAGTAATGTCATTTTCAGATTCAGCGCCCTCAAATTAGCTAAAAAAGATGTTTGGTGTCTCGACACCATTTTATTTTTTTTTTTTTTTTATCGACCAGTTCAGGAAACATAAAAATCATTTTCAAAGGAACCTATCAGTAGAAATAAGAAAAATAAAAAAAAAAAAAAAAATAGAAAGTTTTGGTAAAGGGCAATAAAACAGAAAAAATAATATTATGAGCCCGAAAGTTTACAAAAAGAAAATATCTAATGAAATTACCAGATTTTATAGAAAAGGCAGCCGCTTTTTATGTCGAAAAGATCAATAAAGAAGCTACAGACATCACGGCCAGAATGGACATTAGCGCTAGAGTCCAGAATCTATGCGAAAAGCAGTCCTTCTTAACTATTAACGATCATAAGGACAATTTCTATAGTTGCCCATCTTTCCGCTTAATAAATCCAACTAAGACAGATTTGTACATTATAAGCTGGAAAATTACATGAAATATATACAAACTACTAAGAGTAGCAACGCAGTAAATCAGTGGAAGGGATCCAATAAATGCACCTCCTAGTTCGATAATATCGAAGGTAGGAACCAACAGGTATTTCTCAAATATGATATAAATGATTTTTATCCTTCCATCACGAAGAAAGCATTATATTATGCAAAATATTTTACTTGTTTTATTTACATTATTCGGACTGTTATCCTCATCTTCAATGCCAATTTCACAACGTTTCAGCTGTTGTACGCTCAGGCCTTCTTCAGGTGATTGGAATTTCGAACCGAGCTCTTTATTTCGTCAACCGAGGTATATTCTAGTTCCACGTGCCATGCATCCTCCGGGTGTCTCATTTCCCTTTAAATCAACTCTCCAAGTTTTTGGCTCACCACTGCTGTAGCCTGGTATTGAACCCACAACTCTTTGGGTCTTGTCACTAGATCATATATATATATATATATATATATATATATATATATATATATATATATATATATATATATATATATATATATATATATATATATATGCTCGGTACTTAGTGGAAAGTGTTCAATATCTGTGATAGTGCTAACATGTTCAGTTGTATGGATATTAGTTTGTAACCCTGGGTTTCACGCTTTTGCGGTCATGAAACAAACTTATTTTATTTTTTAAAAGGTGGATCTATTTATGATTATTTATGTTTAATTATTTGTATGTGGTTGAGGGGGGTGTAATTTCAGTGTCAGCCAAAACAAACACAGAAGAAAATTACCCCCTCTATCACCACACAAATAATCAAACACAAATCAGCATAAATAGATCCACATTTTAAAAAATAAACCATTTTGCCTGATGATAGCAAAAGCGTGAAACCCAGGGTTAAACTAATATCCATACAACTGATATCTAAACTAATATCCATACAACTGATATATATATATATATAAACCGGTTGACTGGTGTTTTTATTTTAAATCTATCATGGCCTTTAATAAAAAACTTTTTTTTATGCCTTTTATATATATATATATATATATATATATATATATATATATATATATATATATATATATATATATGTATATATATATATATATATTTAAATATATTTGCAACGGTACAAAAGCGTATTAAGGCATAAAAAACATTTTTTTTATTAAAGGCCATGATAGATTTAAAATAAAAACACCAGTCAACCGGTTTCGTCCCCTCTCATCAGAACTGTTAACGGGGAATAGAAATTATGAAGAACAAATTGTCTGTAATGGATGACATGAATGAATGGGCAGGGAAGAAAAAAAAAGTGTATATATATATATAATAAAAGTAATACCACCAAAGATGCTAGAGACTCAGCACAGCAAGCCCAAGCACACAGTCCCTTCAAATATATATATATATATTTTTTTTTAAGCGTATCACCCCAAGCAAGGCTGGAGGCCACTATCACGCAAGGGGTTATAGAAGGTTTGGAGGAAGAGCAGATAGGAGTGGTAAAGGAGAAGATGTGGAGAAAGAGAAAGACAGTGGATCGATCAAGGCAAGGCGGTTACAGAAGATTTGGAGCGAGAGCAGATAGGAATAAAAGATGAAAGGATGTGGAGAAGGGAAGTGGATAGATCAAGGCAACTGGAGATGTCGATTGACGTTACACTTAAATAGTTGGAGATTGTATTTGTCAGGGAAACAGGAATAAGGAAGGGAGTTCCACAGGCGAGATGTGCGAGTCATGAAGCTATTGGAGTAGAAGAGACGTCTCCATCTAACAGTTTCAACGGTGAAGGGGTGGGAACGGGATGCCAGCCTCGTAGAGTGTTTAAATTCACGAGGCCTGGGGACAAGCGAAAGCAGCTCCTCGGAGCAATTACCGTGAAAGTACTTGTAAAAAAGGCAGAGCGAGGCAACATCGCGTCTGTGAGAGAGCGACTGCAGACGAGATGACAGATCAGGGCCAATCACGTTGCCTATCCGTCTCTGGATCTTATCAAGAACCCTGAGGCAAACATCAGGGCCTCCAGACCATATATGGCAGCAATACTCCATGCAAGGGCGAATGGTCGATTTATAAACTTGGAGGATCGATTCCGGGGAGAAAGATTTCCTGGCTCGGCACAGAGAACCAACTTTCCTTGTAGTGGCTGATGCAACTGACTCGATGTATTTGTTCCATCTCAGATCAGCAGACAGCGTGAGACCGAGCAGCCACAGAGAGGAGCTCTCGAGAAGTTGGTCTTCAGACATTCTAATGGGATGCAGGGATGGATCCTTGTGGTGGTTAATAGAGAGCAGTTTTGTTTCAGAGGCGTTAAAGTTAACCATCCATTTCTTGCCCCAGTTCACAACCGATTGGAATATATATATATATATATATATATATATATATATATATATATAGAGAGAGAGAGAGAGAGAGAGAGAGTAAGGTAATGAATGGTTTGGTAATCCGTGTGTATAATTCCAAAGAGGATGTAATCCAGAGAGCTCAATGTAACAACAGAGCAAATATTAATTAAATATTTAAGAAAGAGACAATCTTGAGGTTCCATGACTATAATTTATTTCCCCAGAAAATATATTCTTCCTGGTTCATCAGGCCACATCTCTAGTTACAAAGGAATTTGGTTTCTTTTATTTTTATTACAAGTTTTCGAGGGATAGCTTTAGATTGATACAATGTGACAGAGGGCGTGGCAGAGGGGGTGGCTATAGAATGATCTAAATTAGAAATAGAAGATAGCGATAAGGTTGTTTTTAAACCATCTTTAATATTTTACGTAGTGTACTCGGTCTAGAGGCCAGACAATTTGACCTCTTATGTAAATTTTTGATAGGAAAAAAAAAGAAGAAGAAAAGAAGACAAAATCTAAAAAGGAAAGCGGGGTAAGAAGAAGAAAGAAAGAAAGAGTTAAACAGAGCAGGGGAGAGGAAGAAGGAAGAGTGATATGTAGGCATATCATGGTGACACTTGAAAAACACATCAATATAATTTAATAGTTAATACATGTAAAAGTATTAAAGATTACCAGTAAAGTAGGAATAAAATAAAATATATTAATAATATTATTAATCCGGATTAATACAATTATAATTAATACAGGACAATATATTAAAGATTATTAAAAACAAAATAATTGTTTTATAACCCTTCAGATTTGACGCAGGCTTCCAGTGTGGGAGGGAGGGGTCAGCCTCATCCTCGGCACGGTGGCAGTGGATGGCAAACTGTGCTCGACGAGCTCGTATAAGAGAGGAAACACGAGAGGAAGACTGCTGTAGAGTTGGTGGATGGTCAGATGGCGTTTTGAGATCTCATCAGAAGGCGGGTGTAGATTCCATCCAGGCGTTTCCCCGTGCCTTTAGAAAGTGTCCTTGTCTCTAAACCGTTGAGTAGGAACAAAAGGTAGGATCGGCTCAACAGCGGCTCTGAATTTTTTTGATCTGGAGTTTTCTGTCCAGTTGTGATGTCCAGATCTTGTAAATATCATTACATGCAGATCATGTCATGACCTCCCTAGTTTGGAAGTCTTTTAAATATAAGAGTCATGAGAATGACTTCAAAAAGCTGTGCATTTCCGCTACACCATTATCATGACAACATCCATAATGGTAATTGTCTATATTTTTGGGATGAGGGGTTTTCACTATGGATTTTCGGACTGACTTCCTCATCTTGGTTGCTTTCCTCACAACGTTTCGGCCGTCTGATCCTCCGGCCTTCTTCAGGTGCATCTCGAACTCGGGAACCGTCGGTCTGGAATTTCGAACCCAACCCTTTATTGTTAAGGGGGTACCATGTTCTCGTTCCATTAAGGCCATCGCTGCTGCTACTACTGCTTGACGCCATCGTTGCTGCTGCTGTTGCTTCTATTATCGTTGTCACCGCTCTTGTTTGTTGCTGCCACTGCCTTTGCTCGGGATTGAACTCAGAACATCGGGAGAACTTGCAATCACTGTTTCAACGTCCTAGTCGCCTCGGCCATGTGTCACTGGGACGATCGTGTATGATCGTCCCAGTGACACATGGCCGAGTGTGGGTTCAAGACATCAGTGTATCGCAAACCCACTTTCACCGGACAATACCTAAACTTCAACTCCCATCACCCATACAGTGTCAAACATGGAATCGTACGCTGTTTACAACATCGAGCACAGACAATAAGTAGCGATTCCCACACATACCACCAAGAAATGACCAGGCTAAAAAATACCCTTCGACGTAACAACTACCCCGATAGCATACTGTCCACCAAAGGGAACAATAGAGTAAGGGAAGAAAATGACTCGCAAAAACCTCCAACGGTCTGCTTACCATACATGCGAGGCGTCTCAGAAAAAATTCAAAAAGTATGTGCCCCTTACAACATCAGGACGGTATTCAAAAGTGAATCAACACTGAGAAGACACCTAGTCCGAGTAAAGCCACCCATAGAGAAGAACCAGACCAAGAACTGCATATATTCCATCCCATGCAGCTGCGGCAAGGTTTACAAGGGCGAAACATGCCGCCCCCTTAAAGTAAGGGTGGATGAACATCGAAAATCAGTGACTAGAGGGGAGACGGAAAAGTCGGGTATAGCCTACCATGTATGGAAGGAAAAGGGTGACCATCGCCCTCTCTGGGATGAAGTTAAAATAATAAACAGTGAGCCCCACTGGAAAGTGAGAAAACTCAAAGAAACAGCTCACATGCTAGGGCATAACAACCTCCTGAGCAGACCAAGTATAGAACTGAACACGATCTGGGCACCCCTAATCGTAAGAGAGAACCTAGAATAACAACTTAGGTTTAAAATATACCAAAAATTCATACACGATCGTCCCAGTGACACATGGCCGAGGCGACTAGGACGTTGAAACAGTGATTGCAAGTTCTCCCGATGTTCTGAGTTCAATCCCGAGCAAAGGCAGTGGCAGCAACAAACAAGAGCGGTGACAACGATAATAGAAGCAACAGCAGCAGCAACGATGGCGTCAAGCAGTAGTAGCAGCAGCGATGGCCTTAATGGAACGAGAACATGGTACCCCCTTAACAATAAAGGGTTGGGTTCGAAATTCCAGACCGACGGTTCCCGAGTTCGAGATGCACCTGAAGAAGGCCGGAGGATCAGACGGCCGAAACGTTGTGAGGAAAGCAACCAAGATGAGGAAGTCAGTCCGATTAACGAAATCCATAATGGTAATGATGATTATAATGACTTCCGGGGACCACTAGGGAATGCTGGGATCATGACGGATCCAGCGGGCAGTTTAAATAAAATACGTTGTCGAGTTTACTACGTTTTGTGTTGTTTTTGAATTGCTTATTTTCAGCGGTTCGTCTAATATAATGTCATTCCACCCTAACTCCAGTGGAACACGATGTCAGAACTGGGATGGGAAAATTCTTACCAAACTTGTCTGAAACAATACAACCAACGACCGAATTATTGAAAAAGAATACTGTATCTGTGTGAGATTACCCACAAGTGAATACTTGTAAAAGAGTAAAGGAATTACTAAATCACGCACCAATTCTATTGTACTATAATCCAACCAGAACTACAGTTGTTAGCGCTGACGCTAGCAGTTATGGTCTCAGGGCAGCTTTATTTGAAGAAATAGATGGAAATTTAAAAGGAATGGCATTTACCTCAAACTCGCTCAATAGCGCTGAGAAAGACTGTTTGAGCTTTCTATGGGCACGTGAGAAGTTTGAAGATATGTCACTGGACTGGAATCCTTTAAACTATTAATGAGTTATAAACCATTTGTACCGTTAATAAACACACATGATCTGCACGATACCCCTTTACAATGTCAAAGACTTCTGATGAGACTGAGAAGATATATCCCAGTAGCAGAACACATGCCACGGAAGGGCACTAGTTGTACCTGATACGCTATCAAGAAGTCCTTTATCCAACACGGATAGTAATACCAGCAAAGGCGTGGGCGTATACACAGACCGCGTGGCAATAACCAGATCAGCATCGGGTAAGAAATTAAATGTAATAAAAATAGCTACTCAACAGGAGACTGTATTACAGGAAATAATACATCTCACACTAAATGGATGGACAGACAAAGAAGGAAGAATAAAAGAAGGTATAAGGCCATATTTTCCATATCGGAATGAATTGTCAGTTCATGCCAATTTACTATGGTTTCAGGACAGACTTGTCATACCTGACAAACTTAGACCAGATATTAAGGACACTTCATAATGGTCACTTGAGACTAAACAAATGCAGTGAGAGGTAGAGGGAGAAAGAGAGAGAGAGTGAGAGAGAAAGAATCGGTGTGATGGCCTAAAATATCGCAAGAGTTGGAGGAGTATCTGAAAAAAAAAGGCTCGTTTTGTAACATACACTGTCCAACTAATAAGAAGAAAAAAAAATAAAACATCACTTCCTCAGGGTCCATGACAATGAATTGGTACAGACATTTTCACTCACCAAGGACAGCAGTATATTACCACAATAGATTATTTCTCAAGATATATAGAAATAGCAAAGCTTAATCTAATGACAAGCGAATGCATTATAGAGAAGTTGAAAAAATTCTTCTCGTGTTGGGGAATTCCTATTGAACTTGGCAGTGATAATGGGAAACAATTCTTAAGTTACGCTTTCAAAAGTTTTGCAGACAGTTATAGATTTAAAGACATAACAACTAATCCACATTATCCTAAGGCAAATGAAGAAGCGGAATGCTCTGTTGAAATAGCTAAGAGAATTTTGGAAAAATCAGACACATTTAAAGCATTAATGGAATACCAGAGTACGCCAGTTCAAGCCACAGGTGTCAATCCCACAGAATTAATTATGGAAACGAAAATAAGAACCACATTACCTTTTTACATCCAAAAATTTTATTAACAAATTGGTCCGATTTGAGCCAAATCAGGGAGAGAGAGAGAGAGAGAGAGAGAGTGACAAACTGGCATAAACCAGAATGGAAAAGAATTTTAACAGATTCAATGGTATCAGAAATTTACCAACTCTAAAAAGGAGTCAGCGTTAGAATTAAATTAGATAAAGAGAAATATTGGAACTTTGAAGGAACGGTCAAGTCAGCAGACACGGGCAACTGATCATGTGACTAGTCGTCAGTGTCTGCTGACTTGTCGTCTGTGACAACTAATCAAGGGGATTTACGAAGAAATGGGAAACATATTTCATTTTCAGGCTTTGGAAATAGACTTTTTGTGAAATAAACCAATTAGTGATCATTACAAGGATCTCCAAACAAATAATTATACTAGAGAAAGTACTGGAAGAACAAGTCGAGGGCGAAAAATACAAACTCCAAAATATCTGTTTGATGTCACAAAGTGAGTGGGTTATCGCCCTTGGACTATAACAAAAAACAAACTTTGATTTGTAACTATTTGTTTTGTAATTTAGAAAAGTTATAAATAAATTAATAAAGAAAATCTGTTCACTAACGTTCCAGTTAGAGAAACCATTGCCATTATATATATATATATATATATATATATATATATATATATATATATATATATATATATATATATATATGTATTATTAATTTATTATAATTTTATCATATAGACAAAACCATTTTACTCACAACAAAGATGCAACTTGGTTTCAGTGCATTTTAACTGCACATCTACGGGTGAGGTTCATAACCATTTCCGACCCTCACCCGTAGATGTGCAGTTAAAATGCACTGAAACCAAGTTGCATCTTTGTAGTGAGTAAAATGGTTTTGTCTATATGATAAAATTATGATAAATAAATAATTATCGCTCTACTACCTGTATCGAGCTCTTTTTTGAATGAATGCTGCGAACGTTAGAATTTATATATTACTTTCGTTCTCACCGCATCGGATATATATATATATATATATATATATATATATATATATATATATATATTAATCTCTCTACCACATTAAATATTAAACATAAAATACCAAGAAAATTACTTTTAACCTGTACCACTGAAGTCCCATTCTATGATCACAGAAATAATGTATATGTGCAAAGCTAGGAAATAATATATTTAGCACCACCAAGAAAGCCTCTATGTAGATGATATCCATATTTTAGTTAAAAGCATAGAAGAAATAATGGAACTAAAAAATAAAAAAAACGTTCAAAGAACTCTGTTCAGATGCGAACTTAACAACGATAACAAATTACTTTGCCTTGACATTTTAATAGACACAGATAATAACACATTTACTACCTCTC
>OZ038507.1:56720722-56733222 GCA_964036315.1 Acanthosepion esculentum
ATTTTCTCAGTTAAAAATTTATATTTGACAATTATTCAATAAAAAAATTCTCTCTTGAAAGGTTGTCAAACATATTTTAAAATCATTTAAATAATTATATTTTCTCAGTTAAAAATTTTTAATTAACAATTTTTCAATTAAAATTTTCTCTTGAAATGTTGATTATATTAAATCATTTAAATAATTCTATTTTCTCAGTTAAAAATTTATATTTGACAATTATTCAATCAAAAATTCTCTCTTGAAAGTTTGTCAAACATATTTTAAAATCATTTAAATAATTATATTTTCTCAGTTAAAAAAAAATATTTGACAATTATTCAATAAAAAAATTCTCTCTTGAAAGGTTGTCAAACATATTTTAAAATCATTTAAATAATTATATTTTCTCAGTTAAAAATTATATATTTGACAATTATTCAATAAAAAAATTCTCTCTTGAAAGGTTGTCAAACATATTTTAAAATTATTTAAATAATTATATTTTCTAAGTTAAAAATTTATATTTGACAATTATTCAATCAAAAATTCTCTCTTGAAAGGTTGTCAAACATATTTTAAAATCATTTAAATAATTATATTTTCTCAGTTAAAAATTTATATTTGACAATTATTCAATAAAAAAATTATCTCTTGAAAGTTTGTCAAACATATTTTAAAATCATTTAAATAATTATATTTTCTCAGTTAAAAATTTATATTTGACAATTATTCAATAAAAAATTCTCTCTTGAAAGGTTGTCAAACATATTTTAAAATCATTTAAATAATTATATTTTCTCAGTTAAAAATTAATATTTGACAATTATTCAATAAAAAAATTCTTTCTTGAAAGGTTGTCAAACATATTTTAGAATAATTTAAATAATTATATTTTCTCAGTTAAAAATTAATATTTGACAATTATTCAATAAAAAAATTCTCTCTTGAAAGGTTGTCAAACATATTTTAAAATCATTTAAATAATTATATTTTCTCAGTTAAAAATTTATATTTGACAATTATTCAATAAAAAAATTCTCTCTTGAAAGGTTGTCAAACATATTTTAAAATCATTTAAATAATTATATTTTCTCAGTTAAAAATTTATATTTGACAATTATTCAATAAAAAAAATTCTCTCTTGAAAGGTTGTCAAACATATTTTAAAATCATTTAAATAATTATATTTTCTCAGTTAAAAATTTATATTTGACAATTATTCAATCAAAAATTCTCTCTTGAGAGGTTGTCAAACATATTTTAATATCATTTAAATAATTATATTTTCTCAGTTAAAAATTTATATTTGACAATTATTCAATAAAAAAATCTCTCTTGAAAGGTTGTCAAACATATTTTAAAATCATTTAAATAATTATATTTTCTCAGTTAAAAATTAATATTTGACAATTATTCAATAAAAAATTCTCTCTTGAAAGGTTGTCAAACATATTTTAAAATCATTTAAATAATTATATTTTCTCAGTTAAAAATTTATATTTGACTATTATTCAATAAAAAATTCTCTCTTGAAAGGTTGTCAAACATATTTTAAAATCATTTAAATAATTATATTTTCTCAGTTAAAAATTTATATTTGACAATTATTCAATAAAAAAATTCTCTCTTGAAAGGTTGTCAAACATATTTTAAAATCATTTAAATAATTATATTTTCTCAGTTAAAAATTTTTAATTAACAATTTTTCAATTAAAATTTTCTCTTGAAATGTTGATTATATTAAATCATTTAAATAATTATATTTTCTCAGTTAAAAATTTATATTTGACAATTATTCAATCAAAAATTCTCTCTTGAGAGGTTGTCAAACATATTTTAATATCATTTAAATAATTATATTTTCTCAGTTAAAAATTTTTAATTAACAATTTTTCAATTAAAATTTTCTCTTGAAATGTTGATTATATTAAATCATTTAAATAATTATATTTTCTCAGTTAAAAATTTATATTTGACAATTATTCAATCAAAAATTCTCTCTTGAGAGGTTGTCAAACATATTTTAATATTATTTAAATAATTATATTTTCTCAGTTAAAAATTTATATTTGACAATTATTCAATAAAAAAATTCTCTCTTGAAAGGTTGTCAAACATATTTTAAAATCACTTAAATAATTATATTTTCTCAGTTAAAAATTTTTAATTAACAATTTTTCAATTAAAATTTTCTCTTGAAATGTTGATTATATTAAATCATTTAAATAATTATATTTTCTCAGTTAAAAATTTATATTTGACAATTATTCAATCAAAAATTCTCTCTTGAGAGGTTGTCAAACATATTTTAATATCATTTAAATAATTATATTTTCTCAGTTAAAAATTTATATTTGACAATTATTCAATAAAAAAATTCTCTCTTGAAAGGTTGTCAAACATATTTTAAAATCATTTAAATAATTATATTTTCTCAGTTAAAAATTTTTAATTAACAATTTTTCAATTAAAATTTTCTCTTGAAATGTTGATTATATTAAATCATTTAAATAATTATATTTTCTCAGTTAAAAATTTATATTTGACAATTATTCAATCAAAAATTCTCTCTTGAGAGGTTGTCAAACATATTTTAATATCATTTAAATAATTATATTTTCTCAGTTAAAAATTTATATTTGACAATTATTCAATAAAAAAATTCTCTCTTGAAAGGTTGTCAAACATATTTTAAAATCACTTAAATAATTATATTTTCTCAGTTAAAAATTTTTAATTAACAATTTTTCAATTAAAATTTTCTCTTGAAATGTTGATTATATTAAATCATTTAAATAATTATATTTTCTCAGTTAAAAATTTATATTTGACAATTATTCAATCAAAAATTCTCTCTTGAGAGGTTGTCAAACATATTTTAATATCATTTAAATAATTATATTTTCTCAGTTAAGAATTTATATTTGACAATTATTCAATAAAAAAATTCTCTCTTGAAAGGTTGTCAAACATATTTTAAAATCATTTAAATAATTATATTTTCTCAGTTAAAAATTAATATTTGACAATTATTCAATAAAAAAATTCTCTCTTGAAAGGTTGTCAAACATATTTTAAAATCATTTAAATAATTATATTTTCTCAGTTAAAAATTTATATTTGACAATTATTCAATAAAAAAATTCTCTCTTGAAAGGTTGTCAAACATATTTTAAAAACATTTAAATAATTATATTTTCTCAGTTAAAAATTTATATTTGACAATTATTCAATAAAAAAATTCTCTCTTGAGAGGTTGTCAAACATATTTTAAAATCATTTAAATAATTATATTTTCTCAGTTAAAAATTTATATTTGACAATTATTCAATAAAAAAATTCTCTCTTGAAAGGTTTTCAAACATATTTTAAAATCATTTAAATAATTATATTTTCTCAGTTAAAAATTAATATTTGACAATTATTCAATAAAAAAATTCTCTCTTGAAAGGTTGTCAAACATATTTTAAAATCATTTAAATAATTATATTTTCTCAGTTAAAAATTAATATTTGACAATTATTCAATAAAAAAATTCTCTCTTGAAAGGTTGTCAAACATATTTTAAAATCATTTAAATAATTATATTTTCTCAGTTAAAAATTTATATTTGACAATTATTCAATAAAAAAATTCTCTCTTGAAAGGTTGTCAAACATATTTTAAAATCATTTAAATAATTATATTTTCTCAGTTAAAAATTTTTAATTAACAATTTTTCAATTAAAATTTTCTCTTGAAATGTTGATTATATTAAATCATTTAAATAATTATATTTTCTCAGTTAAAAATTTATATTTGACAATTATTCAATCAAAAATTCTCTCTTGAGAGGTTGTCAAACATATTTTAATATTATTTAAATAATTATATTTTCTCAGTTAAAAATTTATATTTGACAATTATTCAATAAAAAAATTCTCTCTTGAAAGGTTGTCAAACATATTTTAAAATCACTTAAATAATTATATTTTCTCAGTTAAAAATTTTTAATTAACAATTTTTCAATTAAAATTTTCTCTTGAAATGTTGATTATATTAAATCATTTAAATAATTATATTTTCTCAGTTAAAAATTTATATTTGACAATTATTCAATCAAAAATTCTCTCTTGAGAGGTTGTCAAACATATTTTAATATCATTTAAATAATTATATTTTCTCAGTTAAAAATTTATATTTGACAATTATTCAATAAAAAAATTCTCTCTTGAAAGGTTGTCAAACATATTTTAAAATCATTTAAATAATTATATTTTCTCAGTTAAAAATTTTTAATTAACAATTTTTCAATTAAAATTTTCTCTTGAAATGTTGATTACATTAAATCATTTAAATAACTATATTTTCTCAGTTAAAAATTTATATTTGACAATTATTCAATCAAAAATTCTCTCTTGAGAGGTTGTAAAACATATTTTAATATCATTTAAAGAATTATATTTTCTCAGTTAAAAATTTATATTTGACAATTATTCAATAAAAAAATTGTCTCTTGAAAGGTTGTCAAACATATTTTAAAATCACTTAAATAATTATATTTTCTCAGTTAAAAATTTTTAATTAACAATTTTTCAATTAAAATTTTCTCTTGAAATGTTGATTATATTAAATCATTTAAATAATTATATTTTCTCAGTTAAAAATTTATATTTGACAATTATTCAATCAAAAATTCTCTCTTGAGAGGTTGTCAAACATATTTTAATATCATTTAAATAATTATATTTTCTCAGTTAAGAATTTATATTTGACAATTATTCAATAAAAAAATTATCTCTTGAAAGGTTGTCAAACATATTTTAAAATCATTTAAATAATTATATTTTCTCAGTTAAAAATTTTTAATTAACAATTTTTCAATTAAAATTTTCTCTTGAAATGTTGATTATATTAAATCATTTAAATAATTATATTTTCTCAGTTACAAATTTATATTTGACAATTATTCAATCAAAAATTCTCTCTTGAGAGGTTGTCAAACATATTTTAATATCATTTAAATAATTATATTTTCTCAGTTAAGAATTTATATTTGACAATTATTCAATAAAAAAATTCTCTCTTGAAAGGTTGTCAAACATATTTTAAAATCATTTAAATAATTATATTTTCTCAGTTAAAAATTATATATTTGACAATTATTCAATAAAAAATTCTCTCTTGAAAGGTTGTCAAACATATTTTAATATCATTTAAATAATTATATTTTCTCAGTTAAAAATTTATATTTGACAATTATTCAATAAAAAAATTCTCTCTTGAAAGGTTGTCAAACATATTTTAAAATCATTTAAATAATTATATTTTCTCAGTTAAAAATTAATATTTGACAATTATTCAATCAAAAATTCTCTCTTGAAAGGTTGTCAAACATATTTTAAAATCATTTAAATAATTATATTTTCTCAGTTAAAAATTTATATTTGACAATTATTCAATCAAAAATTCTCTCTTGAAAGGTTGTCAAACATATTTTAAAATCATTTAAATAATTATATTTTCTCAGTTAAAATTTTTTAATTGACAATTTTTCAATCAAAATTCTCTCTTGAAAGGTTGTTGAATATATTATAAAATCATTTAAATAATTATATTTTCCAAGTTAAAATTTTTTAGTTGTCACTTGACAGTTTTCAATCAAATTTGTTTCTTGATAAGTTGCCAAATATATAATAAAATCATTTAGATAATTATATTTTCTCAGTTTTATTTTTTTTTATCAATTCATCCTTAGCAAGGCAATAATGTCACTAAGACTCAAGGGGCTAATGAGAGTGAATGAAAATGAGAAGACTTTAGAATGATCCTGAAACCCAATCCTAAACTGGAATCAAGGGATAATCCTCTACTCCTGTTCAAAGAAACTGGAAGGACAATAGGCAAACCTAGCTACTCCTATTGAAGGAAAAAAATAAAATAAATAGTTAATGAAATTTCAGGGTTTAGTTGGGGATATCAGAAGTATAGACTTGAGGTAGACTTTAAAATGAACTGGAAACCCAGTCCTAAACAGCAAACAAGGGAAAAGCCTCTTTCAAAAGACTGGGGAGGAGTGAGAATGGAATAATAGGAATCTACTCCCAATAAAATTGGGTTTATTTATATTTTGTTTTGTTGTATTGATTATTATGTTTTAAGATGGAAGATACCAATGCTTTTAATTATCATTTGAATAAATTCAAAATAATGTTCTTGTTTTTTATTCATATATCCAAATTTTCTTTTGTTTAATAAAAATTTAAAAAAAAAAAGTTTCTTGGCATAGGAAAACAAAAAAAAAAAATGAAATGAATTGCATAGAAATAATTGTTGTAAAAAGAACATTTGAAATTATAAAAATTTGGCAACATTGTTTTTTTTTATTTAAAAATGATAAAAACCTTACATGTTAAAAGGTAGCTTTGGGGTTAAAAAATAAAGAAAACAATGTTGATATTTTGTATTTTAAAATAAGGATGAATATTTCATTAAAACAAAAAAAATACTGGTATTATGGTTAGGAAGGCGATCACTAAATAAAGAGCAATTGTGCACTGAAGCTCCTTCTGCTCTTTGGCTGAGCTCTGAAGAGTGAGGAGCGATAACCGGTTAAGCATTTTCTTTTGTTTCTTTTTGATATATTTTTCATTTCACCACTTTACAATGAGTAATACATTTTTTCTTATCCTTGTTTTTCCTCTTCTTTTGTTTTTATATAATTGTATATGTTATGTGAATATAGACTCTTTTTAAAATGTCCATTTTTAAAGCCATGATAAAATTTGTACCCCTCATAGATTATTTAAATAAGATTAAAAAAAATTGCATATTGTCAAAATACTTTCCATATCTAACATGTCTAACATCTCTCTAAATAGGTTAAAAATACAAATATTTATATATACAATTTCTTATATAAATGCATTCACTGGTCCTTTGTGTTCTATAAATATAGATTTGTGGCATTCTAAACTAAACTAGATAAATGCTATGAATATAGCTTTGTGCATGTTGACAGAATCTAACACTTACTCACTTTGACATCTTCATTGCATTATGTGGGGTTGCCTGTGTGAGTGTTACCAGAATTAAGACCCTGAAAACACTATAGCCACAGGTTTTATAGTCTTCCTGTATTCAAATTCTCAGATTTTACTGTGTATAAATATCTTAATATAAGGAAGAATGGTTTTACTCATGTTTTCAACTAGAAATCAAGATCTACATAGCAAACTAAATGAATGTCATTAATTTTAATTAGAGATATTTACTAAACTGAGAAACAAGATTGTTTATGGCTTTAAAAATGGACATTTTAAAAGAATATATATTCACATAATACATGCAAATATATTCAAACAAAGGAGGAGAAATATCAAGGATAAGAAAGAAAAACTACCCACTATAAAGTGGTTAATCAAAGAAATATTTTTAAAGCAAACCATTTAGCTTCTTCTCTTTTCATCACTTTATGATGAGTAATACCTTTTTCTTACATGCGAAAAGATGGCTTTGGAGTTTAAAAATAAAGAAAACAATGTTAATATTTTGTATTCTGAAAGAAGGAAGAATATTTCATTAAAACAAAAAAAATACTGG
Source organism: Acanthosepion esculentum (assembly GCA_964036315.1). Lineage (NCBI taxonomy): Eukaryota > Metazoa > Mollusca > Cephalopoda > Sepiida > Sepiidae > Acanthosepion > Acanthosepion esculentum. The sequence continues at coordinate 56,728,286 of OZ038507.1, forward strand.
TATTATAGTTAGGAAGGCGATCACTAAATAAAAAGCAATTGTGCACTGAAGCTCCTTCTGCTCTTTGGCTGAGCTCTGAAGAGTGAGGAGCGATAACCGGTTAAGCATTTTTTTTCTTCCTTTTTGATATATTTTTCATTTCACCACTTTACAATGAATAATACATTTTTTCTTATCCTTGTTTTTCCTGCTCTTTTGTTTTAATATAATTGTATATGTTATGTGAATATAGACTCTTTTTAAAATGTCCATTTTTAAGGCTATCATAAAATTTTGTACCCCTCATATTTTGCTAAAATAAACTTAATTTCCATTTTTACAGACTGTTACTCTTATAACATAAACAAATACAATTTCCTGTTTAAGCTGGTTTCACGGTAAATTCACTAATCCTCTTCTATATGTCGTATCCCATCATGGATCTCCACAAATTCCCATCCTTTGTAGCTCTTAGGAAGGTTTGTCATTTGTACCTGTATTTTAGCCTTCTCATTATCTATCTATCTATCTATCTATCTATCCATCTATCTATCTATCTATCTCAGGGTATTCATATCTATCTATCTATCACAGTCTATTCATATCTATCTATCTAGGTCTATTCATATCTATCTATCTATCTATCTATCTATCTATTTATATCTATCTATCTATCTCAGGGTATTCATATCTATCTATCTATCACAGTCTATTCATATCTATCTATCTAGGTCTATTCATATCTATCTATCTAGGTCTATTCATATCTATCTATCTATCTATCTATCTATCTATCTAGGTTTATTCATATCTATCTATCTTTCTATTTATCTATCTATCTATCTATCTATCTCAGGGTATTCATATCTATCTATCTATCACAGTCTATTCATATCTATCTATCTAGGTCTATTCATATCTATCTATCTATCTATCTATCTATATCTATCTATCTATCTATCTATCTATATCTATCTATCTATCTCAGGGTATTCATATCTATCTATCTATCACAGTCTATTCATATCTATCTATCTAGGTCTATTCATATCTATCTATCTATCTATATCTATCTATTTATCTATATCTATCTATCTATCTATCTATCTCAGGGTATTCATATCTATCTATCTATCACAGTCTATTCATATCTATCTATCTAGGTCTATTCATATCTATCTATCTATCTATATCTATCTATCTATCTATCTATCTATATCTATCTATCTATCTCAGGGTATTCATATCTATCTATCTATCACAGTCTATTCATATCTATCTATCTAGGTCTATTCATATCTATCTATCTATCTATCTATCTATCTATCTATCTATCTATCTCTCTATTTATATATATCTACCTACCTACCTACCTACTTATCTATATATCTATTTAGGTCTATTCATACATTTTTGCAATACATTTTTGAAAAAATATTATCAACAATATATTTTGGGAAAAAAATATTACCAGCAATAAAAATCTTGTTGGCATTAAATAACCCATTGAGGCGTTGATATGCCGTAAAAAGCAAAGCAAAGCATAGCAAATAATTTGGAGACATAAAAATTAAGAGAGAATCAAGACGTTAAAAATGTGAATCTCACCATCTGTAGCTATGTAAATCGCCTATGACAGAGGACATCTATTTACTTATGAATATGTGTGAAGGGGCAGGTTTAAAACTTCCAGTATCCGTCACTATATCAAAATGACTGGCAAGACAGTTGGATTCAGAAACAGATTTTCATTAATGTTTTTTTTTTATTTATGTATGAGGAAGTTGCAAATATATTGAAACCAATAGTTAAATTGGTAAATATATAAACAAAGTAATAAATGAAATTAGGGTTAGTTTCAACATAAGGCTACTATTGTAACTGAATATTAAGTGGTTACATAATCTATCTATCTATCAGTCTTTTCACATCTATTTATCTCTCTGTCTGTCTATCTATCTATCTATCACAATTTGTTCATATCTATTTATCTAGGTCTGTTCATATCTATCTATCTATCTATCTATCACAATTTGTTTATATCTATTTATCTAGGTCTGTTCATATCTATCTATCTATCTATCTATCTATCTATCTGTCTGTCTGTCTGTCTGTCTGTCTAACTATCTATCTATCCTTCTATCTATCACAGTTTGTTCATATCTATTTATCTAGGTCTATTCATATCTATCTATCTATCTATCTATCTATCTATCTATCTATCTATCTATCTATCTATCTCAGTCTATTCATTTCTGCCTGTCTGTCTATCTATCTATCACAATTTGTTCATATCTATTTATCTAGGTCTGTTTATATCTATCTATCTATTTATCTATTTATCTATCTATCTATGACAATTTGTTCATATCTATTTATCTAGGTCTGTTCATATCTATCTATCTATCTATCTATTTATTTATCTATCTATCTATCTATCTATCTATCTATCTATCTATCTATCTATCACAGTTTGTTCATATCTATCTAGGTGTATTCATATCTATGTATCTATCTATCTAACTATCTATCTATCTATCACAATTTGTTCATATCTATTTATCTAGGTCTGTTCATATCTATCTATCTAACTATCTATCTATCTATCACAATTTGTTCATATCTCTTTATCTAGGTCTGTTCATATCTATCTATCTATCTATCTATCTATCTATCTATCACAGTTTGTTCATATCTATCTAGGTGTATTCATATCTATGTATCTATCTATCTATCTATCTATCACAATTTGTTCATATCTATTTATCTAGGTCTGTTCATATCTATCTATCTATCTATCTATCACAGTTTGTTCATATCTATCTTGGTGTATTCATATATATCAATCTATCTATCTATCTATCACAGTTTGTTCATATCTATCTTGGTGTATTCATATCTATCAATCTATCTATCTATCTATCACAGTTTGTTCATATCTATCTTGGTGTATTCATATCTATCTATCTATCTATCTATCTATCTATCTATCTATCTATCGCAGTCTATTCTATTCATTTCTATCTATCTATCTATCTATCTATCTATCTATCTATCTATCTATCTATCTATCTATCTATCTATCTATCATGAAGCTACACATTCTTACTAAATTTGAATTAAGTAAACATCAAATTGTCATGTTTCAGAATCTGTTCTCTTTTCCTCTACTCAGAAAGGCATGGGGCTATGTATGACAGAGTAACTGATTTACCCACCGACATTTTTCTGATAAAATAAAAATGAAAAAGCAAAAATTCAAATTTTTTCTCAAAATAATATAGGCTGTATTTCTTAAAACAGAATCAAATTTCTCAGTTTAATTTAAGTTTTGACTTGAATTTTACTAAAGTTTTAATAATTTCATTCTTATTTTAAATGTAAAATTATAACTCTTTTTCAATGTGTATGTGCTTTCTTTAAACAGTTTGAATAGAACGGAAATTCTTTGGATTTCTAAAATTCTTTTTTTATTTTTTTCTGAATTTTTTTTTCTCTAAATTTGTCCATGAAACTCAGGATTTTGCAGATTTCATAAAACTTAGAAACGTTTTAATATTTTCCCCATTTCTTCACAGGGGTTTGATTCAAATTCTGTCCATTTTAGAACTGAGGTAACCACCAAATCCCTTTTTTTTTTAATTTTCAGGTAATATTTCCAAGTCTAAATAAAAAATAAACTTAAAGAGAAGAAACTTTCATAGAAACATTTATAAGTCTTCTGTTTTGGTTATTATAAATCTGTAAGAATGTTAAAAAAAAACAAAAAACACGTCTGATATTTGTTTGGTTTTGTTTTCGCTATTGTAGATAATTTTAATTGTGGATAGGCAAAAAAAAAAAACAAACACAAACAAAAATAAATTAATTTATATTACCTGTAAAGGTTTTTTTCTAGAATGTTGGCAGAAAAATTTCGTTTTTACATGCTTTCTTCAAGGCTCCAGACTCAAAATATTATTTCAAATATTAAGCAAACATGACATTTTGTGATTGTTAATCTTTGCTAAAGTAAAAAAACAAGCCTCAACTGGTCAAAATCTTAACAATAATAATGCTTCGTCATCATAGAAGCAGTCCAATAAAAATATTTGCATTTACTGTTGTTACAAGTCAGTCAAATCGTTAACAACAAAACAATTCAATCAATAAACACAATAATTATTTAAAAACTCAGGTTAATTTAACACTTGACGGCAAATACTTTTGCATTATAATTACCACACTGTGCACACAAATAATTCTTGTGTATTTTCATTGCATTTATAAGTAATTATGATAACTTGTTTAATTAGGGGGATAATTAAATGAATTAAAACTGTGTAGAAAAAGGTAAACAAATTAATTTAAATCTTGAGAAAATGTAAATTTATTTGTCATTTAAAAAAAAAAATATTTATTTGTTGGCTCATGGTATCATGGATTTCAAAGATCTGTGCGAGACAATTTAAAAACATTAAAAAAAAATACAGAAGACCTGTTTATTAATTTGCTTGCAGGATTAAAACCATTGCAAAAAAGTTTATAAAAAAAGAGAGAAAATTGGTTCATAATTCTATAGACAAATAATTTGCCGTCCCGTGTATGACAATAAACTACTTCTGACAGCAAGACCTCTGATCAGGAGATTTTGAGGAGCATGTAACCACCTCTAAATTGCTGGTGTTTCCAGATCCACCCTGACCCGGGGTGGTAGCACCTGTTAGGGTCCCAGCGATAGGCAAAGAGTTAACGCCCAAACTGGGGTCAAAACACTATGAAAGTGTAAAAATAAGTGTTAATAACAGCAATAAAATTTTGAGGAAAAATTATTGCCGGCAATACATTATTGAAGAAAATAAATATTACCAACAATACATTTTTAAAAGAAAAAGTATTAGCAGCAATACAGAGTTGTAAAAAATATTACCAGTAATAAAAATCTAGTTGCCATTAAATAACCTACTGAGGTTGATATG
>OZ038507.1:56735722-56738222 GCA_964036315.1 Acanthosepion esculentum
TCAGTAACGAACCAACAGCAACAAAACACATTAATTAATTATACATACATTTTTAAGTGAGCAGTTCAATAAATTGCCTGTCCTCGTGCACCCTTTGTCGAACGAAAAAACTTCAGCACTGCTTTGCCTGAGCGTAAAAAAATATATATACATACATGTACATGCATATATATGCATATATGTATATATATACTCACTTATATATATAAAAATATATACATTTTGTGTAACCGTTTCTACAACGGCCACTGATTTGGCGTCTACTTTACGGCATAGTGCGTTGTTCCTTAGCAACGGAGTCACCTGGTTGCTAAGGGGATCCCCGCCTCGACGTAGCGTCCACGTGGTTCAGGATAATCAGTTCGATCGAAAACAACCAAGGGAGGCTACTCTCATATTTCTGCGCTTGGCGTAAACTAGGACTGAATCATATAATAGAAGTTTATTTTTTTTTATTACTAAATTAATACTTATTATATAAGTACATTTTTACCTACTTGTTCAACATTTGTTTTATCCTAGTGGAGTTGTATAGCAAGCACTGTTACCATAAATAATACATTTATTTCAATGATTTTTTAAAGAGACGAAGCCCATTGGAAAATTTGACACTCATGGAAAATATTGAAGGCAATAGGGATTTAGAAAAACAACGCATAACCTACCTAGAAAGCTTGAGTAAAAATAAATGTCGGTTTAACGTTTAGGAGAGAAAACAAAAAGACAAAATTTAGTTGGTAATAGCTACGAATGGCACGAAATTGTACAGAGCCATGATCGCCAACGTCTTGAATTGACCCGACACATTTCTCCTACTCATGGAAGCCAAAATAAATATGCCCATATGACAATTAAAAAAAAAATATTTTTAAAAATCCGTTACGAATACACGAAACAAGAATACAAGATTACTGATTTAAAATTATGTTTATCCATTTTTTTAATTGATTCATTTTTACAGCGTATCAACCTTTGCCAGAAAATATTTTTGGTTTGTAAGATTTTTTTAGATAATAATAAAATAGTTTAGCGATAAAAAAAAAAACAATCTTACTAATTAACCCATAGTTGGGGAGAGAAGAGTTGAATTCATTCCGTTCTCCAAGGTGTATTTGAGCGTAAGTGGATATAACGAACCCAACGGGAATTGGAACTCGTGTCTCCGATTAACAATTCGGAGCCCTTATCCATTACATCACGAGCTCAACCAAGCGGTCACTCCTTTAAGGTACCGACCAGGCTGGACGTTGCTTAACTTCGGTGATCGTACGGGAAGCGGTGTTGTGTCCGTAAACATTTTTAAATTTTAAGGAATCCCGTAGTATAAGCATATTTTCTTTTGGCTTTCGTAGGGAAATATTTAAAATGAATTTCCATAACAAACTGTACCCCTAGTAACTTTAATAATTTATAATAAATTATAAAGCTTAATAATAATAATAATAATAATAATAATAATAATAATAATAATAATAATAATATATATACAGTGTAACCCGGGTATAAGAGAGTTGTCGAGACAGGAGAAGAGGTTACTTATATCCGGTTTTCTCTTATATCCAGGTTTCTCTTATATCCGGGTTTGGTCTATTTTGTTTTATTAACACAGGCTCTAATTTGGGACCAGATTAAATCTCTCTTATATCCGGGTTTCTCTTATATCCGGGTAACTTATATCCGGGTTACACTATAAAATCATTATTTAATTTTTAAAGTGAAAGCTCGACATATTATTTTATTTGTATTTTTTCAGACGTGTATTGTACACTTTTTAATACTAGTGTTTCCTGGACTAATAAAACTGACCTTTTTCTAGGTACATTCATTTTTACATAAAAAATTTTTTTTTAATTTTTAAAATAAAATAAAATAAAAACAGTAACACTCCTTTATGTTTAATATAAAATAATAATTTAAAAAAAAATAGTTTTAGGTCTGTATATATATATATATATATATATATATATATATATAGTTTTAGGTCTGTATATGTATATATATATATCTCTCTCTATATATATATAGTTTTAGGTCTGTATATATATATACATATATATATATATATATATATATATATATATATATATATATATATATATAATTTTAGGTCTCTCTATATAGTTTTAGGTCTGTATATATATATATATATAGTTTTAGGTCTGTATATATATATATATATATATATATATAGTTTTAGGTCTGTATATATATATATATATATATATATATATATATATATATATATAGTTTTAGTTCTCTCTCTCTATCTATATATATATATAGTTTTAGGTCTGTATATATATATATATATATATATATATATATATATATATATATATATATATATATATATATATATAAATATAAAAGTGGACATGGAAGTCAGCACTTAGTGCCTCTAAGTTCTGACTTCCATGTCCATTTTTATATTTACACACGCTCTATCTCTGATATTGAGCACTTTATCCCATAAATATAGCACACTTTAAGACTATATTTC
>OZ038507.1:56743222-56748222 GCA_964036315.1 Acanthosepion esculentum
ATGATGTTGAATGTAGAATAAAGGGTTTTAAAAGTTTCAGATTAATTAACGATCCTTCGTAAGGGGAAACGCTGTTACATAAGCAGGAATGACCAATCAAAATACAAGTACACGGGAATTCAAAAAACTTGACAACGAAGTAAGTTTATAATAGCTATTAAAAGCTTTAAAGTTGGGGTTTTACTAAAATAGAATTTATTCTAATCAATAAGTATTAAATTATATGATAAAATTTGATATTAAAATTAAAGGTAATATATATACTGGTGATCTTGAGGGCTTAAAAACGATTATTTCTGGTCGCAAGGCCTGTTGCAAATAGTGATGATTTTAAAAGCGGCTGTCGTAAAAATATATTTAATCTCTGAAGATAAACATTCCTTGCTTATCGTTTTAGTTAATGAATTTATTGGTTGGTGTATTTGATTAAATGTGGGCGTGTGATGTGTGTCTGTCAAGTGGTCTTCAAATAGTTATTTAGATTTTATTGGCAGAAGGGGAGGGGGTTGCGAAGACAACTTCTTTTGAATAAATAAACAAGTAAGTGATTTTTCATAGATCTCATTGCAAAAAAAAGTAGTTTCCGTATAATTCTTTTTTGTAAAGACAACAACCATGAACACATATTTGAAACCATTCGACAAGCCGCTTTGACATATTAGTTCCGTAAAAGCGTAGTACATGAGAGAGGGTAGAATACAGAGAGATGGAGAGTAAGATAGAGAGAGAGAGAGAGAGAGAGAGAGAGAGAGAGAGAGAGAGAGAGAGAGAGAGAGAGAGAGAGAGAGAAAGAGAGAGAAGGAATGGGAAATAAAGAAAGAGTGAGTGAAAGAGAAAGGAAAGCAATTCGATTTTCCCGGATGCACCTAAAATGACTGATTAATTTATTATCTGTCCGTGATCATTTTGCCTGTTCATTCATCCATTTAGATCTATCTATCTATCTATCTATCTATCTATCTATCTATCTATCTATCTATCTATCTATCTATTTAAGCCTATTCATATCTATCTATCTATCTATCTATCTATCTATCTATCTATCTATCTATCTATCTATCTATCTAAGCCTATTCATATCTATCTATCTATCTATCTATCTATCTATCTATCTATCTATCTATCTATCTATTTAAGCCTATTCATATCTATCTATCTATCTATCTATCTATCTATCTATCTATCTATCTATCTATCTATCTATCTATCTATCTAAGCCTTATCATATCTATCTATCTATCTTTCTATTTAAGCCTATTCATATCTATCTATCGATCTATCTATTTTAGTCTGTTAATATCTATCTGTCTACCGGTCTATTCATATCTATCTATCTATCTATCTATCTATCTATCTATCTATCTATCTATCTAAGCCTATTCATATCTATCTATCTATCTATCTATCTATCTATCTATCTATCTATCTATCTATCTATTTTAGTCTGTTAATATCTATCTGTCTACCGGTCTATTCATATCTATCTATCTATCTATCTATCTATCTATCTATCTATCTATCTATCTATCTATCTATCTATCTATCTATCTATTTTAGTCTGTTAATATCTATCTGTCTACCGGTCTATTCATATCTATCTATCTATCTATCTATCTATCTATCTATCTATCTATCTATCTATCTATCTATCTATCTATCTAAGCCTATTCATATCTATCTATCTATCTATCTATCTATCTATCTATCTATCTATCTATCTATCTATCTATCTATCTATCTATCTATTTTAGTCTGTTAATATCTATCTGTCTACCGGTCTATTCATATCTATCTATCTATCTATCTATCTATCTATCTATCTATCTATCTATCTATCTATCTATTTTAGTCTGTTAATATCTATCTGTCTACCGGTCTATTCATATCTATCTATCTATCTATCTATCTATCTATCTATCTATCTATCTATCTATCTATCTATCTATCTATCTATTTTAGTCTGTTAATATCTATCTGTCTACCGGTCTATTCATATCTATCTATCTATCTATCTATCTATCTATCTATCTATCTATCTATCTATCTATCTATCTATTTTAGTCTGTTAATATCTATCTGTCTACCGGTCTATTCATATCTATCTATCTATCTATCTATCTATCTGTATGTATTAATGTATGTATGCCCGGGGGGACTTGGAATTATATGGGTTGGTGTTATTGGGATTGATGCCCCACCACTAGTTTCTGTTACGGTAATGCACCTAGGAGAAGGAAAACACGTATATTACACCCGTCTAGCAGACACGGAAAAGAAATTACAAAGCTTCCTACAGAAGGTAGCAAAGGAGAGCGAGAAGAAGGGACTAAGCATACACTGCAAGAAGACAGAATGCATGGTCATCAGTAGGAGGATGAACTCGAAATGCGATTTGCAGGTCGGGAACTCTAAAATCAAGCAGGTGCGGAAATTTAAATATCCGGGAAGTGTTCTGACAGAGGACGGTAAGTGCGACGCTGAGATCCGAAGACGTATTGAGATGGCCAAAGACGCATTCCAAAATCTAGGTAGAGTATTACAAGACAGGAGCATTTCGTTGGTAACAAAGTAAAGAGTACTGAGCTGCTACGTGATATCAGTCCTCCTTTACGGCAGCGAATGTTGGACGGTCTCCTTAAAGATGAAGAGACTCGAGGCGGCGGAGATGCTGCTCTGCAGAAGGATGCTGAGGATATCATGGACCGAGCGTGTGAGCAACGATGAAGTTTTGGAGAGGATGAAAAGAATTTCTGGGACACGTAACGAGAAAGGATGGCATGGTGATTCTGATACTCACAGGGCGAATAGAGGTGAAAGAGAGACAACAGAAAGCAACGCATGACATACCTAGCGGGCTTAAGCAAGTGGATGACAGAACAGGGTCTGGGGGGAAGTAGCAAAGGGACAAAACTTATTCAGAGCTACAAGGGATAGGGGGAAGTGGAGAGCCATAGTCGCCTACGTCCTGAAGGGACACGGCACATAAAAAGAAAGACTAGTGTCAGAATAGAAGGACCCATGTACCAGTATTACGCGCAGAGAAAGTGGAAGAGTTGAATAAAGAAGAGTGAAGGGAATTAAGCAATAAAACCCTTATGGAAAAACACCAAAAAATCCCCACAAAAAACAACGAAAAACACTTCGTTCGTTCGTTCGTTCGTTCCTTCTTTCTTTCCTCCATTTCTTCCTTCCTTCATTCTTTCCCAATATTCGAAATTTTCGTGCTCCTTGTTTGTGTCTTATTCTTTCTTTCTTTCTTTCTTTCTTTCTTTCTTTCTTTCTTTCTTTCTTTGCATCTTTCTTTCTTTCTTTCTTTCTTTCTTTCTTTCTTTCTCTGTTTGTTTGTTTGTTTCTTTCTCTGTTTGTTTGTTTCTTTCTTTCTTTCTTATGGATTTCGTCAATATTCATAGATTTATCCTCTCCTTTTCTTTCTTTCTTTCTTTCTTTCTTTCTTTCTTTCTTTCAATATTCAGAGCTTTCATGCTCTTTTTCTTTCTTTCTTTCTTTCTTTCTTTCTTTCTTTCTTTCTTTCTTTCTTTCTTTCTTTCTTATGGATTTCGTCAATATTCATAGATTTATCCTCTCCTTCTTTCTTTCTTTCTTTCTTTCTTATGGATTTCGTCAATATTCATAGATTTATATATATTCACATCCTTCGTTCGTTCGTTTGTTGCTTCCTTCCTTCTTCTTCCTTCCTTCCTTCCTTCCTTCTTTCTTTCTTTCTTTCTTTCTTTCTTTCGTCAATATTCAGAGCTTTTATGCTCTTCTTTCTTTCTTTGCATCTTTCTTTCTTTCTTTGCATCTTTCTTTCTTTCTTTCTCTGTTTGTTTGTTTGTTTGTTTCTTTCTTTCTCTGTTTGTTCCTTTCTTTCTTTCTTATGGATTTCGTCAATATTCATAGATTTATCCTCTCCTTTTCTTTCTTTCTTTCTTTCTTTCTTTCTTTCTTTCAATATTCAGAGCTTTCATGCTCTTTTTCTTTCTTTCTTTCTTTCTTTCTTTCTTTCTTTCTTTCTTTCTTTCTTTCTTTCTTTCTTTCTTATGGATTTCGTCAATATTCATAGATTTATATATGGTCACATCCTTCGTTCGTTCGTTTGTTGCTTCCTTCCTTCTTCTTCCTTCCTTCCTTCCTTCTTTCTTTCTTTCTTTCTTTCTTTCGTCAATATTCAGCGCTTTTATGCTCTTCTTTCTTTCTTTGCATCTTTCTTTCTTTCTTTCTTTCTTTGCATCTTTCTTTCTTTCTTTCTCTGTTTGTTTGTTTGTTTCTTTCTTTCTTTCTCTGTTTGTTCCTTTCTTTCTTTCTTATGGATTTCGTCAATATTCATAGATTTATCCTCTCCTTTTCTTTCTTTCTTTCTTTCTTTCTTTCTTTCTTTCTTTCTTTCTTTCAATATTCAGAGCTTTCATGCTCTTTTTCTTTCTTTCTTTCTTTCTTTCTTTCTTTCTTTCTTTCTTTCTTTCTTATGGATTTCGTCAATATTCATAGATTTATCCTCTCCTTCTTTCTTTCTTTCTTTCTTTCTTTCTTATGGATTTCGTCAATATTCATAGATTTATCCTCTCCTTCTTTCTTTCTTTCTTTCTTTCTTTCTTATGGATTTCGTCAATATTCATAGATTTATCCTCTCCTTCTTTCTTTCTTTCTTTCTTTCTTTCTTTCTTTCTTATGGATTTCGTCAATATTCATAGATTTATCCTCTCCTTCTTTCTTTCTTTCTTTCTTTCTTTCTTTCTTTCTTATGGATTTCGTCAATATTCATAGATTTATATATATTCACATCCTTCGTTCGTTCGTTTGTTGCTTCCTTCCTTCTTCTTCCTTCCTTCCTTCCTTCCTTCCTTCTTTCTTTCTTTCTTTCTTTCTTTCGTCAATATTCAGAGCTTTTATGCTCTTCTTTCTTTCTTTGCATCTTTCTTTCTTTCTTTCTTTGCATCTTTCTTTCTTTCTTTCTCTGTTTGTTTGTTTGTTTCTTTCTTTCTTTCTCTGTTTGTTCCTTT
>OZ038507.1:56753222-56815722 GCA_964036315.1 Acanthosepion esculentum
GTTCACAAGTCTCGTAATTCATTGATAGCCAGTCAGATTCTATTATTTTGTTTTCTCCAAATGTGATACAATAATATAAACAAAATAACAAATATATTTTAATATCAGATGATGTAAAAGTGTACTTTTGTTATATGCGAAACAATGTTGCTCCATTACCAGTAGAGATAACTCTGTTTTTTTTTTATGAAGAATAATAATAAACAAAAATACAACATATGCAAAAAAATATGACATGGTTCTCCGCTTGTTCCTTTAATTCGAGCGTTGTCCCCACCCACTGAGAAGACAAGAAAAGACACGAACAACTCTTAACGGCGTACAGCCCCCTATTGATAAACGCTCGTACTAAGAGGAGATAACAACGCCCAAACTGCTGGATGAAGATGCAGAAAGTAACGCTACAAGCGAAATGTGGGTCAAAATGGCGACACTGAATGGAAGCTGTCAGGGCCTTGAGAAAGCACTCGTAACATCATTGGCTTCTCCAATCTCTTACCGGAAGTATTGAACCGGACGTCCTATTGTGCAACCGGAAATGAGACCGAACGCTTGTAATGGAGGCCAGTTGGTGTCAAGGTACTCCTTCCTTGACAATTTTTTTTTTTCGCTTCGAATTAGGATTCCGACCTTGCAGGAATGGTCTCCTCCATGATAACGCAGCAGGATTCTTCGCAGAACTTTTGCGTTTAGGATTTCTGCAAGAACAGAACGATTCAAGAGTTTATAGTTGCCTTTTTTCTTTTTTGTTCTTTATTCGCTTGGTTCAATGCCCCCTCCCACCGGTCACCCCCTCTTATTACGTTCCAACCCCCACAGCCCCACAATTTCCTATGTAGACTTCGATATTTTAGTGACGCTTCCCGCCTTTAGCAAAACGGCATCCCGCAGTGCATGGATGTGTAAACGATGTTGTGTTAGTTGCATGAACAAGGGGAAGGGATCACGTGCGCCAGAGAAAGTGGATGGTGTGCGTGCGATGGTAGGAGTTGAGCAGATATTTGAGCAAATGATTGACTGTAGGCATCGAGCAGGAAAGCAATCATTGCTGCCTAATGCCTTCCTCTGCTTGTTTTGTTCAGACGGAGGGAAAAAGAAAAGGACGAGAGAAGGCGGGAAAAAGAAGACGGTTGTAGAAAATGATTGAACGAAAACAGAAAAAAAAAAAAGAAAACAGAGGAAAGAGAGAAAAGGTAATAGAAAATTAAGAGAAGAAAAGGAAAAATAACAGGTGGGAAAGCGAGGAAGATAACAAAAAAAAAATGGAGGAAAGAAAAGGAAAAAATGGTTGGGAAAAAGAAAAAGAAATCCAGAAAAGAAAATGAAAAAGAACAGGTGGGAAAGAATGAGAGAAAATGCTGGAAAGAAAAGGAGAAAAAAAAGAAAGAAGAAAAACAGAATGAAAAAGAAGATAGAAGGAAATACAGATAAGAAAGGGAGGGGTAAATAAAAAAGGCGGAAAAAATAACTGAAAGGAAAAAAAAAAGAAGAAAATATAGCAAAGAGAGAAAGAGGATAAAAATAAAGAAAAGAAAAGAAAAGAAAAAAGAGCAAGGGGGAAGCGAGGAAGTTAAAAAATACAGGAAAGAAAATGAAAAGAGGTGGGAAAAAGTAGAATTGCAGAAAATAAAATAAAATAGAAGAAATGGGAAAAAGATGAGAGAGAATGTTGGAAAGAAAAGGAAAAAAAAAGTGTGAAATAGAGGATGGTAATGGAAAATGAAGGAATGAAAAAGAAAGCTGGGAAAAAGAAGATTAGAAAAACTGTTGGAAAAAAAACGAAAAAAGAAAAAAGAAAGTGTGAAATCGGAAAGGAAAAAAAAGAGAAATAGAGGACGGCAATAGAATATGAGAGAAATGAAAAGAAAAAAAGGTGGGAAAAAGAAGATTAGTATAAATGCCGGAAAAAAAGAAAGAAAAGAAAATGTGGGAAAGAGAGGAAGAAGGAAAAAAGCTGGATAGAAAAAACGAAAATAAAATATGCGAAATAAGACGAAGGAATAAGAAAAATAAGAAAAATCTTAAAACGAAAAGATGTGAAAGAGAAAAAAGAAAATGACTGAAATAAAAAGGAAAAAAGATTTGAAAGAGAAAAAAGAAAATGACTGAAATAAAAAGGAAAAAAAAGATGTGAAAGAGAAAAAAGAAAATGACTGAAATAAAAAGCAAAAAAAGATGTGAAAGAGAAAAAAGAAAATGACTGAAATAAAAAGGAAAAAAAAGATGTGAAAGAGAAAAAAGAAAATGACTAAAATAAAAAGGAAAAAAAGATGTGAAAGAGAAAAAAGAAAATGACTGAAATAAAAAGGAAAAAAGATGTGAAAGAGAAAAAAGAAAATGACTGAAATAAAAAGGAAAAAAAGATGTGAAAGAGAAAAAAGAAAATGACTGAAATAAAAAGGAAAAAAGATGTGAAAGAGAAAAAAGAAAATGACTGAAATAAAAAGGAAAAAAAGATGTGAAAGAGAAAAAAGAAAATGTCTGAAATAAAAAGGAAAAAAAGATGTGAAAGAGAAAAAAGAAAATGACTGAAATAAAAAGGAAAAAAGATGTGAAAGAGAAAAAAGAAAATGCCTGAAATAAAAAGGAAAAAAAGATGTGAAAGAGAAAAAAGAAAATGACTGAAATAAAAAGGAAAAAAGATGTGAAAGAGAAAAAAGAAAATGACTGAAATAAAAAGGAAAAAAAGATGTGAAAGAGAAAAAAGAAAATGACTGAAATAAAAAGGAAAAAAAGATGTGAAAGAGAAAAAAGAAAATGACTGAAATAAAAAGGAAAAAAAGATGTGAAAGAGAAAAAAGAAAATGACTGAAATAAAAAGGAAAAAAAGATGTGAAAGAGAAAAAAGAAAATGAGTGAAATAAAAAGGAAAAAAGATGTGAAAGAGAAAAAAGAAAATGACTAAAATAAAAAGGAAAAAAAGATGTGAAAGAAAAAAAAGAAAATGACTGAAATAAAAAGGAAAAAAAGATGTGAAAGAGAAAAAAAGAAAATGACTGAAATAAAAAGGAAAAAAAGATGTGAAAGAGAAAAAAGAAAATGACTGAAATAAAAAGGAAAAAAGATGTGAAAGAGAAAAAAGAAAATGACTAAAATAAAAAGGAAAAAAGATGTGAAAGAGAAAAAAGAAAATGACTGAAATAAAAAGGAAAAAAGATGTAAAAGAGAAAAAAGAAAATGACTGAAATAAAAAGGAAAAAAGATGTGAAAGAGAAAAAAGAAAATGACTGAAATAAAAAGGAAAAAAAGATGTGAAAGAGAAAAAAGAAAATGACTGAAATAAAAAGGAAAAAAAGATGTGAAAGAGAAAAAAGAAAATGACTGAAATAAAAAGGAAAAAAAGATGTGAAAGAGAAAAAAGAAAATGAGTGAAATAAAAAGGAAAAAAGATGTGAAAGAGAAAAAAGAAAATGACTAAAATAAAAAGGAAAAAAAGATGTGAAAGAAAAAAAAGAAAATGACTGAAATAAAAAGGAAAAAAAGATGTGAAAGAGAAAAAAAGAAAATGACTGAAATAAAAAGGAAAAAAAGATGTGAAAGAGAAAAAAGAAAATGACTGAAATAAAAAGGAAAAAAGATGTGAAAGAGAAAAAAGAAAATGACTAAAATAAAAAGGAAAAAAGATGTGAAAGAGAAAAAAGAAAATGACTGAAATAAAAAGGAAAAAAGATGTAAAAGAGAAAAAAGAAAATGACTGAAATAAAAAGGAAAAAAGATGTGAAAGAGAAAAAAGAAAATGTCTGAAATAAAAAGGAAAAAAGATCTGAAAGAGAAAAAAGAAAATGACTGAAATAAAAAGGAAAAAAAGATGTGAAAGAGAAAAAAGAAAATGACTGAAATAAAAAGGAAAAAAGATGTGAAAGAGAAAAAAGAAAATGACTGAAATAAAAAGGAAAAAAGATGTGAAAGAGAAAAAAGAAAATGACTAAAATAAAAAGGAAAAAAAGATGTGAAAGAGAAAAAAGAAAATGACTGAAATAAAAAGGAAAAAAGATGTGAAAGAGAAAAAAGAAAATGACTGAAATAAAAAGGAAAAAAGATGTGAAAGAGAAAAAAGAAAATGACTGAAATAAAAAGGAAAAAAGATGTGAAAGAGAAAAAAGAAAATGTCTGAAATAAAAAGAAAAAAAGATGTGAAAGAGAAAAAAGAAAATGACTGAAATAAAAAGGAAAAAAAGATGTGAAAGAGAAAATAGAAAATGACTGAAATAAAAAGGAAAAAAAGATGTGAAAGAAAAAAAGAAAATGTCTGAAATAAAAAGGAAAAAAAGATGTGAAAGAGAAAAAAGAAAATGACTGAAATAAAAAGGAAAAAAGATGTGAAAGAGAAAAAATAAAATGACTGAAATAAAAAGGAAAAAAAGATGTGAAAGTGAAAAAAATAAAATGACTGAAATAAAAAGGAAAGGAAAAGATGTGAAAGAGAAAAAAAAGAAAATGACAGAAATAAAAAGGAAAAAAAAGATGTCAAAGAGAAGAAGTTAAAAGTAAATGAAAGACAAAATGGAGAAACAAAAAGATTGGAAAGTGAAGAAAGTAAAAAAGGAGAAAAAAAGAAAAGGAGAATAACATTTGGGAAAGAGGGCGGAAGGGAAAGAGAATAAAGGAAAAAGAAAAGGTTTGAAAGAAAAGAAAAGAAAAAACGAAGAAAAGAAAAGGAATAAAAGAAGGAAAGAAATGGAAGGCTTGAAAGTATAGAAAAGAAAAAAACGAAGAAAAGAAAGGGAAAAAGAAGAAAAGAAAAAAGAAGTAAAGAAAAAATAAAAGAAATAATAGGTTTGAAAGAAAAGGAAAGAAAAGGAAAAGATAAGAAAAGGAATGAAAAAGTTTGAAAGAAAAGAAAGGAAAAACGAAGAAAAGAGAAGAAAAAAAAGAAGAAAAAAAGAAATAGAATGAAAACGACGAAAAAAGAGAAGAAAATACGAGAAAGAAAGAGTATGAAAGTAAAAGAAAATGAAAAAGAAAGAAAGAGTAAACGATGCAAATGAAAAGGTAGTAAAAGTAAATGAAAGGAAAAGGCAAATAAAAAGAAATATCGGAAAGCGAAAATCAAAAAAAAAAAGAAATGTCGGAAAGAAAAGGACAATAAAATGAGGGAAAGTGGAAGGGAGTAATAAAAAGTCAAGGAAAGAGAAGGAAAAAGAAAATGTGTGGAGAGAAGAAGAAAAGTAAAGAAAATGAAGGAGAAAGAAAAATTGTGCGAGACAGAAGAACGGCAAAAATATGCAATAAAGGAAACGAAAATGAGGAGAAGAAAAAAGAAAATAAAAAGAAAGGAGAGGAAAAAAGAAAATAAAAAGAAAGGAGAAGAAAAAAGAAAATAAAAAGAAAGAAGAAGAAAAAAGAAAATAAAAAGAAAGGAGAGGAAAAAAGAAAATAAAAAGAAAGGAGAAGAAAAAAGAAAATAAAAAGAAAGAAGAAGAAAAAAAATAAAAAGAAAGGAGAGAAAAAAAGAAAGGAGAAGAAAAAGAAAATAAAAAGAAAGGAGAAGAAAAAAGAAAATAAAAAGAAAGAAGAAGAAAAAAGAAAATAAAAAGAAAGGAGAGGAAAAAAGAAAGGAGAAGAAAAAGAAAATAAAAAGAAAGGAGAAGAAAAAAGAAAATAAAAAGAAAGGAGAGGAAAAAAGCAGAGGAAAAAAAGAAGGTTAAAGAAAGGTAAGAAAGAAATGGACAAAGAAAATATAAGAAAGAAGCAAATAAATAAAAGAAAATGAAAAATGAAAAAGCGGAAAAACAAGAAGGTAAAGAAAAGGCAAGAAACAAAGGAATAAGGAAAATATGTGGAAGAAATAGAAAAGTAAAGAAAATGAAAGAGAAAAAGAAAATGAGAAGAAGAAAGAAAAGGAAAGAAAAACAAAATGGAGGAATGAAGAAGAAGATAAAGAAAGGAAAAGTAAAAAAAAGAAAGGCGCAAAATAAAAGATAAAAGAAAATTCAAGAAAGAAAAAGAAAAAAATTGGGAAAGAGAAGAAGAAAAACAAAAATTCAGGAAAGAAAAGGATAAAGAAAATGTAGGAAAGAAGTAGTAAACGGAAGTAAAGGAATGAAAAGAAAAGAAATAAGAGAAGGCGGGAAAGAGAAGGTAAAAGTGAATGCAAGAAAACGAAAAATAAAAATGGGGAAAGAAAAGAAGATAAAAGGAATAAGAGAAGGTGGGAAAGAGAAGATAAAAGAGAATGCAAGAAAGACGAGGAAAAAGAGAATGAGTAAATGAAAAGAAGATATAAAGAATAAGAAAAGGTGGGAAAGAGAGGCAAAAAAGAATGTAAGAAAGAAAATGAAAAAGAGAATGGGTGAAAGAAGACGAAGAGAGTAAAAGAAAATGAAGGAAAAAAGGAAATAGAGAATGTAAAAAAACACAGGAAAGAAATAGAATAAGTAAATGTGAAAAAGAAAAAAGGAAAGTGATGGAAGAGAAAATAAAAAAATGACGAAAAAGGAAAGAAAAATGTATAAATGAGAAAGAGAAGAAGATAAAAGAAAATGAAGGAAAGAAAAGCAAAAATAAACTCTGAGAAAGTGAAAATAAAAAAAAACGAAGAGTGAAACAGAGAATATAATGGAAGGCGGGAAAAGTACGAAACAATAACGGGAAAGAAAAGAGGAGGCAGTGGGAAGACAACAGCAAAGAATGAAAAGAGAAGAAGACAAAAAGAAAACGAAGGAAAAAAAAGGAACAAATAGAACGGCATAAAACAAAAAATCGAGAAGAAAGGCGAGGAAAGAAGGCATGAGCAGTGGAACGAGAACCAAAGGGTTCAGTTCGGAATTTCCTCTAGGTTACTCAGATCCATATGCACCTGAAGAAGACCGGAGGGCACAATGGCCGAAACGTTGTGATAGCAACAACAAAGATGAAGACAATTGTCCGAATATAAATAGGTAAGTAGATATAGGTCAGGTTCATCCCGACGACGAGACCCCTAACCCATTAGAATTCTAGGGGCACCACACGCACTGCAGCCTCAGTTGCAGTGGTGATAAGTAATATAGGCCTGACGGAGCCCAAATCTCCTCAGGCAGGTTTTGAATTCAGAGACTTCTTTCTTCTAGACTAGTCACCAAACAAGGCTATAGGACTCAGTCTGCCCTGGAATTTATCCATAGGTGGTGGAGAAAAGGTGGATATATATATATATTTCCCAAGGTTATTAGCACGTAAGTGAATGTCATGAATGCGAACTTGGGTCTCCGATTCCTCAATCCAAACCGCTATCTATTACTAAACCGTGCTTTCCCCGTTCATATTAGAGGAAGGGTTAACAAGATTCAAAAAGGTAAATTTACGTCTGATTTAAACTCCAGTAAAAAGGTTGACATAGTTTCGGTTTAAACTGGAGTCAAACAGGTAAACATAGGTTCGGTTTACACTGGAGTCAAAAAGGTAAACATAGTTTCGGGTTACATTTGAGTCAAAAAGGTAAACATAGTTTCGGATTACACTGGAGTCAACAAGGTAAACATAGGTTCACTTTGCACTGGGTTCAAAATGTAAACATAATTTCGGTTTACATTGGAGTCAAAAAGTTAAAAAATAGTTTCGTTTTACACTGGGGTCAAAAAGGTAAACATAGAATCGGTTTACACTGGAGTAAAAAAGGTAAACATGATTTCGCTTTACACTGGAGTCAAAAAAGTAAACAGTTTCGGTTTACACTGAGTCAAAAAGATAAACATAGATTCGGTTTACACTTGAGTCAAAAAGGTAAACATAGATTCGGTTTACACTGAGTCAAAAAGGTAAACATAGATTTGGTTTACACTTGAGTCAAAAAGATAAACATAGATTCGGTTTACACTTGAGTTAAAAAGATAAACATAGATTCGGTTTACACTTGAGTCAAAAAGATAAACATAGATTCGCTTTACATTTTAGTCTAAAAGATAAACATAGATTCGGTTTACACTTGAGTCAAAAAGGTAAACATAGATTCGGTTTACACTGAGTCAAAAAAGTAAACACATATTCAGATTACACTTGAGTCAAAAAGATAAACATAGATTCGCTTTACACTTGTGTCAAAAAGATAAACATAGATTTGGTTTACACTTGAGTCAAAAAGGTAAACATAGATTCGGTTTACATTGAGTCAAAAAGGTAAACATAGATTCGGTTTACATTGAGTCAAAAAGGTAAACATAGATTCGGTTTACACTTGAGTCAAAAAGGTAAACATAGATTCGGTTTACACTTGAGTCAAAAAGGTAAACATAGAATCGGTTTACACTTGAGTCAAAAAGGTAAACATAGATTCGGTTTACATTGAGTCAAAAAGATAAACATAGATTCGGTTTACACTTGAGTCAAAAAGGTAAACATAGATTCGGTTTACATTGAGTCAAAAAGGTAAACATAGATTTGGTTTACACTTGAGTCAAAAAGATAAACATAGATTCGCTTTACATTTTAGTCTAAAAGATAAACATAGATTCGGTTTACACTTGAGTCAAAAAGGTAAACATAGATTCGGTTTACATTGAGTCAAAAAGGTAAACATAGATTCGGTTTACACTTGAGTCAAAAAGGTAAACATAGAATCGGTTTACACTTGAGTCAAAAAGGTAAACATAGATTCGGTTTACATAAAATAAAAAAAAAACATGGGTTCGTTTACACAAGTGTAAAAACTTTAAACATTGGTTTTGTTCCATCTGGAGTCAAAAAGGTAAGACATTTGTCCGGTTTACACTAAAGTCAAAATGGCGAGACGTTAGTTGTGTTTATACTTAAGTTTGAAAATATCCGCCGGAAGACACAAGTTTTTTAAACGGGATTTCATCGCTTTGCATGTTATACACTCGACATATTCGAAACTTCGCCAACAGGGCAAAAGAAAAAAAATGAGTTGTGATGATATTAGGTTAATACCAATGTCACATGGCTTCTCTCTGTCTTTTCTACAAATATTTTCATGACAAATCTTTTGATGAACTGTTCTCCTTGGAACCTCGCCTGCATAAATTGAAGTCTTCTGCTAGATTGTCAACTAGGTCTCACCTTTTCTACCATTGTATTAGCCAGATGCAGCTTTTCAGTTCTATTCTAATAGTTTCTTTTCTCGCGCTTCTCGCCTTTGGAAATCCCTTCCGACTTCTTGCTTCCTTGATAAATAAACTCTTCAAATATTTAAATGTAACGGCAATCGCCATCTTCTGTCTTCCTGAATCCTGTTTCTTTATTGTCTTTTCTCTCTGCTTCTCCTCACTAAAGTCTGCTCATTCTCTTTCACTGCCTATCACACCCTGCTCCCTAATGGCATTGTCACCTTTCTTGTGGTGAAACGATAAACAAGGTTCGGTTGTCTTTCTAAACAACACTCTCACACCGTGACTTATTACTTCTGGCCACGTTGCAGGATCTTCAGTTAATTCTGAAGACCTATCGGTAAAGTTTGAGGTGGAAGGATCTTCTGTAGTATTTGTAACAGCAGAAATGTTCTGACATTTTTGCTCAACTGGTAAACTTCTTCAGTGTCACTGTCGTCATTGTCACAGAATTTTCTGCAGACTTTGTAGATCCGTTTCATCAGCTTTATCTGTTATATTTCGGCAAAGAAATCTGTCTAGGTCACCTTCTTCTTTCTCTTCTTCAGCTTTTTTTTAAACGTTCTTAATACTTTCTTCTTACTGTCAATCAAGTAATTTTTCTTGAAACATTTACTCATATTTGAAACTCAGAGATCTTGCGGCCATCTAAGAATAAATTATATAGAATAACGGAAATAAATATAAATAATAATTATAACATAAAAATTGTCCATCACACAAAATTTTTAATATCTAAAAAAGAAATCACTAATTAAGTTTCTTTTTTCCAGGTTTTCAGATAAGACGTTTAGCTATATTGACACCATTTATAGTAAGAATCACTGAAAAACCCTTTGAGTTATTCAGCTAAAAATAGAACAGGTTAAAATCATTTTATATCAGCCCCACTATAGCTTCCCAACTGAGCAATGGTGAGAGGAAAAAGATCACTCAGACCTACAGTAATGGTATCAACATTCATACTGTAACTTCCATCTTCAAAATCCATTCAAGAAGGAAAAAGGGAACGGTGCGTAAGTATAAAAAAAGAGGGAACAGTAGAGAGGAAAACTGGATCAGGAGGTCACAACAGGAAGAGGGATCATCATTTTAAATTAGAGCTAAATACATTCTTATTGTTTATTCAAGAACCATCAAGAGAACGGTGAATAAGTTTTAAAAAAGAGGGAACAGTAGAGAGGAAAACTGGATCAGGAGGTCACAACAGGAAGAGGGATCATCATTTTAAATTAGAGCTAAATACATTCTGATTGTTTATTCAAGAACCATCAAGAGAACGGTGAATAAGTTTTAAAAAAGAGGGAACAGTAGAGAGGAAAACTGGATGAGGAGGTCAGAACAGGAAGAGGGATCATCATTTTAAATTAGAGCTAAATACATTCTTATTGTTTATTCAAGAACCATCAAGAGAACGGTGAATAAGTTTTAAAAAAGAGGGAACAGTAGAGAGGAAAACTGGATGAGGAGGTCAGAACAGGAAGAGGGATCATCATTTTAAATTAGAGCTAAATACATTCTTATTGTTTATTCAAGAACCATCAAGAGAACGGTGAATAAGTTTTAAAAAAGAGGGAACAGTAGAGAGGAAAACTGGATCAGGAGGTCACAACAGGAAGAGGGATCATCATTTTAAATTAGAGCTAAATACATTCTTATTGTTTATTCAAGAACCATCAAGAGAACGGTGAATAAGTTTTAAAAAAGAGGGAACAGTAGAGAGGAAAACTGGATCAGGAGGTCACAACAGGAAGAGGGATCATCATTTTAAATTAGAGCTAAATACATTCTTATTGTTTATTCAAGAACCATCAAGAGAACGGTGAATAAGTTTTAAAAAAGAGGGAACAGTAGAGAGGAAAACTGGATGAGGAGGTCACAACAGGAAGAGGAATCATCATTTCAAATTAGAGCTAAATACATTCTTATTGTTTATTCAAGAACCATCAAGAGAACGGTGAATAAGTTTTAAAAAAGAGGGAACAGTAGAGAGGAAAACTGGATGAGGAGGTCACAACAGGAAGAGGGATCATCATTTCAAATTAGAGCTAAATACATTCTTATTGTTTATTCAAGAACCATCAAGAGAACGGTGAATAAGTTTTCAAAAAGAGGGAACAGTAGAGAGGAAAACTGGATGAGGAGGTCACAACAGGAAGAGGGATCATCATTTTAAATTAGAGCTAAATACATTCTTATTGTTTATTCAAGAACCATCAAGAGAACGGTGAATAAGTTTTCAAAAAGAGGGAACAGTAGAGAGGAAAACTGGATCAGGAGGTCAGAACAGGAAGAGGGATCATCATTTTAAATTAGAGCTAAATACATTCTTATTGTTTATTCAAGAACCATCAAGAGAACGGTGAATAAGTTTTCAAAAAGAGGGAACAGTAGAGAGGAAAACTGGATCAGGAGGTCAGAACAGGAAGAGGGATCATCATTTTAAATTAGAGCTAAATACATTCTTATTGTTTATTCAAGAACCATCAAGAGAACGGTGAATAAGTTTTCAAAAAGAGGGAACAGTAGAGAGGAAAACTGGATGAGGAGGTCAGAACAGGAAGAGGGATCATCATTTTAAATTAGAGCTAAATACATTCTTATTGTTTATTCAAGAACCATCAAGAGAACGGTGAATAAGTTTTCAAAAAGAGGGAACAGTAGAGAGGAAAACTGGATGAGGAGGTCAGAACAGGAAGAGGGATCATCATTTTAAATTAGAGCTAAATACATTCTTATTGTTTATTCAAGAACCATCAAGAGAACGGTGAATAAGTTTTCAAAAAGAGGGAACAGTAGAGAGGAAAACTGGATCAGGAGGTCAGAACAGGAAGAGGGATCATCATTTTAAATTAGAGCTAAATACATTCTTATTGTTTATTCAAGAACCATCAAGAGAACGGTGAATAAGTTTTCAAAAAGAGGGAACAGTAGAGAGGAAAACTGGATGAGGAGGTCAGAACAGGAAGAGGGATCATCATTTTAAATTAGAGCTAAATACATTCTTATTGTTTATTCAAGAACCATCAAGAGAACGGTGAATAAGTTTTCAAAAAGAGGGAACAGTAGAGAGGAAAACTGGATCAGGAGGTCAGAACAGGAAGAGGGATCATCATTTTAAATTAGAGCTAAATACATTCTTATTATTTATTCAAGAACCATCAAGAGAACGGTGAATAAGTTTTAAAAAAGAGGGAACAGTAGAGAGGAAAACTGGATGAGGAGGCCACAACAGGAAGAGGGATCATCATTTTAAATTAGAGCTAAATACATTCTTATTGTTTATTCAAGAACCATCAAGAGAACGGTGAATAAGTTTTAAAAAAGAGGGAACAGTAGAGAGGAAAACTGGATGAGGAGGTCACAACAGGAAGAGGGATCATCATTTTAAATTAGAGCTAAATACATTCTTATTGTTTATTCAAGAACCATCAAGAGAACGGTGAATAAGTTTTCAAAAAGAGGGAACAGTAGAGAGGAAAACTGGATCAGGAGGTCAGAACAGGAAGAGGGATCATCATTTTAAATTAGAGCTAAATACATTCTTATTGTTTATTCAAGAACCATCAAGAGAACGGTGAATAAGTTTTAAAAAAGAGGCAACAGTAGAGAGGAAAACTGGATCAGGAGGTCCCAACAGGAAGAGGGATCATCATTTTAAATTAGAGCTAAATACATTCTTATTGTTTATTCAAGAACCATCAAGAGAACGGTGAATAAGTTTTCAAAAAGAGGGAACAGTAGAGAGGAAAACTGGATCAGGAGGTCAGAACAGGAAGAGGGATCATCATTTTAAATTAGAGCTAAATACATTCTTATTGTTTATTCAAGAACCATCAAGAGAACGGTGAATAAGTTTTAAAAAAGAGGGAACAGTAGAGAGGAAAACTGGATGAGGAGGTCACAACAGGAAGAGGGATCATCATTTTAAATTAGAGCTAAATACATTCTTATTGTTTATTCAAGAACCATCAAGAGAACGGTGAATAAGTTTTAAAAAAGAGGGAACAGTAGAGAGGAAAACTGGATCAGGAGGTCAGAACAGGAAGAGGGATCATCATTTTAAATTAGAGCTAAATACATTCTTATTGTTTATTCAAGAACCATCAAGAGAACGGTGAATAAGTTTTAAAAAAGAGGGAACAGTAGAGAGGAAAACTGGATCAGGAGGTCAGAACAGGAAGAGGGATCATCATTTTAAATTAGAGCTAAATACATTCTTATTGTTTATTCAAGAACCATCAAGAGAACGGTGAATAAGTTTTAAAAAAGAGGGAACAGTAGAGAGGAAAACTGGATGAGGAGGTCACAACAGGAAGAGGGATCATCATTTTAAATTAGAGCTAAATACATTCTTATTGTTTATTCAAGAACCATCAAGAGAACGGGGAATAAGTTTTAAAAAAGAGGGAACAGTAGAGAGGAAAACTGGATCAGGAGGTCAGAACAGGAAGAGGGATCATCATTTTAAATTAGAGCTAAATATATTCTTATTGTTTATTCAAGAACCATCAAGAGAACGGTGAATAAGTTTTCAAAAAGAGGGAACAGTAGAGAGGAAAACTGGATCAGGAGGTCAGAACAGGAAGAGGGATCATCATTTTAAATTAGAGCTAAATACATTCTTATTGTTTATTCAAGAACCATCAAGAGAACGGTGAATAAGTTTTAAAAAAGAGGGAACAGTAGAGAGGAAAACTGGATGAGGAGGTCACAACAGGAAGAGGGATCATCATTTTAAATTAGAGCTAAATACATTCTTATTGTTTATTCAAGAACCATCAAGAGAACGGTGAATAAGTTTTAAAAAAGAGGGAACAGTAGAGAGGAAAACTGGATCAGGAGGTCAGAACAGGAAGAGGGATCATCATTTTAAATTAGAGCTAAATACATTCTTATTGTTTATTCAAGAACCATCAAGAGAACGGTGAATAAGTTTTCAAAAAGAGGGAACAGTAGAGAGGAAAACTGGATCAGGAGGTCAGAACAGGAAGAGGGATCATCATTTTAAATTAGAGCTAAATACATTCTTATTGTTTATTCAAGAACCATCAAGAGAACGGTGAATAAGTTTTCAAAAAGAGGGAACAGTAGAGAGGAAAACTGGATCAGGAGGTCAGAACAGGAAGAGGGATCATCATTTTAAATTAGAGCTAAATACATTCTTATTGTTTATTCAAGAACCATCAAGAGAACGGTGAATAAGTTTTCAAAAAGAGGGAACAGTAGAGAGGAAAACTGGATCAGGAGGTCAGAACAGGAAGAGGGATCATCATTTTAAATTAGAGCTAAATACATTCTTATTGTTTATTCAAGAACCATCAAGAGAACGGTGAATAAGTTTTCAAAAAGAGGGAACAGTAGAGAGGAAAACTGGATGAGGAGGTCAGAACAGGAAGAGGGATCATCATTTTAAATTAGAGCTAAATACATTCTTATTGTTTATTCAAGAACCATCAAGAGAACGGTGAATAAGTTTTCAAAAAGAGGGAACAGTAGAGAGGAAAACTGGATCAGGAGGTCAGAACAGGAAGAGGGATCATCATTTTAAATTAGAGCTAAATACATTCTTATTATTTATTCAAGAACCATCAAGAGAACGGTGAATAAGTTTTAAAAAAGAGGGAACAGTAGAGAGGAAAACTGGATGAGGAGGCCACAACAGGAAGAGGGATCATCATTTTAAATTAGAGCTAAATACATTCTTATTGTTTATTCAAGAACCATCAAGAGAACGGTGAATAAGTTTTAAAAAAGAGGGAACAGTAGAGAGGAAAACTGGATCAGGAGGTCAGAACAGGAAGAGGGATCATCATTTTAAATTAGAGCTAAATACATTCTTATTGTTTATTCAAGAACCATCAAGAGAACGGTGAATAAGTTTTCAAAAAGAGGGAACAGTAGAGAGGAAAACTGGATCAGGAGGTCAGAACAGGAAGAGGGATCATCATTTTAAATTAGAGCTAAATACATTCTTATTGTTTATTCAAGAACCATCAAGAGAACGGTGAATAAGTTTTAAAAAAGAGGGAACAGTAGAGAGGAAAACTGGATGAGGAGGTCACAACAGGAAGAGGGATCATCATTTTAAATTAGAGCTAAATACATTCTTATTGTTTATTCAAGAACCATCAAGAGAACGGTGAATAAGTTTTCAAAAAGAGGGAACAGTAGAGAGGAAAACTGGATCAGGAGGTCAGAACAGGAAGAGGGATCATCATTTTAAATTAGAGCTAAATACATTCTTATTGTTTATTCAAGAACCATCAAGAGAACGGTGAATAAGTTTTAAAAAAGAGGCAACAGTAGAGAGGAAAACTGGATCAGGAGGTCCCAACAGGAAGAGGGATCATCATTTTAAATTAGAGCTAAATACATTCTTATTGTTTATTCAAGAACCATCAAGAGAACGGTGAATAAGTTTTCAAAAAGAGGGAACAGTAGAGAGGAAAACTGGATCAGGAGGTCAGAACAGGAAGAGGGATCATCATTTTAAATTAGAGCTAAATACATTCTTATTGTTTATTCAAGAACCATCAAGAGAACGGTGAATAAGTTTTAAAAAAGAGGGAACAGTAGAGAGGAAAACTGGATGAGGAGGTCACAACAGGAAGAGGGATCATCATTTTAAATTAGAGCTAAATACATTCTTATTGTTTATTCAAGAACCATCAAGAGAACGGTGAATAAGTTTTAAAAAAGAGGGAACAGTAGAGAGGAAAACTGGATCAGGAGGTCAGAACAGGAAGAGGGATCATCATTTTAAATTAGAGCTAAATACATTCTTATTGTTTATTCAAGAACCATCAAGAGAACGGTGAATAAGTTTTAAAAAAGAGGGAACAGTAGAGAGGAAAACTGGATCAGGAGGTCAGAACAGGAAGAGGGATCATCATTTTAAATTAGAGCTAAATACATTCTTATTGTTTATTCAAGAACCATCAAGAGAACGGTGAATAAGTTTTAAAAAAGAGGGAACAGTAGAGAGGAAAACTGGATGAGGAGGTCACAACAGGAAGAGGGATCATCATTTTAAATTAGAGCTAAATACATTCTTATTGTTTATTCAAGAACCATCAAGAGAACGGGGAATAAGTTTTAAAAAAGAGGGAACAGTAGAGAGGAAAACTGGATCAGGAGGTCAGAACAGGAAGAGGGATCATCATTTTAAATTAGAGCTAAATATATTCTTATTGTTTATTCAAGAACCATCAAGAGAACGGTGAATAAGTTTTCAAAAAGAGGGAACAGTAGAGAGGAAAACTGGATCAGGAGGTCAGAACAGGAAGAGGGATCATCATTTTAAATTAGAGCTAAATACATTCTTATTGTTTATTCAAGAACCATCAAGAGAACGGTGAATAAGTTTTAAAAAAGAGGGAACAGTAGAGAGGAAAACTGGATGAGGAGGTCACAACAGGAAGAGGGATCATCATTTTAAATTAGAGCTAAATACATTCTTATTGTTTATTCAAGAACCATCAAGAGAACGGTGAATAAGTTTTAAAAAAGAGGGAACAGTAGAGAGGAAAACTGGATCAGGAGGTCAGAACAGGAAGAGGGATCATCATTTTAAATTAGAGCTAAATACATTCTTATTGTTTATTCAAGAACCATCAAGAGAACGGTGAATAAGTTTTAAAAAAGAGGGAACAGTAGAGAGGAAAACTGGATCAGGAGGTCAGAACAGGAAGAGGGATCATCATTTTAAATTAGAGCTAAATACATTCTTATTGTTTATTCAAGAACCATCAAGAGAACGGTGAATAAGTTTTAAAAAAGAGGGAACAGTAGAGAGGAAAACTGGATGAGGAGGTCACAACAGGAAGAGGGATCATCATTTTAAATTAGAGCTAAATACATTCTTATTGTTTATTCAAGAACCATCAAGAGAACGGTGAATAAGTTTTAAAAAAGAGGGAACAGTAGAGAGGAAAACTGGATCAGGAGGTCAGAACAGGAAGAGGGATCATCATTTTAAATTAGAGCTAAATACATTCTTATTGTTTATTCAAGAACCATCAAGAGAACGGTGAATAAGTTTTAAAAAAGAGGGAACAGTAGAGAGGAAAACTGGATGAGGAGGTCACAACAGGAAGAGGGATCATCATTTTAAATTAGAGCTAAATACATTCTTATTGTTTATTCAAGAACCATCAAGAGAACGGTGAATAAGTTTTAAAAAAGAGGGAACAGTAGAGAGGAAAACTGGATCAGGAGGTCAGAACAGGAAGAGGGATCATCATTTTAAATTAGAGCTAAATATATTCTTATTGTTTATTCAAGAACCATCAAGAGAACGGTGAATAAGTTTTCAAAAAGAGGGAACAGTAGAGAGGAAAACTGGATCAGGAGGTCAGAACAGGAAGAGGGATCATCATTTTAAATTAGAGCTAAATACATTCTTATTGTTTATTCAAGAACCATCAAGAGAACGGTGAATAAGTTTTCAAAAAGAGGGAACAGTAGAGAGGAAAACTGGATGAGGAGGTCACAACAGGAAGAGGGATCATCATTTTAAATTAGAGCTAAATACATTCTTATTGTTTATTCAAGAACCATCAAGAGAACGGTGAATAAGTTTTAAAAAAGAGGGAACAGTAGAGAGGAAAACTGGATCAGGAGGTCAGAACAGGAAGAGGGATCATCATTTTAAATTAGAGCTAAATACATTCTTATTGTTTATTCAAGAACCATCAAGAGAACGGTGAATAAGTTTTAAAAAAGAGGGAACAGTAGAGAGGAAAACTGGATCAGGAGGTCAGAACAGGAAGAGGGATCATCATTTTAAATTAGAGCTAAATACATTCTTATTGTTTATTCAAGAACCATCAAGAGAACGGTGAATAAGTTTTAAAAAAGAGGGAACAGTAGAGAGGAAAACTGGATGAGGAGGTCACAACAGGAAGAGGGATCATCATTTTAAATTAGAGCTAAATACATTCTTATTGTTTATTCAAGAACCATCAAGAGAACGGTGAATAAGTTTTAAAAAAGAGGGAACAGTAGAGAGGAAAACTGGATCAGGAGGTCAGAACAGGAAGAGGGATCATCATTTTAAATTAGAGCTAAATACATTCTTATTGTTTATTCAAGAACCATCAAGAGAACGGTGAATAAGTTTTCAAAAAGAGGGAACAGTAGAGAGGAAAACTGGATGAGGAGGTCAGAACAGGAAGAGGGATCATCATTTTAAATTAGAGCTAAATACAGTCTTATTGTTTATTCAAGAACCATCAAGAGAACGGTGAATAAGTTTTCAAAAAGAGGGAACAGTAGAGAGGAAAACTGGATCAGGAGGTCAGAACAGGAAGAGGGATCATCATTTTAAATTAGAGCTAAATACATTCTTATTGTTTATTCAAGAACCATCAAGAGAACGGTGAATAAGTTTTAAAAAAGAGGGAACAGTAGAGAGGAAAACTGGATCAGGAGGTCAGAACAGGAAGAGGGATCATCATTTTAAATTAGAGCTAAATACATTCTTATTGTTTATTCAAGAACCATCAAGAGAACGGTGAATAAGTTTTAAAAAAGAGGGAACAGTAGAGAGGAAAACTGGATGAGGAGGTCACAACAGGAAGAGGGATCATCATTTTAAATTAGAGCTAAATACATTCTTATTGTTTATTCAAGAACCATCAAGAGAACGGTGAATAAGTTTTAAAAAAGAGGGAACAGTAGAGAGGAAAACTGGATCAGGAGGTCAGAACAGGAAGAGGGATCATCATTTTAAATTAGAGCTAAATATATTCTTATTGTTTATTCAAGAACCATCAAGAGAACGGTGAATAAGTTTTCAAAAAGAGGGAACAGTAGAGAGGAAAACTGGATCAGGAGGTCAGAACAGGAAGAGGGATCATCATTTTAAATTAGAGCTAAATACATTCTTATTGTTTATTCAAGAACCATCAAGAGAACGGTGAATAAGTTTTCAAAAAGAGGGAACAGTAGAGAGGAAAACTGGATGAGGAGGTCACAACAGGAAGAGGGATCATCATTTTAAATTAGAGCTAAATACATTCTTATTGTTTATTCAAGAACCATCAAGAGAACGGTGAATAAGTTTTAAAAAAGAGGGAACAGTAGAGAGGAAAACTGGATCAGGAGGTCAGAACAGGAAGAGGGATCATCATTTTAAATTAGAGCTAAATACATTCTTATTGTTTATTCAAGAACCATCAAGAGAACGGTGAATAAGTTTTAAAAAAGAGGGAACAGTAGAGAGGAAAACTGGATCAGGAGGTCAGAACAGGAAGAGGGATCATCATTTTAAATTAGAGCTAAATACATTCTTATTGTTTATTCAAGAACCATCAAGAGAACGGTGAATAAGTTTTCAAAAAGAGGGAACAGTAGAGAGGAAAACTGGATGAGGAGGTCACAACAGGAAGAGGGATCATCATTTTAAATTAGAGCTAAATACAGTCTTATTGTTTATTCAAGAAGCATCAAGAGAACGATGAATAAGTTTTCAAAAAGAGGGAACAGTAGAGAGGAAAACTGGATCAGGAGGTCAGAACAGGAAGAGGGATCATCATTTTAAATTAGAGCTAAATACATTCTTATTGTTTATTCAAGAACCATCAAGAGAACGGTGAATAAGTTTTCAAAAAGAGGGAACAGTAGAGAGGAAAACTGGATGAGGAGGTCAGAACAGGAAGAGGGATCATCATTTTAAATTAGAGCTAAATACATTCTTATTGTTTATTCAAGAACCATCAAGAGAACGGTGAATAAGTTTTAAAAAAGAGGGAACAGTAGAGAGGAAAACTGGATCAGGAGGTCAGAACAGGAAGAGGGATCATCATTTTAAATTAGAGCTAAATACATTCTTATTGTTTATTCAAGAACCATCAAGAGAACGGTGAATAAGTTTTCAAAAAGAGGGAACAGTAGAGAGGAAAACTGGATGAGGAGGTCAGAACAGGAAGAGGGATCATCATTTTAAATTAGAGCTAAATACAGTCTTATTGTTTATTCAAGAAGCATCAAGAGAACGATGAATAAGTTTTCAAAAAGAGGGAACAGTAGAGAGGAAAACTGGATCAGGAGGTCAGAACAGGAAGAGGGATCATCATTTTAAATTAGAGCTAAATACATTCTTATTGTTTATTCAAGAACCATCAAGAGAACGGTGAATAAGTTTTCAAAAAGAGGGAACAGTAGAGAGGAAAACTGGATGAGGAGGTCAGAACAGGAAGAGGGATCATCATTTTAAATTAGAGCTAAATACATTCTTATTGTTTATTCAAGAACCATCAAGAGAACGGTGAATAAGTTTTCAAAAAGAGGGAACAGTAGAGAGGAAAACTGGATGAGGAGGTCACAACAGGAAGAGGGATCATCATTTCAAATTAGAGCTAAATACATTCTTATTGTTTATTCAAGAACCATCAAGAGAACGGTGAATAAGTTTTAAAAAAGAGGGAACAGTAGAGAGGAAAACTGGATCAGGAGGTCAGAACAGGAAGAGGGATCATCATTTTAAATTAGAGCTAAATACATTCTTATTGTTTATTCAAGAACCATCAAGAGAACGGTGAATAAGTTTTAAAAAAGAGGGAACAGTAGAGAGGAAAACTGGATGAGGAGGTCAGAACAGGAAGAGGGATCATCATTTTAAATTAGAGCTAAATACAGTCTTATTGTTTATTCAAGAACCATCAAGAGAACGGTGAATAAGTTTTCAAAAAGAGGGAACAGTAGAGAGGAAAACTGGATCAGGAGGTCAGAACAGGAAGAGGGATCATCATTTTAAATTAGAGCTAAATACATTCTTATTGTTTATTCAAGAACCGTCAAGAGAACGGTGAATAAGTTTTAAAAAAGAGGGAACAGTAGAGAGGAAAACTGGATGAGGAGGTCACAACAGGAAGAGGGATCATCATTTTAAATTAGAGCTAAATACATTCTTATTGTTTATTCAAGAACCATCAAGAGAACGGTGAATAAGTTTTCAAAAAGAGGGAACAGTAGAGAGGAAAACTGGATGAGGAGGTCAGAACAGGAAGAGGGATCATCATTTTAAATTAGAGCTAAATACATTCTTATTGTTTATTCAAGAACCATCAAGAGAACGGTGAATAAGTTTTCAAAAAGAGGGAACAGTAGAGAGGAAAACTGGATCAGGAGGTCAGAACAGGAAGAGGGATCATCATTTTAAATTAGAGCTAAATACATTCTTATTGTTTATTCAAGAACCATCAAGAGAACGGTGAATAAGTTTTCAAAAAGAGGGAACAGTAGAGAGGAAAACTGGATCAGGAGGTCAGAACAGGAAGAGGGATCATCATTTTAAATTAGAGCTAAATACATTCTTATTGTTTATTCAAGAACCATCAAGAGAACGGTGAATAAGTTTTCAAAAAGAGGGAACAGTAGAGAGGAAAACTGGATCAGGAGGTCAGAACAGGAAGAGGGATCATCATTTTAAATTAGAGCTAAATACATTCTTATTGTTTATTCAAGAACCATCAAGAGAACGGTGAATAAGTTTTCAAAAAGAGGGAACAGTAGAGAGGAAAACTGGATCAGGAGGTCAGAACAGGAAGAGGGATCATCATTTTAAATTAGAGCTAAATACATTCTTATTGTTTATTCAAGAACCATCAAGAGAACGGTGAATAAGTTTTCAAAAAGAGGGAACAGTAGAGAGGAAAACTGGATCAGGAGGTCAGAACAGGAAGAGGGATCATCATTTTAAATTAGAGCTAAATACATTCTTATTGTTTATTCAAGAACCATCAAGAGAACGGTGAATAAGTTTTCAAAAAGAGGGAACAGTAGAGAGGAAAACTGGATCAGGAGGTCAGAACAGGAAGAGGGATCATCATTTTAAATTAGAGCTAAATACATTCTTATTGTTTATTCAAGAACCATCAAGAGAACGGTGAATAAGTTTTAAAAAAGAGGGAACAGTAGAGAGGAAAACTGGATCAGGAGGTCAGAACAGGAAGAGGGATCATCATTTTAAATTAGAGCTAAATACATTCTTATTGTTTATTCAAGAACCATCAAGAGAACGGTGAATAAGTTTTCAAAAAGAGGGAACAGTAGAGAGGAAAACTGGATCAGGAGGTCAGAACAGGAAGAGGGATCATCATTTTAAATTAGAGCTAAATACAGTCTTATTGTTTATTCAAGAAGCATCAAGAGAACGGTGAATAAGTTTTCAAAAAGAGGGAACAGTAGAGAGGAAAACTGGATCAGGAGGTCAGAACAGGAAGAGGGATCATCATTTTAAATTAGAGCTAAATACATTCTTATTGTTTATTCAAGAACCATCAAGAGAACGGTGAATAAGTTTTCAAAAAGAGGGAACAGTAGAGAGGAAAACTGGATGAGGAGGTCAGAACAGGAAGAGGGATCATCATTTTAAATTAGAGCTAAATACATTCTTATTGTTTATTCAAGAACCATCAAGAGAACGGTGAATAAGTTTTCAAAAAGAGGGAACAGTAGAGAGGAAAACTGGATGAGGAGGTCACAACAGGAAGAGGGATCATCATTTCAAATTAGAGCTAAATACATTCTTATTGTTTATTCAAGAACCATCAAGAGAACGGTGAATAAGTTTTCAAAAAGAGGGAACAGTAGAGAGGAAAACTGGATCAGGAGGTCAGAACAGGAAGAGGGATCATCATTTTAAATTAGAGCTAAATACATTCTTATTGTTTATTCAAGAACCATCAAGAGAACGGTGAATAAGTTTTAAAAAAGAGGGAACAGTAGAGAGGAAAACTGGATGAGGAGGTCAGAACAGGAAGAGGGATCATCATTTTAAATTAGAGCTAAATACAGTCTTATTGTTTATTCAAGAACCATCAAGAGAACGGTGAATAAGTTTTCAAAAAGAGGGAACAGTAGAGAGGAAAACTGGATCAGGAGGTCAGAACAGGAAGAGGGATCATCATTTTAAATTAGAGCTAAATACATTCTTATTGTTTATTCAAGAACCATCAAGAGAACGGTGAATAAGTTTTAAAAAAGAGGGAACAGTAGAGAGGAAAACTGAATGAGGAGGTCACAACAGGAAGAGGGATCATCATTTTAAATTAGAGCTAAATACATTCTTATTGTTTATTCAAGAACCATCAAGAGAACGGTGAATAAGTTTTAAAAAAGAGGGAACAGTAGAGAGGAAAACTGGATCAGGAGGTCAGAACAGGAAGAGGGATCATCATTTTAAATTAGAGCTAAATACATTCTTATTGTTTATTCAAGAACCATCAAGAGAACGGTGAATAAGTTTTCAAAAAGAGGGAACAGTAGAGAGGAAAACTGGATCAGGAGGTCAGAACAGGAAGAGGGATCATCATTTTAAATTAGAGCTAAATACATTCTTATTGTTTATTCAAGAACCATCAAGAGAACGGTGAATAAGTTTTAAAAAAGAGGGAACAGTAGAGAGGAAAACTGGATGAGGAGGTCAGAACAGGAAGAGGGATCATCATTTTAAATTAGAGCTAAATACAGTCTTATTGTTTATTCAAGAAGCATCAAGAGAACGGTGAATAAGTTTTCAAAAAGAGGGAACAGTAGAGAGGAAAACTGGATCAGGAGGTCAGAACAGGAAGAGGGATCATCATTTTAAATTAGAGCTAAATACATTCTTATTGTTTATTCAAGAACCATCAAGAGAACGGTGAATAAGTTTTAAAAAAGAGGGAACAGTAGAGAGGAAAACTGGATCAGGAGGTCAGAACAGGAAGAGGGATCATCATTTTAAATTAGAGCTAAATACATTCTTATTGTTTATTCAAGAACCATCAAGAGAACGGTGAATAAGTTTTAAAAAAGAGGGAACAGTAGAGAGGAAAACTGGATCAGGAGGTCCCAACAGGAAGAGGGATCATCATTTTAAATTAGAGCTAAATACATTCTTATTGTTTATTCAAGAACCATCAAGAGAACGGTGAATAAGTTTTCAAAAAGAGGGAACAGTAGAGAGGAAAACTGGATGAGGAGGTCAGAACAGGAAGAGGGATCATCATTTTAAATTAGAGCTAAATACATTCTTATTGTTTATTCAAGAACCATCAAGAGAACGGTGAATAAGTTTTAAAAAAGAGGGAACAGTAGAGAGGAAAACTGGATGAGGAGGTCAGAACAGGAAGAGGGATCATCATTTTAAATTAGAGCTAAATACATTCTTATTGTTTATTCAAGAACCATCAAGAGAACGGTGAATAAGTTTTAAAAAAGAGGGAACAGTAGAGAGGAAAACTGGATGATGAGGTCAGAACAGGAAGAGGGATCATCATTTTAAATTAGAGCTAAATACAGTCTTATTGTTTATTCAAGAACCATCAAGAGAACGGTGAATAAGTTTTCAAAAAGAGGGAACAGTAGAGAGGAAAACTGGATCAGGAGGTCAGAACAGGAAGAGGGATCATCATTTTAAATTAGAGCTAAATACATTCTTATTGTTTATTCAAGAACCATCAAGAGAACGGTGAATAAGTTTTCAAAAAGAGGGAACAGTAGAGAGGAAAACTGGATCAGGAGGTCAGAACAGGAAGAGGGATCATCATTTTAAATTAGAGCTAAATACATTCTTATTGTTTATTCAAGAACCATCAAGAGAACGGTGAATAAGTTTTCAAAAAGAGGGAACAGTAGAGAGGAAAACTGGATCAGGAGGTCAGAACAGGAAGAGGGATCATCATTTTAAATTAGAGCTAAATACATTCTTATTGTTTATTCAAGAACCATCAAGAGAACGGTGAATAAGTTTTAAAAAAGAGGGAACAGTAGAGAGGAAAACTGGATGAGGAGGTCAGAACAGGAAGAGGGATCATCATTTTAAATTAGAGCTAAATACATTCTTATTATTTATTCAAGAACCATCAAGAGAACGGTGAATAAGTTTTAAAAAAGAGGGAACAGTAGAGAGGAAAACTGGATGAGGAGGTCAGAACAGGAAGAGGGATCATCATTTTAAATTAGAGCTAAATACAGTCTTATTGTTTATTCAAGAAGCATCAAGAGAACGGTGTATAAGTTTTCAAAAAGAGGGAACAGTAGAGAGGAAAACTGGATCAGGAGGTCAGAACAGGAAGAGGGATCATCATTTTAAATTAGAGCTAAATACAGTCTTATTGTTTATTCAAGAACCATCAAGAGAACGGTGAATAAGTTTTCAAAAAGAGGGAACAGTAGAGAGGAAAACTGGATCAGGAGGTCAGAACAGGAAGAGGGATCATCATTTTAAATTAGAGCTAAATACATTCTTATTGTTTATTCAAGAACCATCAAGAGAACGGTGAATAAGTTTTCAAAAAGAGGGAACAGTAGAGAGGAAAACTGGATCAGGAGGTCAGAACAGGAAGAGGGATCATCATTTTAAATTAGAGCTAAATACAGTCTTATTGTTTATTCAAGAACCATCAAGAGAACGGTGAATAAGTTTTCAAAAAGAGGGAACAGTAGAGAGGAAAACTGGATCAGGAGGTCAGAACAGGAAGAGAGATCATCATTTCAAATTAGAGCTAAATACATTCTTATTGTTTATTCAAGAACCATCAAGAGAACGGTGAATAAGTTTTCAAAAAGAGGGAACAGTAGAGAGGAAAACTGGATCAGGAGGTCAGAACAGGAAGAGGGATCATCATTTTAAATTAGAGCTAAATACATTCTTATTGTTTATTCAAGAACCATCAAGAGAACGGTGAATAAGTTTTCAAAAAGAGGGAACAGTAGAGAGGAAAACTGGATCAGGAGGTCAGAACAGGAAGAGGGATCATCATTTTAAATTAGAGCTAAATACAGTCTTATTGTTTATTCAAGAACCATCAAGAGAACGGTGAATAAGTTTTCAAAAAGAGGGAACAGTAGAGAGGAAAACTGGATCAGGAGGTCAGAACAGGAAGAGGGATCATCATTTTAAATTAGAGCTAAATACAGTCTTATTGTTTATTCAAGAAGCATCAAGAGAACGGTGAATAAGTTTTCAAAAAGAGGGAACAGTAGAGAGGAAAACTGGATCAGGAGGTCAGAACAAGAAGAGGGATCATCATTTTAAATTAGAGCTAAATACAGTCTTATTGTTTATTCAAGAACCATCAAGAGAACGGTGAATAAGTTTTAAAAAAGAGGGATCAGTAGAGAGGAAAACTGGATCAGGAGGTCAGAACAGGAAGAGGGATCATCATTTTAAATTAGAGCTAAATACAGTCTTATTGTTTATTCAAGAACCATCAAGAGAACGGTGAATAAGTTTTCAAAAAGAGGGAACAGTAGAGAGGAAAACTGGATCAGGAGGTCAGAACAGGAAGAGGGATCATCATTTTAAATTAGAGCTAAATACATTCTTATTGTTTATTCAAGAACCATCAAGAGAACGGTGAATAAGTTTTCAAAAAGAGGGAACAGTAGAGAGGAAAACTGGATCAGGAGGTCAGAACAGGAAGAGGGATCATCATTTTAAATTAGAGCTAAATACATTCTGATTGTTTATTCAAGAAGCATCAAGAGAACGGTGAATAAGTTTTAAAAAAGAGGGAACAGTAGAGAGGAAAACTGGATGAGGAGGTCAGAACAGGAAGAGGGATCATCATTTTAAATTAGAGCTAAATACATTCTTATTGTTTATTCAAGAACCATCAAGAGAACGGTGAATAAGTTTTCAAAAAGAGGGAACAGTAGAGAGGAAAACTGGATCAGGAGGTCAGAACAGGAAGAGGGATCATCATTTTAAATTAGAGCTAAATACATTCTGATTGTTTATTCAAGAAGCATCAAGAGAACGGTGAATAAGTTTTAAAAAAGAGGGAACAGTAGAGAGGAAAACTGGATGAGGAGGTCAGAACAGGAAGAGGGATCATCATTTTAAATTAGAGCTAAATACATTCTTATTGTTTATTCAAGAACCATCAAGAGAACGGTGAATAAGTTTTCAAAAAGAGGGAACAGTAGAGAGGAAAACTGGATGAGGAGGTCAGAACAGGAAGAGGGATCATCATTTTAAATTAGAGCTAAATACATTCTTATTGTTTATTCAAGAACCATCAAGAGAACGGTGAATAAGTTTTAAAAAAGAGGGAACAGTAGAGAGGAAAACTGGATGAGGAGGTCAGAACAGGAAGAGGGATCATCATTTTAAATTAGAGCTAAATACATTCTTATTGTTTATTCAAGAACCATCAAGAGAACGGTGAATAAGTTTTCAAAAAGAGGGAACAGTAGAGAGGAAAACTGGATCAGGAGGTCAGAACAGGAAGAGGGATCATCATTTTAAATTAGAGCTAAATACATTCTGATTGTTTATTCAAGAAGCATCAAGAGAACGGTGAATAAGTTTTAAAAAAGAGGGAACAGTAGAGAGGAAAACTGGATGAGGAGGTCAGAACAGGAAGAGGGATCATCATTTTAAATTAGAGCTAAATACATTCTTATTGTTTATTCAAGAACCATCAAGAGAACGGTGAATAAGTTTTCAAAAAGAGGGAACAGTAGAGAGGAAAACTGGATCAGGAGGTCAGAACAGGAAGAGGGATCATCATTTTAAATTAGAGCTAAATACATTCTTATTGTTTATTCAAGAACCATCAAGAGAATGGTGAATAAGTTTTAAAAAAGAGGGAACAGTAGAGAAGAAAACTGGATGAGGAGGTCAGAACAGGAAGAGGGATCATCATTTTAAATTAGAGCTAAATACATTCTTATTGTTTATTCAAGAACCATCAAGAGAACGGTGAATAAGTTTTCAAAAAGAGGGAACAATAGAGAGGAAAACTGGATCAGGAGGTCAGAACAAGAAGAGGGATCATCATTTTAAATTAGAGCTAAATACAGTCTTATTGTTTATTCAAGAACCATCAAGAGAACGGTGAATAAGTTTTCAAAAAGAGGGAACAGTAGAGAGGAAAACTGGATCAGGAGGTCAGAACAGGAAGAGGGATCATCATTTTAAATTAGAGCTAAATACAGTCTTATTGTTTATTCAAGAACCATCAAGAGAACGGTGAATAAGTTTTCAAAAAGAGGGAACAGTAGAGAGGAAAACTGGATCAGGAGGTCAGAACAGGAAGAGGGATCATCATTTTAAATTAGAGCTAAATACAGTCTTATTGTTTATTCAAGAAGCATCAAGAGAACGGTGAATAAGTTTTCAAAAAGAGGGAACAGTAGAGAGGAAAACTGGATCAGGAGGTCAGAACAGGAAGAGGGATCATCATTTTAAATTAGAGCTAAATACAGTCTTATTGTTTATTCAAGAACCATCAAGAGAACGGTGAATAAGTTTTCAAAAAGAGGGAACAGTAGAGAGGAAAACTGGATCAGGAGGTCAGAACAGGAAGAGGGATCATCATTTTAAATTAGAGCTAAATACATTCTTATTGTTTATTCAAGAACCATCAAGAGAACGGTGAATAAGTTTTCAAAAAGAGGGAACAGTAGAGAGGAAAACTGGATCAGGAGGTCAGAACAGGAAGAGGGATCATCATTTTAAATTAGAGCTAAATACAGTCTTATTGTTTATTCAAGAACCATCAAGAGAACGGTGAATAAGTTTTCAAAAAGAGGGAACAGTAGAGAGGAAAACTGGATCAGGAGGTCTGAACAGGAAGAGGGATCATCATTTTAAATTAGAGCTAAATACAGTCTTATTGTTTATTCAAGAACCATCAAGAGAACGGTGAATAAGTTTTCAAAAAGAGGGAACAGTAGAGAGGAAAACTGGATCAGGAGGTCAGAACAGGAAGAGGGATCATCATTTTAAATTAGAGCTAAATACAGTCTTATTGTTTATTCAAGAACCATCAAGAGAACGGTGAATAAGTTTTAAAAAAGAGGGAACAGTAGAGAGGAAAACTGGATGAGGAGGTCAGAACAGGAAGAGGGATCATCATTTTAAATTAGAGCTAAATACAGTCTTATTGTTTATTCAAGAACCATCAAGAGAACGGTGAATAAGTTTTCAAAAAGAGGGAACAGTAGAGAGGAAAACTGGATCAGGAGGTCAGAACAGGAAGAGGGATCATCATTTTAAATTAGAGCTAAATACATTCTTATTGTTTATTCAAGAACCATCAAGAGAACTGTGAATAAGTTTTCAAAAAGAGGGAACAGTAGAGAGGAAAACTGGATGAGGAGGTCAGAACAGGAAGAGGGATCATCATTTTAAATTAGAGCTAAATACATTCTTATTGTTTATTCAAGAACCATCAAGAGAACGGTGAATAAGTTTTCAAAAAGAGGGAACAGTAGAGAGGAAAACTGGATCAGGAGGTCAGAACAGGAAGAGGGATCATCATTTTAAATTAGAGCTAAATACATTCTTATTGTTTATTCAAGAACCATCAAGAGAACGGTGAATAAGTTTTAAAAAAGAGGGAACAGTAGAGAGGAAAACTGGATGAGGAGGTCAGAACAGGAAGAGGGATCATCATTTTAAATTAGAGCTAAATACAGTCTTATTGTTTATTCAAGAACCATCAAGAGAACGGTGAATAAGTTTTAAAAAAGAGGGAACAGTAGAGAGGAAAACTGGATCAGGAGGTCAGAACAGGAAGAGGGATCATCATTTTAAATTAGAGCTAAATACATTCTTATTGTTTATTCAAGAACCATCAAGAGAACGGTGAATAAGTTTTAAAAAAGAGGGAACAGTAGAGAGGAAAACTGGATCAGGAGGTCAGAACAGGAAGAGGGATCATCATTTTAAATTAGAGCTAAATACAGTCTTATTGTTTATTCAAGAAGCATCAAGAGAACGGTGAATAAGTTTTCAAAAAGAGGGAACAGTAGAGAGGAAAACTGGATCAGGAGGTCAGAACAGGAAGAGGGATCATCATTTTAAATTAGAGCTAAATACATTCTTATTGTTTATTCAAGAACCATCAAGAGAACGGTGAATAAGTTTTAAAAAAGAGGGAACAGTAGAGAGGAAAACTGGATGAGGAGGTCACAACAGGAAGAGGGATCATCATTTCAAATTAGAGCTAAATACATTCTTATTGTTTATTCAAGAACCATCAAGAGAACGGTGAATAAGTTTTAAAAAAGAGGGAACAGTAGAGAGGAAAACTGGATGAGGAGGTCAGAACAGGAAGAGGGATCATCATTTTAAATTAGAGCTAAATACAGTCTTATTGTTTATTCAAGAACCATCAAGAGAACGGTGAATAAGTTTTCAAAAAGAGGGAACAGTAGAGAGGAAAACTGGATGAGGAGGTCAGAACAGTAAGAGGGATCATCATTTTAAATTAGAGCTAAATACATTCTTATTGTTTATTCAAGAACCATCAAGAGAACGGTGAATAAGTTTTAAAAAAGAGGGAACAGTAGAGAGGAAAACTGGATGAGGAGGTCAGAACAGGAAGAGGGATCATCATTTTAAATTAGAGCTAAATACAGTCTTATTGTTTATTCAAGAAGCATCAAGAGAACGGTGAATAAGTTTTCAAAAAGTGGGAACAGTAGAGAGGAAAACTGGATCAGGAGGTCAGAACAGGAAGAGGGATCATCATTTTAAATTAGAGCTAAATACATTCTTATTGTTTATTCAAGAACCATCAAGAGAACGGTGAATAAGTTTTAAAAAAGAGGGAACAGTAGAGAGGAAAAC
Source organism: Acanthosepion esculentum (assembly GCA_964036315.1). NCBI lineage: Eukaryota > Metazoa > Mollusca > Cephalopoda > Sepiida > Sepiidae > Acanthosepion > Acanthosepion esculentum. The sequence continues at coordinate 56,783,841 of OZ038507.1, forward strand.
TGGATGAGGAGGTCACAACAGGAAGAGGGATCATCATTTTAACTTAGAGCTAAATACATTCTTATTGTTTATTCAAGAACCATCAAGAGAACGGTGAATATGTTTAAAAAAAGAGGGAACAGTAGAGAGGAAAACTGGATGAGGAGGTCACAACAGGAAGAGGGATCATCATTTTAAATTAGAGCTAAATACATTCTTATTGTTTATTCAAGAACCATCAAGAGAACGGTGAATAAGTTTTAAAAAAGAGGGAACAGTAGAGAGGAAAACTGGATGAGGAGGTCACAACAGGAAGAGGGATCATCATTTTAAATTAGATTCTAAATACATTCTTATTGTTTATTCAAGAACCATCAAGAGAACGGTGAATAAGTTTTAAAAAAGAGGGAACAGTAGAGAGGAAAACTGGATCAGGAGGTCACAACAGGAAGAGGGATCATCATTTTAAATTAGAGCTAAATACATTCTTATTGTTTATTCAAGAACCATCAAGAGAACGGTGAATAAGTTTTAAAAAAGAGGGAACAGTAGAGAGGAAAACTGGATGAAGAGGTCACAACAGGAAGAGGGATCATCATTTTAAATTAGAGCTAAATACATTCTGATTGTTTATTCAAGAACCACCAAGAGAATGGTGAATATGTTTAAAAAAAGAGGGAACAGTAGAGAGGAAAACTGGATGAGGAGGTCAGAACAGGAAGAGGGATCATCATTTTAAATTAGAGCTAAATACATTCTTATTGTTTATTCAAGAACCATCAAGAGAACGGTGAATAAGTTTTAAAAAAGAGGGAACAGTAGAGAGGAAAACTGGATGAGGAGGTCACAACAGGAAGAGGGATCATCATTTTAAATTAGAGCTAAATACATTCTTATTGTTTATTCAAGAACCATCAAGAGAACGGTGAATAAGTTTTCAAAAAGAGGGAACAGTAGAGAGGAAAACTGGATGAGGAGGTCACAACAGGAAGAGGGATCATCATTTTAAATTAGAGCTAAATACATTCTTATTGTTTATTCAAGAACCATCAAGAGAACGGTGAATAAGTTTTCAAAAAGAGGGAACAGTAGAGAGGAAAACTGGATGAGGAGGTCACAACAGGAAGAGGGATCATCATTTCAAATTAGAGCTAAATACATTCTTATTGTTTATTCAAGAACCATCAAGAGAACGGTGAATAAGTTTTAAAAAGAGGGAACAGTAGAGAGGAAAACTGGATGAGGAGGTCAGAACAGGAAGAGGGATCATCATTTTAAATTAGATCTAAATACATTCTGATTGTTTATTCAAGAACCACCAAGAGAATGGTGAATATGTTTAAAAAAAGAGGGAACAGTAGAGAGGAAAACTGGATGAGGAGGTCACAACAGGAAGAGGGATCATCATTTTAAATTAGAGCTAAATACATTCTTATTGTTTATTCAAGAACCACCAAGAGAATGGTGAATATGTTTAAAAAAAGAGGGAACAGTAGAGAGGAAAACTGGATGAGGAGGTCAGAACAGGAAGAGGGATCATCATTTTAAATTAGAGCTAAATACATTCTTATTGTTTATTCAAGAACCACCAAGAGAATGGTGAATATGTTTAAAAAAAGAGGGAACAGTAGAGAGGAAAACTGGATGAGGAGGTCAGAACAGGAAGAGGGATCATCATTTTAAATTAGAGCTAAATACATTCTTATTGTTTATTCAAGAACCATCAAGAGAACGGTGAATAAGTTTTAAAAAAGAGGGAACAGTAGAGAGGAAAACTGGATGAGGAGGTCAGAACAGGAAGAGGGATCATCATTTTAAATTAGAGATAAATACATTCTTATTGTTTATTCAAGAAGCATCAAGAGAACGGTGAATAAGTTTTAAAAAAGAGGGAACAGTAGAGAGGAAAACTGGATGAAGAGGTCACAACAGGAAGAGGGATCATCATTTTAAATTAGAGCTAAATACATTCTTATTGTTTATTCAAGAAGCATCAAGAGAACGGTGAATAAGTTTTAAAAAAGAGGGAACAGTAGAGAGGAAAACTGGATCAGGAGGTCACAACAGGAAGAGGGATCATCATTTTAAATTAGAGCTAAATACATTCTTATTGTTTATTCAAGAACCATCAAGAGAACGGTGAATAAGTTTTAAAAAAGAGGGAACAGTAGAGAGGAAAACTGGGTCAGGAGGTCACAACAGGAAGAGGGATCATCATTTTAAATTAGAGCTAAATACATTCTTATTGTTTATTCAAGAACCATCAAGAGAACGGTGAATAAGTTTTAAAAAAGAGGGAACAGTAGAGAGGAAAACTGGATGAGGAGGTCACAACAGGAAGAGGGATCATCATTTCAAATTAGAGCTAAATACATTCTTATTGTTTATTCAATAACCATCAAGAGAACGGTGAATAAGTTTTCAAAAAGAGGGAACAGTAGAGAGGAAAACTGGATGAGGAGGTCACAACAGGAAGAGGGATCATCATTTTAAATTAGAGCTAAATACATTCTGATTGTTTATTCAAGAACCACCAAGAGAATGGTGAATATGTTTAAAAAAAGAGGGAACAGTAGAGAGGAAAACTGGATGAGGAGGTCACAACAGGAAGAGGGATCATCATTTTAAATTAGAGCTAAATACATTCTTATTGTTTATTCAAGAACCATCAAGAGAACGGTGAATAAGTTTTAAAAAAGAGGGAACAGTAGAGAGGAAAACTGGATCAGGAGGTCAGAACAGGAAGAGGGATCATCATTTTAAATTAGAGCTAAATACATTCTTATTGTTTATTCAAGAACCATCAAGAGAACGGTGAATAAGTTTTAAAAAAGAGGGAACAGTAGAGAGGAAAACTGGATGAGGAGGTCACAACAGGAAGAGGGATCATCATTTTAAATTAGAGCTAAATACATTCTTATTGTTTATTCAAGAACCATCAAGAGAACGGTGAATAAGTTTTCAAAAAGAGGGAACAGTAGAGAGGAAAACTGGATGAGGAGGTCACAACAGGAAGAGGGATCATCATTTTAAATTAGAGCTAAATACATTCTTATTGTTTATTCAAGAACCATCAAGAGAACGGTGAATAAGTTTTCAAAAAGAGGGAACAGTAGAGAGGAAAACTGGATGAGGAGGTCACAACAGGAAGAGGGATCATCATTTTAAATTAGAGCTAAATACATTCTTATTGTTTATTCAAGAACCATCAAGAGAACGGTGAATAAGTTTTCAAAAAGAGGGAACAGTAGAGAGGAAAACTGGATGAGGAGGTCACAACAGGAAGAGGGATCATCATTTTAAATTAGAGCTAAATACATTCTTATTGTTTATTCAAGAACCATCAAGAGAACGGTGAATAAGTTTTAAAAAAGAGGGAACAGTAGAGAGGAAAACTGGATGAGGAGGTCACAACAGGAAGAGGGATCATCATTTCAAATTAGAGCTAAATACATTCTTATTGTTTATTCAAGAACCATCAAGAGAACGGTGAATAAGTTTTAAAAAGAGGGAACAGTAGAGAGGAAAACTGGATGAGGAGGTCAGAACAGGAAGAGGGATCATCATTTTAAATTAGATCTAAATACATTCTGATTGTTTATTCAAGAACCACCAAGAGAATGGTGAATATGTTTAAAAAAAGAGGGAACAGTAGAGAGGAAAACTGGATGAGGAGGTCAGAACAGGAAGAGGGATCATCATTTTAAATTAGATCTAAATACATTCTGATTGTTTATTCAAGAACCACCAAGAGAATGGTGAATATGTTTAAAAAAAGAGGGAACAGTAGAGAGGAAAACTGGATGAGGAGGTCAGAACAGGAAGAGGGATCATCATTTTAAATTAGAGCTAAATACATTCTTATTGTTTATTCAAGAACCACCAAGAGAATGGTGAATATGTTTAAAAAAAGAGGGAACAGTAGAGAGGAAAACTGGATGAGGAGGTCAGAACAGGAAGAGGGATCATCATTTTAAATTAGAGCTAAATACATTCTTATTGTTTATTCAAGAACCACCAAGAGAATGGTGAATATGTTTAAAAAAAGAGGGAACAGTAGAGAGGAAAACTGGATGAGGAGGTCAGAACAGGAAGAGGGATCATCATTTTAAATTAGAGCTAAATACATTCTTATTGTTTATTCAAGAACCACCAAGAGAATGGTGAATATGTTTAAAAAAAGAGGGAACAGTAGAGAGGAAAACTGGATGAGGAGGTCAGAACAGGAAGAGGGATCATCATTTTAAATTAGAGCTAAATACATTCTTATTGTTTATTCAAGAACCACCAAGAGAATGGTGAATATGTTTAAAAAAAGAGGGAACAGTAGAGAGGAAAACTGGATGAGGAGGTCAGAACAGGAAGAGGGATCATCATTTTAAATTAGAGCTAAATACATTCTTATTGTTTATTCAAGAACCACCAAGAGAATGGTGAATATGTTTAAAAAAAGAGGGAACAGTAGAGAGGAAAACTGGATGAGGAGGTCAGAACAGGAAGAGGGATCATCATTTTAAATTAGAGCTAAATACATTCTTATTGTTTATTCAAGAACCACCAAGAGAATGGTGAATATGTTTAAAAAAAGAGGGAACAGTAGAGAGGAAAACTGGATGAGGAGGTCAGAACAGGAAGAGGGATCATCATTTTAAATTAGAGCTAAATACATTCTTATTGTTTATTCAAGAACCACCAAGAGAATGGTGAATATGTTTAAAAAAAGAGGGAACAGTAGAGAGGAAAACTGGATGAGGAGGTCAGAACAGGAAGAGGGATCATCATTTTAAATTAGAGCTAAATACATTCTTATTGTTTATTCAAGAACCACCAAGAGAATGGTGAATATGTTTAAAAAAAGAGGGAACAGTAGAGAGGAAAACTGGATGAGGAGGTCAGAACAGGAAGAGGGATCATCATTTTAAATTAGAGCTAAATACATTCTTATTGTTTATTCAAGAACCACCAAGAGAATGGTGAATATGTTTAAAAAAAGAGGGAACAGTAGAGAGGAAAACTGGATGAGGAGGTCAGAACAGGAAGAGGGATCATCATTTTAAATTAGAGCTAAATACATTCTTATTGTTTATTCAAGAACCATCAAGAGAACGGTGAATAAGTTTTAAAAAAGAGGGAACAGTAGAGAGGAAAACTGGATGAGGAGGTCAGAACAGGAAGAGGGATCATCATTTTAAATTAGAGCTAAATACATTCTTATTGTTTATTCAAGAACCACCAAGAGAATGGTGAATATGTTTAAAAAAAGAGGGAACAGTAGAGAGGAAAACTGGATGAGGAGGTCAGAACAGGAAGAGGGATCATCATTTTAAATTAGAGCTAAATACATTCTTATTGTTTATTCAAGAACCACCAAGAGAATGGTGAATATGTTTAAAAAAAGAGGGAACAGTAGAGAGGAAAACTGGATGAGGAGGTCAGAACAGGAAGAGGGATCATCATTTTAAATTAGAGCTAAATACATTCTTATTGTTTATTCAAGAACCACCAAGAGAATGGTGAATATGTTTAAAAAAAGAGGGAACAGTAGAGAGGAAAACTGGATGAGGAGGTCAGAACAGGAAGAGGGATCATCATTTTAAATTAGAGCTAAATACATTCTTATTGTTTATTCAAGAACCACCAAGAGAATGGTGAATATGTTTAAAAAAAGAGGGAACAGTAGAGAGGAAAACTGGATGAGGAGGTCAGAACAGGAAGAGGGATCATCATTTTAAATTAGAGCTAAATACATTCTTATTGTTTATTCAAGAACCATCAAGAGAACGGTGAATAAGTTTTAAAAAAGAGGGAACAGTAGAGAGGAAAACTGGATGAGGAGGTCAGAACAGGAAGAGGGATCATCATTTTAAATTAGAGCTAAATACATTCTTATTGTTTATTCAAGAACCACCAAGAGAATGGTGAATATGTTTAAAAAAAGAGGGAACAGTAGAGAGGAAAACTGGATGAGGAGGTCAGAACAGGAAGAGGGATCATCATTTTAAATTAGAGCTAAATACATTCTTATTGTTTATTCAAGAACCACCAAGAGAATGGTGAATATGTTTAAAAAAAGAGGGAACAGTAGAGAGGAAAACTGGATGAGGAGGTCAGAACAGGAAGAGGGATCATCATTTTAAATTAGAGCTAAATACATTCTTATTGTTTATTCAAGAACCACCAAGAGAATGGTGAATATGTTTAAAAAAAGAGGGAACAGTAGAGAGGAAAACTGGATGAGGAGGTCAGAACAGGAAGAGGGATCATCATTTTAAATTAGAGCTAAATACATTCTTATTGTTTATTCAAGAACCATCAAGAGAACGGTGAATAAGTTTTAAAAAAGAGGGAACAGTAGAGAGGAAAACTGGATGAGGAGGTCAGAACAGGAAGAGGGATCATCATTTTAAATTAGAGATAAATACATTCTTATTGTTTATTCAAGAACCATCAAGAGAACGGTGAATAAGTTTTAAAAAAGAGGGAACAGTAGAGAGGAAAACTGGATGAGGAGGTCACAACAGGAAGAGGGATCATCATTTTAAATTAGAGATAAATACATTCTTATTGTTTATTCAAGAACCATCAAGAGAACGGTGAATAAGTTTTAAAAAAGAGGGAACAGTAGAGAGGAAAACTGGATGAGGAGGTCACAACAGGAAGAGGGATCATCATTTTAAATTAGAGCTAAATACATTCTTATTGTTTATTCAAGAACCATCAAGAGAACGGTGAATAAGTATTAAAAAAGAGGGAACAGTAGAGAGGAAAACTGGATGAGGAGGTCACAACAGGAAGAGGGATCATCATTTTAAATTAGAGCTAAATACATTCTGATTGTTTATTCAAGAACCACCAAGAGAATGGTGAATATGTTTAAAAAAAGAGGGAACAGTAGAGAGGAAAACTGGATGAGGAGGTCAGAACAGGAAGAGGGATCATCATTTTAAATTAGAGCTAAATACATTCTTATTGTTTATTCAAGAAGCATCAAGAGAACGGTGAATAAGTTTTAAAAAAGAGGGAACAGTAGAGAGGAAAACTGGATGAAGAGGTCACAACAGGAAGAGGGATCATCATTTTAAATTAGAGCTAAATACATTCTTATTGTTTATTCAAGAAGCATCAAGAGAACGGTGAATAAGTTTTAAAAAAGAGGGAACAGTAGAGAGGAAAACTGGATCAGGAGGTCACAACAGGAAGAGGGATCATCATTTTAAATTAGAGCTAAATACATTCTTATTGTTTATTCAAGAACCATCAAGAGAACGGTGAATAAGTTTTAAAAAAGAGGGAACAGTAGAGAGGAAAACTGGGTCAGGAGGTCACAACAGGAAGAGGGATCATCATTTTAAATTAGAGCTAAATACATTCTTATTGTTTATTCAAGAACCATCAAGAGAACGGTGAATAAGTTTTAAAAAAGAGGGAACAGTAGAGAGGAAAACTGGATGAGGAGGTCACAACAGGAAGAGGGATCATCATTTCAAATTAGAGCTAAATACATTCTTATTGTTTATTCAATAACCATCAAGAGAACGGTGAATAAGTTTTCAAAAAGAGGGAACAGTAGAGAGGAAAACTGGATGAGGAGGTCACAACAGGAAGAGGGATCATCATTTTAAATTAGAGCTAAATACATTCTGATTGTTTATTCAAGAACCACCAAGAGAATGGTGAATATGTTTAAAAAAAGAGGGAACAGTAGAGAGGAAAACTGGATGAGGAGGTCACAACAGGAAGAGGGATCATCATTTTAAATTAGAGCTAAATACATTCTTATTGTTTATTCAAGAACCATCAAGAGAACGGTGAATAAGTTTTAAAAAAGAGGGAACAGTAGAGAGGAAAACTGGATCAGGAGGTCAGAACAGGAAGAGGGATCATCATTTTAAATTAGAGCTAAATACATTCTTATTGTTTATTCAAGAACCATCAAGAGAACGGTGAATAAGTTTTAAAAAAGAGGGAACAGTAGAGAGGAAAACTGGATGAGGAGGTCAGAACAGGAAGAGGGATCATCATTTTAAATTAGAGATAAATACATTCTTATTTTTTATTCAAGAACCATCAAGAGAACGGTGAATAAGTATTAAAAAAGAGGGAACAGTAGAGAGGAAAACTGGATGAGGAGGTCACAACAGGAAGAGGGATCATCATTTTAAATTAGAGCTAAATACATTCTTATTGTTTATTCAAGAACCATCAAGAGAACGGTGAATAAGTATTAAAAAAGAGGGAACAGTAGAGAGGAAAACTGGATGAGGAGGTCACAACAGGAAGAGGGATCATCATTTTAAATTAGAGCTAAATACATTCTGATTGTTTATTCAAGAACCACCAAGAGAATGGTGAATATGTTTAAAAAAAGAGGGAACAGTAGAGAGGAAAACTGGATGAGGAGGTCAGAACAGGAAGAGGGATCATCATTTTAAATTAGAGCTAAATACATTCTTATTGTTTATTCAAGAAGCATCAAGAGAACGGTGAATAAGTTTTCAAAAAGAGGGAACAGTAGAGAGGAAAACTGGATGAAGAGGTCACAACAGGAAGAGGGATCATCATTTTAAATTAGAGCTAAATACATTCTTATTGTTTATTCAAGAACCATCAAGAGAACGGTGAATAAGTTTTAAAAAAGAGGGAACAGTAGAGAGGAAAACTGGATGAGGAGGTCACAACAGGAAGAGGGATCATCATTTTAAATTAGAGCTAAATACATTCTTATTGTTTATTCAAGAACCATCAAGAGAACGGTGAATAAGTTTTAAAAAAGAGGGAACAGTAGAGAGGAAAACTGGATGAGGAGGTCACAACAGGAAGAGGGATCATCATTTTAAATTAGAGCTAAATACATTCTTATTGTTTATTCAAGAACCATCAAGAGAACGGTGAATAAGTTTTAAAAAAGAGGGAACAGTAGAGAGGAAAACTGGATCAGGAGGTCAGAACAGGAAGAGGGATCATCATTTTAAATTAGAGCTAAATACATTCTTATTGTTTATTCAAGAACCATCAAGAGAACGGTGAATAAGTATTAAAAAAGAGGGAACAGTAGAGAGGAAAACTGGATGAGGAGGTCACAACAGGAAGAGGGATCATCATTTTAAATTAGAGCTAAATACATTCTTATTGTTTATTCAAGAAGCATCAAGAGAACGGTGAATAAGTTTTCAAAAAGAGGGAACAGTAGAGAGGAAAACTGGATGAAGAGGTCACAACAGGAAGAGGGATCATCATTTTAAATTAGAGCTAAATACATTCTTATTGTTTATTCAAGAACCATCAAGAGAACGGTGAATAAGTTTTAAAAAAGAGGGAACAGTAGAGAGGAAAACTGGATGAGGAGGTCACAACAGGAAGAGGGATCATCATTTTAAATTAGAGCTAAATACATTCTTATTGTTTATTCAAGAACCATCAAGAGAACGGTGAATAAGTTTTAAAAAAGAGGGAACAGTAGAGAGGAAAACTGGATGAGGAGGTCACAACAGGAAGAGGGATCATCATTTTAAATTAGAGCTAAATACATTCTTATTGTTTATTCAAGAACCATCAAGAGAACGGTGAATAAGTTTTAAAAAAGAGGGAACAGTAGAGAGGAAAACTGGATCAGGAGGTCAGAACAGGAAGAGGGATCATCATTTTAAATTAGGGCTAAATACATTCTTATTGTTTATTCAAGAACCATCAAGAGAACGGTGAATAAGTTTTAAAAAAGAGGGAACAGTAGAGAGGAAAACTGGATGAGGAGGTCACAACAGGAAGAGGGATCATCATTTTAAATTAGAGCTAAATACATTCTTATTGTTTATTCAAGAACCATCAAGAGAACGGTGAATAAGTTTTAAAAAAGAGGGAACAGTAGAGAGGAAAACTGGATGAGGAGGTCACAACAGGAAGAGGGATCATCATTTTAAATTAGAGCTAAATACATTCTTATTGTTTATTCAAGAACCATCAAGAGAACGGTGAATAAGTTTTAAAAAAGAGGGAACAGTAGAGAGGAAAACTGGATCAGGAGGTCAGAACAGGAAGAGGGATCATCATTTTAAATTAGAGCTAAATACATTCTTATTGTTTATTCAAGAACCATCAAGAGAACGGTGAATAAGTATTAAAAAAGAGGGAACAGTAGAGAGGAAAACTGGATGAGGAGGTCACAACAGGAAGAGGGATCATCATTTTAAATTAGAGCTAAATACATTCTTATTGTTTATTCAAGAAGCATCAAGAGAACGGTGAATAAGTTTTCAAAAAGAGGGAACAGTAGAGAGGAAAACTGGATGAAGAGGTCACAACAGGAAGAGGGATCATCATTTTAAATTAGAGCTAAATACATTCTTATTGTTTATTCAAGAACCATCAAGAGAACGGTGAATAAGTTTTAAAAAAGAGGGAACAGTAGAGAGGAAAACTGGATGAGGAGGTCACAACAGGAAGAGGGATCATCATTTTAAATTAGAGCTAAATACATTCTTATTGTTTATTCAAGAACCATCAAGAGAACGGTGAATAAGTTTTAAAAAAGAGGGAACAGTAGAGAGGAAAACTGGATGAGGAGGTCACAACAGGAAGAGGGATCATCATTTTAAATTAGAGCTAAATACATTCTTATTGTTTATTCAAGAACCATCAAGAGAACGGTGAATAAGTTTTAAAAAAGAGGGAACAGTAGAGAGGAAAACTGGATCAGGAGGTCAGAACAGGAAGAGGGATCATCATTTTAAATTAGGGCTAAATACATTCTTATTGTTTATTCAAGAACCATCAAGAGAACGGTGAATAAGTATTAAAAAAGAGGGAACAGTAGAGAGGAAAACTGGATGAGGAGGTCACAACAGGAAGAGGGATCATCATTTTAAATTAGAGCTAAATACATTCTTATTGTTTATTCAAGAAGCATCAAGAGAACGGTGAATAAGTTTTCAAAAAGAGGGAACAGTAGAGAGGAAAACTGGATGAAGAGGTCACAACAGGAAGAGGGATCATCATTTTAAATTAGAGCTAAATACATTCTTATTGTTTATTCAAGAACCATCAAGAGAACGGTGAATAAGTTTTAAAAAAGAGGGAACAGTAGAGAGGAAAACTGGATCAGGAGGTCACAACAGGAAGAGGGATCATCATTTTAAATTAGATTCTAAATACATTCTTATTGTTTATTCAAGAAGCATCAAGAGAACGGTGAATAAGTTTTCAAAAAGAGGGAACAATAGTGAGGAAAACTGGATGAGGAGGTCACAACAGGAAGAGGGATCATCATTTTAAATTAGAGCTAAATACATTCTTATTGTTTATTCAAGAACCACCAAGAGAACGGTGAATAAGTTTTCAAAAAGAGGGAACAGTAGAGAGGAAAACTGGATGAGGAGGTCACAACAGGAAGAGGGATCATCACTTTAAATTACAGCTAAATACATTCTTATTGTTTATTCAAGAACCACCAAGAGAACGGTGAATAAGTTTTCAAAAAGAGGGAACAGTAGAGAGGAAAACTGGATGAGGAGGTCACAACAGGAAGAGGGATCATCACTTTAAATTACAGCTAAATACATTCTTATTGTTTATTCAAGAACCACCAAGAGAACGGTGAATAAGTTTTCAAAAAGAGGGAACAGTAGAGAGGAAAACTGGATGAGGAGGTCACAACAGGAAGAGGGATCATCATTTCAAATTAGAGCTAAATACATTCTGATTGTTTATTCAAGAACCACCAAGAGAACGGTGAATAAGTTTTCAAAAAGAGGGAACAGTAGAGAGGAAAACTGGATGTGGAGGTCACAACAGGAAGAGGGATCATCACTTTAAATTAGAGCTAAATACATTCTTATTGTTTATTCAAGAACCATCAAGAGAACGGTGAATAAGTTTTAAAAAAGAGGGAACAGTAGAGAGGAAAACTGGATGAGGAGGTCACAACAGGAAGAGGGATCATCATTTTAAATTAGAGCTAAATACATTCTTATTGTTTATTCAAGAACCATCAAGAGAACGGTGAATAAGTTTTAAAAAAGAGGGAACAGTAGAGAGGAAAACTGGATGAGGAGGTCACAACAGGAAGAGGGATCATCACTTTAAATTACAGCTAAATACATTCTTATTGTTTATTCAAGAAGCATCAAGAGAACGGTGAATAAGTTTTAAAAAAGAGGGAACAGTAGAGAGGAAAACTGGATGTGGAGGTCACAACAGGAAGAGGGATCATCACTTTAAATTACAGCTAAATACATTCTTATTGTTTATTCAAGAAGCATCAAGAGAACGGTGAATAAGTTTTAAAAAAGAGGGAACAGTAGAGAGGAAAACTGGATGTGGAGGTCACAACAGGAAGAGGGATCATCACTTTAAATTACAGCTAAATACATTCTTATTGTTTATTCAAGAAGCATCAAGAGAACGGTGAATAAGTTTTAAAAAAGAGGGAACAGTAGAGAGGAAAACTGGATGTGGAGGTCACAACAGGAAGAGGGATCATCACTTTAAATTACAGCTAAATACATTCTTATTGTTTATTCAAGAACCACCAAGAGAACGGTGAATAAGTTTTGAAAAAGAGGGAACAGTAGAGAGGAAAACTGGATGAGGAGGTCACAACAGGAAGAGGGATCATCATTTCAAATTAGAACTAAATACATTCTTATTGTTTATTCAAGAACCATCAAGAGAACGGTGAATATGTTTAAAAAAAGAGGGAACAGTAGAGAGGAAAACTGGATGAGGAGGTCAGAACAGGAAGAGGGATCATCATTTTAAATTAGAGCTAAATACATTCTTATTGTTTATTCAAGAACCATCAAGAGAACGGTGAATAAGTTTTAAAAAAGAGGGAACAGTAGAGAGGAAAACTGGATGAGGAGGTCACAACAGGAAGAGGGATCATCATTTTAAATTAGAGCTAAATACATTCTTATTGTTTATTCAAGAACCATCAAGAGAACGGTGAATAAGTTTTAAAAAAGAGGGAACAGTAGAGAGGAAAACTGGATGAGGAGGTCACAACAGGAAGAGGGATCATCATTTTAATTTAGAGCTAAATACATTCTGATTGTTTATTCAAGAAGCATCAAGAGAACGGTGAATAAGTTTTAAAAAAGAGGGAACAGTAGAGAGGAAAACTGGATCAGGAGGTCACAACAGGAAGAGGGATCATCATTTCAACTTAGAGCTAAATACATTCTTATTGTTTATTCAAGAAGCATCAAGAGAACGGTGAATAAGTTTTAAAAAAGAGGGAACAGTAGAGAGGAAAACTGGATGAGGAGGTCACAACAGGAAGAGGGATCATCATTTTAAATTAGAGCTAAATACATTCTTGTTGTTTATTCAAGAAGCATCAAGAGAACGGTGAATAAGTTTTCAAAAAGAGGGAACAGTAGAGAGGAAAACTGGATGAGGAGGTCACAACAGGAAGAGGGATCATCATTTTAACTTAGAGCTAAATACATTCTTATTGTTTATTCAAGAACCATCAAGAGAACGGCGAATAAGTTTTCAAAAAGAGGGAACAGTAGAGAGGAAAACTGGATGAGGAGGTCACAACAGGAAGAGGGATCATCATTTCAAATTAGAGCTAAATACATTCTTATTGTTTATTCAAGAACCATCAAGAGAACGGTGAATAAGTTTTGAAAAAGAGGGAACAGTAGAGAGGAAAACTGGATCAGGAGGTCACAACAGGAAGAGGTATCATTAAAGCTAAAGAGATCAATTAGAAAAGATCCAACTCAATCCATAAGACGTTTGACACCTGAGAGAGGAGTTTCAGCTATGGCAGTTGAAGGAGCAGTGAAAAAAGACTTGAAAATGAAATCGTACGTGAAATCTGTGAGGCACCTTGTTACTTCAATACAGGAAGTTAGAAGATTAGAGTTTGCTCAATTGAAATAATCTGAGTAAAAAAAACATTATTGAGGCGGAGGAGGAGACCAATAAAAGAACTGGAATTAAGGAGACAGATGATGATTGATGTTGCATTTACTTTTCTGAAGACATTTCTGGGAAGCAAGATACCGGAAAAAAACGTTTTCAAGAATGATGTGCTAGAGAAGAAAATGTTAACATGGAACTTCCGGTTACGTCTTGCGATTTCAACAGTAAAGATATCAGACCGACCGGCCAATCTAGTACCGCGCTTAAATTCGGGTAGAATTTAAGAAACTATTTCAAAATTTTTTGTTTTCGATATTTCCTTTGCCCTTTTAAAAAAAAAAATTACTTAAACACTGAGGGTTGATTTTTTGGTAAAATGTTTTTGGAGAAATCTTTTAAGGCATTTCATGAGATCAATCATGTCTTTTTATCTTTTTAAGCATTCGGTATCTTTTTCTTGTGCCTTTTTAAACATACTTATTTATTTATTTTTTTTTTACTAAATCATTTTTCAGGCCGACTTTCCTAGATTAATTTTATTACTCTATTCTTTGTGATAACACTCAATGGAGAAAATATCATATTTCTCTATTTTATTTTTGCCTTTTTCCAAGAGTTTTCTTTTCGTCTAGCCACACCTTCCAATCCGATCCACACCCCCCATCCAAAAAAAAAACAAAAAACTAAACATAAAACGATCCACAATGCTTTCTCTAATTGTATCCAGATGTTCGAAATGGCGAGAAGGAAAAATATGTTCCAAATGGCATATTTCGTCTTTCTAAAAACGTTACCGACCGCGCCGATCCACGACATTCTGAATGACACCCTACATCGCTGACACTCTTGTATCGTCCCCACCCCCATTTTGTCGGCAAAGTTATCTAAACGTTTTTGACACCCTAACAGCAACAAACACCCCTATCCCAAAACATTTTGCTCTCAAACACACACATACACATACATTCTCCACCCTATCCCAAGGGCCTGTCATGTTTGTTTCCTTACTAAAGTATGTCAGACCGTCAGATTTGATATAAGGGATTTGATCTTTGATCAGAGTAACATATTCTTTTAATCTTTTCACCCTAAGCAAGGCAATAAAGCCACTAACACACAAAGGGGTTAATTAAAAATTAAAAAAAGAAAAACATTATTAATGGGCGAGAACAATAGAAGAGTGATCAGGAAGATAACGATCGAGATTGCATTTAAATTTTTGAACATCAAAGTTGGCTGGAAAGCTTGGTGCTGGAAGAGTGTTCCACAGACAAGAAGTGCGAGAAAAGAAACTGTTAATATAGAACATACAGTTACATTTCGCCAATTCAATTGCAAAATGATGATACCTTGTTGCCAATCTAGTACTGCGCTTAAAATCATGAAGTCAAGGTACCATAGAGAAGAGCGATATTTATTCTGCGTTATGTACAGAAATGTGGCACAAGGTCCAAATGGGGAATGAGAAAAAAGGACGGTCATCTGTCTTAACTTTAAACTTAGCTAGCCACAATCACTGACCCAAGCATACCACATTATTCCTTACACCAAAACAACGCATATTTACTTAATTTTCTTACTACAATCACCATAATACCTCTTTGTCTCTATGAAAATCCTAACTAGTCCCCATAGGTACAATTCATGTCTGTGGAGGGAAGAGAATAAAAGAACAAAGAGCTTTTCCAAACAATTAACATGAAAGTATTTACAGAAAAAGCACAGGGAAGCAACTTTACGGCGGTGGGAAAGTGACTGAATCCGAGACGCCAGGCCAGGACCAATAATATTGCTTATTCTTCTTTTGGCTTTTATCAAAAATCTTTAAATATATAGCATGGGCACCGGATCATATGGGGCAGTAATATTCTAAGAATGGACGAATGGTAGACATCGATATGTCAGATAGATTTTGGATAGAAATATTGTCTATCACGGCACAGTGAACCAACATTTTTAACATCTGACCTAGCAATAAATTCAATATAGTCTTTCCACTTCATGCCAGCGAAGACTTTTAGTCAGAGAAAGCGCAACAAGTCTCTCTCCTGGAGGTTAGCATCAGCCATGCTGATGGAAGTCAGAAAGAGGTCTCTCAGAATAATAGAAAGCAGTTTAATTTTAGAAGCGTTAAACTTAGTAAGCCATTACTTGCCCCAGTTAACAACGACTATTTCTTCCTGCCATACACTCGCCTTTTTTTTTTATCAGACGGGATTTCTTTTCCTCTCTGTATCGAGTGGAACTCTGGTTTTTAATCAAACAGTATTTTTTATCCGACGACATCTACTAATATAACAACATTTACTGGCCTGAATGTCCGAGAAATTTCATAGAAAATATGTATCCTTCGAAAGGATTCGAACTTGTATCCTACACGGAACCGTCATATAGCCTGCTAACCAGACGCTTCCTTTGCAGCTAAATGGTATAGCACGTCAGGCTATATGACGGTTACTTGTAGGATACAGGTTCGATTCCTGCCGGAGTTCATATATTTTCTATGAAATTTTTCGGACGTTCACGTCGGTAAATGTTGCTATTATTGTTTATTATAAATAGAGCATTTACTTAAATATTTGTATCTACAAAAATAACGTAAAAACAACATATATATATATATATATGTATATATATATATGTATGTATATAAGTATATATATACATATATACATACATATATATATATATATATATATATATATATATATATATATATATATATATATATATATATATATATATATATATATTTGTTTGTTTGGGGTTTTATGGCATATCAACCACTATGGGTTATTTAATGCCAGATCCAGTTTCCACATATTTACTAAATATATATACTTTGCAAACGTAATTTAAGGATAACGTTAGCAACATCATTGTTTCAAAAACGTATAGCTGGCAACATCATTGTTTCAAAAACATATAGCTGGCAACATCATTGTTTCAAAAAAGTGTAGTTGGCAACATCATTGTTTCAATGTGCTGGAAAAGACCTGGAAGTTCACTATTTTGCCATAGCTGGGACCCCCAACAGGTGCTACCACCCCGGGTCAGGGTGGACCTGGGAACACCAGCAATTAAGAGGTGGTTCCACGCTTCCTCAAAACCTCCTGATCAGAGGCCTTGCTGTTGGATGCAGTTTAACGTCGTACCCAGGACGATATATATATAGTAATGGATAACGGCTTGGATTGAGGAATCGGTGAGCCGAGTTCGAATTCCAGTCGAATCCATTACATTCACTTACGTGCTAACACCCTTGGGAAACGTGTGAATCCTCTTCTTCTCCCTCCAACTATGGGTAAATAGCAGGACTGACTGGGTTCTATAGCCTTGGATGGCAACTGGTCTAGGAGACGGACAACTCTGAATTCAAAACCTGCGGAGGGTCATTTGGGGACCTTGTGGCATTCGTTGCACCAGGTCCCTGTATTCGTCCCTCCAAAAATGTGGATGGCCCTGCACAAAGCCTTCACCACTATAATCAAATCCTGTGTGGGTGTCGGGCTTTCAGTTTCTAGGAACTGATCTGTCTGACCCTCATACGTCGAGTTCGACGGGGAGAGTCCATCATATATATATATATATATATATATATATATATATATATATATATATATATATATATATATATATATATATATATATGTATATGTATATATATATGCATGTATTGTAGATCCGAATGTTATTTGTTAACTTTTTAGTCGTTATTTATTATTGATTACTTAATTATTTATTTTGATGGGTTCATTATTTAATTTACTCCGAATTTTTGCTTACTTTACAATAATCGCGCGAACTCACACACACACACACACACACACATACGCTATGATTGCCCCCTAACTCCTACAAAAATGCACCAATGAAAAGTGCATATAAAAAAGAGAAATCCAGAAGTATAAGCAGTCAATTGTTGATTGAAGAGAGCAGTTCTCTTCATGTATCTTACATGGCTAGTTTTATTGGTAGCGATCGAGATAGAGTAGTAATATTAGTTGATAAGATTGTGAACGTAATCACGTAAATCTAATAGTGACACATTTCATTACCTGAACAAAAGTAAATAAAAAGAATACAAAAGTGTTCGTGGGTGGGGGTGAAAGTCGGTGTCTGTAGGGATGTCCTTTCTCGTACGTACATCTGTGTAAAGTCCTATTAAAAATATTGAGTGATTTGCATTTATCTCTTATTTTTTAATAATAAACTTCACTCATTACAAGACCTAAGAGCCACTCAAGTTAGAGAGTTACCGTGTTGTGTTGTATGAGTGCAAGAAAAGGCAAGAAGTGAAGTTCATGGGTTTATGCAGGAAAGATAACGGTTATCCTTGAAGTGGTCAATATTGTAGTGATTGGGATAACATTCGTCCGGGAGTCTGTTCCACAGAGCAACAGTTCTTGGGAGAAGCTGTTCGAGTACAGCTTACTTCTTACTAATGGTATACGAAGGTAATATAGATGATTCACTCTTGTGTATGCGGCATTGCAGATCACTCTTGTACAGGTGGTATTAAGGAATATAGCGCATCAGAACATTTGCTATGGAAATAGCGATAGATCACTGAAAGCCTCGCGACTTTTCGTCTGTCGGAAAAGAGTTGTAAAATGGAAAATAATTCATCACCCACAAGGCCGGGTCGACACTTTTGAACATTAGGCAAATGAAGACTGTGCAGCTCCAGCCCACATATAGCAGAAATAATCCTTTTTGGTCTGATTTGGTTCTTGTAAAGATAGAGTGTCGCAAAGTGATGGGTCAGATGTTTACTGGAGAGGTGCCATGAACGGTCGTCTTTCTGGCATCTTTAGAAGAGTTCTACTTGAGGTCTGCGGAGAGATTGAGTCACAATAGACGTTTACGGTATCAGAGAAGGCGAAAGGTTTTGTTCTGCTCGCTGGTGGTGGAACGTTAAAGTTTGGCTTTGGCAGTACTGAATTTTACAAGCCACTCTTTTCGCCCCATTGAGCCGCCTGGGCTACGCAAAGGAGTGATGAGCTGCTAGGTTCTGGTTTTTCCAGATTTTTGGAGGTGCACCTATAGGCTGCTGTATCATCCGCATAAGCTGAGGGCATTTGTCTGCTGTGTACTATTGTGTTCAATTTGACAATAGGTTTGCTGGTGACCAAGAGGCTCCTCTCCCTCAGACGGGACCGAGACACGTCCTAACTGTAAGGTAGACTGTGGCTAAAAGTGTAAAAAGTGGGTGAGTCTTATCACCCTTTCCTTATATGGCACTTATGACCATCTAGCGGTCGCTAGACAAAGTTCTTTGGCGGACAAGTGGGGTCATCCAGTGAGTTTTTACTACATTGGATGTCCCACTAATTCGGACTAAAAATTAAAAATTCATGAATTGTAACCCCCACAAAAAGAAAATACCTGTGCATAGGGCAAGCGGTCACCAAAAATGCATATATATATATATATATATATATATATATATATATATATATATATATATATTTTATAGTAAAAAAAAGGAAGACCAGTAAGATATGTAATCCGGTCTTCTTATTGATATTCTTTTTTACAAAACAGTGCTCAACTTTACAGAGCATAAGTATTATAAATTAACTGATTTAAAAATATGGTTCTGACATTAGATCTGTTTCATCTTCAAGCGAATTTTGGAATTCAAAATTCGCTTGTAGATGACACAGAACTAATGTTTTAAATCAATATAATTGAATTTGAAGTCTTTGTTTTATGTTTTTGAAACATGGTAATTCCTGTGTAGCGATGAAACCACATTTTTTAAACAGTTAATTTATAACATATATATATATATATATATATATATATATATATATATATATATATATATATATATAATTTTTGGTAAAAAATCATTTATTTCCAAACACCCTAATATAATGAATTAACTTACATTTATAATTTCTTGTAAAAGCGTCATTATATTCGAACTCCCTAATATTTAAGCAAATTTAATTGGCATCTGCTTTTCTGTTAAAACCCCATTACTTTTTGAATGCCCTAATATTTGTCTTCTGCGTTATTAGGCAGCCATTAATATTTATTTATATACGCATATATGAGAAAACATTAAGAATACACATAAATAATGATTGATTTCGCTTTTTTACGACTTATCAAACGTTTGAAGATTATTTAAAGCCATAAAATATTTTTAGAATGTAGGAATTTAAAAAAATAAATAATGATTTATTGATAGAAGTTTTACTAATTAATCCATGTATGGGGGAGAAGTGTCGATTTCATAACTTTCCCAAGAGTATTTAGACGTAAGTGAATATAACGAATCCAACCGGAACTAGAACTCGGCTCTGCGATAAACAATTTCGAGCCATTATCCTTTACACCATCCGAACATCCAAACTTACAACACTCGGTATTACCAAGCACTCACCTATATAGGTACTGATCAGGCCCGACGTTGCTTAACATCGATGATTGTACGAAAATCGGTGTTTCAACGTGAAATGGCCGTAAGCCGTGCTACCTGCACATCCCAACTTACAACACCTGGTACTCCCAAGCTACTGATCAGGTTCGACGTTGCTTAACTCCGGTGATCGTGTGGGAACTGTTATTTCAACGCGATATGGCCGTAAACCGTGCCACCAGCACATCACATCTTACAACACATGTTACTTCTAAGCTACTGATCAGGCTAGACGTTGTTTAACTTCGGTGATAGCACGGGAACCGTTATTTCAATGTGATATGGCAATAAACCAAGCCATCTGCACATCCAATCTATACAACACCTGGTACTCCTAAGCTACTGATCAGGTTCGACGTTGCTTAACTTCGGTGATATTCCAACTTGATGTTGTCGTAAGTCGTGCAATCTGCACATACCCGCTTACAACACCTGGTACTCCCAAGTTACTGCTCAGGCTCGACATTGCTTAACTTCAGCGATAGCGCTAACCGTTATTTCAACGTAATATGGCCGTAATCTATACTACATGCAAATCAAAGCTTACAACATTGCCAAGCAGTCACCGATCTCACCGATCTAGCCACTGACCAGGCTCGACGTTGCTTAACTTCAGTGATAGGGTGGGAACCGTTATTTCAACTTTATATGGCCGTAATCTATGCTACCTGCAAATCAAAGCTTACACATTCCCAAGTAGTCACCGATCTCAATGATCTAACTCCTGACCAGGCTCGACGTTGCTTACCTTCAGTGGTAGCGCGGGAACCGTTATTTCAACGTTATATGGCCGTAATCTATGCTACCTGCAAATCAATGCTTACAACATTCCCAAGCAGTCACCGATCTCACTGATCTAGCCACTGACCAGGCTCGACGTTGCTTAAATTCAGTGATAGCGGGGGAACCGTTATTTCAACGTTATATGGCCGTAATCCATGCTACCTGGAAATCAAAGCTTACAACATCCCCAAGCAGTCACCGATCTCACTGATCTAGCCACTGACCATGCTCGACGTTGCTTAACTTCGGTGATCGTACGGGAACTGTGTTTCAACGTGGTGTGGCCGTACGCCACATGAATACTTGAAAATAAAAATAAAAAGGCAATAAAGTATGTATGATACTTTGTTCCTGTCGAGACAAGAGAATAAAGAAAGCAGTCGCGAAATGACTGTCTTTATTGATAGAAAAAGGTATTGTCTGCACGTCTGTAGGCAAGGATCGCTGTTTGTTTGGAGGTAAGGGTCACTTGGATTGAATGTCATGTCTCAGTGAGCCGCGGTTTTCGGAGTAAAGAGTTGTGTTAAGCGTGGCGACATTTGGATTTGATGTGTGACAAGGAAGTAGAAATCCCACCTCTTTCTTTTCCTTCCCCATTTTTCCTTTTGTTCCCTGGTTTTTCTTGATCCAATTTTAGAATTCTCCCGTACTTCCTCCCCTGCTGACAAAACCTTATTTAGGCACCCTGGGCTCCATTTCTGGTTCTCTCCAACAACCAACCTTTATTGTGTTTACAATTTGCTTTCTTTCTCATAACTCTGGGTGATTAATTAAATAAATAAATGGATGCATTCTAAAAGGGAGAGCCCGACCAGATTTGGCAAACGCTAATTGCATCAGCTGGCTCTCAGGATTGTTTGGTTCTAGCGTCTAGGATGTCTTCGTGGTGCCATGCTGTGTTCTTTATAACGTCTCTTGTGTAAGAGAGGGTGTGCGCGTGGCTTTGCAGTTATCAGTGCCGAAGGTGGGACAGGCGAGCCGTGTTCCAATTCCAGCTAATGCTGTAGCGTTTGCTTTCGTGTAAAGGAAAGTCATGAATGCGTCTCTTCTTTCACCGGCTAACACTTCAAAAGCAGAGTAGCCTGGAACCTATAGCCATGGTTGGTAACCAGTCCAATAGAAGGAAATTCTAAATTCCCAGAGCTAAACGGAAACCACACTAGCATTAATAGAAAAAGGAATCTGTGGAGAGCCCTGATCACCTGCGTCCCGAAGCGACATGGAGCGTAAAGAAAAGAAAACGTGTAAGAGAAATTACCTGGCAATGTCTATCTCCTCTTAAAGAAACGGAGAAAAGGGGAGGGTGAGAGAAAGAGAGTGGGTGAGAGAAAGGGAGAATGTGTGACAAAATGGGAGGGTGTGTGATATATATATATATATATATATATATATATATATATATATATATATATATATATATATATATATATATATATATATAGAGAGAGAGAGAGAGAGAGAGAGAGAGATGGGGGGACATAATACCAGGTTGCATGGTACGAATAGATTCCCTAAGAGAGAGAGAGCCGAGTTCGAATCCCAGTCGAATCCATTACATTCACTTACGTGCTAATATCCTTGAGTAAGGTATGAACCCTCTCTCCCCTACCACACACACCAGCTATGAGTAAATAGCAGGACAGACCAGATTCTATAGACTTGGATGGCAACTGGTCTACCGCAGAAAGAAATGGCAACCTACTGCGGGGAAAAAAATCTGCCTCGTCAGTCATGTATCGTAAGGTACATTATCGCCTAAGAGTGTAACACGCATGGCACATAACTGACTGACTGAACATCAGTGAGCTAACCCCTCCCCCCACTCAACAAGTATGCCAGAGCAGTGACGAGATCCTTGTCAACTTATCTCGCGATACGACAGAGAACTGTCAGTGCCCGTCTCCTTTATATAAAAAAAAAAACAGGAAAGAGAGAGGGAGTTGCATGCTACGAATAGATTTCCTAACTTCAGTGAGCTATCTCCCACAAAAGTCGTGGCATAGTAGTGACGAGACCCTTTTCAACTTAACAGGCGATGGGACAGACAGCTGTCAGCGCCCGTCTTCTTTTAAAGAAACAGGAAAGAGAGAGGGAGTTGCATGCTACGAATAGATCTCCTAGCAGTAGTGAGCTACCTCTCTCAAAGATTGTGGCATAGCAGTAACGAGACCCTTGTCAACTTATCAGGTGATGGGACAGACAACTGTCAGTGCCCATCTCCTTTTAAAGAACAGAAAAGAGTGGGGAGTTGGATGTTACGAATAGATTTCCTAACAGCAATGAGCCACCTCTCTCAAAGATTGTGGCATAGCAGTAACGAGACCCTTGTCAACCTACCAGGCGATGTGACAGAGAACTAGCTGTGCCCATCCCCTCTCAAAGAGACAGGAAAGCGAGATGGTGAGAGATAAGCCTGTGTTGGGTTCACTTGATTGAACTTCTTCCTTCATCAACAATCGTGGCATAGCAGTGACGGGACCCATGTCGACTTAACTGGCGATGGGACAAAAGACAGTGAGAGCTGTACTCATGTCTTTTCAAAGGGCCTTAGACCTAAGTGAGAATTCGTCCATGATTTGCAAATTACATTATTTTACATCGACAGACTCTGCATTCTAACGTATTGATTAATACAACTGATGCAAATGCTAAACCCTTCTACCCCAAAAGTTGTTTTCCTTTGCTGAAAATATTAGGAAGTTCGCAAAATAATGTCCAATTTTAGAATCCATTTTTTATTCCCGAATTAATGTACATAAACAGTGTTTAAATCAGTAAAAATAGAACAACCCTAAATATCTATACAGTTCTGCTATGGACATACATCATTTATTGCTTTACAATAAAAATCTAAAAGTTCCGATGCCAAGAGTTCTTTGAATGCAGTTTCTGTATCCCCTTTACAACGGAATGTCTTTTGGCCTGATGTGCTATACCATTTAGCTACGGAGGAAGCCTCTGGTTAGCAAAGTCAAATTACTGTTTTAATTTACTAACCAGATGCTTCCTCTGAAGCTAAATAGTATAGCACGTCAGACTATACGACGGTTCCGTGTAGGATACACGTTCGATTCCTGTCGCAGGACGTCTATTTTCTATGAAATTTCTCGGACATTCTGTATGGTAAATGCTATTAATACTGTTTATTATAAACAGAGCATTTACTTAAATAATTGTATCTATAAAATAATGTAAAAACAGAAAATAATTGTCGGGCATATTTTCCATAATATATATATATATATATTGTCGGGCATATCACATTATAATATATATATAATTTTACTATAAATATGTACTGTTGATAATTTTACTACAAATTTTATTATAAATATGTATTTTATTATAAATATATATATATATGTACGTGTGTGTGTGCTCGAGCGTGTGTATATGTGTTTGTATGCGCATATATATATGTATATATATATGTGTGTGTGTGTAATTTATTCCAAAATTCTAACATAAATATGTTATAAAATCACAAACAAATATAGCCATTTTGTTTCAACACTTCTGGTGTCTTATCAAGTGATGGTGTTGAATGTAGAATAAAGAAAAACCCTTTATTCTACATTCAACACCATCACTTGATAAGGTATTAAGCGCTCTTTTAAGAATTGTATTTGTTGGTGATTGGAATTTATTCTGTATACACCAATCCTATACTTGGGTGTATATATATATATATATATATATATATATATATATATATATATATATATATATATATATATATATATATATATATATATATATATATATATATAATATCTGGATAAAATAAATGAAACAAAATTGGGTGTTTTTTTTTTGAAAGTATTTATTTCTGTGTTTTTGTATATATTTATTTATTTAATATTTCAGACCACCTAGGTCTTTCCTCAGAAATCAAATGAGATACTGTGTTTGTGTGTTTGTTTACAGCGTTTGTTTGCAGATATATAGAATATATAATATATAATATATACAAAAGCACAGAGAATAAATACTTTCATAAAAAAAAACACCCAATTTTGTTTCATTTATTTTATCCAGATATTATATACATATCAAGAAAGTATACGTGGCCTCTCATTATGCTATATATATATATATATATATATATATATATATATATATATATATATATATATATATATATATATATATATATATATCGAACAATTATGACTGAATAGTGATGATTACTTTCGACCTTGTGCCACATCTGAGCTACGCTTAGAAAATCATTATATATGTGTGTGTGTACGTTTACGACCAACTGCTTCCTTATTCATTCTTTTTTTTTTATATTCCAGCTGTTATTTCTGCTTTTAAGTGAAAGTGAAAGCTAAGTAAACAGATGTTTTCTTTCCTCCCAGACATATACTTAATACAACCAGACGAGACTTTCGTTTACAACCACTCATAATGAAACAAGTAATAAATGAA
Source organism: Acanthosepion esculentum (assembly GCA_964036315.1). Classification (NCBI taxonomy): domain Eukaryota; kingdom Metazoa; phylum Mollusca; class Cephalopoda; order Sepiida; family Sepiidae; genus Acanthosepion; species Acanthosepion esculentum. Next base: position 56,809,339 of record OZ038507.1, read on the forward strand.
CGCGTCACAAACGTTTTCAGCTAATGAATATTTAATGTCGTTTCTTTTGGTAATATCTCCTTTTTTTTTTTTTAAATATTTTTCGTGACCATCCTTCCTCAGAACAGACTTACTGAAAGCACACTTGAAATATTGTGATAAAATTAATAATAAACATATATAAACGTTTGCTAGCTTAGAGCGAGGCTGGAACCATGAAATGGAGAGGTCTGCAGTTTTCATGTTTTTAATGTTTCTTGCAATTATTTTATGATGCTAAATGAAAAGATATAAAAGGTTTTAATTCTCTAGTGCCTAGTCTAGCGCGTGTATCGCAATTTATTTTAGCGAAGGAAAACCTATTTCTAGTCAGTATAAAAAATTATTCACCAAATATTGCTTTTGATATCCTAGAAATATAACACTGGAATAGATAAATAACGCAAGGCATTTGTTTTTTTTAAATATCTGTCTCGGAAGTTCAAATACATGAATTGGGAGATCAGTCCACATATCTTGATCATTTCCACAGCTTCTATTACTCATAGCAAGTGTATTGATGTGAGTAATAAAAGTCACTGTCGATATGTAGGTGGTATCAATTGACTGATTTCTAACCTTATTTATGTCGCTTGTTAATTGAATTAACCCAATCTCTCAGAGTCGAGCCTTTGTTGCGAGGTTCGATTGTCTCTTATTATTTATTAATAAATAGCCAATGAAGATCAAGTCGAAACAGAATCCAGAAAGCAGACTAATTCCCAACAACGACAGGGACTAATTAAGAAATAGTACCAGCTTCTATTTATGACTCGTGTGCTTCGACCGTGACTGCACCGCGTGCGCATGCTCCACAGGAAGTCAGGTGTTGCGGCGGTTGGGAAGGGCGACAATCATGGAGTCAGTGGTGCGGGGTGACGACTGAATTAGTTCGGAAGCGGTCCGAAGTGAAAACGAATCAATCATTAGGGTATTTTTCTTTTTCATGTTACCGGTCGGCACAATAGCGTTTTACTTCCGGCTTGCCGCATCCGGTGGCTGTTAGATGATTACGATTACTGCCCCTTAGTGTGTTTTAACCGTTTATAATGGTCGCCTTGTGTACCTTATCTTGTTGTTCATCTGATCTGCGGATTCATAGTCGGCGGGCGCCCATCTCCTCACTGCACACAAGCCCGGGAGGGTTAGATTGCATTCAGAGGAAAATGATTTATGCAATTTGACTTAGGATTTTTTTTGTGTGTCTGTATCTATTTGCGTGGCTATGATTGGTTGGTTGATTTTGTTTAGCGGTATATCAACCTTTGTAGGTTATTTAACGACCAAATCTAAATACTTTGAACACAATTTTATGGCTTCAACTAAATATATCTTGAACGCATTTGCATGCCTTCAATTACAGATCAAATGTTAGTCATTTTGTTATAAAATGTATTGTTGGTCATTTTGTTATAAAATGTATTGTTGGTAATTTTACTATAAATATGTATTGTTGATAATTTTACTATAAATATTGTACTGTTGGTAATTTTACTATATACAAATGTATTAGTGGTATTTTTACTATAAAAATGTATTTTTATACTTTCATAGTGTTTTGTTTTTGTTTGTGGGGTTCATTACAACAGCAATAAAGAATATTTGTTGGGTGTGTCATTGTAAATATTAACCAAGTGCAAATTCATACTGGCATCGATAAGTATAGACGAGGGTGGATCAAAAAGTACGTAGCCTGATCCAGTTACCAGCTGCATGATCATGGAAAAACTTTCATTGGTGAACGATAAAAAAGAATTAAGTGCATTGACAAAGAAGATTATTTCGAAAAATAAATCTTTGTTACCTAAAATAAAGGCATTTCGGCCTTTAGGAAACTGACATACGGGAACACACACTTACAAACACATACTTAATAGACGTTTTCTGTATATACACGCAGGCATGTATGACGCACACAGATACATGTGATTGTTAACACACACACACACACACACACACGGGTATATATATATATATATATATATATATATATGAAGAAATATAGTCTTAAAGTGTGCTATATTTATGGGATAAAGTGCTCAATATCAGAGATAGATCGTGTGTAAATAGAAGTCAACACTTGGAGGCGACAGTCTGTTTCATGTTAGATGCAATCGTCAGGCAACTCTGAAACAGACTGTCGCCTCTAAGTGTTGACTTCTATGTTCACTTATATATATATATATTAAAAAGAAAAGAGAAACCGCAAACGTTTTGGTTGTAATGTGGATTTAAAAAAAAAAATTATTATGCTTTATTTTCCATAATTTTGCTACACGTGTTTCCAGTCTCGCGACTCTCATCAGGCAAAGCGTGTGAAGATTTCCACATATGAAAAATAATTAATTTTTTCATTTATGTTTTTTGATGTTAAATATTCTCGATATGAGACATTCTCTTTTTTGTGTGTTAGTGCTATTTACCCATAGCTGGTGGTGGGGGGAGAATAAGAAGAGGATTCATACCTTTCCCAAGGGCATTAGCGCGTAAGTAAATGTAATGGATTCACCTGGAAAGTCAGTCAGTCAGTCAATTATGTGCCATGCGTGATACATGACTGACGAGGCAGATTTTTTCCCCGCAGTAGGTTGCCATTTCTTTCTGCTGTAGACCAGTTGCCATCCAAGCCTACAGAACCCGGTTTGTCCTACTATTTATCCATAGCTTGTGGGGTGGGGGAGAAAAAGAGGATACATACCTTTCCCAAGGGTATTAGCACGTAAGTGAAATGTAATGGATTCGATTCTTAAATACTACTACTACTAATAATAATAATGATAATATTAGTAGTAGCAGTAATAGAGGCTGTAATGCTGTATGGAGAATTGATATCATATGACCTCCGACATAACGCACGACATTTGAGCGCAAATAATAATAATAATAATGGTGATGTTACGAGACTTGATATGACATGACTCCCTACAGAATCCAGACGACAAAATTGTAGTGAATAATAATAATAATAATAAAACTGAATGTGTTTTCTTATTGACATGACAGTTCCTACGGACTGCAATGTGTCTTTGAAGATCTTTAAAAAAAACTATCAAAATAGAAAGATCTTGAGGTAGAAATTAAGATTAGACTGGAATTCGAACTCGGGTTTCCGACTCCTCAACCTAAGCCGGTATCCATGGGACTCCAGCAAAAACTATAAAAATGCAAGAATCTTGGGTTGGAAATCTCCCAAATTTGGAACATGAAGATATCAATAATTTCAGTTGTGGTTGGTGCCTCAGATTGAAAAAGGTTCTGATAGACTTATTGTAGGGATCTCTGGCAACCGATACCTTAAAGACATACAAAAAGTATATATATATAAAGAATTAATGGGCTTTATTTTTAATCCGACATATATTTCTTACGGTAAACGTTATCTTTAGTGGATACGTATTTGAGTAGACGATCCATTTATTTTAAACAGTATTTATTTTCTCTACCGGCCTGCATACGCGAGAAAATGTTCCAACAATTATCTATCTATCTATCAATCTATCTATCTATCTATCTATCTATCTATCTATCTATCTATCTATCTGATCTCGTTTCTTTCTTTCTTTTTTCTTTCTTTCTTTCTTTCTTTCTTTCTTTCTTTCTTTCTTTCTTTCTTTCTTTCTCAATCTTTTCATCTATCTATCTATCTATCTATCTGATCCTGTTTCTTTCTTTCTCTCTTTCTTTCTCTCTTTCTTTCTCAGTCTTTTCATCTATCTATCTATCTATCTATCTATCTATCTATCTATCTATCTATCTATCTATCTATCTATCTATCTAATCCTGTTTCTTTCTTTCTTTCTTTCTTTCGTTCTCAATCTTTTCATCTATCTATCTATCTATCTATCTATCTATCTATCTATCTATCTATCTATCTATCTATCTATCCTGTTTCATTCTTTCTTTCTCTCTTTCTTTCTCTCTTTCTTTCTCAGTCTTTTCATCTATCTATCTATCTATCTATCTATCTATCTATCTATCTGATCCTGTTTCTTTCTTTCTTTCTCTCTCTCTCTCTTTCTTTCTCTCTTTCTTTCTTTCTTTCTCAGTCTTTTCATCTATCTATCTATCTATCTATCTATCTATCTATCTATCTATCTATCTATCTATCTATCTATCTATCTATCTGATCCTGTTCCTCCCTCCCTTCTTTCTTTCTTTCTTTCTTTCTTTATTTATTTCTATCTATCTATCTATCTATCTATCTATCTATCTATCTATCTATCTATCTATCTATCTATCTAACTATCTATCTATCTATCTGATCCTGTCCCCCTTTTCTTTCTTTCTTTTTCTTTCTTTCTTTCTTTCAATTTAACTAACTTTCAGATTCTGTTTCTATCTATCTATCTATCTATCTATCTATCTATCTATCTATCTATCTATCTATCTATCTATCTGTCTTTGGTTGGAAAATGTGGCACAGAAAGCTGAAGAGATATATGATTAACGAAAGTTGCCTTTCAGAAATTAAGAACATATTAAGAGTTAGGAAATGTTAGGAACAAAGGAAAGAGTGCTGAACTGCTATATAATGTTTAATGTAATGTTTAATAATCTCTAGCAGGCCGGTGACTGTAGGACAATCTCTTCACAGGGAAGGAGGAGACTTGAAACAACAGACATGATCTATGTACTGACCAGTCTCGCCTTTGCTTAATTTCTGTGGTCGCACGAGAACAAGTCATTCAACGTGATATGGTCGTAAGTTACATCCAATTTTACAGCACCTAGTATTCCCAAACGATCATCTATCGAGGTACTGACCAGACTGGACGTTGCTTAACTTCGGTGGCTAGTAAAGAGGCTAATAGAAAAAGAAGTCAGGAAGTTGTAGAGAGCCATTGTTTTTTCTCACTTTTTAACAATAACTTGTTTGTCATTAAGTTTTTCTTTTTTGTTTTTTTTTTCTTTTCTTTTCGTTCTTTTTTTTCCCCCCACATTTTTCTTCGTTTTTCTTTTTTAATTTTTGTTTAACATTTTATTAGAAACTAAAATAAGAAACCTAACACTGTAAAATTTAAAGGAAAGGAATGTTTTATATTTTTCTAATAATTGAAAAGTAAAAAAAAAAAAAAAAAAATCAAAGGTGATAAAGACATTTACTTGGAAAGAAAACGATAAAAAAAAATTAGATAAAAAAAAAATAACTTGATTTCTTTTAAAACGATGATTTTTTTCTCCTTTTGAAATGGTCACGTGCATGAAGTCAGCGACATTCGGAAAAAAAAACCCAATATAGAGTACACTTGTACCTGTAATTTAAAACGGTTTTATTTTAATAGGCTTTCGAATTTTATTTCTTTCGCATGATTAAAATATTAATTAAACGGTGTTCCGTTTCATCAGATCCAATTTCCTGACCCTTGTGAGTAAAAATATTGCAAAAATAAAATAAACTTTCTTTTCCACCCCTTGAATAAGCTTCGCATATCATAATTAACACAGTAATAGACTAAATCGGATATCTTAGCGTAAAGACCAGTAATTCTTTTTCTGCATTATGAAATGTACCTTGTTGAGGGACACAATAAAAAAATGACATGCATGGATAAATGTGTCCGCAAAAAGACGTAGTGTCAAAAGAATGTTTTTCCCCTGACACTGCATTTTTAATTACCTCTGCTCTCCGGCAATTTTTTTTATTGTTTTTTAAAAGCGATTATTAGAATTGAAATAAAACCTAAACATACGATGAAAGTGAATTTATACATTTTTTTTTGTTCTTGAGAATTTACAACAAAAATATTAAACACTATTTATTTATTAAATTGTTTATTTACAAGAATAATTTTATATTTGCCACATTCTAAAAACTAATAAAATTCAATATGTTTCATTTATCAATTTATAAAGAAATACTTGTGAAAATTTTTATTCATAAATTTATAAATTTTACTAAATTATTAATTAAAATATATAAACCAACTATTATTTTTTTTCGGTATCTATCTATCTATCTATGTTCATATCTATCTATCTATCTATCTATCTATCTATCTATCTGTCTATCTATCTATCTAAACCTGTTCACACTATCTCTCTCATTCTTACTCTTTTCTCTCTCACTCTCTCTCTCTCTTTAATCTATCCATCTTTTCTTTGGCCGCGTCCATAACTGAAGTTAGTAAGGGTTGTTTTTTTATCTATCTATCTATCTATCTATCTATCTATCTATCTATCTATCTATCTATCTATCTATCTATCTTAATATGTTCCTTTTGTCCATCTATCTACATATGTATGTATTTCAGTATCTATCTATCTATCTATCTATCTATCTATCTATCTATCTATCTATTTAAACCTGTTCACACTATCTCTCTCATTCTTACTCTTTCTCTCTCTCTCTCTCTTTAATCTATCCAT
>OZ038507.1:56820722-56873222 GCA_964036315.1 Acanthosepion esculentum
AAGTTTAAGCGTCTAATGATCTTTTTCTTTTAGATTTGGCGGATATTTGGGCGATATTATTTTCCCCGCATAATTGTCATGGCTTAAATAACAATAGAGAAATAAATAAATTTTCACCAATAACATTGATTTATTTACTGCTGACTTTGATCCATCTTAATGAAACACCGTTATATATAATCCGTCTTAATGAAACACCTTTTATTAGATACATTGAATGGAAAATACATTCAAGCCAGAATTCTAATTATGAATTACCACAAGCAAAATAAGCAATTTTTTTAATAAAGACCTATAGTATAATAAAATGTATTCCTTACTAATAGGTTATAAAGGGTGTTCCAATAACTTGGACCGATTTTAAATGTGAATTAAGTTTAAGCGTCTAACGATTTTTTCTTTTTCTTTCATATTTGGCGGATATTTGGGTGATTTTATTTTTCACACATAATTGCCATGACTTAAATAACATGATCCAATAGAGAAATAAATAAATTTTTACAAATAACACGGATTTATTTACTGCTGACTTTGATTCATCTTAATGAAACACTCTTATATATAATCCGTGTTAATGAAACACCCTTTATTTATTTATTGATCTATCTTTTTCAGGAGAAAATCATTACTCTGTTAATTTTTACCTATTATGTCCCCAAAATTAAAACAAACATTGAAAGAAGAAAATAGGACCTTCAATGAGTTATGGGAATTGCAATATCTTTTAGTGTTTAACAGTGGTAAAATGTCTTATTTTTTTTTTTAGCAATTCACCCCAAGCAAGGCGGGAGTGCCACTAGCACAGAGGATTGAGAACGCGAGCAAAGAGGCGCGTTTGAGGAAAGGATACAGAGAAAGACGGGGAACAAGCTCAGCGTATCAGATGTCGATTGACATTACACTTGAATATTTGAAGATTATAGTCATCGGGGAAGCAAGCAAGGGGGAGGGGGTACCACAGACGAGAAGTGCGAGAGGAGAAGCTGTTTGAGTAGAAGAGACGGTTATATTTAACCGTTTTGACCGAAAGTGAGGGATTGAGAGGCCCGTCTGGTAGCTCGCTTAAAATCATGCAGTCCGGGAACCTGCGACAGTAGCTCGTCGGAACAGCTGCCGTGAAAATATTTGTAGAAGAGACAGAGGGAGGGCACAGCACGTCTGTGGGATAGCGATTGTAGACTAGATGCCAGATCAGGAACTATCACCTTGCATATTCGTCTCTGGATTTTGTTGAGGGCCGCGAGACGTACAGCGGGGATCACCAGTCCATAAATGACAGCAATATTCCATGCAAGGACAGATGGTTGATTTACAGATTTGAAGGATGGACTCAGACTAGAAAAAAACCTTCTGACACGACATAGAGAGCCAACTTTTCTTGCGGTAGATGAAGCTATTTATTCAATGTATTTCTTGCTCTGTGAACCGTTCAAAAATACAATGCTCATCAACATGATGTTGTTCACAAAGACAATAAATCTGCTAAATTGAAGGGGGAAGCTCGAAGGATTGCACTGTCGAAACTAAAGGAGGGAAAGTAAAAGACAATTATACCATTCTGCATTGAATTCAGGAAATGTTGTACCAGAAACAAGCTATAAAGATGCATCTTTGCTTGGAATAAAAGGTAAATCATTTAGCGATGTAGAACTCATACAGGAATGCATTGTAGAAGTCTTACAATGTTTTGACCTAAATAAAGTTAAATATAAAAATGTACCTCTTTGAAGAACGACTAATACAGATCGACAACATGAATTGGACAGTCATGTCACAGAGCAGCTTCAAAATATAATAGTACAGTGTAACCCGGATATAAGAGAGTTGTCGGGACCGGAGAAGAAGTCTCTTATATCCGGATTTTTTCTTATGTCTTTGTTTTTGTTAAATTTGGGGGTTTTAAAAGCATGATTATTTTTAAAAAATAGCAATGACAGTTGCAGAACTTTGAAAATAAATTTCGCGAATTGCGCCATAATCGAGACGAGTAAGAAGAAAAGAAGGTCATTAAAAAGTCCGTTAACTAAATAAGCTTCCGCACATGATTTCTCGCGGCAAACGTATGTAAACAACATCAGTAATGGCGGCCGGACTTGACACGAATAAGCTCGACATAAGTTTGTCGATACAGTGTAACTCAGATATAAGAGAGTTGTCGGGACCGGAGAAGAAGTATCTTATATCCAGGTTTCTCTTATATCCGGGTTTGGTCTATTTTGTTTAGGTAAGTATGGCTCTAATTTGGGACCAGATAAAATCTCTCTTATATCTGGGTTTCTCTTATATCCGGGTCTCTTTTATATTCGGGTAACACTGTAATAAAAAAGACAACGTTTATTTCTCTTTAGCTTTGTATGTATCGACAGATTCCACTAATTTGGTACAAGTACTGTATTTCATTCATGCAATAACTGACGATTTTCAATTATATGAAGAATTACTTGCTTTAGGCAGCCTTCAAGAAAAGACATGAGGAATAGATTTTTTAATAACTTCAAAGAGAAATGTCATAAGGTTAGGCTGAATCATACTAAATTGGTAAGTGTGTGTACTGATGGTGCTCTAGTTATGATGTCTAAAAATGAAGGATTCATTGCACGTCTAAAAAGAGAAACCGCAGCTCCAAATGCACTGATTTCTTTTCACTGCATTCTGCACCAGCAACATTGTGCAAAATCTGCTATTTTAAATAACACCTTACAAAAGATTATAAGTATTGTGAACTATATACGAGCAAATGCCGTGAGGCATTGTCAGTTTCGAAACATGTTGATGATAGATGACGAGGTAATTAGTGTAGAGTTTATATATCACTCAAAAATACGCTGCTTATCGCAACGACACGTATTGGTCAAAATTTAGTCTTTCCGGGAACAAATAACTGGCATTTTCAAAGAAAACAATAAGTTTTGTGAATTATCAGATACAGTATTTCACAGAGATGCTGCATTTGCGTGTGAAGTAATGGCAAAGCAAAAGGAGTTCAATATTCCATCGCAAAAACGGATGCATGGTGGAGTAATGGATACCGGCTCGGGTTGAGGAGTCGGAAACCCGAGTTCGAATTCCAGTCTAATCTTAATTTCTACCTCAAGATCTTTCAATTTTGATAGTTTTTTTTTTAAGTTCTTCAAATACACATTACAATCTGTAGGAACTGTCATATCAATAAGAAAGCGCATTCAGTTTTATTATTATTATTCACTACAATTTTGTCGTCTGGATTCTGTAGGAAGTCATGTAATATCAAGTCTCGTAACACCATTATTATTTTTATTATTAATTTTATTATTATTATTATTATTTGCGTTCATATGTCATGCGTTATATCAGAGATCATATGATACCAATTCTTCATACTGCATTGCAGCCTCTATTAGTACTACTAATGCTATTATTATTATTATTGTTGTGGTTGTTGTTGAGGAATCGGAGATCCGTGTTCTAATTCCAGTCGAATCTATTACATTCATAAAAGTTATGAATCCTCTTCTCAGCTATAGGTAAATAGCAGGACAGACCGTGTTCTATAGCCTTGAATGACAACTGATCTACCGCAGAAAGAAATGGCAACCTACTTCAGGAAAAAATCTGATCATCAGTCATGTATCGAAAGATACATGATCGCCTAAGCGTGTATCACGCATGGCACATAACTGATTGATTTCTTTACAAGCCAGAAATACAAGGTAACCAAAAAAGTTATGTCCGTTTTTTGATTAGTCATTGAATGGATTTGAAATATATACGAAATGCGTGTAGCAATTGTTTTCAAATTCGAACAGCCGGAAGTAGGAACATCAGTCGTTATAAAAAACACGCGCACCGTGCTCGGCCATCAGTTATAAGCCGGACAGCTGTGAGAAGGATGGAAGTGTCTAGAGATCTCGTTCGGGGCTGTTTGCTTTACGACTTCAAAGTGGGCTTATCAGCAGCTGCATCAAGTCGCCGCATATGTCAAGCGTTTGGGGATAGTGCTGTGGATGAACGTACTGCAAGGCGTTGGTTTCGAAAATTCAAGTCGGGAGATTTGTCTCTCCATGATGAACCTCGCAGTGGACGACCACAGGTCTTGAATGACGGAGTCCTGAAGGCGGCCATTGAAGAGGACACTAGTCTAACGTGTGGTGAACTGTCTTGTAAGACAGTTCGACGTTTCCGATGAAGCAGTTAGACTTCACCTGCACCGCCTAGGTAAGGCGTACAATCTGAGAAAGTGGGTTCCGTAAACGCTGTTGGAGGTTCACAAAGGACAACTAGTGGCAGCCTGCGTATCGCTGCTTTCTCGCCACTGTACCGCATCCTTATTCAATCGAGTGCTTACCAGTGATGAAAAGTGGGTTCTGTACGAAACTCCCAAGCATTCCAGACATTGGTTTTCTCCTCAGGACGCTGTCCCTCACACCGCAAAACCGCCTATGCACCCCCGCAAGATTATGCTTTGTGTCTGGTGGACATGTCGTCAAGTGGTTCATTATGAACTACTACCAACGGGCCAAACGGTCACTGGAGACCTATACTCTCAGCAATTGAAACGTGTGCAACAGGCATGGCGCCAGAAGGAGACAGCACCGGGGAATCGCAAAGGTCTGCTTTTCCTCCATGACAACGCCAGGCCGCATGTCGCGCGAGTGGTCAGGGATACCATACCATACAGCAACTTGGGTGGGAGACTTTGTGCCATCTACCTTATTTACCTGACACTGCGCCATCCGATTACCACCCCTTCCACTCCCTGGATAATCATCTTCGTTGGAAATCCTTCACCAATGAAGCAGACTTGCGCAAAGCCCTCACGAACTTCTTTGCATCAAACCCCCCGAGTTCTACCGCAAGGGCATTGAACAGCTGGAGACACGTTGGCAGAAGGTGCTGCATGCAGATGGCGATTACTTCGAAGACTAAATATAAGTTACACGTACTGTGAAGCATTTTTTCCTTTAAAAACGGACAGAACTTTTTTGGTTACCTTTTAAGTCAATATATGTTATGTGGCAAAAAATTCTTTCATTTGGAAAGAAGTTATTTTTCAAGCCCTTTCTTGCCCAGTCAAAACTTTCAGAACATTTTCCCTACTTGTCGAAAGTAATGAGTAAAAGTGAAAAGAATATCTATGAATGTTTTAGGAATACCAGTCAGTTTTAGACTCAGAAGAATACAACAGAAGATTCAGTGATTTTGAAAAGTATAACGTCACTCTGAAACTTACTTTACAGCCTTACTTACTTAATGTTTCCGATGAAGCAGTTAGACTTCACCTGCACCGCCTAGGTAAGATGTACAAACTGAGAAAGTGGGTTCCGCAAACGCTGTTGGAGGTCCACAAAGGACAACGAGTGGCAGCCTGCGTATCGCTGCTTTCTCGCCACCGTACCGCATCCTTATTCAATCGAGTGCTTACCAGTGATGAAAAGTGGGTTCTGTTCCAGACATTGGTTGTCTCCTCACGATGCTGTTCTCACACCGCAAGACCGCCTATGCACCCACGCAAGATTATGCTTTGTGTCTGGTGGACAGTTCGTCAAGTGGTATATAGAAGTTAGAAATGGATCTTATTGAGTTGTCCGAAGATAATATACTGAAAACTCTGTTTGACAACAAGAAAGACCCCATTGAAATTTAGAAAAAGGCGGTAGAATATCCTCGCCTTCGTGAACAGGGGCGCCGACTTATTTCATGTTTTTCTTCAACATACAGTTGTGAATGGACATTCTCGTACTTTACACAAATCAAGGATTTGTTGAGAACACATTTGATAGATGAGAATTTGGAAGACCAATTAAAACTGTTGCCTCAATAAATACTTCACATAATACAAAAAGCATATATCATATAAACTGTAAAATCTTATAAAAAACGACTGCATAATTAGAAGTCAGTCAGTTGTGTGGCATACGTGATAGACGCTTGGGCGATCATGTCTCTTTTGATCCATGACTGACAAGGCAGAAGTTGTTCCCGCAGTAGGTAGCCGTTTCTTTTTGCGGTAGACTGGTTGTCAACCAAGGCTATACGGCCCGTGGTAATCAGTCAGTCGCTTAAAGAGTCGCATGTGAAACACGCTTGGGCGATTATTTCTCTGTCGATCCATGACTGACAAGGCAGATGACTTTCCCGCAGTAGGTTGCCGTTTCTTTCCGAAGTAGACTGATTGCCAACCAAGGCTATAAGACCCCGGTTTGTGTCGCTATCCAAACGGCAGGGAGATTCCCAAGGGCATTTGTAGATAAATAAATGCAACGAACCAGAATTTAGAAGTATTAGCCATAAAGAGTATCAATAAAATCTTTATCAGATTTAGGGTCTAAACTTTCTTTTTAACGAAAAGTAAAATTGTCACGAATCCAGTTTTTCTACTTGCAAATAGTCTTATTTCGAAAATCGATTTTTATATGACTTAGGAGAAAAAGAGAGTTTCAGCTTCGATACGCTTTGATAAGTTTAAGGTCCATCCAATCCATGAAAAAAAATAATCCAAACATATGTTTGCATATTTACGTTTCACTAGACTTGGAAACCGCTGAAGATACGGAAATAAAAAGTAAATATGGATTACTGTCTGCAGTATACTGAGATTTGAATGATGTGCAAAATGTAAAATGTTTTGAACTGTTCATATTTGTCCTTTATGCATAGAAGTAACTATTGTTCGCGCTCGTCTGAAAGCCAGAAACGCACATGATTTTAAGGACTTTTTTGGCGGTTTCGTTAGATCTACTGATGGGTGTCTAGAGAGAAAGCGAAAGAAATAAAAAAAGAAAATTAAATGGCACAATAATAACAAAGACAGAAAACTGAAAAAAGTATGATAGTTTAAAAGTGCAGTGAATGTTTTATTTACAGGGCGTTTCACAAGCTTTGAAACAAAATGATTAGGCACAAAACAAGGAACACGAATGATAGCAGACATCAGCGTTTGAATTTTTGGTACTTATAAACTTAATGTGTGAGTTGTCATTTTTTTTTACTAGAGCTCATATAGCAATTTTTTTTGCTGCTGTTATTATTACTTTTCTTTAGCATTTGTCTATATTTCTGAGATGAAGTATTATGTACACTATTTAAATCATTCGGACTATTGTCCTCATCTTTGTTGCTATATTTATCACAACGTTTCAGCCGATGTACGCTCCGGTTTTTTTCAGGTGGTTGGAAAGTCGAACTGAACACCAGCAAAGGGGTAGACTGTTCTAGTTCCACGTGCCATGTCTAATGGATGTTAGTTATCAGTTATCTCCTGTTATTTCCCCTTTCCACTGCCTTAACCAGGTAATGAACACACAACTCTTTTGGTCCTGTCACTGGATCTAACTAACGCCTTTATCCACTGTGCCATGTGTCCTTAAGGACACCTGAGTATGAATTTCTGGGACTTATAAAATTAATGTCTTTGACAACTAATTTTTTACCAGTGCTCATATTGCAATTTTTGCTGTTATCATTACATATTTTTTTACCAGATTCATACTGCAATTTTCGTTGTTATTATTGCTTTTCTCTGTCACTCCTTATTACTGGTTCCCATATTGTATTTATTTCTATGCTTGGTCGGCTCAGGAGATTTTTATGGCCTAACATATGTGCTGATTCCTTAAGTTTCCGTATGTCGTAAATATGGAAAAAGGTTAGGACAACAATCTGAACAATATAAACCGGGTAAATAATTACAATGCCTCATCTCAGAAATATAGACAAATATTCCAATGTATTTACGAACTCAGACGTTACCAATTCCGTCTCTGCAAAAGAGTACAGCACAACCCGAAAAATTCCTCTAAAGGCCCATATGTCGCTATTCATGTGCTATCCATTTTAACTGTTGCTGGTGTTGCTGTTGAAAGTCCTCAAGTTATGTGGTTTCTGTTATTTGGTACAGATCTTTGTGGTTCTGTATTGCCAGTCTACCGGGTTCGAATTGGTATGTTGCTCGCTAACACCTACTAATTTCACTCGATGAAAGCCATATTTAATAGTTGTTCTGAGAGGAGGTCGTATACAGATTACAGTTTAAAGATTTAAGAACGTGTTGACCAGCATGCATTGCATCCGTATGAAAGTCTCAATGTAACGAGGCTGTCTGGGAACATACAGGGTATTTCACAATTTTTGAAACAAAATGATCGGGCATAAATCAAAAACCACAAAACGATGGAGTAATGGAAATTATATTTATTGGAAGATAAAAGGATAAAATTTTAGGATCTGCAACCATTTAGTCTCAAACATGAACCAAAAATGGCAAGAGGAGCTCTCGATTACATGCTCCAGATGTCCATCACTCATTTGAAGGCACTGTTGAATGCAAAGTTATTGATAACGCGTGTACATTCGTCCTGGGTGATCGATAGAATCTTCTCAGTGATGGTTGCCTTCAATGCAGCAATGGTGTTAGGGTTGCCCTGGTAGAAGTTGTCCTTGAGGAACCCCCACCGGAAGAAATCTGGTGGGTTCAGGTCAGAAGAGTGAGGTACCCATTCCACTTCAGCTTTGCGGCTGATGAGGGGCTCCCCAAACTTTTCACGGAGCCATGCCAAAGTAACATTAGTAATGTGAGGAGGAGCATCATTCTGCTGGAACCACTGTTCCTCCTCATCAAGCTCCTCACGCTTCTTGAGTTCTATCCCATTTGAGAGGCCGCTGCTTTGTTTCAACAATTGTGAAACACCATGTATTTTAGTTTTTTTTTTATCTTCAATTTAGACTATTTTCATAGTTTTCGGGCGGCGTGTGAACATAAATTATCCAATGCATTGAAGTTAAGCCACGTCAAGACCGGTCAGTACCTAAATGGATGACCGCTTGGGAATGTCAGATGCTGTATGTGCGAGTGGTGTAATAGGTGATTACTCAGAATTGTTAATCGGAGAGACGTGTTTTATTTCTGGTTGTGTTCATTATACTCACTTACATGCAACTACTTTTGAGAAAGGTATGACTCAACGACTTTACCCCCAGCTATGGGTTAATTATTAAAACTTGTATTACTAAATCATTACACTGTGTAAGAAAACTTTGACTGTTATGTCTTTGGTCAGTAAGTGTTATTTCTTAATTAGAAAGCAAGGGGAATGACTATTATACCATTCCAATTTTGCTTTCGCGATCTGTAGATCAATGTTTTAAAATTAACCTATTTTACATTACATTTCAGACAGAATCAGCGTTGAAGAAAAAATTTTCTGGAATTTCTAGAATGCCATGAAACTTAGGTGACAATATAAATATAGGGAACGTAAGCTCAACAGTTCACTTCTGGCTGTCCAAGTACAGACAAGTCGTTAATAGATGCAGTCGTCACAGATGGCAGCGAGAGGCCGTAAGCCTCAGGCTGGCGCATTTTGCTATGTCTGCGGCGAATTTATCAAGACAAGAGCGAAAAAGTACGTGTGGCGATAATTGCTAAAATGTGTGTAACCTACAAGGCATATTTTGGCATGCCTGTCGGGGATCAAGACAAACTCTGGGCACCACATTTCACCTGAGAACTCTATAAAAGAACTCTAGAAGGTACAATGGAAAGTTTTATTTGCTTGGATAATGAAATTTTTAAGTGTAAATGTTTTGGAATTTTTTTGCAATTTAAATATTTTTAATTAAAAGAAAAACTGTTAGTTCCAAAAAATGATTTATTTCATGGAAATATTTTGACTGATTGTTACTATCCTTGGTCACTCCTTTAATTTGAGTAAAACAATGCAAAGAAACTAGAAACGCTTAAGAATTCAAATCAAGGAAAAAAAAAACAAGTTTATTTCCATGAAATAAATCATTCGTTGGAACTAAAATTTTTCTTTTATGTAACTACCAAAGGAGACAAGCATCCTAATTTTGATACGAAAAAGGCATGGACCTCGCTAAAAAAGCATATACTCTTACTTTGTGTTGTGGATTCCGGGGATGGAATCCTGCACAAAATAATAAATAACACCAGTAATTGCAATAGGAAAATAAGTGTATTGAACGTAAGAATACAAAATTGAAATGAAGATTAGTAGTCCAGGAATAGTAGAAAGTATATGTACAAGTCTCTGTAAGTGAAGCCGTAATGATATATATATATATATATATATATATATATATATATATATATATATATATATATATATATATATATAAATATATATATATATATATATATATAAATATATATATATATATATATATATATATATATATATAATATATATATATATATATATATATATATATATGTGTGTGTGTGTGTGTGTGTGTGCAGGTATACAGAAAAATAGGAAAGAACACTTTAGGTAAATAATCCGGAGTTCCTTAGTATTTTTGCTTTAATTTTATATTGAGGGTCTCGGCTCTCGCTTTTGAAACTGTGGACTCTACGTATCTCTTTGTGAACACCCTGTGTACTCAACGTATCTCCACTCTGTCAGAATAAGTATACTTTAGACGAGTCCATCTTGTGTAAAAATGGAGAGCCCCCCCAACGCTTTGTAAACGTTATCAACTCGGGTTTTTTTTCTTGATTTGAATTCTTAAGCGTTTCTAGGAGACACGCATCCAAACTTTAAATATTTTTTCTTTTCTTTTTTCAAACCATAGTTATTGAAGATATATGTATTAAATATGTTTCAACGATCAAGCATTAGTGTCCACATTATCACGACTGTTTTCTCTGTTGAATCATTGGCCAGAGCAATAAAAATACGGAATATTAAGGATATTCAGTATTCAAGATTCCGTATTTTGGAGAATTTGCTACATTCATTTGGTGAAAGTCAAAATTTTATATATCCATCACACTATTTTTTTAGAAATTTAAAAAAATCGAAAATGTAATTTTTTAAGAATTTTTCAAAAACACTGGGTGAAATATATTCTTAGTTTTATATTTTTATTTTGCTCTTTTGCAGGATGGAACAGATGGGAAAAATAGAGCCATGAGATTCGCAATGCCACGGATTTGGAAAGAACCAAATGATCATTCAATCAATTGCTTCTTCTGCATGATGGACGCTTCCAGACATTGAACTAGCAAGGATGAACTGGTATCATGTTATAATAGCTCGGTTATCCATCGATCCATTGCCATACTGCCCAGGGATTCCCGTAGCCATTTTTCCTTCCAAAGAGAGAGTTCGTCCTGGGTATGAGGATAAACTACATCCGCGTCCTGGGTAAGACGATAAACTACGTCCAGCATCAAGGCCTCTGATCAGGAGGTTTTGAGGAGCGTGGAACCAACTCTTAATTGCTGGTGTTCCCAGGTTCACCCTGACCCGGAGTGGTAGCACCTGTTAGGGTCCCAGCTATGGGCAAATAGCTAACCCCGAAACTGGGGTAAAAATGGGTTTTAATACCAGGAATACTTTGTTAAAAAAATGCCAGCAATATATTATTGAGGAAAAAAATATTACCAGAAATAGATTTTTGAAGGAAAAAATTATTACCAGAAATAGATTTTTGACAAAACAAAATATTACCAGCAATAACAACTGTGTCGGAATTAAATAACCCATTGAGGTTAATATGCCGTAAAACACAACAAACCAAACCAAACCAAAGAGAGAGTAGCTGTCTTCAGGTGAGAACAGAGATTCAGAAAAGGATGAAATTATTGATCAAGATGACGGAGGGGAGCACATCCTACCCCAACCAAATAGACCTCAATGTCCTGATCAGAGATCTTGGTCTCACAAAGTCCAATGCCGCAGTTTGATGTCGAGACTCAAGCAGTGGAATTTCTTCGATGAAAGTGTACGAGTTGCTGGTCTCAGTGTTTTTCAAGCTTTTTCCCCCGTCAAGATGGGCTTCGCTTCTGTCACAATGTGACCAGTCTGTTCGAGGTAAATGGAATCGCCTGTAATCGCAGCGAGTAACGCCTCTTCAACGACAACTTATCCAGGAACCTGAAAATATTTCATAACAGGGAAATTTAACCACCTATTCCGCTGGCTTATTCGGTGCAGTTCAAAGAGGAATAGGCAATGTCAAGATCTTGCTATATACTTTGAAATATGAAGAGTGCAGTAGGGAGGTTATCGGAGACTTCAAAATGGTGGCCTTCCTGATGGGTCTCCAAGGCGGCTTTACCAAGGTTTCGTATTATATTTGCATCTGGGAAATAAAATGAAGGCATGATGGGAGCCTATAGTTGGGGCTGATTTGTAAAACTAATTTACAGTAGAAGTGTGAACCTACTCACTTCTAAATTTATTGTGTTACCCTTATATAATCCTAGAATAAATAAATGCTACATATATCGTTTTGTTCCTATTTTGCGCGAACGAGTATGTTCTTGTGTAATCCTAGAATAAATAAATGCTACTTTTGTATCATATATCGTTTTGTTTCTATTTTGCGTGAACGAGAATGTGCTTGTGTAATTCTAGAATAAATAAATGCTACTTTTGAATCATATATCGTTTTGTTCCTATTTTGCGTGAACGAGAATGTTTTTGTGTAATCCTAGAATAAATAAAAGCTACTTTTGAATTATATATCGTTTTGTTCCTATTCTGCGTGGACGAGAATGTTCTTGTGTAATCCTAGAATAAATAAATGTTACTTTTGAATCATATATCGTTTTGTTCCTATTTTGCGTGAACGAGAATGTTCTTGTGTAATCCTAGAATAAATAAATGCTACGTTTGGATCTTTTGTGAGACCGATACTTCCCTACATCATGGACTCTCCCAGTACTATATTATTATGTGAATGGTAGTATCATGGGAGTAGCACCAGTAATGCGCAGCCGCGTACGATACCAATATCGGACACCACTGGATAGTAAGCTCTGCTTACACTATTCTTTGTAACTTTTCTGTTTAATATATCTTTCTTACTTCTAACCCGTGTTTTCCTTCCGTAGTCCCTACTTCTGGCCCACATCAGTGGCGACAGAGGACTCGTTTAACTCCACTGGTTCCCACATCAGTGTTGAACTAGAATTTGAGCTGGCATTACTACATCAGCGAACGAAACACAATAAACGAGCAAACAAGTATCGAGAACGACTGCTTACAAAAAAAACAGTTTGTGCACAAAACAAACTGACCAACTCAAGAGCTCGAAGTTCTACGGTTGACTCAAGTTCGAAAAAACTATTCACCAAATAGCGCATTTAGCAAAGTGTCAAAATTTTTTATGAAATTGATTTGAATTCCTACAAATCTCGTGCATAAAATTACCCTCCACTCAAATTGATTGAGGTGAGTTTTTTCTAAAAAAACAAAACAAAGCAAAGCAAATTCTCCTAAAAGAAGGAAAAAAAATCCAGTGTATTTATTTTTTTTTTTGCTGTCTAAGTGATATTTTTCTCCCCACACTTCTAAAAAAAAAATATAAGTGTGGAGAAAATTTAAATGGTTACATTGAAATTAACGGAACAACGGTATCTCGAAAGATCTAAACCAGTAAGTAGTTCTTATTAATTTTATTAATTGACTACTAGATTTGGTACACGGCTTTTCAAAGAAACAGTAATTGCTGTTATTTATTTATTTATTTCTATTTTGTGTGTTCTTTCATTACTTTTCTACATATTATCTAAATATGGAAGAATTCCAAAAAATAATTGTCCAAATGTTAAAGGTCCAGATGGACCACCAACAAAAATCAGATGAAAGACAGAAGAAATTGGAAGAAAGATTCCTCAAATTACAGTCGGACCAACAAACAGAACAGAAACTTCAACAACAAAAAAGCGAAGAAAGACAGAATCTCCACCAACAAAAATTAGACGAAAGACAGCAACAATTGTTTATGGAGTTACATAAACAACAAATAGAATTCCAACAATTTACACTTCAGAAAACAGAACTACAGCAAAAACATCTTGAAGAATTACTTATTAATTATTCATGTAACGGCTCTAAAAACTCTGAAAAAGATACATTTTCCCAGAATACAATCTACAACTCGATTGAAACATTCGAATACGTACCAGAAGAAGACAAAACATTCGAGGCGTTTTACAGGCGTTATGAAGATATTTTCAATGTACACTGTGAACAATGGCCTAGTGAAAAAAGGTACGTTTGTTATTATGGAAACTGGGAGCTATCGAACATGTTAGGTTCATAGACTATATATTACCCAAGAAAATTACGGACCTGAATTTCTCAGACTAAGCTCCTAACGGAACTATTCGGGCCTAACATAACCTTGTTCCACAAACGTTGGAAATGCCTGAACACAGTCAAGGACAACCAGCAAGATTTTCTAACGTTTGCAGCATCGGTAAACAAGCCCTGTAATGATTTCAAACTAGCCGAGCTGACTGCCGACGATTTTAAGTGCTTAATATTCGCACAAGGTCTAGTATCAGTAGAAGACGCCGAGGTCAGACGTCGGGTACTTACCAAACTCGAAAACGAACAGGGATTGACTCTCCAAAAATTAACAGAGGATTGTCAAAGTGTAATTTCTGTCAAGTGTGACTCAAAAACGGTCGAGTAATCACGTGTGGCTCTGATTAGAAAAATCAGAAGCAACCCAACCTCTTCTGCCCCGCAAAAAGACAAAAGGCAAATCTCATGTTCTAAATCCCGCAATAAACAAAATACGAATAGGCTAAAGAAACCTCCCGGACCATGTTACCATTGTGGAAAATGGCATTGGATGAAATTCTGTCCATTCAAGAAGAAAACATATTGCAAAAATTGCAATAAAAATGGACATAACTTAACTCAGTGCTGGTACGCCAACAAGACGAGGAAACACAAAAGTAAAATTAGGCAAGCCCAATCAGACAACATAGTCGATAGGAATTTAAGAAAATACGTGACTGTTGATATTTTCAATAACTCTATAAAATTCCAGCTTGATTCGGGTTCTGACCTCTCGATTATCAACTGGCGTACTTGGCGAAAGTTAAACAAGCCGACCCTATTAAAGACGGATAAAACAGCAAAATCCGTAACTGGCGAGAATATAACATCTTAGGCCAGGTGATCCTTACAGTAACACTAAATGGAGTTACCAAAAAGCTGAAAGCCTACGCACTAGAAAATTCAGATAACCTATTCGGAACAGATTGGATAGAAAAATTCAATCTATGGGATTGCCCAATGAGAACTTTTTGCCGAAAAATAAAAAGTACAACGTCCAATTCGGAAAATCTCAAAAAGGAACCCAAACAACAATTTCCCCAGGTTTTTTTCTGGCGGCCTTGGGAAATGTTCTAAATTTAAAGCTAACTTCAGGGTGAAGGACGGTGCAAGACCAGTTTTCAAAAAGAAACGGAGTGTCCCTTTCGTTGCTGTAGAGCAGATCAACAAAGAATTAGATAGACTCGAACAGGCGGGTATTCTATCAAAAACAGATTTTAGCGAATGGGCAGCACCTACGGTCTATGTAAAAAAAAAGAAAAAAAAAAAAGTCCAACCAAATACGAGTATGCGCAGATTTTTCCACAGGGCTAAACGATGCTTTGCAGGATCATCATTATCCCCTCCCAAGCCCTGAAGAAATCTTCAATAAATTGAATGGCGGAAAAATCTTGTCCAAAATAGACCTTTCAGACGCATACCTTCAGATAGAGGTGGATGAAGAGAGTTCTAAATTGTTCTGCATAAACACCCATAAATGTCTGTACAAATATAACAGACTGGCTTTTGGGGTCAAGGTTGCGCCTGCAATCTTTCAGCAGGTCATGGACGCCATGCTGGGCGACATGGACTACAAAACAGCCTATTTGGATGATATACTGGTGACCAGTAAAACGTCGACAGAGCACCGGAACCATATAATAAACGTATTCAAGAAGTTACAAGAATATGAACTTAAGGTTAAGGAAGCAAAGTGTGATTTTTTTTTCTTACCAGAGATCAAATACCTAGGTCACATTATAAATAGAGACGGTCGTCGGCCGGATCCAGAGAGAGCCAATGCAATCAGAAACATGCCGGCCCCAGTTAACGTTCAATCGTTACAAAGCTTCCTCGGCCTTGCTAACTTTTACCAAGGTTTCATTAAGAACATGCAGAATTTGAGAGGACCTCTCAACGGACTTTTAAAAAAGGATAAAGCATGGGTATGGACCCCTGAATGCCAAGACGCATTCGAGAAGATCAAGAAAACACTTACTTCGGATCTTTCTCTCACCCACTACGACCCTAATCTCGACATCATAGTCGCAAGTGATGCAAGTCCATACGGCATCGGTGCTTGCATTTTCCACAAACTGCCAGATGGTTCGCGAAAAGCCATAGCACACGCATCTAGATCTTTACTACCATCAGAGAAACAATATTCCCAAATAGAGAAAGAGGCTCTGGGGATAATATTCGCCGTCACTAAGTTCCATCGATACCTACATGGAAGACGGTTCATACTGCAAACGGACCATAAACCTCTAATAACAATTTTGGGTTCCAAGAAAGGCCTACCGGTCTATACGGCGAATAGATTACTTCGTTGGGGAATGATTCTTTTGAATTACAATTTTAAGTTCGAGTTCCTAAAATCTAAAAGTATTTGTCATGCGGACAGTTTATCGCGACTCATTCCTAAAAATACGGAAGTTTTTGAAGACTCCATCATTGCTACACTAAGGACGAATTATGAAATCAAAATATGATTGCGAATACAATTAGAGAACTCCCATAAAAAGGGAGTCTCGAGAGGATGAATTCATCCAAAGTATCAAAAACAAAATTCGCAACAAAGACCTAAATGTGCCTGAAGTTTTCTCCCTCTGTGAGGATGTTCTATTGTATAATGACCGAGTAGTGATTCCAAATAGCCTACAAAGAAAAATCCTTAAGGATTTTCACATGGGACATCCGGGGAAGAGCCGTACGAAAAGCCTCATGCGCTGCTACGTTTATTGGCCAAATATGGACAAAGACATAGCAGACATGATAGAATCTTGTAAGGGATGCGCGCTTGCAGCAAAATTTCCGACCACGACGTGCAAACGATGGCCAAACACAGACCATCCATGGCGGAGAATTCATGTGGATTTTGCAGGGCACCTAGACAACATGTACTACCTTATTGTTGTGAATAGCCACTCAAAATGGCCTGAGGTCCTGCAACGTAAAAAAAACAACCACCAACTGCACGATCGGATTTTTACATGAGCTATTCGCGCGATTTGGCGTGGTAGATTGTGTAGTGACTGATAACGGCACTCAATTCACATCAAGTGAATTCAGAGACGTTTGCAAGTCGTATCAAGTGGACCACATTACGACGCCTCAGTATCACCCCAGGTCGAACGTTCAGGCCGAGAGTTTCGTGGACACTCTAAAAAGAGCTTTAAAAAAGGCACTAGGCACACCGACGGATAAAGCATTACAACAGTTTCTGCAGGTGTATAGGATAACCCCTAATCCTAACACGCTTATGGGACGCTCGCCTGCAGAAACAATGTTCGCAAGAAAAATCAAGTCCGTCTTTGATAAACTCATTCCACGGCAAGCAAAGTTCAAGAAAACCGTCTCGCTCCCTAAGAAATATTTTAATCCTGGCGACAAAGTCCTTTTTAAGGCTTACAAAAACAACATAACATTCTGGGAAGTAGGCAACATCAAACAGAATTGGCGAACTGGTCTATATTGTCCAGGGACCGAAAAATACCCACAAGCGCCATATGAACCAGCTCAGGAAATGCCGTTTGAAGGAATCTGAGGAATCACCACAAAATATCTGCGAAGAGCCGATCGACGTAATATTCGAACATTTCGATCTTGACACGCCCCAAGTCTCTCCGGAAATACGACGCCCGGGTAGAAAGAGAAAATTTACTCAACCACTCGACGTGAATCCCAAGAGGAAGAGGTATTAACAGTTTTAATTTTTTTTTTCCTTCAAGAAAAAAAAAGAGAAACTCTTGGAAGCGGGGTGTTGTGAGACCGATACTTCCCTACATCATGGACTCTCCCAGTACTATATTATTATGTGAATGATAGTATCATGTGAGGAATAGCGCCAGTAATGCGCAGCCGCGTACAATACCAATACCGGACACCACTGGATAGTAAGCTCTGCTTACACTATTCTTTGTAACTTTTCTGTTTAATATATCTTTCTTACCTCTAACCCGTGTTTTCCTTCCGTGGCCCCTACTTCGGGTCCACATCAGGATCATATATCGTTTTGTTCCTATTTTGCGTGAACGAGAATGTTCTTGTGTAATCCTAGAATAAATAAATCTTACTTTTGAATCATATATCGTTTTGTTCCTATTTTGCGTGTACGAGAATCTTCTAGTGTAATCATAGAATAAAAAAATTCTACTTTTCAATGATATGTAGTTTTGTTTCCACTTTGCGTGAACGAGACTGTTCTCATTTTCTAGTTTTACTCAATGGGAATAGTTAAAAGATTTTTGAAATACTATTGTCCTTGTCAAAAAAGTCTGAAGGAAATATTAGTTGGTACAGTTGTTACACTAGGTCTTTATTTGTGTTGCATAAACTCAATCAGTTATGTGGCATACGTGATACACGCTTTGGTGATAATGTCTTTTTCAATCCAAAACTGACTAGGCATAGGAATTTTCCGAAGTAAGTTGCCGTTTCTCTCTGTGTTAGACTGGTTGTCAACCAAGGCTATAGGACCCCAGTCTGTCCCTCTATCCAATCGGCGAGGAGAAGAGACAGATTCATACTTTTCCTAAGGGTATTTGTGGGTAAGTGAATGCAATGAACCCAAAATTAGAAGTCCCTCATCTTGATAAATTCATGGCATGGCGAGCATGGAGGGCAATTCCAGCAGAATACACTAGACCTTGGACGCCGCTACCAAGGATAGTAAAGCGAATGCATGATGGGAGTCTATAGTTGGGTCTGATTTGTAAAACTAATTTACAGTAGAAGTGTGAACCTACTCACTTCTACATTTATTGTGTTTTCCCTTGTGTAATCCTAGAATAAATAAATGCTACTTTTGAATCATTTGTCGTTTTGTTCCCACTTTGCGTGAACAAGAATGTTCGCATTTGCCGGTTATACCTCATGGGAACAGTTAAATTTCAGAAATGCCATAATCCTTGTCAATCAAAAGTAAAGTCTGAAGGAAATATTAACCATTATTTATACTTTCTAAGCGTAAGCAAACAGGCAATAACACTTGCTACACAAGGCCAAAATTCGTGTTACACAGTGTTATTAACTAAAAAGATTCTGGCTTAAAATAAGCTGCCATTGGTTGGCAATCCGTAGAAATCAAATCATTTAATATATATATTCAACTATGATTAATACACAGTTATAAAAAACCTCGGATAGTATAAGTTGATGGTCTATCAAAACAAATTGGTACCCGAAGAAAAAAAAGGACTAGAAACATCCGAATAGGGCGAAATAAATCGTCCAGTGCCTTAAGGTTTTAGTCCCCCCCACCACAAAAAACAAAACAAAACAAAACAAATACCAAGCTAGTAATAAATCTAAAACGTAGAGTTCTCAATACACTAAGTAGAGCTGGAATAAATAAAATAAACTCTAAAGAGCCAGGAACAGCCTACCTTGGTTTCACCTAAACGGATCTTCAGGGGAAGCTGGCTGAAGAGGAAATGACATAAAACAGTATTTTATGATAAAACCACTAAAAACTAATAAGCATAAAATCTCGTAACAGAAGATAGAGAAAAAACATTATATATATATATATATATATATATATATATATATATATATATATATATATATATATATAAGTGAACATTGAAGTCAACGATTGCGTATAGCATGAAATAGACTGTCGCCTCTGTTGACTTCAATGTTCACTTTTATATTTACACACGCTCTATCTCTGATATTGAGAATTTTTATCCCATAAATATAGCACACCTATATTTCTTCATATATATATATATATATATATATATATATATATATATATATATATATATATATATATATATATATGTAATATAAATTGATAATTAGGAATAATTCCAAGGAGGACATTAATCCAAAGAAAACTTAATGTAAGAACAGAGAAATATAATAATGATGAGACCAGACAATCCTAAAAAAATCTATTCGTTTATAATTTATTTCATGAATATACAAAAATATATTCATCTCTACAAACCGATGTTTTCATAATAAATGGTGTCATATTAGCCAGAAGAAAAGAAAAAGTAGAAGAAAAAGAAAAGGAAAAAAGCTTTAATATTAAAAGAAGAAGAAAAAAAATTCAGTATAAGGTTTTTCAAAGAAATTGAGATAGAGGGAAAGGAGAAAGAGAGATAAAGAAAGGAAAGAGATGGCAGGAGTAAGAGGGCTGGATAGAGTGAGAGAGGGAAGGAAAGAAAGAAAGAAAGAAAGAAAGAAAGAAAGAATGAAAGAAAGAAAAGGAGGAAGGATTAAACATGAGCCGATAGGGTGACCTAGAAAAGATTTTTTCTTTAAGGGCAGGACAATTTAAAAAACTTATATATATATATATATATATATATATATATATATATATATATTAGAAAGTTTTATATTCAGGTTTCATAGGTTTCAAAGTTCTATGTTTTTGCAAAAGTTAAACTGAGATGGAGTCGTGTAGCTATGCCATCATATGTCTGGCATCACCAGATAAAGAAGAAACTTTGAGAAACAGAAATGTGGCTCTCTAGAAGGATGCTAAGGATACCATGGACCGAACATGTGAGCGACGACGAAGTTTTAGAGAAAATGGAAACAAAAAGGACACTTATACTTAACATCGGGAAGAGAGAATACCATGGATGGAACATGAAGAAGAGACTTGAAGCAACAGAAATGTGGTTCTACAGAAGCATGCTGAGAATACCATGGACCGAACATGTGAGCAACGACGAGAAAATAGAAACAAAAAGGACACTCATACTTAATATCAGTTGAAATTTCAAGGACATATAATGAGGAAATGGGCTTTGAAAATTTGATACTCACAGGACAGATTGAATGCAAATGGGTCAGAGGAAAACAACGCTTAACCTACTTGGTGTGGTTTGGTAAATAGATGTGGTATGCGTGATACAAGCTTAGGCGATCATTTATCTTTCGATACATGACTGACGATGCAGATTTTTCCCGCAGAAGGTTGCCATTTCTTTCTGCGTTTTGCCATCCAAGGCTATAGAACCCAGTCTGTTCTAGCTATTTACCCATAGCTGGGGGGGGGGGAAGAAGACGAAGATTTATACCTTTCCCAAGGGTATTAGCACGTAAGTGAATGTAATGGATTCGAATGGAATTCGAACTCGGCTCTCCGATTCCTCAATCCGAGCTGCTATCCATTACTCCACGATGGCTGAATAGGAGATGACATAAATGACAATATTTAATTAGAGCTACAAAAAGAAATTGTGGCGAGCCTATGATCGCTCAAAGGGACACGGCAAATGGAAGAAGATACAAATATTTCAAAGTAAATTTGATATGAATTCTTTCCATTGTTAATGAAGTTATTGCATCTGAAGCATTTGGTTTATTTACTGTTCAAACACTCCGTTTTTTTTTAATATACTGCTGTTTGTTTCATGTACAAGGGAAAGTCAAGCATTATCTATACGCTTTTTTCGCGTCGCGGCTACAAGCCCGATCGCCATTATTCCTTATGGTTTTTCTGTAACTATTTTCATGTAATTTTCCTGATGAGCTTTCCTCTTTGGTACCTAGGCTCTATGAAGTTAAACGTAGGACTAGACTGGTCGCATGTTCTCATCATTTTACGGTTGAAATGGCTACATGTAACCATGTTCTCTGCTGATAGTTTCTGCTTGAGGAACTCTCTTCTGCCTTTTCACTCATTATCGATACGCTTGTTTAAATATATGTTATGGTGAGATTACGGCGAATTGTTAACCTACCCTCGTAGATAAAACATGAAGATGAAAATTCAAAATAAAGGTTAAAAGGGTAAATTTGCAGATTAAGCACCGGAAATCAATTGAAATAAAAATTTCCAGTCTGGTGTACATGCTTATTTCGAAAATAATAATAAAGAAAACGGAAATGTACCATTTAGGAGTTATTGACAATATTAGTTCGGCCTTATTCGCGTCATGGCTACAGCCCGATCGCCATTATTGGCTTTGTTTACATACGTTTGCTTCACTTGTCTTAATTATTCCGCACACAATGCGCAATCTTTAATTTAAAATGATTGGGCGAAATTTAAAAAGTAACCCAACCGGAAAAGCTTCTTTCCATACCAAATATATCATTAAAAGAAAGAAAAAAAACTTAAATAAAAAAGAAAAATTAAAAGTTAAAAACAAAATCGAAATTACAAGATAAATAAAAGTTACAAGATAAAACAAAAAAAAAATGTTTTTTTTTTAAAGGAAATGATGCATTTATCAACCAAAAACAAAAACAAAAAATGTGCTAGAAAGGACTTTATAACATAAACATTTTTACGGTACAAATTTTGTTTTTATTAAATTTGGGGTTTTTAAAAGCATGATTATTTTAAAAAAATAGCAATGACAGTTGCAGAACTTTGAAAATAAATTTCGCGAATTGCGCCATAATCGAGACGAGTAAGAAGAAAAGAAGATCAGTAAAAAGTCCGTTAACTAGATAAGCTTCCGAACATGATTTCTCGCGGCAAACGTATGTAAACAACGTCAGTAATGGCGGCCGGACTTTACACGAATAAGCTCGACATAAGTTTGTCGATACAGTGTAACCCAGATATAAGAGAGTTGTCGGGATCGGAGACGAAGTCTCTTATATCCGGGTTTCTCTTATATCCGGGTTTGGTCTATTTTGTTTAGGTAAGTATGGCTCTAATTTGGGACCAGAGAAAATATCTCTTATATCCGGGTTTCTCTTATAATCAGGGTATCTTATATCCGGGTTACACTGATCTGCTAAACGGTACATTTCCGCAAACTTTTATTGTTATTTTCGAAATAATCACGTAATTTTTACACCAGAATTACAATTGGTTTCCGGGGTTTGATCTGAAAATTTACCAGGTAAAATGATTAATATGTTAATCGTGTAGTTTCAAACAAATTTAAGCTATTTATATGACATTTTATTTATATGACATTTTATTTATATGACATTTTATCTATATGACATTTTATTCATATGACATTTTATTTATATGACATTTTGTTCATAAAGCATTTTAAAGTTGGCAGGTAGAATATTTTACTGGTACTGACTTGGCATCTCGGCTTCACTCCCTTTCCCTGTGCCTTATCCTATAAATATTTTCATGGCAATTGTTCTGACCAGGCGTCTCGACTCCAGTCACTTTCTCACAGATGTGAAATGGATTTCCCTCTGCCTTTTCTACAAATATTTCCATGGCAACTGCCCTGACAATCTATTTTCACTGGTGCCCCAACTACATGAATTTGAGCGTGCTACTAGGTTGGCATTTCGGTCCCACCCTTTCACTGTCGAAACGGTTAAATGTAGCCGTCTCTTCTACTCCAATGTCTTCTTCTCTCGCACTTCCCATCTGTGAAACACCCTTCTTCTTGTTTGCTTTCCAGATGACTATAATCTTTAAATATTCAAGTGTAATGTCAATCGACATCTGACATCCTGAGCTTGTTCCCGGTCCTCCACTGTATCCTTTCCTCAAACACGCCTCTTTATTTTTGTTCTCAATCCTCTGTAACCCCTTGCGCGCTAGTGGCACTCCCGCCTTGCTTGGGGTGAAATGCTTAAAAGATATTGTTTTCTATACCCACCAACAGATAAATTGTACATATTGGAACTGGTTAGGACTTCTTAGAAACCTTGAGGTATTATGGTGGCTGTAGTATAAATGGTATGTAAGAATATGTTGTTTTGGCGTAAGGAATACTGTGTTACGTTTGAGTCAGTAATTGTGGCTAGTTAAGTTTAAGAGCCGTCGTCCTAAAGAAATGTGCTCCCAAGCTGACTCCAGTTCTCGCAAAACTCTACAACTACTGCTTCCTGCTTTCCAGCTTGTTGGAAGTCCTCTGTAGTTTCTGTTCTTAAGAACTCTGGTGAACCATCTGATCCCCCTCATTATCCCCCCCATTAGTTTCCTATCGCTTTAATCAATGCTGAAGTGGTTAAGTATCTTATCTTTCACCAGTTACTCTCTGAAAAACAATATGGCTTCCGTTTTGCCAGGTCTATCGCTGACGTGCTAACGTCCATCAAGCTCTTGATAATAACGGCGAAGCTCGAGCTGTGGCTCTATATATCTCGAAGGCGTTTGACAGGGTTTGGCACCCTGGACTTCTACGCAAGCTCCAGGACTACGATCTTACATGACGTTTGTTTCGTTTAGTCCAATTTAATCTACTTGCTATGGAATCCGCAGCAGCGACATCTAGTGTGGTGAGGCTGTGGTGCTATAATCCAGAATTTGATTTTTTGTAAATCCTGGATAAATTATTATTATTATTATTATTATTATTATTAATATTATTATTATTATTATTATTAATATTATTATTATTATTATTTTTTAATTATTATATTTCGACTTGCATTTCTTTCATCCTGTTTTTATCGCTACGCTCAGACCATCACGAACTGAGTGATATGCGCATAATAGTGTTACTGGGTCTCGGACATCAGAGATGATGGGATCTCAGCCGTCGTCTTAAAAAAATTGTGCTCTAGTGCTCTTCAGTTCTCTCCAAACTCTACAACTATTGCCTCGCTGCTTCCTGCTTTCCCCCTCTGTATTGCCCGATGTTAAGAACTCTGGAGAACCTTCCGACACCTCTAACTATCGCCCTATTAATCTCCTATTCGAGGCTTTAATCAACGCTGGAGTGGTTAAGCATCCGTTTTGTCCGGTCTACCGCTGACGTGCTCATGGCCATCACATGCGTATCAAGCTCTTGATAATAACGGCGAAGCTCGGGCTATGGCTCTAGATGTCTTCACGGCGTTTGACAGAGTTTGGCACGCTGGTCTTCCGCGTACATTTCAGGGCTACGGTCTTACAGGATTGTTTGATTTAATCCAGTCATTCCTATCAAATCGTGAAATAAAGATCGTTCTGAACGGGCTCGCTTCCAGATCCTTTTCATGGTTCTATCTTGGGTTCTAATCTTCATCAATGATTTTCCTGATGCCATCCGTTCCCAAGTCGAGGAGCTGCTTTCGCTGGTTCCTAGGCCTCATGAATTTAAACGTCCTACGAGGCTGGCATCCCGTTCCCACCCCTTCGCCGTTGAAACTGTTAGATGTAGACGTCTCTTCTACTCCAATAGCTTCATGTCTCGCACATCTCGCCTGTGGAACTCCCTTCCTTATTCCTGTTTCCCTGACAAATACAATCTCCAACTATTTAAGTGTAACGTCAATCGACATCTCCAGTTGCCTTGATCTGTCCACTTCCTTTCTCCACATCCTTTCACCTTTCATTCCTATCGGCTCTCGCTCCAAATCTTCTGTAACCCCCTTGCCTTGATCGATCCACTATCTTTCTCCACATCCTCTCCTTTACCACTCCTATCTGCACTTCCTCCATACCTTCTGTAACCTCTTGCGTGCTAGTGGCTTCCAGCCTTGCTTGGGGTGATAAGCTTAAAAAGAAAAAAAGAAAAAAAAAAGTTGGCATTTATGCAATTGACACGACCATTTACTCCTGTCCCAGTAGCAAATCAGTGAGACTTGACAAAGTTAACCTGCTCTTGGAAAGAACCTCCAATCAGTGGGTAAGTGGGGTCAGGAAATGGGCTTGTAAATTTGAATGCCTCTAAAACTAAACTGCTCTCATTTAACCACCATAGAGAAACTTCCCTTCCCGCCATCATTATCGACTCTAGGAGAGCGTCTCACTGCGCCTTTTTCGACTCACGTTTTTAACTGACTTGAACGAGTGGAACAACTGTCAAATTTTCCTTTCTGTACATGAAATGCGACGGTCATATTGAATCAGTTGTTAGGTCTGTTGTCAGGAAAGTTGTTTCACTCTGTCGTTCTAAGGACTATTTTTCTCGCCCAAATCTATTCTACATATTTATAAGTCTACCATTCATCCATGCTTTGAATATTGCTGTCACACATGGCCTGGTGCCCCTGTGGTATATTTAGAGATCTTTGATAAAAAAACAAAGAATCTGCAAATTCATTGGCCCTGACCTGGTATCTCGGCTTCTGCCACTTTCCTACCACTGCAACGTGGCTTCCCTGTGGTTTTGCTGTAACTATTTTCATGTAATTTTCCTGATGAGCTTTCCTCTTTGGTACCTAGACCCTATGAAGTTAAACGTAGTACTAGGTTGGTGGCACGGTCTCATTTTACGGTTGAAATGGCTACATGTAACCATGTTCTCTGCTGACAGTTCCTGCAAACGCACTTCTTGCCTGAGGAACTCTCTTCTGGCTTCTTTTTTTCAACCAACTTTGATCTTCACAAATTTAAATGCAATGTCGATCGTTATCTACTGTCTTCTTGATTACACTTCTTTTATTGTTCGTACTCCTTAATAATGTTTTCTTTTTCTTATTCCTTCGCATTCAGTAAAACCTTCCGTCTTACCGTCCTGGGTATGACGTTAAACTGCATCCATGTCCTGGGTAAGACGATAAACTACATCCAACAGCAAGGCCTCTGATCAGGAGATTTTGAGGAGCGTGGAACCACCTCTTAATTGCTGGTGTTCCCAGGTCCACCCTGACCTGGGGTGGTAGCACCTGTTAGGGTCCCAGCTATGGGCAAATAGTTAACTCTCAGGGTGTGTCCACGTCCTGGGTATGACGATAAACTACATCCGCGTCCTGGGTATGACGATAAACTATGTCCAACAGCAGGGCCTCTGATAATACGTTTTTGGAAAAATAATGTTGCCAGCTGTACAATTTTGGAAAATTATTACCGGCTATACTTTTTTTTTGAAAGAATAGTGTTGCCTGCTAAACATATTTGAAAAATTTTATCAGCTGTGCATTTTTTGAAAAAATATTATTACCAGCTATGTTTTGGGAAGAATGATATAACTGGCTATACAATTTTGAAAAAAATAATATTCCCAGCTTTACATTTTTGAAAAAAATAATATTACCAGCTATACGTTTTTGAACAAAAAATATTACCAGGTATACGTTTTGGAAAATAATATTACCAGCTGTATGTTTTGGAAAAACAGTATTACCAACTATACGTTTTTGAAAAAAATAATATTACCAGCTATACGCTTTTGAAAAATAATATTACCAGCTATACATTTTTGAGGGAAAAAGATGTTACAAGCTATACATTCTTGAAGAAAAAATATTACCAGAAATAAAAAAAATTTTCGGCATTAAATGACCCATTGAGGTTGATATGCCGTAAAACAAGCAAAACCAAACCAAACCTTCCGTCTTAGTGGCTTTATTGTCTTACTTGAGTTGAAATGCTTAAAAAAATCAACGTATTTTAGTAAATTTATGTGGTGAGTGGAAATGCAAAAAATGCCTGAAAAATGTATTTTTCAAACTATATAATTACATTTACACATTGTTATGTATTTAAATATGTGTTCTCTTTATTTGTTATTATTATTTTATATTAAAATTATTATTATTATTTTATTATATATTATTATTATTAAAATTATTAAAAATTATTATTATTATCATCATCATCATCATCATCATCATCATCATCATCATCATCATTTTATTTCCTTTAGTTTCTGGTGTGTACTCATTTCTTTCCGGGTCGCGACCAGAGACCTAAGTTTAGAAATAACATCATGACATTTTCCACTGGGCAGTTTTGAAAAGAAATCGCACATATTTTACATAGATAAAGCTCTTTGTAAGGTGTGGGCTGTACTTGTGAGTACAATTGTTTGTATTTCTTTCAGGCAGGGGCTGCCAGGGATTCTTTCAATGAGTCTATTGGAATCTTTTCCAATCAATCCGAGGGCTCCAACTACAGCTGGAATTGTTGTGGTTCTCATGTGCCACATTTTTGAGATTTCGATTTCAAGGTCCTTGTATTTTGATAGTTTTTTTGAAAATCTTCAAAGAAAAATTGCAGTCTGCAGGGGCAGCCATGTCAATAAGGAGGCACTTGTTGTCTTTGATGTCTCTAATCACGTTGTCAGGGCGATTAGCTTTGATTGTTCTGTCTGTGTGTATTGTAAAGTGTCATAAAATTGTTACAGGTTCCTTCTCCGTAACCGGGTCTGGGTAGTGTTCATACTAATTTCTTGCAGTTTCCTTTCCGTAAAAGTTGCAAATTTTCCAGTGCAGATATTGGCCCACTCTGTCATGTTGGGTTTTATATTCAGTGGGTGCCATTATCGTACAACCTGTGGAACTCCCTTCCTTATTCTTGTTTCCCTGACAAATACAATCTCCAACTATTTAAGTGTAACGTCAATCGACATCTCCAGTTGCCTTGATCTATCCACTTCCCTTCTTCACATCCTTTCACCTTTCATTCCTATCTGCTCTCGCTCCAAATCTTCTGTAACCCCCTTGCCTTGATCGATCCACTATCTTTCTCCACATCCTCTCCTTTACCACTCCTATCTGCTCTTCCTCCAAACCTTCTATAACCCCTTGCGTGCTAGTGGCTTCCAGCCTTGCTTCGGGTGATAAGCTTAAAAAAAAAAAAAAAATGATGGTCAATTGTTTCTATATATTTATCACAGAATCTGCATTTTGGACACAATTTTTCAATATGCGTGCTCTGTAATTTCTAGTTAGCTTATTATTATTATTATTATTATTATTATTATTATTATTATTATTAAAATTATTAAAAATTTAAAATTATTTTAAAATTATTATTATTATTTTTTTATCTGTTATATAATTATTTGTTCTTTTATTCACAGATATAAATAAAACAAACTATGTTTTTGATGTTTATTTTTTTAATAATATGATAAATAATAAATATTTAATTACACTTGGCTGGCATATTTTTATAAACTTGTAAATATAAAATTATTCTTGTAAATAAACAATCTAATAAATAATGTACAAAAATTAATTTTTCGAAATTTTATAAAATTAAATAAGTGTGTGTGTGTGTGTGTGGGGGGGGTAACGGATCTAAATTATTGCTATTAGTTAATTAGTAATTAATTAGTGTTATTACTAAGATTTTCAATAAAAAGAAACATTTATAAAATAATTTCTTTCATTTTTGAATGAGTCCTGAAAGTTTAATTAAAATCCGACATCTATTTGGTTTTTGCACGAATTTGCAAATCAATATGTTTTTCACAGAAAAAAAAAGACGCTAAAATTTCCGATACTAAAGTTCGGTTCCCACGCTGAAGCAAGAAAAACAAGATTTTAATCTAAATTTTGAACGTTCTAAAAAAGGATCACAAAATTAATTTAATGATCGAAAAATTCTTTGCTCTTTCCTCTTAATGATAACATGAAGATTTTGACGATAAAAAAACCTTGTTTTTATTACATTTGGGACATTTTTTCATCTTGGCATGCTTATTTTCAGCGAATCAGTGTTGGTACTTATATTAGTTACATAAATAATACCATTAAGATATAATATAATTGATGAGCGGGAAAGGCCGGGATCATATTGTCATTATTGAGATTTGAATATTGTTTAACCAGTCTTCTCTGTTTCTTTTGACTGTCGTCATCGTCGTCGTCGTTGTTATTGTTATTATTATTATTATTATTATTATTATTATTATCATTATTATTATTATCATTATTATTATTATTATTGTTGCTGTTGTTGTTGTTGTTGCTATTATTCGTTTCCTCCTCTGTGTTGAGATTGTTTATTAGCGTTAAATTTATTTGGCGTTGGGTTGGCCATGCCAAGCTGGTACGTCTGAAGCAGGCGATTCCTCTCTCCTCCCAGGCTGGGCCTTTCAGCCTCAATCAACTGACACCCACCCCGGCCAAAGTTATGCCACTACCCCTCCCCCCACGCCCCCATTCAAAACCCCTTCACCATTCCGGATGCTTTGCTGTTTTATTTGTCACTGGACGCCAGTCGATAGCGTTGTCCAATAACATGTAATCGCAAAAGCCATCAATGTCTATGGCTTTCTGCAAAACGTCGACATCTTCTCCCGTGGGGAATCGTCCGTGTCTATTCAATGGAGGTGTGGCAGAGATAGGTTCTGGCAGACGGTTTGTTTACATATGCCCCAGGGACAGTGGGCATGTGTCAGGCAAGAAAAATGAAAAAGAAAGAAAGCGAGCAAGAAAGAAAGAAAGAAAGAAAGAAAGGAAAAGAGTAGAATTGTAAAAATAAAAAAAATAAAAAAAGGAAGTATAAGAAATAAAAATGAGAGAAGAAGTGCTGGAAAGAAAGAAAAAAGAAAGAAAAAGGAAAAATTGTAAAAGACGAGACAAAAGGAGCTAAAAAGAAAGAAAGAATGAAAAAACGACAGGGATAGGATACAAAGAAATATTAAACAACGAAAAAGGGGAAAGAGATACATAAAAAAAAGATAGTAAGGAAAAAGTTCAAATGAAAGCGAAAAAAATGAAAGAAAGAAAAAGAAAGAAAGAATGAAAGAAAGAAAGAACGAAAAAGATAGATATGAAGAAGTAAAATTGCAAAAGAAGAAGGACGAAGTTTTGAAATAAATAAAGATGGACAGGAAGAAATAAGAACGAAAAACAAAAAAAAGGGAAGAAAAAAGCAAGAAAAGAAGAAAAAAATGGGAAAGAAGAAATGGGAAGGAAGACGTAAAATTGCAAAAGAAGATGGAGAAAGTAAAAATGAAAACGAAAAATGGGATATAAGAAAGAAAGAAAGAAAGAAAGAAAGAAAGAAAGAAAGAAAGAAAAAGAAGAAAAGAGTAGAAAAGGGAAAATTGGAGAAGAGGAGGTGGAAAGGAAGAATGGGAACAAAGAGAAGAGAAAGAGAGGGAGGGAGAGACTCGGAGAAAATGTCTGATCCAATTGCGTTGAAATCAAATCCTTAGGACAGCGAAATAGGAAAACGGTTTCTTTTGAGCAAAGGATATTAGTTAGGATTAGGATAAAATATAGAGGATGGGATATAATTGGTTGAGTGGTTTAGGGCTAGGGTTAAATACAACTGTGTGTGTGTGTGTGTGTGTGTGTGTGTGCGTGTGCGCCCGCGCCGCGCGTGTGTGTGTCAGAGAGAAAACAAAGTGGAGAGATAACAGGTGGATGAGAAAAAAAGACTGTGGTTTAAAAGAAAGGAAACAATAATCTGACAGAAAGAGACAGAGAGAGAGAAAGAAAGAGAGAGAGGGGGAGAGAGAGAAATAAAAAAGAATGAGAGAGAGAGAAAGAAAGAGAGAGAGAAAGAGATGAGAGAAAGAAAGAGAAAGAAAAAGAGAGAGAGAGAAAATGAGAGAGAGAGAGAAAGAGATGGGGGAGAGAGAAAGAAAGAGAGAGAAAGAAAGAAAAGATGGAGAGAAAGAAAGCGAGAGAAAGAAAAAGAAAGAGTGAGTGAAAGAAAGAGAGAAAGCGATAGAGTGAAAGAAAGAGATAGAGAGAAAGAAAGAAAGAAAGAGAAAGAATGACAGAGAAAATGAAAGAGAGAGAGGGAAAGAAAAAAGAAAGGAAAAGAAAGAGATAGAGAGTGAAAGAAAGAAAGAGATAGAGTGAAAAAGAGATGGAGAGAAAGAAAGAGAAAGAAGAAGAGAGAGAGAAAATGAGACAGTGAGAAAGAGATGGGGAGAGAGAAAGAAAGAGAGAGAAAGAAAGAAAAGATGGAGAGAAAGAAAGCGAGAGAAAGGAAAAGAAAGAGAGTGAAAGAAAGAGAGAAAGCGATAGAGAGAAAGAAAGAGATAGAGAGAAAGAAAGAAAGAAAAAGACAGAATGACAGAGAAAATGAAAGAGAGAGAGGGGGAAAGAAAAAAGCGAGAGAAAGGAAGAGATAGAGAGTGAAAGAGAGAGAGAGAGAGAGAGAGAGAGAGAGAGAGAGAAGATAGAGATTTTTTCATTTTCCTTCGAGGGCTAATAAAATAATAAACGTCTTTTACTGGTACGTGCTAATACTCTTGGGGAAGGTATGAAACAACTGTTCTTCCCCCAGCTATGGGTAAATAGTAGGACAGAATCGGTTCTATAGCCTTGGGTGGCAACCAGTCTATGAGAAAGAAAACGCGCTATGTAGCTCTGGCGAGGTACATACAATAAGGAAAGGATCGTTCGCATTGACTCGATGATTCCGACTACAGTCGACATTTCTGGTTTTTTTTTACTGATACTATCTAAAAAAACCTAAAGTGCCTTCACTTTCGCACTAATGACCTTGCAAAACAATGAATGTGTCTCACCACTCCCCAGCTATGGGTTATATAAAAATGTAGATTGGACTCGCTAACTTTGGGTGCCAACAAATCTAAAAGAAGGAAAAACTCTTAATTCTAAACTATGGAGACAGCAAAGAGGAAACCACTCCATTATATTTCTCAAGAAGTCATGACAGTTTACACATAATAAAGGAAACTGTGGAGAGCCATGACCGCCTATGTTCTGAAAGGAGAAAGACAGCTCTAAATTCAAAACCGTAAAGAAACAAACTGAAAATCTCTCCACCGTCTTTCCCAAGAAGTGCTGACAATTCACAGATAATGAAGAAAATGAAACTGTGGGGAGCCATGATTACCTACGTTCCGGGGGTAGAACACATGTTCTGAAATCAAAACCATCCCATTTATCTTTATCAAGAAGTCATGGCAACTCACACAAAGAAAGGAAAATGTGGAGAGCCATGATTCTTTCTGTTCCGCAGGTAGAAAACCTACTCTGGAGCTGGCAATAGAAAACCTCGCCATTATCTTTCTCAAAAAGTCATGATAATTCAGAAATTGAATCGATTGCAATCCAATATCGCCTACGCCCTAAAGGAAGGGAGATAACTCTGAAATTAGATGGTCAATACACGAGGAGGCTGCATGTAGCTTTAAATCTATCCTGGAGACCGCAGAAAAATAAAAATCATCTCTGCTGTTAACTCTTTTCCATCTTACAGGTCATTCGAGAAAGAACACAATTTGCAGGACGTTCTTGAAGAAATAAGGGTATGCTGAATAGCAAGGTGCTTCTTTGAGCGCCAAAACATTGATGCGCTTATATAGGTTGTTCTTTCAAAACATCTATCGAACAGTTCCGTGCAGATACCGGATGCAAACCAGAAGATAAGTTTGCCTATTCGTCCACATTCCTTCCTGGTCTTTTGTACAGGAGTAGGAGGTTATCCCTTGAATCTTGTTTAATCTAAAGTCTTTTCATTCTCTTTCCCTCCCAGTAGCGCCCACCATTGCGTCTTAGGGGCATTATCGCCTTTCTTGGGGGTGAACTGATAAAGAAAAAAAACAGCCAGGCGCAATGAATGCCCGTATAGATGGAAGATAAAGCGACAGGATTATCCGTGCAACTAGCACGTTGAGAGAGAGAGAGAGAGAGAGAGAGAGAGCGATACAGAGAGACAAAGAGAGAGAGGAAGATAGAGCGACAGAGAGAGAAAGAGGTAGCGAGAGAGAGAGAGACGGAGAGAGAGAAAGACAGAGACAGAATGAGAGAGAGAGAGTAAGAGAGAAACAGAATGAGAGAGCGTGAGAGAGACCGAGAGAAAGAGAGAAAGATATAGCGAGAGAGAGAAAGAGAAAGACAGACTGAGGGAAAGAGAGAGCTAAAGAGAGAGAGAGAGAGAGAGAGAGTGAGAATGAGGAAGCGAGAAAGAGAGATAAAGAGAGAGCGAGAGAGAGATAAAGAGAGAGTGAGAGAAATTGAGAGCGAGAGAGAAAGTGATAAAGAGAGAGAGAGAGTCTGCTTAAATAGGTTATAAAGACTGGCTTCAATGATAAAATATCTGTCTGCTACAAGTTGACAGAGTGTGATGGCTTCTCTCTGCAACTGTCCGTTCTTATTCAATAAATACAGAGAAGGGATTTGTTCAAGTGATGAGCTATCCACTCTTTTCTTTTTAAAGAATGGACTTTTGATTAAAAGAGGAAGTAGTTTATTAAGCTGAAAATCTATTGAAAGTGCCCTACTTTCCGACCTCTCTACTGAATATATTGAAGGTGCACTAAATTTGGAACCCTCTAATAAATGTATTGAAATTGTAGTACTATCCGAACTTATATTAAAAGTATTGAAAGTGAACTACATACGTAATTGTCTACTGAGCGTATTGAAAGTGCACTACTTTCGGAACAATCAACTAAATGTATTGAATGCGCACTGTTTTCGGAATAATCAACTATTAATATAGAATGTGCACAACTTTCGGAACAATCAACTAAATGTATTGAATGTGCACTGATTTCGGAACAATCAACTAAATATATAGAATGTGCACAACTTTCGGAACAATCAACTAAATGTATTGAATGTGCACTGATTTCGGAACAATCAACTAAATATATAGAATGTGCACAACTTTCGGAACAATCAACTAAATGTATTGAATGTGCACTGTTTTCGGAACAATCAACTAAATGTATTGAATGTGCACTACTTTCGGAATACTCCACTAAATGTATTGTAACTGTATTATTATTGTATATTAATAAAATTAATATAGTGTAAAGATGGGAAAATATAAATTAGTATGAGTTATACATTCAACATTTGAAGAGTTAGAGAAACAAAGTAGCTAATTAAGGAAAACCTATATTATGGAATATAATATATTAATATATATTTTAACCTCACATAATCTAGCAACCGTGAATCTGAGCTCAACAAAAATCGTTCCCTGCGCTTAACCTTTATAGGGCTTTTGAACGAGCGATGAGTCATTGAAAACGGTCTAGTGGGAGCGGAGGAGTTGCTTGGACACACACAAGTACAAACACACGTATACTCTACTATATATATATATATATATATATATATATATATATATATAGTCGGTTCACTGTGTCAAGCGAGACAATCTTTCTCTCCGGAATCTATCCTACATATCTATGTCTACCATTTGTCCATGTTTAATATATTGCTCCCACAGATGGGTCCGATGACCCTGAATTTTACCTTGGGCTCCTTGATAAGATCCAAAGAAGAATATATATATATATATATATATATATATATATATATATATATATATATATATATATATATATCACTGTGTGTTTATCTGAATCTAAAAATAAACACGCTAAAATTCACCTTCATCCTGTACCGTACGCTGACGAATTAGTGGGAGAAGTTCGGACTGACGCAAATTCAGTCGGGTTTCGATCCTAGCTAGAAGCAACCGGACGTCTAGCCACATTGATGAGCTGTGAAACAGCGAAACAGTCTGTCTGTGGATGACAAAACTATTAGCTCCTGAAAAATTAATTTCGGTTGAGCCCTCTGGTTTGAGGTGTGGATTTGTAAACAGTGACTATTTAAGCTAATACTGCACGACTCTTCGACAGAATTGAGTCACTGTCAGTCACTGTGTGTTTATCTGAACCTAAAAATAAAAACACGCTAAAATTCACCTTCATCCCGTACCGTACGCTGACGGCTTAGTGGAAGAAGTTCGGACTGACGCAAATTCAGTCGCTAGAGGCAACCGGACGTCTAGCCACACTGATGAGCTGTGAAACAGCGAAACAGCGAAACAGTCTGTCCGTGGATGACAAAAACAAATATATATATATATATATATATATATATATATATATATATATATATATATATATATATATATAATTGAATTCAGGCCAAGAAAGAGAGTAAAGGTCACTAAGACAAAAGGGGTTGCAGGGTGTGGAAGAATTAGAAAGCAGAAACATTACTATGGAACAAGAGTAAAAGAAGAAGAATCAGGAGATTGAGATTGATATTGCATTTAAACTTTAGAAGACTAAAGCTGACTGGAAGGAATAGAGCCGGAAGAGAGTTCCACAAGCGAGAAAACGTTTGCATAAAACTTACGGTCACATCTAGTCTACTCAACTGTAAAATGATGAGACCTCGCTGACAGTATAGCACTGCGCTTAAATTCATAAAGTCTAGGAACCATAGAGAAGAGTTCATTCAAAAAATTACCATGAAATTCTTTATAGAAAATGCCCAGAGAGGCAACCTTACGGCGATGGGCAAGTGACTGAAGCCGAACCGCTAGTTCAGGACCAATAATATTGCTGATTCTTCTTTGGATCTTATCAAGGAGCGCAAGGTAAATAGCAGGGTCACCGGACCATCTGTGGCAGCAATATTTTAAGCATGGACGAATGGTAGACTTATAGATATGTAGGATAGATACCGAGAAGAAAGATTGTTCCGCTCGACACAGTGAACCGACTTTCTTAGGCAGCTGATTTAGCAATGGATTCAATACAGTTTAGCCATGGTAATGACTTTTCCATAAAGACTTGGAAACATTTATGTTGGAAAATGTTCATATAAATTAACTGGTCACATGAAAATAAAAATTTCAACATCAGACTGGTTTTCACATTCCTTATATATATATATATATATATATATATATATATATATATATATATATATATAATAAAAAGACTTAAACACTAATATTCCATGGTCATAATTTATTCCATTGGAATCGTAAGAACGATCCAATTCATCAGACCTACAGATTCAGAAAAGAAAAGGTTTTCTTTTTTGAATCTGTAGGTCTGATGAATTGGATCATTCTTACGATTCCCATGGAATAAATTATGACCATGGAATATTAGTGTTTAAGCCTTTTTATTATATCCTTACTCTGTCCTGGACATCGAGTTCTACCTGGATCATATCCTCTTGGAATTATTTTTATACATATATGTATGTGTATATATAATTGCATATGTATGTGTATATTCACCACTAATATTGCCCCCCTCTCTCTCTCTCTCTCTCTCTCTCTCTCTATATATATATATATATATATATATATATATATGTGTGTGTGTGCGCGCGCGCGCGCGCGTGTGTGTGTGTGTGTGTGTGTGTGTAATAATAACTTACAAGCTACAAAATACCATCTCCTGTGTGGGTTGCTTACTTTTCTTATAAGGAAACATTAAGCATTCATACCCGGATACCTGTTTAAATTTATAAAATCTTCATACCCCGGATTCCATTTACAAAGTCCAATCAAGATGTATCGAGAGGACGGTGAATAATTTTAAAAACAGAAGGAACAGTAGAGAGGGAAATTGTATCAGAAGATCACAACATCAAAAGGAATCATTATTTCAACTCAGATCTATATACATTCTCATTGTTTAAAGTAGAACCCAACAATTTTATAAAAATGTGAAACAGTTCTCTCACAAGACGCTATTTGGAGAACTATCGAAGATTTCACG
This sequence comes from Acanthosepion esculentum, assembly GCA_964036315.1. Taxonomy (NCBI): domain Eukaryota; kingdom Metazoa; phylum Mollusca; class Cephalopoda; order Sepiida; family Sepiidae; genus Acanthosepion; species Acanthosepion esculentum. The sequence goes on from OZ038507.1 coordinate 56,857,825, forward strand.
TATGCACCCGAGGAAAACAAAACCTTTGCAACTTACTTCCGAAGGTACGAAGATCTATATGAATTTGACTGCAAAAATTGGTCAGACGCAAGAAAAGTACGTCTATTAAGAAAATTAGGCACATGCGAATATACCAAATTCGTAGATTACATCATGCCGAGGAAAACAAGTGATTTCAAAGAAACCATAAAACTGTGAACAGAACTCTTCAGCCCTAATACCTCACTATTCCACAAAAGTTGGAAATGTTTGAACCTAACAAAAAAGGACAGCGAAGATTACATAACTTTCGCTTCCATTGCAAACAAATATTGTGATGACTTTAAGTTATCGGAACTCAGCGCGGACAATTTTAAGTGTTTAATATACGTCCAAGGCCTGGTTTCAACCAAAGACGCGGAAATTAGACGCGGAATCCTTACCAAATTGGAGAGTGAAAAAGATTTGACACTTCACAAACTGACCGAAGACTGCCAGAGATGCATCAGTGTAAAGAAAGACTCAAAAGATATAGATGATGGCATCGCGCATATACGTAAAGTACGAAGACAAATCAACTTTCCTTATTCAGAAACAAACCAAACCAATTTCCCCTCCTCAAAAACAGGTAAAACAAAATTTTCTACTTCAAAAAGTCAATATCAGAAAAACTACCATCCAGTCCATGCTATCGCTGTGGGACTTGGCATTGGTATAAAAACTGTCCATACCGTTTTAAAACTTGTCTATCATGCAAAAAAAAAATAGGACATAAAAGTTCTCATTGTTGGACTAGAAGAGAAAGCAAAAGCAGAATAAGAATCACGAGGACTGACCAAGCGGATGAGACTAACATAAGGAAATACGTACAAGTAGAAATGCAAAACAGAAAAGTCAGACTACAGTTGGATTCCGGCTTGGACTTAACTATTATTAACGTCCAAACATGGATAAAACTGAACAAACCTGCCATGTTAAAAACGGATAAAATTGCGACGTCCGTAACGGGGAGAAAAATAAAATTTGAGGGTGAAGTGATTACAAATGTGACATTTAATGGAATGACGAAAAAATTAAAAATGTACGTGTTAAGAAATACAGAAAACTTATTCGGAACGCACTGGATGCAAAAATTCGAACTGTGGGATTTACGTATAAGTATGTACTGCCAAAATGTAAAAAGTTTATCAACCGAGGCAGACAAATTGAAAGAGAAACTAAAAGAGAGTTTCACCGAAGAATTTTCAGCAGGTCTCGGAAGATGTAAAAAAAATGGCAGCAAATATAAAAATAAAAGAAAACGTTCAGCCTATCTTCAAGAAAAAAAAGGAGCGTGCCATTTGCGTCAATAGAAAAAATAGATCAAGAATTGGTTAGGCTCGAAAACACTGGCATATTGACAAAAGTAGAATACAGTCAATGGGCCACACCTACGGTTTACGTAAAAAAGAAATCAGGAGAGATTCGAGTATGCGCTAATTTCTCAACGGGTTTGAACGCAGCGATAAAAGATTACCACTATCCTCTACCCAGTCCAGAAGAAGTATTCACTAAATTAAATGGCGGAAATTTTTTTTTCAAAAATAGATTTAAGTGAAGCGTACCAAAAGATTCCAGTCGATGAGGAAAGTTCAAAATTACTGTGCATAAACACACACATAGGATTGTACAAATACCAAAGATTACCATTTGGGATTAATGTCGCGCCGGCTATACTCCAACAGACAATGGATACTATGCTCGTCGGACTAGAGTACACGATTGCATACATGTATGACGTATTGATAAATAGCGAAGGTGTTGAACAACACTGGGAACACGTACAAGAGGTGTTTAAGCGAATACAAAGCTATGGGTTCAAGGTAAAGGAAATGCGATTTTTTCATGAAGGAAATTAAATACCTGGGCCATATCATCGATCCAGAAGGAAGACGACCAGACCCTGAAAGGGAAACGGCAAAAAAAAAAATGCTGGTTCCAAAGAACATAACAGAATTACAAAGTTTTCTAGGCTTAGTGTGTTACTACCAGGAATTCATTCCTCACATGCATAAACTTCGCGCACCACTGAACGAACTTCTGGAGAAAGAAAAAGTTTGGCAGTGGACAGATGAATGCCAGAAAACGTTTAACAAAATAATTAAGACGTTAACTTCGGATTTATTTTTGGCACACTACGATCCTAAATTAGAAATAATTGTAGCAAGTGACGCGAGCGCCTATGGAGTCGGGGCGTGTATACTGCATAAAATGCCGGATGGGACAATAAAACCCATCGCACATGCTTCTTGAACCTGACTACCAGCGGAGAAAAATTACTCACAAATAGAGAAAGAAGATTCCTGGAATTATTTTCGCAGTCACAAGATTTCATAGGTATATCTATGGTAGATGTTTTACTCTACAGACGGATCACAAGCCGTTACTAAGAATATTTCGTTCGAAAAAAGGTCTACCGGTTTACACTGCCAATAGGTTACTAAGATGTGGTACAATTTTTCTGAACTACAATTTCAGATTGGAGTATCTACCAACGAAAAAAATCGGGCTTGCGTATGGTCTGTCGAGACTTATACCAACGAAAACAGAGCCATTGGAAGATTCTGTAATCGCAGCCCTACGACATGAAGAAGATATCAGGACAGTACTATGTTGTACAGTTCGAAACCTCCCCGTCACACTACAAGACATAAAAAATGAAGCAATAAATGATGAATTCATAAAAGAAAACAAAAGCAAAAACAGCAGAAAAAAATAAGCAAATATCGGACAGCTTTTCTTTATGCGGTAATGTGCTACTTTATAACGAAAGGGTAGTAATTCCCAAAACACTAGAAAAGCGAATCCTAAAGGATTTCCACAGGAGCCATCCAGGAAAAATAGAATGAAACCGCTGATGCGAAGCTATGTATATTGGAAAAACATGCACCAGGATATTACTCAGATGGTGGAAAAATGCAAGGGTTGTTCCTTAGCAGCCAAAGCATCACCAATCATGCATAAGTCATGGCCAGAGACAGATCGTCCGTGGTCAAGAATACACGCAGATTATGCAGGTCCAATTGATGGTTTCTAGTGAATAGTTATAGTAAATGGCCGGAGGTGTTTCGTTGCAAAAATCCTACTTCGGAAACTACCATAAATTGCCTCCACGAGCTCTTAGCTCGGTTTGGAGTAGTGGATTGCCTAGTCACAGATAATGGAACGCAATTCACATCAGCGGACTTCCAAGAGTTTTGCGAAATTTATTAAGTCAAACATATAAAATCCCCGGCATATCACCCAAAATCAAATGGGCAAGCGGAGAGATTTGTTGATACACCCAAAAGAGCGTTACGAAAAGCATATGATGTGCCTACGGCAAAAGCATTACAACAATTTCTACAATATCTTCGCCAAATAATGCTACGCCATCGCCATTAACACCCGCAGAAGTGATGTTCGCTAGAAAAATCATATCAGTATTTGATAAATTGCTACCAAGTCAAACGAAGCAAATAACACAGTCGTGCGTACCAAAAAGAAAATTCCACCCAAGAGAAAAAGTTTTTTTAAAGTATATAAAAATAATACATCTTACTGGAAGCAAGGTACAATTGAAAAGAGAATCGAGAATATGGTTTACATAGTACAGGGACACAAATTCTCACATAGAAGACACGTAAACCAAATAAGGAAGTGACTGTTATAGGATGCTAACGGTCCACCTCAGGAAGAAGTGATGGATACGGTTTTCAATACATTTGATATAAAAAGGCCGCAGACAATGCCAGAACCATGAAGATCGTCCAGAAAAGTTCACAGAACCTTTGGAAATAGATCCAAAGAAAAAAAAATTAAAAACGCCTGCTACGCAAAAGCTTCGGAAGGGGGGTGTTAAGGAAACTTACCCATAATAATAATGGACTATTCCGGACATGATAAATACTGCGCCTCAAGAGGGAGCAGAGAGGATTATTGTAAGAACATTGGAATAGTGATACTTGTCGAGACAACATAGTTCACTCTAACCAAATCTGATAGTCATTACTAATACTTCTATTTCTTTGTATATATTTCTGTTTGTAATATATCTGTGTTATTCCATACCTGTGTTCGAGTTATTCTTCATTGGTTCTACCTTGGATCATCACCATGGTACAAGGAACTTAGACCATAACACCAAGAATCTCTAAATATATAGCAGGAGCACCAGACCATATGTGGCAGCAATATTCTAAGCATGAACGAGTGGTAGACTTATAAATGTGTAAGATAGATTCTTCTTTGGATTTTATCAAGAATCTCTAAATATATAGCAGGAGCACCAGACCATATGTGGCAGCAATATTCTAAGCATGGACGAGTGGTAGGCTTATATTCCGGGCCAGTCTATAGTACTTTGATTTGCTCACTGGTAAGTCTTGCCAGTGTGTTCGTGAAGCGTTACAATTTTCGAACGTTTCCTTGGAGTAATGTACATCGTAGACAATGGCTGTAGGACAACTAATCAACAGTCGTGGCAATAGTTTCTGAGCGGGATGAAAATCTGATGCAATCACGGAATACGCAATATTTTTCAAGGCCAAACAAATTTCATCATACACTCCTAAAACAGATTCATGTTACTGCATACCACTGCAAATGACCTAACCTGAAAAGATAGAAATCGATTACATCCTGTCATTCCAGTGGGCCTAAAACTGACTTTATCGAGGAAGAAAAGAAACTAAAGTGGTTGTTTCAAATAATTTGGACAAGGGTGTAGATTCTGGAGAGAAAAATTGTCTCGCGCCACACAGTGAACCAACTTTCTTATCAGCTGACCTACCAATGGATTCAATATAGTCTTTCCACTTCATGTCAGCTGAGAACGTTAGTCCCAGAAGGTGCAACGAGGCACCCTCCCGGAGGTTAGCATCAGCCATGCGAGTAGAAGGAAGAGAGGGGTCTTTCCGATGAGTAATGGAGAGAAGTTTAGTGTGGGAGGCGTTAAAATTAATAAGCCATCTTTTGCCCCGGTTAACAACGGATTTGAGGTCGTTTTGGACATAGGCTGCCATTTTGACCTTGTCGAACTGATCAGACTTAATATCGAAGCAGAAGTAAATGGTCGTGAAATCAGCGTAGATACTACTACTACTAATAATAATATTAATAATAATAATGATAATAATAATAATGTAATGACAATTATGATGGTTAGGTATGTAAATGTCGACATTGTAAGCATTCGTAATGAATAAGAAAGACAAAAATGATTTCTGTAGAAAAAACCAAAAGCACAAACATTAATTTGGTTGAGGCTAACAAAAATGAAAACATCTGGTCATGTGTGGTTTCAAGTGTACGTGCGTGTGTGTGTGTGTGTTTGTGTGTCTGTGTGTGTGTGTGTGTGTGCATGTGCGTGCGCGCGCTTGTATGTGTGTGTGTTTAAGCGAGAGATGAGCCGAGGGTGAATGAAGAATGCATATCGTCAGTACGAGAGAGGATAGCAAAAAGAGAATGTGTACTAGTATAGAAGGGAAAGGAAAGGAATAACTGAAAATGAAACACAAAGAGTTAATGAGAAAGAGAAAAAGAGAAATAGAGAGAGAGAAAGAAAGAAAGAGATATAGAGAGAAATAGAGAGAAATAGATACAGATAGAGAGACAACAAGAGAGAGAGAGAGATATAGAGAAAGATAGAGAAAGAGAGCCAGACAGAGAGAAAGACACAGATAGAGAAATATATATAGAAGGAAAGAGAGAACGATATATATATATATATATATATATATATATATATATATATATATAAGCTAAATGTTGTAACCTAGGGAAGGTTACAGAATAGAATAATCAACGAAGGTAATACTTAGAACACGAACAACACATATAAGATTCGCCAGCGGCGCGTAGAAAAAGTAGTCAACTGCTAGAAGTGAATCAAGCGAATTCCACAATGAATCTCCAACTGCAGGGTATCTACCAACCGCGTCACACGGTCAGATGTGGCACTAATCCAAATTTAATGTGGGGTATCCGTAGGCTCGTAGGCTCGGCCAACAATTCCCCGTATAACCCGTATAAAACGGGGCCGGGTAGCTGTTTCCGAGACGAGATTTTGTCCTGCGACATAGCCTCGTCTGGGCATCTTCTCTGCTCGGTGTCAGAGTTTGACCAGTACAACTGGAGACGAATCTCCAACTGCAGACCAACATACAGTATTTACTACTGTATTTATGTGAATGGAGACATACCCATTATCGTACGTAGGAATGCTACAACACTATATATAGCGAGAGAAAGAGATAGATAGATAGATAGATAGATAGACACACGCACACACGCACACACACACATATATATATATGTATTATTTATTTTTTAATCATTTCACCCCAGGCAAGGGGTTACAGAGAGTGAGAGTTAAGTAAAGAAGGGAGTTTGAGGGAAGGATAGACAGAAGGAGGGGGATCAAGATCAAGATCAAATCCTTTTCGACCAGGTTAGTTTTGACAGCGATGTTGGATTTACTATTGAGGCAGGAGTAAATAGTAGTGTCGTCTGCGTAGACGCCTACTTGAGAACTGATGGTATCAGGAAGATAAGATCATTGATGAAGATCAGAAGTGTAGGACCCAGGAGAGAGCCTAGAGAGAGAGAGAGAGAGAGAGAGAGAGAGAGAGAGAGAGAGAGAGAGAGAGAGAGTTTAATTGGCTAGATGTAACCGTAAATTGTATTCCAAGAGGTTCTTTTCTTGCACTTCTCACCTGTGGATTTCAGGCTTCTCTGCCACTTCCAATCTTCAAAAATATAAATGCAAACTCAATCGCCATCTTCTGGCTTCTTTTCTCTTCACGAAAACCTTCTAACTCCCTTTCACACCCAATAACCAATTTGCATCTTAGTGGCATTATGGCCTTGCTTGGGTTGAAATGATTAGATAAACAGGAAATGAGAGGAGGAAAAGATAAGAGTAAAAGAGAGAGGGGGGAGAATGGGAGTGAGAGAGAGAGAGAGGAGAAATTAAATGCATGTTAGACGGAATAATTGAGGAAGAGGATGAAAAGAAAAAGAGACTGAGAGAGAGAGAGAGAGAGAGAGAGAGAGAGAGAGAACGATGAAGAAGAGACTTGAAGCAACAGAAATGTGGTTCTACAGAAGGATGCTGAGAATACCATGGACCGAACATGTGAGCAACGACAAAGTTTTAGAGAAAATGGAAACAAAAAGGACACTTATACTTAACATCGGGAAGAGAGAATACCATGGATGGAACATGAAGAAGAGAATTGAAGCAACAGAAATGTGGTTCTACAGAAGCATGCTGAGGATAGCATGGACCGAACATGTGAGCAACGATGAAGTTCCAGAGATAATGGAAACAAAAAGGAGATATACTTAATATCATGTAAGTATAAGTTTCTAGGACACATAATGAGGAAAGAGGGCTTGGAAAAATTGATACACACATCATAGATTGAAGGCAAATGGGACAGAAGAAAACAACGCATAACATAGGTTGGGGAGAGATAGCCAAAAGACAAAATTTATTAAGAGTTGCAAATGATAGGGAGGTGTAGATGATTGTCAACGTCCTGAAGAGACACGGCACAAAGAAGAAAAAGTGGCCGAAGTAGCAACGTCTTCCTCAGTGTCCCCTTTGGGTGGTGTTAAAGTTCAAATAGGAACTCGAGTTTCGAATCCAGATTTTCGAATCAAGAACGCTCTGCCCAGTGGGGATATTGGGCGCAACATAATCTTCCAATCGTTTTTTGATTCTTTTTCTATTCGATTCGACAAGTGTTCAGAAGTTATTCTATCGGAACAATGAGAGAGAAAGTGAAAGAGGAAGAGAATGAAAAAAGAGAGGAAGAGAAAAAGAGAGAGAAAGAAAAGAGTATTTAAGAAAGACTCGGTAAAAGAAAAATAAACAGCGAAAGACAGAAAAAAGAGAAAAAGAGAAAAAAAGATGAAGTGAAGAAAGAAGCAAAAAAAAAAAAAGAAAAGAGAGATCGAGAGAAAAATAAGAATGAATGAAAGTGAATGCACATGAAACAAAGAAAGAAAGGAGGAGGAAGTAAAAGGAATAAGTGACAAATGAAGTTTTTAAAAAAGAGAAAGAAAAAAGAAAAAGGAAGACAAAAGGAAAAGAAATGAGAGTGCACAGGAAAGAAAGAAAAAAAGAAAGAGAGAAAGAAAGAAAGAAAGAAAGAAAGAAAGAGAGAAAGAAGGGGGAAATAAAAAGAATAAAAATGACAAATGAAGATTTTTTAAAAAGAGAAAGAAAAAAGAAAAAAGAAGAGAAAAGTTAAGGAAATGAGAGTGCCAAAGAAAAAAAGAAAGAAAGAAAGAAGCAAAAGGAATATAAATGTAAAATGAAGATTTTAAAATAGAGAAAGAAAAAAAAAGAGAAAAGGAAAAGAAATGAGAGTGCACAAAAAGAATGAAAGAAAGAAAGAAGGAGGAAGTAAAAGGAATAAAAGTGAAAAATGAAGATTTTAAAAAGAGAAAGAAAAAAAGAAGAGAAAAGGAAAAGAAATGTGAGTGCCAAAGAAAGAAAGAAAGAAAGAAAGAAAGAAAGAAAGAAAAAAAAGGAATATAAATGAAAAATGAAGTTTTTAAAAAGAGAAAGAAAAAAGAAAAAGGAAGGGAAAAGGAAAAGAAGTGAGTGTGCACAAAAAGAATGAAAGAAAGAAAGAAGGAGGAAGTAAAAGGAATAAAAGTGAAAAATGAAGATTTTAAAAAGAGAAAGAAAAAAAGAAGAGAAAAGGAAAAGAAATGTGAGTGCCAAAGAAAGAAAGAAAGAAAGAAAGAAAGAAAGAAAGAAAGAAAGAAAGAAAAAAAAGGAATATAAATGAAAAATGAAGTTTTTAAAAAGAGAAAGAAAAAGAAAAAGGAAGGGAAAAGGGAAAGAAGTGAGTGTGCACAAGAAAGAAAGAAAGAAAGAAAGAAAGAAAGAAAGAGAGAAAGAAAGAAAGAAAGAAAGAAAGAAAGAGAGAAAGAAGGGGGAAATAAAAGGAATAAAAATGACAAATGAAGATTTTTTTAAAAGAGAAAGAAAAAAGAAAAAAGAAGAGAAAAGTTAAGGAAATGAGAGTGCCAAAGAAAAAAGAAAGAAAGAAAGAAGCAAAAGGAATATAAATGTAAAATGAAGATTTTAAAATAGAGAAAGAAAAAAAAAGAGAAAAGGAAAAGAAATGAGAGTGCACAAAAAGAATGAAAGAAAGAAAGAAGGAGGAAGTAAAAGGAATAAAAGTGAAAAATGAAGATTTTAAAAAGAGAAAGAAAAAAAGAAGAGAAAAGGAAAAGAAATGTGAGTGCCAAAGAAAGAAAGAAAGAAAGAAAGAAAGAAAGAAAGAAAAAAAAGGAATATAAATGAAAAATGAAGTTTTTAAAAAGAGAAAGAAAAAAGAAAAAGGAAGGGAAAAGGAAAAGAAGTGAGTGTGCACAAGAAAGAAAGAAAGAAAGAAAGAAAGAAAGAAAGAATGTGGAAGAGAAAAGAAAAAATAAGAATGCATGAAGGTAAATGCACATGAAAGGAAAAAAAGTAAAAGGAAAGAAAGAATGGATTAAAAAAGAAAAAAGAAAAAGAAAAGAGTAAGAGAAAGGAAAAGAAAGAAAGAATGGCCGAACTTGAATGCACATGAAAGAAAAAAGAAAGACAGAAAAAGGAAAAGAATTAAAAAACGAAAAAGAAGAAAAAGCCGTAGAGAAAGAAAAAGAGAAAAAAATGCATAAAAGAAAGAAAGAAAGAAAAAAAAGAAAAAGGAAAATAAAACTAAAAGAGAAAATGAAAAGTCATAATGGCTGAAGTTAATTGCACCTAAAATAAAAAAAGAAAAAGAATAAGAGAAAGAGAAAGAGAAAGAAAGAAAGAAAAAACCAGAGAAAATGAAAGAATTAAAAAAGAAAAGAATTTGGAAGAGAAAAGAAAAGGCTGATGTTAAATGCATATAAAAGAAAAAGACAAATTAAGAGGAAAGAAAGAAAAAAGAAAGTTGGGCAACTATAAATATATGTTGGTAAATCTAAAAGAAAGAAAAAAGGAAAGAATTCAGTAAGAAAAAAGAAAAGAGAAGAGAAGGAGGAAGAAAAAAGAAAGAAAGGAAGAAATAGAGAAAGAAAGAAAATAGAAAATGGAACGGGTTAAAAAAGAAAAAGAAGAGAAAGAGAAAGAAGAGTTGAAAAATTATGCAAGAAAGAAAGAAAGTAGGTAAGAAAAAAGAAAAATAGATTAAAAAAAAGAAAAAGAAAAAGAAAAGAGGGGGAGAAAGGAGAAGAAAGAAAGAATGGCTGAACTTGAATGCACATAAAAGAAAAAAGGAAGACAGAAAAAGGAAAAGAATTAAAAAACGATAAAGCGGAAGAGAAAGAAAAAGAGAAAAAAGAATCCGTGAAAGAAAGAAAGAAGGAAAGAAAGAAAAAGAAAGAAAGAAGGAAAAAAAGGAAAGGTATTGATTAAAAAAGAAAAATATGAGAAAGAAGAAGAGAAAAGAAAAGTCATGAGAATGGCTGAATTTAAATGCACATAAAAGAAAAAAATACGAAAAAAAAAGAAAGAAAGAATGAAAGAAACAAGGAAAGGAAGAAAGAAAGAAAAGAAAAAGTAGAATCGAAAAAGAAAGAATTACGAAAGAAAAGAATTAAGAATAGATGGAGAGAAAGAATGAATATATAATTGTAAACTCACAGAAAAAAAAGGAAATACTTTGAAATAAAAAAAGAAAAAGAAGAGGAAGAGAAAGAGAAAACGAATAAAGGTGAATACACATGATAGAAAGAACGATAGAAGAGAAAGAAAGAAGAAGAAAATAGATTAATCAATGAGTAAATGTCGTGAAAAACAAAACCCGATCAAAGATGGCTGCCAAGTACTCAGATCGGAATAATAACAACAATTGTGTGTCATTTTATTATTGTCCACCCAAGACAATGTTGGACTTTTTGATTGAAGGCGAATGTTTCTTACGAAAACAACAGACCCTTCTTTTGTCTTAATTATTCTTTTGTCGTTTGTTGTTCCGATCGGACAAAGAAATCAAGAATGTCTTCCAGGATCGAAACATGAATGTGCACTGATCTTTCTTAATTAAAATAGTGATTTCTCAACTCATATCTCTTATGCGATGTGTCCCTTCAGGACGTAGGCGATCATGAACCTCCACATCTTCATCTCACTTCTGGCTCTTAATAAGTTTTGTCTTTTTGTTATTTCTCCCAAACCCTGTTCTGTCGTCCATTTGATCAAGCCCATACACGGTGCTTTCCTCTGTCTATCTTGCCCTCTATTTATCTCTTGAGTATCAGATTTTCCAAGCCTTCCCTCCTCAATGCGTGCCCCATAAATGTCAAATGCCTCTTCCTGGTGTTAAGTATAAGTTGTCTTTTTGTTTCCATTCTCCAAAACCTCGTTGTTACTGACATGTTCAGCCCATGCTATCCTCAACATCTTTCCGTAGAACCACATTTATGCTGCTTCAGGTTTCTTCTTCATCTTTGAGAAGATTGTCCAGCATTAGCTACCATACAGGAGGACAGATGTTACGTAACAGTTCAGCACTCTTTTCTTCGTTTCCAACGAAAGTTTCCTGCCTCTTAATACTCTGCTTAGCTTTTGGAATGCGTCTTTGGCCATCCCAATACGTCTTCGGATCTCAGTGTCGCACTTTCCGTCCTCTGTTACAACACTTTCCGGATATTTAAATTTCTGTATTCGTTTGATTTTAGTATTCCAGATTTGTAATTTTCATTTTGGGTTCCTCCTTTTGCTGATAGTGTATAACGATAAACTACATCCGCGTCCTGGGTAAGACGATAAACTACGTCCAACAGCAAGGCCTCTGATCAGGAGGTTTTTAGAAATGTGGAACCACCTCTTAATTGCTTGTGTTCCCAGGTCCACTCTGACACGGGGTGGTAGCACCTGTTAGGGTCCAAACTATGGGCAAATATTTAACTCCAAAACTGGGTTTAAACCCCTTCAATATATCTTTTGACGAAAAATCATTACCTGCAATACATTTTTGTAAATAATTATTATCAGCCATACATTATTATCAGCAATAAATTTTTGAAGAAAAATCATATTACAAGTAATACATTTTTGTAAAAATATATTACCAGTAACGAATTTTTGAAAAAAAAAAAAAAAGATTACCAGCTATACAAATTTTTAAAGGACATATATTAACAGCAATAAAAAATTGTTCGCATTAAATAACCCATTGAAGTGTTGATATGTCGTAAAACAAACCAAACCAAACCAAATCCTTTTGCTGATAATCACGCATTCTGTCTTATGTTTTATCCTTAGTTCTTTCTTCTCGCTTTCCTTCGCTATCTTTTTCAGGAGCTTTTGTAGTTTCATTTCCGTGTTTGCTATCAGCACTGTGTCATATGCATATTTTATATTGTTAAGATTGTTGCGGAAAATAATGACTCCCGGTACGACTTCTAATTCTCTCAGAATTGTCTCGCTGTATAGGTTGTATATATCTGGTGAGAAGGCACATCCTTGTCTTACACCCCTAAATCTTTCGACAAGCAGACTCATCACCTATGTAGATCATCTTAAGACATTTGCTTAAGAAGTTATTCTTTTTTCTTTTGGAGTTAGCTCGATCTTGATGGTGTAATCCAATATCGTGTCACTGTGCCAGACTTATACATATAAAATCTCTGAAATCTGTCCAAGGTGGCCAACACTTTGCAGACGCAAAGATGGCCAACAATTTGCAGCTTTACAGGTAACAAATGCAAGATGATCGTGTTAATACTCACTTAAGGACAACCAAAGGCAGCCCTTTTCTTGGATATCAACTTATTTGCTACACTGGGTGTAACCGCAAAATTGTCCAATTATTAGATTACGGTTTGAACCGTTGTAGGATTAAATATATTTTAATGCAATTCTCTACTCTGACCATGATTAACAGAAGAATTGTAATGAAATCGATCATAAACCAAAATGACATGTTCATCATTAATTAATCATAGCTAAGGATCGGAAAATGTCTTAATATATATATATATATATATATATATATATATATATATATATATATATATATATATATATATATATATATATATATATATATATATATATATATATATATATATATATATATATATATATATATATATATATATATATATATATATATATATATATATATATATATATAAAGACATTTTTATGTTTATACGTTCTTTTTATAGGTACAAATATCTAAGTAAATGCTCTGTTTTATAATAAACAGTAAAATCGACCATGCTAACAATTTTCTGTGGCTCAATCGGTAAAGCACCTCAGGCCATATGACGGTTCCGTATAGGATACAGGTTCGATTCCTGTCGGAGGACGCATATTTTCTATGAAAATTTCTCGGACATTCAGGCCGGTAAATGTCGTTAATACTGTTTATTATAAACAGAGCATTTACTTAGATATTTGTATCTATAAAAAGAACGTTCGATCTTGATGCTGAGTCAAACGTGTGAGCAACAGCACATAGAAGAAGATTGGAACGGGAAATTGTGGAGAGTCATGATCGACTACGATCAAAAATGAGGACGGTGACTGATTATCTCAAAGCGAAACATGAATAAACAGGTGTTAATGTATAATGTGTGCATGACGCTACAGGCAAAAGCAATTAGAACAGAAAACACCAGCGAACACCTGAACGAAAGGAATAAAAAACGAAACGGTAGAATTTCTAATTAACGGCTTTCTTTTGAAGTTGTTACGTCTTCTTCATTTAAGTGTCGTTAGCCACGAAGCTAAGAGTTGCTAAATGAATACAAGGACGAAGACATTCTTATCATTGGTTAACCTATTCTGTTTTTTTTTTCTTCAGGTGTGGTATTTTTTCACGGTGGGGAAGCGTGGAAATTAGCATAAATTAACAATATTTACGTCCGGCTGTTCGATTCTACAAAAAATCTATTTAAACTAGAAATACCCATGAAAATTTCAGTTTTCCTATTGGAATTTTTTGATTAATCCGAAATCTTCAGTCAATGATTGAATAAGCTCATAGCGAGTTCTACGACAAACAAAATATATTTGTCTATATTTCTGAGATGAACTGTTTATGCGGTTCGGACTGTTGTCCTCATCTTTATGGTGATATTCACGAAGTTTCGGCTACTCTACAGCCCAGCCTTCTTCAGGATCTGTCTATATTTCTGAGATGAGCCATTGTAACTATTTATGCGGTTCGGACTGTTGTCCTCATCTTTATGGTGATATTCACGACGTTTCGGTTATTCTACACCTCGGCTTTCTTCAGGATCCGTCTATATTTCTGAGATGAGCTATTGTAACTATTTACACTGTTCAGACTGTTTTCCTCATCTTTATTGTCACATTCACGACGTTTCGGTTATTCTACAGCCTGGCCTTCTTCAGGATCCGTCTATATTTCTGAGATGAGCTATTGTAACTATTTATACGGTTCGAACTGTTGTCCTCATCTTCATTGTGATATTCACGAAGTTTCGGTTATTTTACAGCCTGGCCTTCTTCAGGATCCGTCTATATTTCTGAGATGAGCTATTGTAACCATTTACACTGTTCAGACTGTTTTCCTCATCTTTATTGTGATATTCATGACGTTTCGGCTATTCTACACCCCGGCCTTCTTCATGTGATATACGTTAGAATTTTTTTAGTCCATTGGGGTAGGTTGTTCTAGTTCCACGTGTCATACCTTTCCTGAATGTCTCACTTTCAGTTATTTCTCTTTATTAATATAACTCTCCAAGTTTTTGTTCACCTTTACTTTGGCCAGGTATTGAACTCACAACACTTTGATTCAAGTCATCGGATCACATCAAGCAACGCTTTTATCCACTGGACCATGTGTCCTTGGGTCGAAAGTTTGTGAATATGACAATAAAGATGAGGACAACGTTCTGAACAGTGTAAATGGTTACAATAGCTCATCTCATAAATATAGACTGATCCTGAAGAAGGCCAGGGTGTAGAATAACCGAAACGTCATGAATATGACAATAAAGATGAGGACAACATTCCGAATAATGTAAATAGTGTTAATAATAAAATACATGTAAAAATTCCCTTTTTGCATCGTTAAATATTTCAGCTTAAGAATTTTAACAAAATATTTCAATAACAATCATAAATATGAATGCTGGCCGTTATTTTAAGAAGTAAGGGGGTACAAATGAAAATATCTGAAATTGACAACTTTTTAAAAAATTTCACTTAAAGAGCCCTTAAACACTTTTTTTCTTTCTTTCATTTTCTCACTGAAACCCAGTAACGTCTCTGATATGTCTTTTCCGTCGTTCGGCGAGATCAAAACAGAATAGTCCATTATTTATGAGATACTGGCATGAGACATTAAACACTTTTATATTTCCTTCTTTTTTTTTTCTCTCTTTCTCTCTACTGAAACCCAAGTAACATCTCTGGTATGTCT
>OZ038507.1:56878222-56893222 GCA_964036315.1 Acanthosepion esculentum
GGTTTTTATTCGCGTCGTCATCTGAACATTTTATAAAATCAATAAAGATGGAAAGTTTAGCAAAATGAAGCATAAGTCTTGCTAATCGATTGCCTGAGAGCGAACTTTAGGGATTTAAACTACTCCTTTCACAGAGATGCGCACAAAGGTGCGCGTGTGAATATGCATGAAGAAAATGAAAACGAGGCTAATTTCGTGAGAGAATTCACATTTCAAAGATACAGACTTGTGTTCGCGTTTACCTTTATCTCTTTCTTTCATTCTTGCTCTCTTTCTCACTCTATTTCTTTTTTTTCTTTCTTTTTCTCTTTCTCAATATCTTTTTTTTTGGCTCTATTTTTCTCTCTCTTCTCTTTATTTTTCTCTTTTTGCTTTTCCCTAATTTTCCCTTTAAAACAGTTATCCCCTCTTTCCTTATCTCTGTTTTTGTCTTCCTCACACACACACACGCTTTTTTCCTCCCTATTTTTCCCTTCTCTTTCTCCACTCTTTGGTTTTCTCTCTGTTTTCCACCTCTATCCTTCACGCTCACCCCCTTTCTCTTTCTTTATTACTACTTCCATTTTTCTCTATCTTCTCTCTCTCTTTTTTCTTTCTTTTTCATTCTTTTTTCTTTCTTTCTTTCTTTCTTTCTTTCTTTCTTTATTTCTTTGTATTTCCTTTATCTCTATTTTTCCTATCTGTTTCTTTCTTTCTTTCTTTCTCTCTATTTTTCCTGTTTCTTTTCTTTCTTTCTTTCTTTCTTTCTTTCTTTCTTTCTTTCTTTCTTTCTTTCTTTCTTTCTTTCTTTGTATTTCCTTTATCTCTATTTTTCCTATCTGTTTCTTTCTTTCTTTCTTTCTCTCTATTTTTCCTGTTTCTTTTCTTTCTTTCTTTCTTTCTTTCTTTCTTTCTTTCTTTCTTTGTATTTCCTTTATCTCTATTTTTCCTATCTGTTTCTTTCTTTCTTTCTTTCTTTCTCTCTATTTTTCCTGTTTCTTTTCTTTCTTTCTTTCTTTCTTTCTTTCTTTCTTTCTTTCTTTCTTTCTTTCTTTCTTTCTTTCTTTCTTTGTATTTCCTTTATCTCTATTTTTCCTATCTGTTTCTTTCTTTCTTTCTTTCTCTCTATTTTTCCTGTTTCTTTCTTTCTGTCTTTCTGTCTTTCTGTCTTTCTTTCTTTCTTTCTTTCTTTCTTTCTTTGTATTTCCTTTATCTCTATTTTTCCTATCTGTTTCTTTCTTTCTTTCTCTCTATTTTTCCTGTTTCTTTCTTTCTTTCTTTCTTTCTTTCTTTCTTTCTTTCTGTCTTTCTTTCTTTCTTTCTTTCTTTCTTTCTTTCTTTCTTTCTTTCTTTGTATTTCCTTTATCTCTATTTTTCCTATCTGTTTCTTTCTTTCTTTCTTTCTCTCTATTTTTCCTGTTTCTTTCTTTCTGTCTTTCTTTCTTTCTTTCTTTCTTTCTTTCTTTGTATTTCCTTTATCTCTATTTTCCTATCTGTTTCTTTCTTTCTTTCTTTCTTTCTTTCTTTCTTTCTTTCTTTCTTTCTTTCTTTCTTTCTTTCTTTGTATTTCCTTTATCTCTATTTTTCCTATCTGTTTCTTTCTTTCTTTCTTTCTTTCTTTCTTTCTTTCTTTGTATTTCCTTTATCTCTATTTTTCCTATCTGTTTCTTTCTTTCTGTTTTTCTTTCTTTCTTTTCTTTCTTTCTTTCTTTCTTTCTTTCTTTCTTTCTTTCTTTCTTTCTTTCTCATTTTATTTGCTTATTCGACCAGAGTCATCTTTTAATCTATCATAAACAGTTTCTCTAATAATTTGGAATTCCCGTATGTTCTCATTAAAGTTTTTTTTCCATTATACCATCTCAAGTCGAATACTACATTTTTCTTCCTCCCCGTCTTTCTTTCGTTTCTTTTTCTTTCCTTTTCTGTTAAAGCACGGCCTATTTTTTTCATTCTCCAATCTTTATCCATTTAAATGTTTTCCTTCTTTCTCTTTTCTTCTTTACTTCATTGTTTCCTTCTTTCTCTTTTCTTCTTTACTTCATTGTTTCTTTCTCTCTCCTTCTTTTATTCACATTTCTCTTACCTTCTTTTTATTTCTTCCTTATTTTTTCCTTTTTATATTTTCATTATCTTTTTTTTTTTAATTTAAGAAATAAAAACAACAATCACTTTTTCTTTTTCTCCCGAGATGTCCAACCCTATCCCATGAGGGAAGCGGCATGTCAAAGACTTCCCAACAAACGTTACTGGTCAAGAAATAAAGACCAAAATTATTTTATTAATGAAAAAAAAAAAAAAAAAAATTCCCCCTATACCCACAATATGGCTAATTTTACATCCGGAGAATATTTCCTCGCAAGAAGCATTTTTTACTTCGGTAACAAGCTTGTCCATGGCTTCGGGCTCTCAGTATTCATACATCACGTCATTTGTTACCCTCGAGGCTCCGCCAAGCCCCGCTCTCTCCGCCATCATTCGTTGCGCTTGACTAAATCTGGAGTAAATAGGCGACGAACGAGCGTTCCACTTTATTGGCATTGACTGTCACTTTCACGCGACCCAATCAATATGGTGCCCATGTGGATGGCGGGATAAATGTGGCGGTGCCAGGAGGGATGGAGACCGCGGGAATTTTGGTCGGGAAACTGTCAGGAACAGAGACGGGGAGGAGTGCGGACAAATAAAATGGTGAGAAGGAGAGAAAGCTTAACTCACGCACTGTTGTAACCCAGAAAATTATACTGAATGAGGAACAATCAAAATGGAGGTTGAAAATGAAATGGTAATCTTTATAACATCAACAAAATACAATACTCGCCAGCGGCGGGAAGTAGGTAAACCACTGCTAGGGGTGGACTACCTAGACAGTATATCACCCCACTTACAATAGTGTACAATGAGGATTGGGACATACTCATTAGTGTTCATAGGTACAGTATATAACAGTATGACGATAAACTACATCCGGCAGCAAGACGTCAGATCGCGAAGTTTTGGGGAGCGTGGAACCATCTTTTAATTGTTGCTGTTCTGTTCTATTGTATGCGTTTTTTACAATTATTTTTCAACAGAACTTTAGTATTGTTGGCTAGTATTTTTCGTATTTTAGTGGATGTAATTTTGTTAGTGTTATTCTGGTGTGTTGCTATTAGATGCTATTTTACGGCACTAGGTTCTAAGAGATGATAGGTAAGAAGGCGGGATAGGGTTATTGTGGTATGACCGATGTAGTTACTAGGAGTTCTTGATATGTCTGACAAACACTCACGAAATGGGCAGGAAAATGTGTATACTACATGTAACCTAGAAAGGGTTACTGAATGAGAAATAACCAAAAGGGAGGTTGAAAATGTAATGGTAATCTTTATAACATCAACAAAATACAATACTCGCCAGCGGCGTGAAGTAGGTAAACCACTGCTAGTGGTAGACTACCTAGACAGCATATTACCCCCAATTGCAATAATGTCTAACGTATTTATGAGGATAGAGACATACTCATTAGTGTTGATAGGTATGGTATATAACACACACCATGAAAACTGGAGAGGAATATAGGAAAATATAGTTTTAGATTGAGAGCGAGAGAGAGAGAGAGAGAGAGAGCGAGAGAGAGAGATAGAGAGAGAGAGAGAGAGTTTAGAAAAAGAGAGATAGGACGGAGGGAAGGGGAAATTTAGGGATCTAAGAAATAAGGTAGGAACGATTGTTAAAGAGAAAGAGAGAAAGGAATTGAGAGAGGAACAAGAGCGAGAGTAATAAATAATCCTAGAGAAAAATAAGAGAGATTTTTTTTGAAAAAGAGAGAGATAGGGGAGAGAGAGAGAGAGGGGTGAAGGGAAAGTTTGGAGATTTAAGAAATAAAATAGAAACGAGTGTTAGAGAGAGTGAGAGAGAGAGAGAGTGAGAGAGAGAGAGAGAGAGAGAAAGGAGCAACAAATAGACACAGAGAAAAATAAGAGAGAGAAAGAGAAAGAAAGAGAGAGCTTTAGAAAAAGAGAATGATAAGAGAGAGATGGAAGGAATATGTATCTAAGCGAAGCAGAAAAATGACTGAATTCAGGTTTGAGAATATAACAAACGTGTCTTATAATTCCAAAATGGCGGCTTGTAAAAGGCAGGCGATAACTTTTTGGCGGATCGTTAAATTAAAAAGAAAGAAAAAAAGAAAAATTATTTGCATGTGAGATGAAGGAAACCAGTCATTCTTCTCTGAAATACCTGAATAAATATACAGAGTGCCCACAAAGTAATTAGACAAAAAGAAAAATTGATTAAAATTACAACGGAAACCGGATACTTTTTTTCAAAGTGAGGTTTACCCTGTACAAGCTGAACTTCACATCAATTCAATATGGAAGGAATGAAGGTGGATTGCTACAATGTGAGTCGTATGGTGAGTCACAGCTGTGAAGGCTAGAACTGGCGGAGCCAAGAATACTGTTGAAATGTTTACATTTTTTTATTTTTTTAAGCGTATCACCCCAAGCAAGGCTGGAGGCCACTATCACGCAAGGGGTTATAGAAGGGTTGGAGGAAGAGCAGATAGGAGTGGTAAAGGAGAGGATGTGGAGAAAGAGAAAGACAGTGGATCGATCAAGGCAAGGGGGTTACAGAAAATTTGGAGCGAGAGCAGATAGGAATGAAAGGTGAAAGGATGCGGATTTTCTTAAAATGTTTTTCCCTATTTCACCTTTTTTAACAAAATTATTGTTCTCACAAACACATGTACACAACAATATATTAAAATCAAAAGAAAATAGTTGAATCAGTCAACACAGATATAATGATAATATTCTCCACAAGTGACATTAAAAGACGTTATTTTCAATTAACAATATGAAAATAGCGTTCCCTACATACCAGTTGCTAAGAACACAAGAACACTCTGTTTTTTGTTTATATTAGTTTCCTTGTTTAATTAAATTCATTTCGTTTTTTGCTTTGAAAAAGTCCACATTGGACGAAACGCGTCAGCAATTAATACTGTTTTCCTATTGTCATTTATTTTATATAGATAGATAACTGAACCATATATATATATATATATATATATATATATACGAAAGTGAACATAGAAGTCAACACTTAGAGGCGACAGTCTTTTTCATGCTAGTGCAATCGTCAGGCATCGTCTGTTTCATGCTAGTGCAATCGTCAGCCTAGTACAATTGTCAGGCAACTGACGATTGCACTAGCATGAAACAGACTGTCGCCTCTAAGTGTTGACTTCTATGTTCACTTTTATATTTACACACGCTCTAGCTCTGATATTGAGCACTTTATCCCATAAATATAGCACACTTTAAGACTATATTTCTTCATATATATATATATATATATATATATATATATATATATATATATATATATAATATATATATATATATATATATATATATATATATATATATATATATATATCATTCTTTTCATTCTATTTGTTTATCTATTTATCTCATTCTCTTCATTCTATCTATCTATCTATCTATCTATCTATCTATCTATCTATCTATCTATTTGGCTTAGCTACTTCTGAACAAACAACATATATATAGATCGATCAACCTCAATATATATATATATATATATATATATATATATATATATATATATATGAGAGAGAGAGGGGGAAAGAGAGAGAGAGAGAGACGATATATTAGATAATGCCTTAGCATTAAAGGCAGGTGTTGTGTTGATGGTCCTCGTTTTCATGTTTATATTATGTTATGGAAATGTCCAGACGGTCAGCTATGAAATATTCATAAGGTGGAAGCAGAGTAAAGAAGACAAATGTGGGGTGGAGGTGCAAGAAAATAAAAAGAAAAAAAGAAAGAAAGAGGTTTTTCAAAAAAAGAATTAAAAAAAAGGCGAAAGGAAAGGAAGTATTAAAATGAGAGGGAGATAGAGAAAGAGAGAGAGAGGCGTTAGAAAGTGAGAGTGACAAGAAAAAAACGAAAGGAAATAAATATATATACAGAGAGAGAAGTGAAAGAGTGAGAACAGAGATAGATAGGGACAGAAAATAAATTGAACGAAAGAGAGAGCGTGAGAGACGGAAGAAAGAGAGAGAGGAAAGACATAGGGAGGAAAAAAATGTAGGAAGTGAATCGAGGGAAACGATGAGAGAAAGCAGATAGAAAGAGAGGGAAAATAGATAGAGTGAAAAGTGATAGAGCAGAGGCAAGAGGTAGAAAGATAGAGACGAGTGAGAGAAGAGATGGAGGGAGAGAGAGAGAAAGGGAGAAAAACGATAGAAATAGACAAACGAGAGAGTTTGTGTGTGTGTGTGTGTGTGAAAGAGAGAGAATACATAGAGAAAGAAAAGAGATAGAGAGAGAGAGGAGAAATAGAGAGCTAAACAGGTAGTTAGAGAGAAATGAGCGAAAGAAAGAGAGAGACTAGAAGAAGAAGAAGAAGAAGAAGAAGAAGAAGAAGAAGAAGAAGAAGAAGAAGAAGAAGAAGAACAACAACAACAGAGAGAGGAGAAAGAAGACAAGTACCAAGACCATGCTTGATAGCAACGAAGTAAAAAAAGGTTGTGATGAGAATAATTTGCTGCTTGTTTGTCGCCCAGCGAAATCTCCCCACCCCATTTTGAACGACTAATTATCTTCTGCCCCACGGGTACACCCACTCCTCATCACCCATATCTTTTAAGGGTCAAGTAACAATCACTTGCTCATCCTTAAGAGCAATGAGTGCACATTTGGACAATGAATAACTCGGTCAGGTGCAGGATAAGCACTTTACTATTCGACATTATCAACCATAAATAAATGCAATGTTTATGATTTGTCTCCATGGAAACACTTCCGGTCGATAATGAACTAACCGGAAACTCCAAGGTGCTACTGCGCGTGCGTGCGTGCGTACGGTCGCAGCGGGGATGGGGTGGCTCCAACAAGTCTGGTTTGTTTTATCAGGGGTTCTGGCATATTGGCTTCTATATTTTTGAATTATCGTTAAATGATTTTTATGGTGTTATAATATTATTTGTAGCCATAGAAACTAGATGTATGCGGTTTGATTTTTATTTGAACTCAGGTCTTTGCTACGTCTGTCAAAGATGATTAATGCGCTGTTCTTGCGAGGAGGATATTTTGTGGCGGTTCGCCCTTAGATCCAGAATACAAAACCGACTCTGGCATTCGTAATATGTAATAAATCAAAATATAGGAAAAATTGCATTTTAGATTCGCATCAAAGTTTTTAAAAATATAAAATAACGCATGAAAAACAAGTAAAAAAAACAACAAACAAAGAGAAATCAACGAACGCCCAACACAATTTCACAGATATCCCAGTGTTCAATGACGTAGAGAGAAAGAGTGTGGGGTCGAAGAGAGAGAGAGAGAGAGAGAGAGAGAGAGAGAGAGAGAGAGAGAGAGAGAGAGAGAGAGAGAGAGAATTCTAGCAATCTTTCAAAAGAAAGAAAACTGGACAAGCCAATTGCCTGTTACTTTTTTGTTTTCGTAAAAGAATCACCGTAACTCTTTTGTTTGTTATTAAACGCCAGGTCCTTCGAGGATGTATGAGATTACCGCTCCCCACAGCTTCCTGTTCTTTATCATATGTGAATTGCCATGACTTCTTGGGAGAGATGATGAATTGATTTCCCTGTTGCCTTTTCCGCGGTTTTGAATTCAGTGCTGTCTTTCTCCTTTCCGGACATATGCGATCATTTCTCTCCACAGCTTCCTTTTCTTTATTTTTTGAGAATTGTCCCGGAATGATAGGGGGTGGTTTCCGTTGCCTTCGTCGGGGTTCTTAGTTCAAAATAGTCTTTCTCCCTTCAGAATGTATGAGATTATTGCACTCCACAGCTTCCTTTTCTTTATTGTATGTGAATTACCATAACTTCTTGGGGAAGATAGCGAAGTGCTTTCCCTATTGCTTTCTCTACGGTTTTGAATTCAGAGCTGTCTTTCTCTTTTCATTGCGTATGCGATCATTACTCTCCACAGCTTCACTTTTTATTATCTGTGAATTGCCATGGCTTCTTGTGATGGAGAGGGAAGTGGTTTTTCGTTGCCTTCTCCAGAGTTTTAAATTCAGAACAGTCTTTCACTCTTCGGGAGGGATGCAATCATTGCACGCCACAGCTTCTTTTTACTTTATTACTGTATCTGTGATTTGCCATGACTTCGTGTGAAGGCAGCGAGAAACCACTTCTATATAGATATGAATTGTTAGTAATTCTATTATAAATAGATATTGCTGGTAGTTTTGCTATAAATAGGTATATGTGAAGTGGTTTCTCGTTGCCTTCTCCGCGGTGTTGAATTCAGAGCAGTCGTTCTCCCTGCGCACTCGAGGGAACTTGATAAAGAAAATATGCCCCCTGGTAGGATCCGAACCGGCGACTATCTTTGTAGAAGCCACAGTCATATCCGGAGTGTTTTAAACCGCTCGGCTACGGAGAGCCTCAGAGCCGAGCAGCGTTCTATTTATCCTTTTAAGGAATACACATTCTTTCCTTTCGATTTTTCGAAAAAGCCCATATCTGCAGAGTTTTTGCATCCGAAACGTAAACAAAGTAATTTCTAAAGAATTAACGGATTTATTTTGATCCGATAGATTTATTTTAATGGATACATGTATTTGAATGTCTTTTAAAAATTATATATTACGTCTGTTGATCTCGAGGTTGGTGTAGAAAAAAACAATCTTGGACACTTGTTTAGATAAATGACAACAGATAAAGGGTGTTTCATTAAGAGAGATCAAAGTCAACAGTAAATACATCAGTGTTATTGGTGAAAATTCATTTATGTCTCTATTGGATCATGCTATTTAAGTTATGGCAATTATGTCTTTTATTTTTCAATAATGTCGCCCAAATGTCCGCCAAATCTGAAAGGAAAAGAAAAAAAACATTAGACGCTTAAACTTAATTCACATTTAAAATCGGTCCAAGTTATTGGAACACCCTTTAGAAGTCATAAAAATATCTCTGTGTAGTGGTGAGAGAAAATAAAATAAAACTGTCAACTTAAAGCA
Organism: Acanthosepion esculentum; assembly: GCA_964036315.1. Lineage (NCBI taxonomy): Eukaryota > Metazoa > Mollusca > Cephalopoda > Sepiida > Sepiidae > Acanthosepion > Acanthosepion esculentum. Next base: position 56,887,205 of record OZ038507.1, read on the forward strand.
GCAAACAAACGTCTGCAATAGATTTCTTCTGTCTCTCGACCGCAACACTTGTAGCCAAATCACAGTTCAAACGAGTCTGTCGTAACAGTCCAACAAGCAAAGTAGAAACGACAAAATTGGGTTACACGTCCAACCTTCACTTCTCACTAGCAAAAACGCGTGTTCGTCCTTAGCTCAGAAAATCTTCTGATTTATAAGCGAAAAACAACGGCTTCTGTTCAACAAGAGATTTTTTTTCTGATTGGTCACGTTATTCAGGGGAGGGAAGAAAATTAGCATAGATTCTATTCATTGAAGTAGATTTTTGCTAACTACTTTTTGGTAAATTTCTTCGGCAGATCGCACACAAAACACGAACTTTTTTCTAAGGTAACTGATTATCTCTTTCACTACACTCTGGTAAGTGGTATACTGTAGCGGGATGAATGTGCGGTGCACTAGGTGGGAAGTGAAAGCGTGAAAAGGGAATATACTTAAATCCCGCCCGCCTGCTTGGTAGATATCGCTTTGTGATTGTCGCGTTGATAGGGTCCGTTTATTCAATCTGTTTACTGGAGATAGTTTACAAAGCCTAATGTTCGGACGGGCAGTCAGCCGTGCGTGCATGCGTTCGTGCGTGAAGTCTCTTTCCATTTGGCATTTACACGAGCTTCCCAGAGAGTGGGATGTGGCACAAGGCCGGTTTAACTTGTTTTTTTTTTCCGAGTCGGTAGACCCGGGCAAAAATTCCTCGTAGACCCCGTAATAACGGGGTCAGGTTTATCTACCTGCTCGGACGCGACTCTGTCCTTTGTCAGGGTTCCTCTCTGCGCGAAGCCAGAGAGGTCGACAACCAGTGCATTCCAAACTCAGACATTTGGCACACTCTCTCCACTTATAGCCTTCAATGTGTTTACTGGAGATAGTTTATAGCCTTTCACATGTCGAATGGAGGGAAAGAGAGACACGGGAAAGAAACACATGACATACCTGGCAGACATATGCAAGTGAATGACAGAATGTGGTCCGGGGAGGTGGCAGAGGAACAAAACTTATTGAGAGCTACAAGGGATAGGGGGAAGTGGAGAGCCATGAATGCCTACGTCCTGAAAGGACACGTCACGTAAAAAGAAAGGGAAACACGCGGATGTAGTTGAAAGCATATGTGGAAAACGAGATTTGCCTCAATAATGGCTAGCAGTGTGATATATATGTTTCTGTCTATATGGGAGCCAGTAATAAGGAGTGCCACGGAAAAGAGATAATAAAACAAAAAATGCAATATGAGCTCTGGTAAAAATACGAAGATAACAGCAATAATTGCAATATGAATACTGGTAAAAAATGGTTGCTGAATACATTAGGTTTATAATATCCAGAAATTCATACACAGATGTCCTCAAGGACACATGGCACAGTGCATAAAGGTGTTGGTTAGATCCAGTGACAAAGAGTGTGAGTTCAATACCCGGTTAAGGCAGTGGAGAACTTGCAGAGGGGAATTAACAGGAGATAACTGACATCCATTAAACGTGGAACTAGAACAGTCTACCCCAGTGAGCGAAATAAAGGGTTTAGTTCGACATTCCAACCAGCTGAAGAAAGCCGGAGCGTACAACGGCCGAAACGTTGTAATAAATATTGCTACAAAGATGAGGACAATAATGTCCGAATAATGTAAATAATGTATATGTGTTTTATATGAGTACGGCATGTGTGTAACCAAAGCTAGACGAAAATTGGTGTGTAGCCATGGATATAAGTTTTCTAATGATTTCGCAAATTTGACTGTAATTTATTATCTCTAACTAAGTGTAATTTGTGTTTTTTTTCCGCTACACGTCTACCGGTTAAGAAAATCTAATAAAGAATGTAAATGTAAATGACTGATCCCCTCCACATCGACGTATGAGGGCTCAACAATTCGGCTCCTACAATTGAGCAACTAGACTACTCAGTATATACATAAATTCGACTAAGTTATTTTTCTCGAAAAGTTCTTGAAAGGGCAATTATTTATTCTTGCCAAAAAATTAACTTACACTCTGGATTCTATCAGATATCACTTTTCTTAAAATACATGCATTTTTCTTACGGCATTATACCAAGTGTTAGAGCAAAATTGTCCAAATCGCGTAACAGTATGAGATAACAAAATGTTTAATATCTAAAAATGCCCTAAACTGAGTTTCTTTTCCCCACTTTTTCAGATAAGACGTTTAGACATCTTGACAGCAATCTATCGTAAGAACCACAAAAAAAAACCTTTGAGTTATTCAGCTAGAAAGAGAACAGGTTAAAATCGTTTTGTGTCATCCCTACTGTCTTCCCAGCTGAGCAATGGTGGGAGGGAAAATATCATCCAGGTCTTCAGTAATGGTACCGACATTCATAGTCTGGCTTCCATCTTCAAAGTCCATTCAAGAACCACCAAGAGAACGGTGAATAAGTTTTAAAAAGTGGGAACCGTCGAAACGAAAAATGGATCAGGAGCTCAAAGTAGGAAGAGGGATCATCATTTCAACTCACAACTAAAAAGATCAATTAGAAAAGATCCAACTCAATCCATAAGACGTTTGGCATGTGAGAAAGGGGTTTCAACTATGATAGTCCAAAGAGCAGTGAAAAAAGATTTGGAAATGAAATCGTACGTGAAACGTGTGAGGCACCTTGTTATTCCAGGACAGAAAGTTAGAAGGTTAGAGAGGGCGAAGATCATCTTGAATAAGTTAGAAATGATCCTGGTATAATAAATATATATATTTGAACTTTATTTCAATAATTCAATGAGCTTCCGATCTTAAGCTATGATAATTAACGATGAACATGTCATTTTCGTTTATTCGATTTCATTTCTGTTAAGCTTGGAGAGTAATTATACATTCTGATTGCTCAAAGTAGACTCCAGTAGTTTTTATAAAAACCTCAGAGAATTCCAGTGTGATATCATGTCTAATGTACAAGGGTTCAAAGCTTAATCTAACATTTGGAAAATGTTGCTTTTACATTATTTGGATAATTTTGCTGTTACACTCGGTATGACCACAATTTCTTTTTAAATTCAAATAAAAACATGGGTAACTCATTACCGTTGAAAATGAATAAATTAATTAAATAAATATGTAAATAATGTTCTTCTGATGGCCGTTCATATTTAGACTTTAGAAATATAAGGGCAATTCTAGATTGACGAATAGGTGTGATCACAACGGCGCAGTATGATAGGATGATCATTTTGTGAGAAGTTTGACATAAGATGTAATCAATTTGCTTGTAAATTTTTGTGGTGTTGATGTTTTCTTTGTTTATCGTTTTGTGTTCCCGTGTGACACCGTGGCCGGGTGTGCTTTAAACATGTTGCTTAGCAATTAGGTTCCCTACTTAATTGATCTAGGATTAAGCGGCGGCCGGGGTTTGATTACCCGCTTTGAGAGGGGAATCACCAGGCTGTACAGAGAGTGTCGTCAGATTGTGCGAAGCGTCAGTCGGTTGCTGCGTCGAACCCCAGTGTCGCATGCGCCGCCGCCCCTCGGAAATGCTGTCGAACCAGGAAAGGTAGCTTCTTTTAGCAAGAGTGACGACTGTTATCTTTGGGCCGTCCGAGTGAATATTTCCCAAAGTTCATCTTTTTGTGAACACGTTTTCCATTAACCTGAGGTGCAACAACTAAAGTGAATCAGTAGCTGCATCTTTGGTAAGCAAAGTTGTTCATTGTGTGTTCCCGTGGGACACCATGGCCGGATGTACTTTAAACTTATTTCTGAGCAATTAGGTCCCCTATTAATTGAACTAGAATTGCTTCAATGACAATATTAGTAACAGAAGTGAATCCTATCGTCTTTTTAAATCGGCACGTAGCAGATCAAACAAAAATCAGATGTACCAGTGTTTAGGCATTGTGACCACTTATATAAAAGAACACTTTGCAAGCGGTCTAGGCTGTATAGAGAGTGTCGTCAGATTGTGCGAAGCGTCAGTCGGTTGCTGCGTCGAACCCCAGTGTCGCATGCGCCGCCGCCCCTCGGAAATGCTGTCGAACCAGTAAAGGTAGCTTCTTTTATCAAAGAGTGACGACTGTTATCTTTGGGTCGTCCGAGTGAATATTTCCCCAAGTCCATCCTTTTGTGAGCATACACTGACCTTGGCATTTTCAAACAACACCGAAAATATATCTTAACCACCCCTCACCACCACCAAAAAACAAAAATAAAACAGCAACAAATAACAGCTCGGGATCGATTGCTTGTTCGGTGAATCTGTCATGGGACTGAGGTATGGTTATACCCGCGTTGCTATGTTCCTTTCCGGGTGTTTGAAAGGACTATTTGTAATAAGCAAACTTGGTATGTTAGAAAAATCAACACTTGTACGTTTGTATATGGGATATTTCTAAAATATGAGCTTTTCTTAACCCAAATTTCGCATTGAAGTTTTCTTCGATTTAGAGAGTGAATTTTTTTTTGTTTTAGAATCATGTTTTATCTTATTGATTATATTACCGATGTCTTCGTGCAACTGGTGAAGCGTAGTTAAATGTTGTTTCTCTCACTGCGCCTTTTTGGCCTCACGTTTTCCAAGGACCTGAGGTGGAACAACTGAAGTGAATCAATAGCTGTATCTTTGCCAAGGAAAGTCGGTTCACTGTGTCGTCCCAGAAAGTTTTTTTCTCGTCAGAGTCCATCTTACGCATCTACAAATCTACCATTCGTCCATACATTGAATATTTTTGCCATAACTGGTTTGGTGCTCCCGCTGTTCATCTCGAGGGTTCTCGACAAAATCCAAAAAAAGAATCTGCAGTGTAATCGGTTCTAAGTTGACATCACGACTTCACTCACTTTCTCATGGACGTAGCCCTTTCTTTTGTACAATTATATTCATGTTTCTGTTAAGCTATTTTCCCTAATACCCTGACTACATGAATTACAGTCAAATTTACAAAATGATTAAAAAACTTATATCTCTGACTACTCACCAATTTTCGTCTAGCTAGGTTACACACGCGCCGTACTCTATTGAAAACAATTTCAAAAGAAACACATATACTTTATTTACATTATTCGGACATTATTGTCCTCATCTTTGTCGCCATATTTATTACAACGTTTCGGCCGTTGTACGCTCCGGCTTTCTTCAGCTGGTTGGAATGTCGAACTAAACCCTTTATTTCGCTCGCTGGGGTAGACTGTTCTAGTTCCACGTGCCATGTTTTGGCATTTAGGACCCACCCTTTTACTGTTGAAATAGGCAAATGCAACCACCGCTTCTAGTCTATCAGTTTCTTTTCTCGTGCTTACCAACAGTGGAACTCCCTTCCTCTTACTTGTTTCCCTGATATCTACAGTCTTCAATAATTTAAATGCAATGCCAATCGGCATCTTCTGTTGCTCCATGATCCCCTTTCTTCTTGTACCCCTTTTCTCAATCCCCTCTATACACAGTCCTTTCCCTCACTTTCACTCTTTGCAACTCTCTGCATGCTAGTAGCACTACCACCTTGCTTGGGGTGAAATACTAAAAAAAAAAAAGTTTAATTCGCTCAGTGTCTGACGAATAAACATTGATGATCGTAACGCCATTTTTTCATTTGAGTTTCTTTTATTGTCAGTTTGTGTATCTGACGATTTGCTAAACTTATTGTTTTAATTGGTCGCATTTCAAGATTTATACTTTCAGTCTAAATACCCTGGTGGCTACCATCAAAACAGAAAGGGGCGGGAGTCGTGGACCGCAGCAAGCCCATGGCTTCGAGCCCTGCACCTTTAGGACCATCGAAGGGGTGGACTGACTGGCTCGATCTTGGACAGAACATCATCCGCACCATCTCTCAGCGCCGTCTTCGCTGGGCTGGGTCCCGTTCTGCGACGACCTGGTGATCGCCCTACAAGAGTCAGTTCAAGCCACCATCTGCAAACCGGCAACGACCTCGCGGCCCACCACGCAGCCTATGGTAAGAACTGTCGGGGACAAGGTGGCTCTCGTGAGATTTAACACCTTCATGTTATGAGCAGCTGCAAGTATTCGACGCAAGCGTTGTCG
>OZ038507.1:56898222-56970722 GCA_964036315.1 Acanthosepion esculentum
AGATGAGTAGAAGGTAGAGGTGAAATAGGATGAATGGGAGTAGGAGGAATAGGACGAAGAAGAATAGGGTAAAGAAGACAAAGTAAGTGAAGAGAAACAATTGAGAAGAAGAAGAAGAAGAAGAAGAAGAAAATGAGAACGAAAACAGAGTTCATTATCTATCTATCTATCTATCTATCTATCTATCTATCTCAGTCTTTTCATATCTATCTATCTATCTATCTATCTATCTATCTATCTATCTATCTATCTATCTATCTATGCTCATCTCTGTCTCTATTTCTCTATTCTCTCTTTTTTATTCTGCTCACAAATAGAAAACTCAACGCGATTAGTCACCTGAGGGACTTTTTCAAAGTAAATATAGATATTTTATTTTGCAAATCGTATTTATAAACGGAAGTAGGTTTCAAAATGAAAACGTCTACACAAAGACTCTCATGTGATGAAACGAATGTCTCTATTTACATTGTATTTAAAGAGATATTTTATAGATATCTGAATTTTTACGTATGTATGTATGTATGTATGTATGTATGTATGTATGTATGTATGTATGTATCTATCTATCTATCTATCTATCTCAGTCTGTTCATATTTGTCTATATATCTACGAGATTCTGTTCATATCTATCTATCTATTTATCTATCTATCTAATTCTATTGCTCTCATTTTATTCATATCTATCTATCTATCTCTCTATCTATCTCTCTATCTATCTATCTATCTATCTATCTATCTATCTATCTATCTAGCACGTTATATTCATATTTATATATCTATCTACTTGTCTGTCTGTCTGTCTATCTACTTACCTATTCTCTGTTTTTGTATGATAATAATGAATAAGCTTCATTAGCCGACCACGGGTGGCTTTTCCGAAATGCACTAAACCTTTTCAAACGTAATTTCTTAATATTTCTTTTCAGTAAATGTATTTAATTTAAAAAATAAAAAAAAAAACATGATGAAATTCCCGTAGAAATATCCTTTCAAAAGTGAAACTTGTTTCTCGAGTGCATTCTCTTCCCATTTCATTCTTTTTGTTCGTGTCCATTGTCAAACGTTGCTTTTTTCTTGCTTGAACGATTTGAACAGAATAACAAAAGATGGCGGAAACAGTTTTTTTTTTGTGGCGCGAATCAAATGCACGAAGCAAAGAAACATCTTCCCTTCCCCCACACCTTAATCCAAGCAGATTTTGTTCTCAGATTTTCATATTTGAAGACTTCTGTCCGCATGCAATAAGTTATGATAAAAACTTTCCAAGTAAAAGTGGATTGTGAATTTCATTTCCTGCTGTGATTGATTCTTTTCGTTTCCCCACCAAAAGAAAAAGAAAAAAAAAGTCAAGAAAAAGGTTTTCCATGTTCCAAAATTGGTAAAAAAAAAAAAACCTAAACGGACAAAGTATCTTAGTTTTCCCCGATTACAATCAGATTTTTAAGAATCGTTAAAAGAACATGAATTTGATGGCAACTAAGTGCAACAGATTGGAAATTTTAAAAACCGGACTTTCGTCGTTAGTACAGGATTACAGAGAAATCTCCTCTCCAAAGAGAATCATTAACAGATCCGTGGGTATCAAGTCAACTTGTGACACATGAGTTTTGCAGGAAGAATTGCGCCTAACATAGGTACGTAGGCAGTTGTAACCGAACCATTCTCATTCTCTCCGAATCCCACTGATGAGATGTAAGTTCCACTCGAACAGCTTCTTCCCACCAACCGCTGCTTTGTGGGATAGACTCCCAGGAGAATGCTTCCCCGGCCACTACAATCTTAGCCTATTCGAGTATAGGGCTAGTCGTTATATTCTCGATATTTTGGCAGTGACACTCATTCGCTTAGTTTTTGCGTTTTCCCAATTTTAATTCGGAAAAGGTAGTCTTTGTGCTTTCTAGAGTGAATTTCCATGTTTTTAATTGTTCTTTTTTAACCGAGTGCGATGGTTCTCTTTGCTCGCAGCGTTTACATGCATGCAATGACTCGAATACGCAATTTAAAATCTTTCAATTTAATCTATCTATCTATCTATCTATCTATCTATCTATCTATCTATCTATCTATCTATCTCAGTCTGATCTATCTATCTATCTATCTATCTATCTATCTATCTATCTATCTATCTATCTATCTCAGTCTGATCTATCTATCTCAGTCTGATCTATCTATCTATCTATCTCAGTCTGATCTGTCTATCTATCTATCTATCTATCTATCTATCTATCTCAGTCTGATCTATCTATCTATCTATCTATCTATCTATCTATCTATCTATCTCAGTCTGATCTATCTATCTCAGTCTGATCTATCTATCTCAGTCTGATCTATCTATCTATCTATCTCAGTCTGATCTATCTATCTATCTATCTATCTATCTATCTATCTATCTATCTATCTATCTATCTATCTATCTCAGTCTGATCTATCTATCTATCTATCTATCTATCTATCTATCTATCTATCTATCTATCTCAGTCTGATCTATCTATCTATCTATCTATCTATCTATCTATCTATCTATCTATCTATCTCAGTCTGATCTATCTATCTATCTATCTATCTATCTATCTATCTATCTATCTATCTATCTATCTATCTATCTATCTATCTGTTGTTGATTCCGGGATGAAATCCGGTATCAAATAATAACAAACGCCAAGAATGAATATAGGAAATAAATGTATTAACGTAATAATACAAACTGGTTATACAGGTTAGTAGTTCCAGGAATGCGGGTTAGTAGCAAAATATATATACAGTCTTTGGTATCGACGTATCGCTGTATGACTTCTTACTGAGTCTAAGTGCTCGTTACTATAACTCTTGCACTACCCTCCTCTGTGACTACTCTCCGGGTATTCACTGGCAGTTGTATATGTATACCCTGGGTGAGTCCATTTGTGTAAAAAGGGGAGATCTCTCAACAGTATCTATCTATCTGTGTCCATTGTAGGTTGTATTTATCAGTAGGTTTCTATCTATCTATCTATCTATCTATCTATCTATCTATCTATCTATCTATCTATCTATCAAAACCTGTTTATATCTATCTATCTATCTATCTATCTATCTATCTATCTATCTATCTATCTATCTATCTATCTATCTATCAGTCGGTTTCTGTCTATCTATCTATCTATCTATCTATCTATCTAGCGTTCGACGACAATATTTGAGTACAAGATAATCATGAAAGCCTCAAATGCTGACTTTAAAGTACGTTCGTTTTCCCCTTTCTAAGTTTGGCGCTACAGAATCTTCTTATTTGCAGACGTAAGACTTTCACTAGTAATTAGACTGACAAAAATATTGCTGCTCTATCTAAACTGGAGCTGCACAATCCTCACTGTGCAGCCTTGATAGAGTTCAAAATCGTTAACATGGTCTTGTGGGGTCCGTCTTGTTTCCTACTCTGCAACTTCTTTGTCCAAAGACGCAAAGTCACAAGCCATTTCCATGGCAAATGTTTAGACGAGCTCCATTCTTTAGTCCAGAGATTTAGCACGCCTTGCTACTCCGACGAAGTCGAAACACCTGTATTTCCTCCGTATTCCTAATTGCTGTGAGGGAGAATATTTCCCAACAAGTTTGGATTTGGCCGTCGGACGAAAGTCATAAAAATACTCGTACATTAAGAGGAGTAACTGTAGCAGATTTTGCTGAAAACAGTCAACATTCTTTTCCCCAGTTTCTATTCTATTTTTGTACCAAAAGGTAATAAACTTGTTAAACCAATTCCAGTGTTTTACTTTTGTCTTTGAAAACTCAGTTAGAACACTAATGTAAGGAGAGCGTTCAATACAAACTGTTTTTTTTACAAGAACTGCTACATTGTGGAACAGACCCCTGTATGGATGATGCAGTCTTAACCCCTTCAAGTTAAGGGCCAATCGTTATCTATCCTCCTTGTCCCCGTAAAACTCCATTTCCTATCACCTTGTTCTTACATTCATATCATTCATTACATTCATTAAACCCTTCTTCACTCAACGTGTGCTCCCAGTGATTTTTTTACAGTCTTACTAACCAGCAGCTATGTGCGTTATACGGACTTCATGACAATATCTCATACTTATTTCATCATAATCATTTTAATAATAGCCTTCTACCTTGTGTGCCTCTTATACCTTGTATTGGGCGAATTTTAGCGTAAAAAACGTCTCTGTTTCGAGTTTAAAGATGTATTTTCTTTCTTCCTAAATTGATTCTATTCAATTCATCTGGATTCGAAAGAATGGTTTACGTTTCACCTAACTTTATATTACTTATCGACTTTTGTTCTGTATCATTATTTTCATTACGGTCACATCATGTGGTCTCCGGCTGACGTAAAAAAGTGACTGACAGGTGATCCAATAAAATGAGCGTATGTGAGTGGGGTAGCGGCTATCAGCGCTTTAAGCGTATTTGGCGTGTCGAGTATTTTTTCTTCCAACCACCTCCGCTTTTATTCATAGCATCTACTCATTCATCATTACCGTTTTAATAGCAAACCTCTACCTTGAGTGACTCCCGAGCACTGTATTGAGTGAACTTAATTTAAAATATCATCGGAGTGACTGGAATGTTTTTTTATTTATTACTGTAACAGAAATTTTCTCGTCAGAATCCATCTCGCACATTTATAAATTCGTCCATGGATTGAATATTATCTCGTCTAGTGTTCTTGCTGCATAACCCGAGATTCTTGAGAAAATTCAAAGAAGGTTTTCTAATGTGTTCGATGCTGACCAGGCGTCTCGATTTCAGTCACGTCACTTCCTTTATGCCTTTTCTAGAAATATTTTCATGGCAATTGTTCTGATGAGCTTTCTCCATTAATGCCCCGACTGCATGAATTTAAGAGTGCTACTAGATTAGAAATTAGGTCCCACCGTTGTACTGTTGAACTAGTAGATGCAACAGCCACTTCTAGTCTAACAGTTTCTTTTCTCGTACTTCTGTTCTCTCTCCTTGTTTTGTTACTCTCCTTTTTGAGAGAGCTATTTCTATTTACTGGGACTATAAAATGACACTCTACGCGAACCTTGTATTCTCAGCTGAATAAAGCTTTCTTTAAGCTTACACCTGTGTACTTTTGTCATTACAGTGTTATGGTAGACTTTTAAGCGAGCAAGCATACAATCATACAGAGATGACCGTAAAGCGGAAATTCTTGCAAAAAACAATTTAAATGTAACGTCAATCACCATTTTCTGTTTTTCCTTAACCCTGTTCATTTATTGTCATGTCTTCACTTCTCCTCACTAAAGTCTTCTCATTAAAACAGTAAACACTTGCATTCTAGAGGCATTATCGCTGTCTTCTGTCTTCCTGAAACCTGTTCTTTTATTGTCCTTTCTCCTCATTCTTGTCATTCTCTTTCCCTCTCAGTAAACTCATGCATCTTAGAGGCATTATCGCCATCTCCTGTTTTCCTAAAACCTGTTCTTTTATTGTCCTTTTTCCTCACTAAAGTCTTCTCATTCTCTTTCCATCTCAGTAAACTCTTGCATTTTAGAGGCATTATCGCCATCTTCTGTCTTCCTGAAACCTGTTCTTTTATTGTCCTTTCCTTTCACTAAAGTCTTCTCATTCTCTTTCACTCCCAGTAGCCCCTTGCATATTACTGGCATTATCACGATCTTCTCTTTTCCTGAGAACTCTTTTTTATTGTCCTTTTTCCTCTCTAAAGCCTTCTCATTCTCTTTCCCTCCCAGTATCCTGATGGGTCTTAGTAATATTATCGCCATCTTCTGTCTTCTTGAGATCTGTTCTTTTATTGTACTTTCTCCTCTTTAAGTTTTCTCATTCTTCTTCACTCCCAGTAACCATTTGTGTCTCAGTGGCACTATCGCCATCTTATGATTTCCTGAAAACTGTTTTTTTTATTGTCCTTTCTCCTCACTAAAGTCTCCTCGTTCTCTTTCATTCCTTGTAAACTTCTGCGTCCTCGTGGCTTTATCGCCTTGCTTAGGGTGAAAAGTTAAAAAAAAAACATAATTTAAAAGTTCTCTTGGTTTAAAAAAATATATTAGTTAAACTGATTCGAACTGCACGCTTACAAAAAGTTTAATTAAATGGAAACTCTATGCCAGTTTAATGGTGCGGAATTAATCCTGGTTATTAAAAAAAGTCATACACTTGCTTCGTTTATGTACATGTAGCCAGGAAAAAATGGCACTGCCTATTTAGCTACTTGGAATTTGTAAACCTGAAAATGTGTCATCATAAATGTCTCTTTAATGGGAAGAAGAAGCATGGTTTTCACGTCAGCAAGCAAATCAAGCAATAAATAAATAACAAAAAAAATCAATGAAAAACAACTTGATCATATTTACTGACCAGTCAATGACTTCATTGAATTGTTTTATGAAGAAAAGGACGAAGAAATAAGAAAAAGACCTTCAAGATCCGAAAGGAATTTGTTCTCCAAGACTTCTTGACGTTATTTTTCTTATTTTTTCTTTCTACTTTTTTTTTGTTCTTGTCTGTTTTAATTCCTGTTTCTTTGTAACAATTCCCCACCCACTAAACCATTCTCGATATTTTCAAGATCGTCTTCTTAAAAGTCAAACCCCTACCCTTGTCTTTACCACTAGGGCCGACCATTTTCTTGATTGGAAGCGCCATTTTCCCTCCATAGACTCTAATTCGAAATAATCACTAACACAATGGCTGGGAATTCATCATTTAGTCGTAATTGCAGGCCTGCGGAAAATATTGACTTCCGGTTTTGTAGAGAAAATGGAAGACTGCTGAGAAGTGCCTCTCGCCAACTCGATTTCATTTGTTTATTGATTTCCTCTTTTTCTTTCTCTCAGCTTCGTTTTTCATACAGTTCTCTTCAAGTCTTCATCCCTGCGTCTATGCCATTCAATTGATGTCTCTCGCATGAATTCTCGCCTTTAGACGCGTTGCCGCATGCAAGTCTCGCCTTTTCTCGCCGATCAACTTCTTTGTTTCTGTTATCCCCAGACGTTATTTTAAGTTTCTTTTTATTTCATAGTCTTTGCTCACATGATATCAAGAGGAGATATTTTCTTCTTTTTTCTTTCACTATTTTCTGAAAAAAAAAAAAGAAAGGTTATTTTTTTCATTCCTTCTTAACCTTTCGTATTACTTCATATGTATTCACATCTGTTCGCCAACACGCACGGTTTATTCTTGTTGAAATTATTGTCAATTCTTTTTTGTAGAAATTTACAAATATCTCTTCCGCGGTTTCAGTGTGCTTTGTATACAGGATGAAATGAAATAAATCAGTTGTGTTTGTTATGAATAATCAAGAGTTCTCTCTCCTTGTTTTTTTACTCTCCTTTTTGAGAGAGCTATTTCTATTTAATGGGACTATAAAATGACACTCTACGCGAACCTTGTATTCTCAGCTGAATAAAGCTTTCTTAAGGCTTACACCTGTGTACTTTTGTCATTAGAGTGTTATGGTAGACTTTTAAGCGAGCAAGCATACAATCATACAGACATGACCGTAAAGCGGAAATACTTGCAAATATTCTCGTCTGGAAGAACTATTTTAATGTATTATTATTATTATTTTTATTTCCTTTGATATCTGGCATTTCTTTCCGGGTCCCGCCCAGGGACCTAAGGTTAGAAATGGCATCATGACACTTTCCACTGCAAAGAAAAAAAAATAATTACATAGATAAAGCCCTTCGTAAAGTGAGGGCTGTACTTGTCAGAACAATTTTTTGTATCTCTTTGAGGCATGGACTTCCAGGGATCCCTTCAATCAGCCTATTGGAATATTTTCCACCCAGTCCAAGGGCTCCAACTACAACAGGAATTGTTGATGTTCCCATGTGCCACATTTTTGAGATTTCTATTTCAAGCTCCTTGTATTTTGACAGTTTTTCGAATATCTTCAAAGATACATTGCAGTCTGCAGGGACTGCCATATCAATAAGGTGGCACTTATTTTGTTTGTGGTCTTTAATAACAATGTCTGTGCGGTTGGCTTTGATTGTTCTGTCAGTGTGTATTGTGTAGTCCCATAGAATTGTAACAGGTCCTATCTCCGTACCTGGGTCAGGGTGGTGTTCGTACCAATTTCTTCCAGTTTCCTTCCCATAGGAGTTGCAAATTTTCCAGTGCAGATATTGGCCCACTCCGTCATGCCGGGTTTTATATTCAGTGGGTGCCAATATCGTGCAACCTGATATAAGATGATCAATGGTTTCTGGATATTTGTCACAGAATCTGCATCTTGGACTAACACAGTATTTTAGTATATGTGCTTGATAATTCCTAGTTAACAAGCATTGGTCTTGTGCAGCAATGATAAAACCTTCAGTTTCACCTTTCAACCCTGCACTACGTCGCCACTAATGGGTGCGGTTTTTGTCTACGTCAGCTTGTTTGGTACGGGCAGAGTATTGGCCATGGAGCGGTTTATCTTGCCATTGTTTCTTTATCTGGTCGGTCGCATTTGTCTTTGCATTCTTTTTTAAGTATTTTGCAGCTTCAGCCGGTGTACAGTGATGTATTTGAAATTTCTATGCCCATTTGAAACTCCCTTTTGAATTTGTCGGCTTCCTTTACTACAGAGTAAAGACACTTACTACTTTCATGTTCCTTGACACATACCATCATCCAGTCTTCTGTATTTTCCAAGTATCTTTGGAGGCCAATTGTTGTACTTTTGTAGGATAGTTCTAGTTGAACTAGTCCTCTGCCTCCTTCGGATCTGGGCACATACAGGCGATCAATATCAGCTTTGGGATGATGCATGCGGTAGCAAGTGAGGAGCTTTCTCGTTTTGGCGTCCATTCGCTTAATTTCAGCTATGGTCCGGTTAAGTACATTAAAGCTGTATTGCACCACATGAACAGCTAAGGTGTTTATGGCTGATATTCGGTTTTATGAGTTTAGCTCGGTATTTAGTACCAGGCGTACACGCCTGTAGTACTCCTTTCTTACCTTCTCTTTCATTTGGGAGTGTTGTATGCCATCTCCCTCACTAATTCCTAGGTACTCATGAGCTTATTATTATTATTATTATTATTATTATTGTTGTTATTATTATTATTATTATTATTATTATTATTATTATTATTATTATTATTTCATTTGATTTCTGTTATATACAGATTTTCCCTTGCTCATTTTTTGTAAAGACCCCCCTCCCGCCAAAACAACCCCCAAATACTCACGCACATTTTACATAGATAAAGCTCTTCGTAATGGGTGAGCTGGACTTGTGAGTACAGTTTTTGGTATTTCTTTAAGACATGGTCTACCAGGAATCCCTTCAATGACCCTATCGGAACGTTTTCCAATCAATCCGATTGCTCAATGTACAACCGGAATAATTGATGTCCTCATTTGTCACATTTTTTGATTTCCACTTCAAGATCATTGTATTTGATAGTTTTTTGTTTTAAGATCTTCAAAGATACATTACAATCTGCAGGAAGTGGCATGTCAATAAGAAAGCACATTCTGTTTTTATGGTCTTTGATCATGATGTCATGGCGATTAGCTTTGATATTTCTCTCTGTGTGTATTGTAAAATCCCATAAAATTATTATTGTTTAAAAAGATCTTTTTGACCTGAATTTGTTTCATAATCACATGTCGGATCATGACCTATGACCTAATTAAAGCGAAGGATTCAAACAAAATGACATGTATTAACAAAAACCAAAAAAATGCTTAAATGGACAAAGCTCTTTCTTTACAGGATATGGGCCGTGCTTATTTGAACTATTTTATAAATTATACAGGGTGCGACAGAAATACCTCCCACATTTAAAATTGTCACCTTTTCAGTGGTAGCGAACTTAGGCAAGTGGTAATGATGTCTTCATCCAGCTAATGTATTACTATTTTCTTTTCAGATATTTTCTTACCTTGATATCATTCTTGAGTTTCAGGAAATGCTACACACCAGGAATGTTCTTATGTGCAAGAGTTCAAATAGAAACAGCGGACACGCCAAATCTTTATGTCACCATCAACGCTGACCAGAGACCAGGTGGTGAACATGGCGGACGTTATAATTCACCTGTTTGCAACGAAATTGCTGCTATTATTCATGGTCACCAACACAAGAATACTAGAGATGTAGTTCTTTCATCACGTGATAACAAACTGCAGCGCATCAATGAAACCCACCGAGAAGTCTTTGTTGAATTTCTTCTCCTTCCAATGCATGTTGTTCATTCGATGTAGTTTGAGCAAAAGCTGTCAACAAAGCATTTCTCCTCAACAATTTTCGAAGATCGATTGCGATTAATGTACTCTTCATTTGCTGACAAATATTTTTTTGTATCTTCTGTGCTTCTGTAAAAACACAACTTTCTCCTGTTAAAAATGTTTCCACACTTCATGTCATTATAATTTTTCGCCATATAGATAAGAGGCACTAAAGAAAAATCTTCTTTATTTTAACTTTACAGATTGGATGAGGTTCGTGATCTATTTTTGAATAAACCCAGTCAACACCGGGCAATGCTGCTAGTTTTTTTTATAAACACGCTTTTTGTTCTAATGTCTTCAGATAATATCCAAGGCAAAATTACTTGAGCATCAACCGCCAGTAAAATCTTTCCTATTATATTAGAAGGAAATTTTTTTCAATATATTAAATAAACATTTAATGTCTAAAACCACAGATAACAATTCTAAAGAGGATAAAGTTTTTCTAACTAAAGGTGCAACTTTAGCCTTGGCAAAAATCAAATTAGCTGAACCATTTTGAATGATATAACTAGCAAAACCAAAGACCTTTTTGAGATGCAACACAAAATATTATCAAATTAGAAGCAAATGAAGAATCAACTACTAATCATGGAAATTTTAAACTATCTAACGAAATAAATTCTGCAAAGGTTTTATTCCAAACACTCTGAACGTCTGAAGGTACACGTTCATCCCATTTCAAATTTATTTTCCAAATGTCGCTAAGAAGTAGTCTTCCCTTGATTGTTACTGGAAGACATAGGAAGGCTGATCTCCCATTCGGTCAGCAGCTATAAAAGAGAGTCTTCAAGCATAAAAGACAGCCTTCTCGACACTAGGTCATAATGCTCCATCACTACTCCTGCACATGAGCACAGATGCAAAGTACGTCAGCCCCTAGAGGACATGCCCAACTGTTTACGGTCAGGCAACTGACAAGAAGATCTGAGGTAGTGAAGGGGATATTTACTGTAGCCCATTGTTCCACTGGGCTTAGGGTGGAAAGATAAATTACGTGAGATTGGCTGCTGAAAACCTGAATCAACACAAAGACAACATAAGACATGCTAAACTCAACAACTATTTTATTCAAATTGACGTTCGACCCGTATGCTCCCACCATCCCATAGTGGAACCGAAAATGTTTACAAATCATCATAATCAACATTGTTGTAGAAAAACCCTTCTTTATTCACGAAGTCAAAATATCTATATGGTTACACCCCTAATTATTAACGATAAGAAACCATTAGAACCATCCTGCGTACATCATCATCATCATCATCATCATTATATTTCGATTTCTGTGCGGGAAGTGATGTGTTGTTATGGCTACAAATCATGATTTGTTTTTCTAACTCCCATAATACCACTAGCGTTACATGGGCAATGTTCGTCTTAGTGAGTGTGCTATACTTATCAAGACAATTTTTTTTTACATTTTTAAGCTAGGATTTCCAGAGATTTTTTCAATGTGTTGTTGTGTTCCTTTTTTATAATTCCAAGAGCACCTACTATGACTGGTACACTTCTTTTTTCTTCTTCTTCTTCTTCTTCTTCTTCTTCTTCTTATTATTATTATTATTATTATTATTATTATTATTATTATTATTATATTTCAATTTCTGCCATAGTCACACGATCTACAAAGTCTGCAGGAAGACCTAAGACAAGTTTTGATGTGTTGTTATGGCTACATTTCATGATTTGTTTTTCTAACTTCCAGTATATCACTAGCGTTACATGGAGAAAGTTCTTTTTAGTGTGTGGGCTGTACTTATCAATACAATTTTTTGTATTTCTCTTAAGCTAGGGTTTCCAGGTATTTCTTAAATTTGTTGTTGTGGTCCTTTTTTATCATTCCAAGCGCACCTATTATTACTGATACTATTTTTATTTTCAATTTCCTCATTTTTCTATTTTGATTCCCAGGTTTTTATACTTCGATAGTTTTTCTAATTCCTTGAAGCCATATCAATTAGTAGGCAAGATTTTTTGCTTTTCGGTTTTAGATAATAATGACCAAACTATTTGTTTGAATCTTCCTGTCTGTAAAAATGTTGCAATCCCATAGAATTGTGATGTCTTCTATTTCTTTAACCGGTGTTTGGTGTATTCTTCTTCTTCTTCTTCTTCTTCTTCTTCTTCTTCTTCTTCTTCTTCTTCTTCTTCTTCTTCTTCTTCTTCTCCTCTTCTTCTTCTTCTTCTTCTTCTTCTTCTTCTTCTTCTTCTTATTATTATTATTATTATTATTATTATCATTATTATTTGTGTATGTTATGTTTCCTGTTTTTCTATCCTGTAGAGTCGGGTACAAACTATGGTCCTTAGGGCTTATTATAGAATTGTCATTTAATTGATAGAACTCTTCTTAGTATATGGGATGTTCCTAGTAGAGCGATCTTCTGCGTTAATGTTACCAGGGACACTGTTAGTAAAATTGTCCATCCCTTTTCTCACGAGGCCCAGAGCTCCGAATACTTTTGGTACAGTCGCAGACTTCGTTCTCCAAATCTTTTTAATCTCGATCTCCAGGTCCTTGTATTTGGACATTTTCTCGATAATTTTCATGGCGGTGTTCCTCTCAAATGGTACTGCTATGTTAATAAGCGTACACTTCCGGAATTTCTTGCCTTTTGTGATAATATCAGGTCTGTTGACTTTTATTTCCCTACCAGTTTGAATTGGAATGTTCCAGGGTATAGTACAACATTATTTTGGGTAATTGTGTCTGGTTGGTGCTTCTTGCATATCTTCCAGTGCATATATGTCGCTACCTTGTTATGTCTGTGGGTATATTAAATTTTTGCTAGTTCCGGACATCCTGAGATAATATGATTGACAGTTTCATCATATTTTCCGCAGATCCTGCATTTCGGGTTAGTTCCATACTTTATTATATGACAGTGATAGGATCTGGTTGCGAGGTTTTGGTCCTGAGCTGCAAAAATTAGGCATTCTGTCTCAGGTTTCCTCAGCCACTGATGTGTTTGCTGTTGGTCGACATCTGCTTCTTTTGTTCTTTTTAGGTATTTGAAATGCAACACCTTTTCTGGAATTTCATTTGACCAATTTGATTTCTGTTTTACTCGTTTGGCGTAGATGTTATTCGCTTCGTTTTTTTTTGTTTGTTTTTTTTGTAGGGTTTCGGGTATATTAAGCTGTTTTTTGAAAAGCGAATCTTCTTTGTTGAAGGAGTAGATTTGGTGTTTTACTATTTGTAGTGGTGGGGGGTCATTGGTTTTTGTGAGGTATGCTTCCAATCCGATTGTTGTCGTTTTTAGAGTTAATTCAAATTGAATTAGACCTCGGCCTCTTGAAGCTCTTGGTACATACAACCTATCATGATTTGATTTCCGGTGGTGCATCCTCATTTGGGTAAGCATTTTTGACGTCCAATCTTTTAATGTCATTCAAACTCCATTTAATAACGTTGAAGCTGTATGTTACTACGGGTATAGCTAATGTTTCAATAGCCTTCATTTTATTGGCCCCATTAAGTTTGCTTTCTAGTATCAGACTCTCCTATAATATTATTTCCGGATCTTTTTCTTCATAATTGAATGTTGTATTCCGTCTCCTTCATTAATTCCTAAGTACCATCTTGGTCTAAATCCTTAATGTTGTTGTGGATATCAATGTCTAAATCTTTAGTTTTCGTTAGTTTACAGCCTTTGAAGTTGGCTTGGGCACATTTGTCGATTCTGAACTCCATCCTAATGTCTTCGCTGAAGGTTTTGACAATGGTGAGTAGGTTTTTCTGCTGGTTGTCATCCTTGGCAAATGTTTAAAGATCATCAATATAAAATAGGTGATTCAGTTTGCTATTCTGCGTCTTGTATCCGTAGCTACTGTTGTTCATTAAGCAGCTGAGTGGCGCTAATGCAACGCAGAAGAGTAGTGGTAGTGACAATGAATCTCCTTGGAAGATGCCGCTTTTAATATTGATAGGTCTCGATGTTAATGACCCGTTTGTGTGGTTTGGATTTAGTGTAGTTTTCCAGTTCTTCATGCTTTCTGTTATGAATTTGACCGTTGTGGGTCAGACTCTGTATATTTTTAGTCCACGAGTGTTGAATACTGTCGAACGCCTTTCTGTAGTCGATCCATGCTGTCGATGTTTCTTTTCTTTGTTTCCACCTCTTCCAATATTGTTTTTATTGATAAATTACTTGGTCCTTGCATCCGTAAGTTCCTCTTTTACATACCTTCCGTTCTGCTGGGAGTAAATTCTTTCTCTCAGGGGAGTTGCACGCGCCCTCTCGGTTATGATAGAAGTGAGGATCTTGTACATCGTTGGTAGGCATGTGATGGGCCTATAATTTCTTCGGGTTCTTCGTCTCTTCTGTTTTGGGGGAGTAGGTATGTTACTCCCCACGTGAGCCATTTGGGGCATTTTTCTGGGTTTATGATTATATCATTGTAAACCCGTGCGAAGTCTGGGTGGGTATTAGATAGGATTTTATCCCAAAATTGACTATTCGGTCTATTCCTGGTACTTTCCAGTTCTTGGTTTTGCAGATGGCAGCGGTTGTTTCAGTAATATTGGTATCAGTCCATTTTAGTCACTCTTTATGTGTGTGTTGTTCCTGTTGTTGCTTCATCCATGTTGCCCTTTCACTGTGTATTTGGCAGTTTTCCCACATCTTACACCAGAACTCCTCGATCACCTGACTATTAGGTGGGTCATTTATTTTACAAGTTCTCGATATATTTTCTTGGCGTCTTCTTTGAAGATCTTGTTTTACCAGAAGAATCTGTTTCTTTTTTCATAACTCCTGATTCTCTGTACCTTCGCTTGAACTTGTTGTTTCAGCTTCTCTTTAACTTTTGTTACGTCATTCTTATTCTTTATGTCAAGGCTTCGTTTCAGTTGTCTCCTTTTCTTTCTTTCATTTTGGTGTCCTTGTCTACTTCACTTAGAAATGACAATTGTCCTCGTAGTTTATTCATCTCGGTTTCTTTTTTTTCTTTCCAGACTGGCTTTTTTCTTTTTCGCTACGTTGCATTTCTACTTTCTCACCTATTATTTCTGCGATCGTTGCCGAGGCCGCGTATATAAGGTGATTAATTTTGTTCATCGGTCTTTCCATTTCGCCCCTTATTTTTCTAAATGTTTGGTTACCGAGGTTGATGGTTTCCTTCACTTGACTGTTCTTTCTTACTTTTGGAATTGTTGGCGTTTCCTTGAAAGGCATTTTCTTTACATTCTCCCATTTATATCGGATATTTTTTGTCATCTCCGTTTCTCTTTCATATTGCCTATTATCTTCCTCTATTTGCTTGTGTACGTCAGAGAGATTATTGTAACTGGTTTATATTTGTTCCTCTGCATATGTCTCCTCTCAGTTGTTGGCATCGAGCCCCTCGATGTTAACGTTTAATCTATTTTTGATATTTTCTCGGATGCTTTCGAGTTCTGTGTCAGGTATTTTTTCCTGATGATGTCACGCCTGACATTGGCTAGTTTGTTGGCATCGATGTTTAGTTTGTTTGAGGGGTGTTTTTTCTCGCTAGATATTATAGGCGGCTTTGGTCGTTGTTGTTGTCGGATTTATCGTCGCAGTGTAAAATGCTATCATTGCTTCACTATACTCTTCCCTAGACCATTTATTCATTGTTCGTTTTGTGGGATTTTCTTTTAATAGATACAGAGAGCCTCTTTGAGGACTGTCCTCGGTGGGGTTTTCCTTTAGTTCTCGTTGGGTAGAGTTTGTTACAGTTGCAAATTTTTCGATCCCGGTCTGGTTCTTCACTGGTGATCGCAGTCCTTTTTGACCCGCGTGACGACCGATGCGGTTTAGCAATATTTTTCGTTGTGTCGGAATTATAGTTAGTTCGTATTTACCCATACATGAGGGCACCTGAGTATATCCATACCATGGTGAGCCATCACGTTTAGGAGACCAGGCCCCCTCCTGATATATTTCATTATTGTTATTATTCAATGAGAGAACAGCACACCAAAAAATTGAAACTGGCGTACGCAGCTCAATATACCCGTCACGATAACCTGTTGGATAAGGGTATACCGGGCGCATGCATCACAGCCAAATGTATGTGACAGGGTGGCAGGTTTTAGTAGAAAAAAAAAACATAAGCCGTCAGGTGGGACCCGATTAGAAAATACTTTCAGGATGCGAAACCCATTCTGCTCAAGACGGTCTCCGATTGAAGATACTCCAAAGCATTGAGATGTGACATCCAAGTCATCCGTCTCTTCATTTAAATTTAAAAGGAAAACCGCCCCAACAGCTTTCGTTCATTAACAAGAAATGTACGGTGCATCATACTGCAGCTACGACTTCCCAACTGGTTATGGCCAAGGAACTGA
This sequence comes from Acanthosepion esculentum, assembly GCA_964036315.1. Taxonomy (NCBI): domain Eukaryota; kingdom Metazoa; phylum Mollusca; class Cephalopoda; order Sepiida; family Sepiidae; genus Acanthosepion; species Acanthosepion esculentum. Next base: position 56,914,746 of record OZ038507.1, read on the forward strand.
ATAACAGATGTAGGCTGCTAAAAGAGATATTTACTGTAACTCATCTCAAGTCACACCAAAATCAATTCTTTTGGTGTCCAATCAAGCAAGGTTAGAAGTCAAGAGAGCCAGTATTTATTATTATTATTATTATTATTATTATTATTATTGCGTGGTGTCATCCTGCCTGAGAGTAATTTTAAGTGCGTAATGACCAGGTCTCTTCCGGAGTATATGAGAAAAATGGCACTGTAGGAGAGTTATCTATGCACATTTGGGACGTTTTGTTTAGATGAAGAGGGCTTTTCCGGATGATATGTGCAGTTCTGAATATCTTTTTGTAGCTCTGAGATGCTGGTGAGTTCGCGAATTGTATAATTGTGGAACTGAAATAAAAGGGTTCTGTAGGAGAATTACCTAGGGATGTTTCGTTTAGATGGAAAAGGTTTTACTGATATGTGCAGTTCTGAACAAAGTAATCTTTTGTAGCTCTGAGGTGCTGATGTGTCCATGAATTGTACTCACATGATTTTCGGTACCCTTCTTTATCATAACCAATGTCCCCATCACCACAGGAATAATAATAATAATAATAATAATAATAATAATAATAATAATAATAATAATAATCTAAATAAAACCCATTCCTGTTTTACATCGGATTTTTTAGATGAAGAATTATTATAATTGTTGCATGGTATCATCTTGCCAGAGAGTAATTTTAACTGTCTAATTGCCAAGCCCCTCCCCTCACCGCCAGTGTTTATGAGTGAAAAGGACACTGTAGAAAAGTTATCTATGCACATTTGGAACGCTTCGTTTTGATGAAGAGGGTTTTGTGTATGATATGTGCAGGTCTGCACAAAGTAATCTTTTGTAGCTCTGAGGTGCTGGTGAGTTCAGCAGTTGTACTCACATGATTTTCGGCGCCCTTCTATATCATACCCAATGTCCCCATCACCACAGGAATAATCGCAGTTGTAAATTTACACATTTTTGTTACTTCGATTTGTAGGAACTTATAATTTGACAGTTTTTGAAATTCTTTTTCAGAAACATTGGAATCAAGTCGATAAGAAATATTATTATTATTATTATTATTATTATTATTATTATTATTATTTAAATATATGTCCTTTAATTTATGTTGTATGTACATTTCATTCCGGGTCCCAACCAGAGAGCTAATGTCAGAAATGGCTTCATAACAACTTCCACTGAACATTTCTGTAAAAAAAAATATTAAAAAATTAACAACCTAAGCTGATACATTTTACCCTTCGTAATGTACCCAATGTATGTATAATGTATGTTTTCCAATAAAACCCTTCGTAATGTATAAACTGTACTTAAGAGAAGAATGTTTTGTATTTTTTGAAGTCACGGGCTACCAGGAATCCCTTCAATGAGTCTATCAGAACATTTTCCAATCAACCCGAGGGCTCCAACTACAATTGGATGTATTGATGTCCTCAAGTGCCACATTTTTGAGATTTCGATTTCAATGTCCTTGTATTTTGATAGTTTTTGAAGATCTTCAAAGATACATTACATTCCGCAGGAACGGCTATTTAGATAAGAAAGTACATTCTGTTTTTGTGGTCTTTGATCACGATGTCTGGCCGATTAGCCTTGATTGTTCTGTCAGTGTTTATTTTAAAGGCCTATAACATTGTTACAGTTCCTGTGTCTGTAACCAGGACTGGGTGATTCATACCCAAGTTCCATGCAGTTTCCTTCCCGTAAAAGTGTCAGATTTCCCAATGTCGATATTGGCCCATTCTTTCATGCATGGTTTCATAATCATTTGGTGCCACTACTGGGCAACGCGATACAAGATGGTCAATTGTTTCTGGATATTATTCACAGAATTTGAATTTCGAGTTAACACAATTTTTCCGCACGTGGGCTTGGTAATTTTTAGTTGGCGAGCATTAGTCCTTTGCAGTAAACATAAAACATTCGGTTTCAGGTTTAATCCTGCACTACGTAGCAACTGATGCTTTTTCTACATAAGCTTATTTGGTACGGGCAGAGTATTGACCATGAAGAGGTTTATCTTGCCAATGTTTCAGCAGTTCGTCCATAGCATTTACTTTTGCTTTCTTTTTTCGGTTCTTTGCAGGTTCAGTCAATATATTATGGTTTATTTGCACTCCTTCATCCACCTGAAATTCCCTTCTGAACTTGTTGGCTTCATTAATTACTGAATGCAGTTTCTTATTTATTGCATGTCCTTTGATACAGATCATCATACAGTCTTCTGTAGTTTCGAGATATCTTTGAAGACCGATTGTCGTCGTTTTGTAAGACAGTTCTAGTTGAACTAATCCTCTGCCTCCTTCGGATCTGGAAACATACAGACGATCAACATCAGCCTTAGGATGATGCATGCGGTGGCAAGTGAGAAGTTTTCTTGTTTTGACATCAACTCGCTTAACGTCAGCTATGGTTCAATTATGGATGTTGAAACTGTATTGCACCACGGGAAGAACCAAAGTGTTTATGGCTAATATTTTATTTTGTGAATTCATCTCGGTATTTAACACCAGACGCACACGCCTGTAGTATTCTTTTCTTAATTTCTCCTTCATTTTGGTATGCTGCATTCCGTCTCCCTCGTTGACTCCTGTATACCTTCTTCCCTAATCTTTGTAACACAATCTATTGAGAGTAATTCTCCCTTTCTTGAATGCTGCTTTTATACATTTATCTTATCCAAAATCCGTACCGATGTCATTTTACATTTGACAATATTAAGGAGTCCTTTCACCTCTTTATCGATTTTGGCAAAAAGTTTGATATCATCCATGTAGAATAAGTGATTTAATACTTTGATGTTCATTTTACATCCATAATTATAAGGATACTATAAGGGGGATTAGGGACAAGCTAACTAGAAGGGGTGACAGGAAGTTTCCTTGAAAAATTCCTCGTCGGACATTCAAAAAATTGGAAGTGGCAGTGCTTTGTTGTTAATTAGGGATAATTCCGCAGTTCAATTTCCAAAGCCTTAATAATCCAAGAGTGTGGCTTTATGATAATCTATCCAAACTTTGAGATGTCAAACTCTTATCCTGTAATTTTCCAGGATCATTTTATTTATCAATAGTTGATCTTTGCAACCATATGAACCTCTTCGACATCCATTTTGTTCCAGGGGAGTATGTTGTTTTCATCGAGAAAAGAGCAGTAGTGTTTGTCAGGACAGAAGTGATCAATTTATATTTGGTGGGCAGACATGTTGTCGGCCTATAATTCTTTGGATTATCCGTTTCATCCGTTTTTTGTAGGAGATATGGAATATCTTCAGTGATCCATTCTGGGATTTCTTTGGGGTTATTAATTAGCATCAATAAAGTTAGCGCATTGCTTTTATGGATTGATGACAGACGGTAGAGCAAAAAGTTGAGTATTTTGTCATTTACTGGGATTTTATTAGAGGCTTCCTTACATTATTCTTGGTTATATTATTCCATTCTTGTACATGTATATCCTTAATTCTGTCTTGTTCTCTCTCGATCCACTCTGAATCGGGTTTATATTCCTTGTGAAACTTACAACCATTTTTATACTGCATTGTTCTCTGTGTCTTTAATTGTAGTTTCTGATTAAGCATTTCCTTGATTGGTGGAATTTCATTTAGTAATTTAATGTTATATTTCCGTTTGATCTTATTACTTTTCTGTGTTGGAATATTTGAATTTCTTGAAATCTCATCTCGTATCGATAATTCACATGTGATTTTCCTTAATTTCTCGCATCAAGTTTGTCATCCAAACGGGCTATTAGGGATTATATTTCTTTGATTGGTGGAATTTCATTTACTACTTTAATTTTATATTTCTGCTTGATCTTCGTTTTTTGTTAGAGGCTGTCTTACATTATTCTTGCTTATACGTTTCCATTCTTGTACATGTGCATCCTTCATTCTGTTTTGTTCTCTTTTGATCCACTCTGAATCGAGTTTATATTCCTTGTAAAACTTACAAAGCTTTTCATATCGTCTTGTCCTCTGTAACTTTGATTTCATGTTTTTGTTTTAAGTATTCCCTGGATTGGTGAAGTTTCATTTAGTAATTTAATGTTATATTGATCTTCTTGCTTATTCCTGTTGAAACATTTGAATTTCTTGAAATCTCGTCTCGTCTCGATAATTCACACGTGATTTCCCCGATTTCTCGCTTAAATTCTCCCTTCCAAGTCGACTCGTTTTGTCTATTGTTTAATCTTTTATTTGTCTTGACATTAAGCTTTCCAGTAGATGCTAAAGCTGTTGCATATATGACGTTACTTACTTCTGTCATGTTTTCCACTGATCTGTCCGTTAACAATGCTTGCAATGCAGCGTTATATGTTTGCACAATATGTTTGTTGGATTTTGTCAGATATATTTTTGGAAGCCGGTCTCTTTCTGAGATTTGATGGCGAATTATTTTGCTGATTATTTGAATGACGGGGTTTTTCACTTCAGTGATTTCAATTCTGTTCTTTTCAACGAATTTTGTCTCTAATATCGTTTGATTTCATCTTCATCAGTGACAGAATCTGAATCAGGAAAATTGTTTATGTCGCAGCTAGATTCTTCCGTTTTATTTCTTGAGAGATCATTATTTCGTATCTCATGTATTTTAGTTTCTTCTATCTCATCCTCTGTCGTTCGCTTTCTTTAATAATAATAATAATAATAATGATAATAATAATAATAATAATAACAACAACAACAATAATAATAATAATAATAATAACAACAACAACAATAATAATAACAACAACAACAATAATAATAATAACAACAACAACAACAACAACAACAACAACAACAATAATAATAATAATAATAATAATAATAATAATAATAATAATAATAATAATAATACTCGTCTTCAGTCACTTTCCCTCCGCCATAACGGAGCTTCCCTGTACCTATTTTATAAATACTTTCACGGTAATTCGTCTGAACTTTCCTCTACTGAGATTAAATTTTCACTCTTGCCTTATTTTTATTTGGGTTATGGGTGATTGCACTTTGTCTTATATTTAGTTTTTATCTGATCTATTTCTGTATTTGAGAGTCTTGCATTTTTCATGGCGTCCCTGTGGACATTGGCAAGCATATTTGGGTCGAGACAGGGTCTTATTTCTCGCTTTAATTGCGCCTTCCAGCAGGTTCGTTTTGTCTGTTGTTTAGTTTTTCCTTTGTCTTGGCATTAAGTTTTCCAGTAGCTGAAAAAGCTGTTGCATATATAACATTATTTACTTCTGTCATGTTTCATTTTGGCCAGTGCTGATTCCACTTCAGATTTGAATATTTCCGGTCCGTTGATATTGCCGAGTTCCTCTTTTTCGTCGTGGAAAAATATATTTGTTCCATCTCTGAAGTATTTTTCTTTCTTTAATATCAGTGTTCCGTTCTTGGATTTTATGCAGCCAGCTGATGAGTATTTCTTTTGTCCTGTTAGTCCTCTTATTTTTCTATGCATATCTCCTTCAGCTGTGATATTCATTCTTTCGATATCTATCTCTATTTCTGAGATGAGGCATCGTAACTATTTACACTATTTACATTGCTCGGACTGTTGTCCTCATCTTTGTCGCCAATTTCACGGCGTTTCGACCGTTGTAATCAATGGCCTTCTTCAGATGATTGGAATTTCGAACTGAACCCATTATTTCGTCCACCCGGGGGTAGATTTTTCTAGTTCAACATGCCGTGCCTCTTTCGGATGTCTCAGTATCAGTTATCTCCCCTTAACTCAACTCTCCAAGTTTTTAATTCACTTCTGCTCTAGCCAAGTATTGAACTCACAACTCTTTCGGTTAAGTGACGATTCAACCATCGCTTTTATCCACTAGACCATGTGTCCTTGAGGCTAGAGAGTAGAATATGGCAACAAAGATGAGGACGACATCCGGATAATGGAAATAGTGTAAATCATTCTTTCTATTTCTTCATATTTTGTTTCCGTTGAGTCACTCCTCTTTATACCTGCTTGCATTTGTTCCATATTTCTTTGTCCTAGATGTCCTTTGTTCCGTATCTTGATATTGTTTTTTATTTTTTTTTATTTATTTTTTTTTTTGACTCCTTTTCATCATGCCGTGAATTTTACTTGTTATCCATTCATTTTTTTTGTCTTTGTCTATTTTCCTTTGAGATTATCCCTTTCCTTATTATTTTGTTAATTTCATTGGTTTTTTTTTCTTGTTTTTTTTTTTGTGGGTGGTACCGATAAAACACGCCCGTTACTTTGACAGCTAGCGTTTTTCATTTTATTATTATTATTATTATTCGCCTTTGTTATTATTCGTATTTGTTATTAATTAATAAAATAGGGGTGTTTCATTAAGACGGATTATATATAAGGGTGTTTCATTAAGACGGATCAAAGTCAGCAGTAAATAAATCAGTGTTGTTTGTGAAAATGTATTTATTTGCCTATTGGATCATGTTATTTAAATCGTGGCAATTATGTGTGAAAAATAATATCGCCCAAATGTCCGCCAAATCTGAAAGAAAAATAAAATAATTATTAAACACTTAAACTTAATTCACATTTAAAATCGGTCCAAGTTATTGGAACATCTTTATTATCATTATTATAATAATGAATGACTTTCATTATTATTATTATTATTATTATTATTATTATTATTATTATTATTATTATTATTATTCAATGAGCCAGAGTCTAAATCAAATGCGAATTTGTTGGTGTGAAAGAATTGATACGAAGAAAGAATACAAGAAGACACCAAAAGTCAAGAATGGATTTTCGAAATGTTAAACAAACAGTGCTTTGGCCGTAAAAAAAAAAAAAGATGGCAGTTGTTCGACGTGGGATGATAAGGAGAGTTGGGCAGAAGACAACATCTGCTGAAGAGAAAGCAATGTTCTCAATGTACCGAATAAATCCAATGAGAGAATTCCTTTTCTTCCCCCGAATTCACCTCCTCAGTTGAGCGATTCAAAGCGTCTTAAGAAGAAGAAAAAAGAAAGAAAATTAGAATAAAATAAAATACAGAAGTAAAGTAAAATAAAATCTTTATTTGATTTCCTTCTCATAACGTAACGGATGCAGACAATACGATCACAATAGACTTAATTGAAGATCTCGGAGCCCAGAAAACCGAGTGGGGTCTGCATCTAAAGGTGTTCTTTGTCTTCCTATTATTTGTTATAGTTTTCGTAAGCGAAGCAGCATTGAAAGTCGTGCAGATTATGCATTTATTATAATGGTTGTGGGTTGTTGTTGGTAATGGCAAGATTGCAAAGTTACATCCAATGAGATATATATCAAGATTAGTCGCATGTTTACTTAATCAAACAAAAAGAATTATCTTATTAACATCGCTCTATCTCTCTCTTATTTACCCTCAGCAGCATAGGGCCACAGCCTCACTATACAACACTCTACTGTTGTGGTTCTGTAGTAAGTAACAGTTGCCAGCCTCATGCCCAACTGGCTTTCAATTCAGAGTTACTCTTCATTTAGAATGGGGGCCAAACAAAGTTGAAGAACCCAGTCTACCCTGCTATTTAACTAGGGAAGCAGAGAAGAGAAGTGGTTTACACCTTTCCCAGTGGTCTCTCTTTTTTCCTCTTCTTTTTAATCATTTCACCCCAAACAAGCTGATAATGTCACTATGAGGCTACTGGGAATGAGAAGACTTAGTGAGGAAAAAGTACAATAAAAGAACAGGTTTTAAGAAGGCAGAAGATGGCGATAATGCCACTAAGACGCTAGGGGGGTTACTGGGAGTGAAAGAGAATGAGAAGACTTCAGTGAAGAAAAAAGACAATAAAAGAACAGGTTTCAGGTAGACAGAAGATGGCGATAATGCCACTAAGACGAAAGCAGTTACTGGGAGTGAAAGAGAATGAGAGGACTTTAGTGAAAGGAAAGGACAATAAAAGAACAGGTTTCAGGAAGACAGAAGATGGCGATAATGCCTCTAAGATGCAAGAGTTTACTGGAGCGAAAGAGAATGAGAATACTTTAGTGAAAGGAAAGGACAATAAAAGAAGGCAGAAGATGGCGATAATGCCATTAAGACGCAAGGAGTTACTGGGAGTGAAAGAGAATGAGAAGTCTTTCATGAGAGGAAAGAGAGAAGTTGACGATTGACATTGCAATTGCATTTTTATGATTGCCGTTGGCAGGGAAGCAAGAATTTGGAATCCATTTCCTCAGGTGAGAAGTACGAAAAAAAAACTGTTAGAATAGAGAGTTGAATTTAGCTCGTTCAACAGTAAAAGCGACAAAAATAAAGGCAATAAACTTGCCCGAAATTTGGACACAGCTTGCTTATTTCCCATTTCGAGCTGCAAATGCTTTACTTACTTCGGTCTTACTTTCTCTCTCTATCTTCTTGCCTTCCTTCCATCAGTTGCTCTTCTTTCCCTAGCTCTCTCTCTCTTCCTTCGTTCCTTCGTTCCTTCCTTTCCTCTTCTTTCTCTCGCACCATCTTCCTCCTTTTTTTCTTTCCTTTGCTCTTCTTTCCCTCGCCCTCTCTTCCTTCCTTCCTTCCTTCCTTCCTTTGCTCTTCTATCCCTTTTTCTTTCTTTCTTTCTTTCTTTCTTTCTTTCTTTCTCGCTCTCTCTTACTTCCTATTTCCGTTCTTTTTTTCTCCATTCTTCCTTCCTACTCTTTCGGCATAATTTCAAAGAAGGAGATTACTTGCTTCCTTCATTCCTTCTATTCATCTTTCTTCGGGCCGCATTCATCACCCTTCCTTTTTCATCTTTTTTATTTCCTTTACTTTCTTCCTGCAGTCACTTTTTCACTTCTGCCTCCCCGCTTGCTTCCTTCTTTGTTTCAGCCTCTTTTCCTTTCTTTGCTCAATCTCTTTTTCATCTTTCTTTTTCCGTCCGTTCTTTCTTTCTTTCTTTCTTTCTTTCTTTCTTTCTTTCTTTCCCCAACGTTTGTTTTTCATTTTCTTGTCGTTGCCTGAATCCCTCCATCAGACGAACCACGTTGTAATTTGTTCGCATTTTACTCGATGAAAAAAAAAAAAAAAAATCTTGACCACTGCCAAAATTCAAAGAAACATTTCCTTCCGTTGATCATATTAACCAAAGCATCCATAAACACTAGACGCCCCCAGTCTGTGTACTGACTCTCTCCTCCGTTCCTGATTCAAGTCTACACACCGATGACCATACATTCGGTAACCAGCCATTTAATTTGCTCATTCGCCTACCGATTCAAATTCTTCGTTTGCAGGACATCGTGCTGTTTTGCGAACAATGCCAATCACTGACCACCGGCCACGAACGACCTAATCTTGTTCAGTCTGAGAAAATCTTGCTTTGATCGGGGAGCGGTTGACTAGTAGTTTTTGTTTGTCTGGCAGACTGCAGTGTCCACTGACCAAAGGGAACGCTAACTAGCAACAGTGATATATCGGAAGAATGTGGGCGAGGAAGGGTCAAGATGGCCGCTGCCCGGACTTGGATGCAGCTGATCGCCTGGAGTGGTCAATGAGTGATCCACGGAGAAACAGATTTATTTAAACTTCATGAACGATATGGTATTCGACAACAATGGCACTGGACAGACCCGCAGCCTCGCTGTGTGTCTGATACGTTAATATGCAGTCTCTGTGTGTCTCCCTGTGTCTGTAATTATATTTTCTCCATACATACAAACATACATACATACAAACATATATATATATATATATATATATATATATATATATATATATATATATATATATATATATATATATATATATATATAAGGTGCGATAGTTAAATTGTTGCCAGTTTATATTTTTATTTTCACGCATTTCGGGTTAATACAATTATTGTTATTTTTATTATTATTTTTATTTCTTTTTTTTTTTTTTGGTGCATACTTATTTCTTTTCGGGTTCCGACCAGAGACTTAAAGTCAGAAATGGCATCATGACATTTTTCACCGGGCAATTTTGAAAAAAATCAAACACAATCAATGCTTTACTTGCATTTCTTCACCCATTTGAAACTCTATTTTGAACATGTTGGCACTCTCTATTATTATTATTATTATTATTATTATCATCATCATTATTATTTTTTATTATTATTACTATTATTATTATTATTATTATTATTATTATTATTATTATTATTTTTATTATTATTATTATTATTATTATTAGATAAAGTTCATCGTAATGTGTGGTGGCTGTACTTGTGATAACATTTCTTTTCATTTCTTTAAGGCATGGGTTACCAGGAAATCCCTTCAGTGAATCTAGTGGAAACTTTTCAATCAATCCGAGGGCTCCAACTACAACTAGAATTACTGATGTCCTCATGTGCCACATTTCTGAGATTTCGATTTCAAGGTCCTTGTATTTTTATAGTTATTTGAAAATCTTCAAAGATACATTGCAGTCTGCAGGGATTGCCATGTCAATAAGGAGGCACATTTTGTTTTTGCAGTCTCTAATCACGTGGTCAGAGCGATTAGCTTTGATTGTTCTGTCTGTGTGTATTGTAAAGTCCCATAAAATTTTAACAGGTCCTAACCAGATCAGGGTGGTGTTCATACCAATTTCTTGCAGTTTCCTTTCCGTAGAAGTTGCAGATTTTCCAGTAGAGATATTGGCCAAATCTGTCATGCCGAGTTTGATATTCAGTGGGTGCCAATACCACACAACTTGACACCAGATGGTCAATTGTTTCCGGATATTTATCACAGAATCTGCATTTTATGCTAACAATTTTTTAGTAAGTGTGCTTGGTAATTTCTAATTAGCAAGCATTGGTCTTGTGCGGCAGGAATAAAACTTTCAGTTTCAGCTTTTAACCCTGCACTACGTAACAGCTGAAACGTAACTCTGAATTCAAAACGTCGTTTGGGGACCTTGTGGCATCCGTTGCACCAGGTCCCTGTATTCGTCCCTCCAAAAAGTGTGGATGGCCCTGCACAAAGCCTTCACCACTATAATCAAATCCTGTGTGGCTGTCGGGCTTTCAGTTCCTGGGAACTGATCTGTCTGACCCTCATACGTCGAGTTCGACGGGAGAGCAAAGATACGTAAGAGCTGATTAGTACGGGGGTGGGGGTGTATGTCTACATCAGCTTGCTTGGTACGGGCAGATTATTGACTGGGAAGCGATTTATCTTGCTATCGTTTCTGTATTTGGTCAGTTGCATTTGCTTTTGCCTTCTTTTTTATGTATTTTGCGGCTGCACTCGATGTATTATGCTTTACTTGCATTTCTTCACCCATTTGAAACTCTATTTTGAACATGTTGGCACTCTTTATTATTATTATTATTATTATTATTATTATTATTATTATTATTATTTTTATTATTATTATTTTTATTATTATTATTATTTTTATTATTATTATTATTTTTATTATTATTATTATTATTATTATTACTATTATTATTATTTTTATTATTATTATTATTTTTATTATTATTATTTTATTATTATTATTATTATTACTATTATTATTATTATTATTATTATTTTATTATTATTATTATTATTATTTTTATTATTATTATTTTTATTATTATTATTATTATTATTTTTTATTATTATTATTATTACTATTATTATTATTATTTTTATTATTATTACTATTATTATTATTATTATTACTATTATTATTATTATTTTATTATTATTATTATTACTATCATTATTATTATTATTTTATTATTATTATTATTATTACTTATATGCATTAAATCAATTATTTTCATTGAATTCTTTAATGTTTTTGTGATTGTATGCCAACTTGTGAAATAAGCATTTTTTTTATCAAGAATTGAAATACGCGGAAAAAAATCACATCGCATTTCTTTTTATTTGTCATCTTTTTTATACTAAAGTTCAGCAAGTAAAAGGCTCAAGAGCCCTCCAGGGTAGAGCGTTACTGAATGAGGTGACGATAAATTACATCCGCGTCCTGGATAAGACGATAAACTACTTCCAACAACAAGGCCTCTGAGCAGGAGGTTTTGAGGAGCGTGGAACCACCTCTTAATTGCTAGTGTTCCCAGGTCCACCCTGACCTGACGTGATAGCACCTGTTAATGTCCCAGCTATGGGTAAATAGTTAACCCCGAATCTGGGATTGAAACATTATGAAAGTGTAAAAATAGGTTTTAATACATTTTTCAGGAAAAATTATTGCCAGCTATACATTTTTGAAAAAAGAAATTCCAGCTATACATTAAAAATAAAACAAATTACCAGCAATACATTTAAAAAAAAAAAAAAATATTACCAACAATAAAAATCTTGTCGGCATTAAATAACCCGTAAAACAAAATAGACCAAACTAAATCAAAAAATACATATTCTATTCATACGAACGTATCCTAAAAATCTTGTCTGCATTAAATAACCCATTGAGGTGTTGATATGCCGTAAAACAAACCAAACCAAATCAAACAACTAAAGGATCGAATCAGTTTCTTGATGCCAAAATGAATATCCTTAAGAAAAGCGCCGTACTTGACTTAAAACCAAAAATAATATTATGTTAAATTATAAAAATATTACCAGCAATAAAAATCTTGTCGGCATTAAATAACCCATTGAGGTTGATATGCCGTAAAACAAACCAAACCGAACTATACTAATTGTCTCTCGAATACAGGCCCTATTTGCAGAAGTGATAATGAAACATGATGTGCAAAGTGATTTAAAAAAAAAAGAAATATTACTTTCTTTTCATATATATCGAGCTCAGATGAATCTTCAACAGAATCCAGGAAGCACTAGGACGACCGTTTCGTCCACTACCGAGAATGGAAACCGGACCATTTCTATACAACGCTAGGGTCATCCCAGCTGTACCACGCGCCTCGCTAACGAAGAAGACGCAAACTAGACTCAATATAGCGTCACTATTCACTCTGTTCCGCAGCAATACTCATCGAAGTATACGGATAACCTCAGAACAGTGTCCCAAGGGGAACATTTTTTGGCATTAAATAGCCCTTTGCGGTTGATATGTCATAAAACAAAGCTAACCAAGCCAGTCTACTGAATATATAGCGTTTTATATTTTTGCTGTCAGTTTTCGAAAATATAAATACATTTTCATGTTTGGGATTTATGAAATGTCTAAAAACAGCTTTTTAAAACAATCAATTTGTCGAGGGAGGAAAACTTCATTTCGATACAGTGTTTTTGCAGGTATGTTTGTTAAACTTTGCGCTCCTGTCATTGTTACTTGTCCGCTACAATGGGATAAGGGTAGCCATTATTGCTGTTTCATATTGATCGATCTGTTGTTTTTTATGTCTTATCAACCCTTTCTGGGTTATTTAAAGCCGAAATATATTTTGGGTTGTCAGTAGTGTTTTGCGCGTCAATACTGCATTAACAATTTATGGTGGATAATAATTTTTTCAGATTTGCATCTGGAAAAATTATTTGGAAAAGAGAAGAGAAGATTTTCTATTTTCTATTTTCTGAATACTTTACTTACCTTTTAGAAGGCATCTTTCGCTATTCCATTATATGCCTTAAGGTTTCTATCGTCTGTTACGACACATACACAGATTTTAAATATTAATCGTTTTTTTCGTTCCCTTTTCCCTTAAAACTTCGTCATTGATCACATGTACTGTCTATGGTATTTTTCGGTATATTAGTGTAGAACCACATTTCGTTTGGCCCCAGCCTCCTCGTCATTGTGATGGGTTTGTTTTTTTACGGATTATCAGCCATTTTTTTTTTAAGCTTATCACCCTAAGCAAGGCTGGAGGCCACTAGCACGCAAGGGGTTACAGAAGGTTTGGAGGAAGAGGAGATAGGAGTGGTAAAGGAGAGGATGTGGAGAAAGATAGTGGATCGATCAAGGCAAGGGGGTTACAGAAGATTTGGAGCGAGAGCAGAGAGGAATGAAAGGTGAAAGGATGTGGAGAAGGGAAGTGGATAGATCAATGCAACTGGAGATGTCGATTGACGTTACACTTAAATAGTTGGAGGAATAAGGAATGGAGTTCCACAGGCGAGATGTGCGAGACATGAAGCTATTGGAGTAGAAGAGACGTCTACATCTAACAGATTCAACGGTGAAGGGGTGGGAACGGGATGCCAGACGCGTAGGACGTTTAAATTCATGAGGCCTAGGGACCAGCGAAAACAGCTCCTCGGAGCAATTCATTTTACAGTTTATTTAAAGCCAGAAAATATTTTAAGATTGTAAACATGCTTTTGAGATTATAATGATTTACTGATGTAAGTCCTATTATTTTTTTTTTTTAAGCATTTCAACCCGAGCAAGGCGGGAGTGCCACTAGTATGCAAGGGATTACAGAGTTGGAGCGAAAGTAAAGAGGCTTGACAGAGAGAGGAAAGGATGAAGAGAAAGACAGAGAATGGGTCAGGGCATCTGGAGATGTCGATTGACATTACATTTGAATATTTGGCGGTTATAGCTCTGAGGGAAACAAGTAAGAAGAAAGGAAATCCAAAGACGGGAGGTGCGAGACATGAAGCTATCAGAGTAGAAGAGACGGCTACATTTAACTATTTTGACAGTGAAAGGGTGGGACCGTGATACCAGCCTAGTAGCACGTTTAAATTCATGCAGTCTGGTAACTAGCGAAAGTAGCTTGTCGGAGCAGTTACCGTGAACGTATTTGTAGCAAGGACAGAGGGAGGCGACGGCACGTCTGTGAGAGAGCGACTGTAGACGAGATGCCAGATCAGGGCCAACCACATTGCATATCCGTTTTCTTGTCGAGGACTTTGAGGCGAACAGCGGGGGAAACAGTTTAACCCATATCTGATGGAGAAGAGGAGGATTCATACGTTTCTCAAAATTATTTGTGCCCAGGGAAATATAATGATCTTGAATAGAGTTCGAACTCGTCTATTCGATTTCTTATCCAGTATTGCTATCCACTGCACCATCCGCACATCTTTGTTGTTTAACAGCTTGGTTCTCGGAATCATTCTACTGAACGTTAGTAAAAATAAACGACACTTTTCTCAAGGATCTCACTTGTTGCGACCAGCGTTAGCGACTTTAACAAGCACAGCCCCGCCTATTATACCCCTCAACTTCCGCAGTACAGGCGCCAACAATAAGCGAATCCTTAACCGCCACTAGAAACACCGATGTTATTACGAACGAAACGACAACATTATTAATCATAGTCGATATCAATTAATGTCAATAATTTTCTTCTTCCGCCTTTAATCAACGTTTCCCGTAATCGATCTGTGATGAAATTCATTCGGACTTCTCTCATGGTTGGTCGTTTTAGTGAAACTACACTTCAACGCCATTTTGTTTTGCTGAGCGTCGGACATAATGTTAACGCGATGGAAACTTCAATGTAAGCAAAACGTGCTAAAAGCTTTTCTGTCAGAATAAATAAATGAATAAAAACGAAAAAAAAAAAATTCCTTTCGCTACCCCACCTTGAGCTGCCATTTCCTTTAGATCAACTATTCACGTATATCGGTATCAAATATCAGTGTATTCGGGCTGTCATTTCAGCAAATAACATTATATCACGGCGTTTAATGGCGACATAATGACATTCAGATTAAAAAGGAAAAAAGAAAAAAAAATGGCGGGTATTTATTTCGGAAAATAAAGCAAATCAATTGGGAAAAGCAAATTGACATTATCGATGCCATTTTCTTCCTAAATCCGATTTCTTTGCACACTTGTGTATCAGTTTGGTTTGGTTTATTTTGTTTTACGGCCTATCACCCTCAATGGTTCATTTAATGACGTCAAGAATTTTTGGATAGATTCGTATGAATAGAATATGTATTGTTTGGTTTAGTTTGGTCTATTTTGTTTTACGGCATATCAACTTCAATGGGTTATTTAATGCCGAGAAGATTTTTAGAATAGATTCATATGAATAGAATATGTATTCTTTGTAAGAAGTTAGTTGTAAATCAGGTTTCGTTGAAGTATTTCTTCAGAAATGTATTGCTGGTATTTTTACTATAAAAATCTATTTTATACTTTCATAGTGTTTGGGGTTAACTATTTGCCAATAACTCCGGGTCAGGGTGGACCTGGGAACAACAGCAATGATGTGGTAGTTCCACGTTCCTCAAAAACCTCTCGTCAGAGGCCTTGCTGCCGAATATAGTTTATCATTATAACCAGGACGATTGTAGATCAGTATACTTAACCAAAGATTATTAATATTAACTAATTAATATTAACGGATGATTTCGCGGTTTTCCTATTTGAAATTCTTAATGAATCTTAATTCTTCAGTTAATGATTGAAGAAGCTCATGGCGAGTTCTACGAAAATAAAATCTCTGTACAAATTCCCCTTGATTTTGTTGTTATTGTTTCAGCTATTGTGACCTTTTGAAATTAAAAGTTTCTTAAATCGACAGACATTGATTATTCTCATCCAGCTGTCCATGGCTAGAGATATCTCATATTGTCCCGAGTGCTGCTTAGCTATTGTTTGCTCTGTTTTCATTAGGTGTAGTCCTGGATTGCCCAGCGAGGGATTGAACTCAGAATTACTCTGTGAAACATGACTTTTTTTTCACATTAATGTTTTGGTTTAGTAGCATTTTGAGGTATTGGGTGAAACTACCTCTATCAGAGCTTATTCTAGGTTCAATTTCCTTTTCTCATATATGAAATTTCTTATAACTGATCCAAATACCGAGGTATTTGAACTGTGTAGAGCAGGTTTTTTTGTTATGGACCAGGTTAGGACCAAGGAAGAACAACACGAACACAAGAGTAGAAATAACGAAGATATATTACACGGAATAATAATATAAGATGTGGAAGGTGTTAGTATGACTGTCAGTCTGGTTTGGAGTGAACTACTATCGGCTCGACTCGATTCGTCTCTCTCTCTTGAGGGGCGTAGTATATATAGTGTTAGGAAGGGTTCATTCTGTAGTTTTAGGTAAGGACCAATAACAGTTGTCCAACCTTTTTTCCTCATGGGCCAAATTAGAAATTTAGGTATGATGAAAATGTGGAAAAGACAAAGCAAAATCCGAATATGTGAGTTTACTGTTTTTATTTTGTTTTTGTTTTTGTTATTCTGTCGACGTCAGAGGTTTCGGTCAAATAGACCTTCTTCGGGACATGGTTAATGGAGACATATTTATATTAGATTTAAGTTAGATGAAGAGACGATATATACAGGACTGGTCAGAAACAGAAAAACTGAAATTCTAAAGTCAGAGTATTCTTTCTTGGAGTCGGATACGCTGGCGTCGCGTGGGCGGCACTACGAAAACCTGCGCACAGGGAAAAGATTGTGTACTAAGTGGAAGGTGGGGGGGACTTATTTAAAACTATAGCTTATCGGTACGTTTATCACGCATTAATCTGGCTACACAGCTTGCTATATGAAAGAACCCTGGTCGGGTATTTACTGTGTGTGAGGTGGCTATCATGCTAGCCTCATAAATCTGCCTAAGGTTTATATTGTGGATATATTTTAAGATCTTCACAGAGTCGAAATCAAAATTGTGATCAGATTTGGCTATGTGTATAACTAAAGCACTGCTTAGATTACCGAGGCGAATATCACGTTTATGTTCGGAAATGCGAGATTTCAATGATCTACCTGTCTCGCCTACATAACTCAAGTTGCAGTCTTATGCATCCGATGCTTGTGTCTATCAGGTGCCCTGTAGAGACTGCAACTTGTCCCGAAGAAGGTCTATTTGACCGAAACGTCTGACGTCGACAGAATAACAAAAACAAAAACAAAATAAAAACAGTAAACTCACATATTCGGATTTTGCTTTGTCTTTTCCACATTTTCATCATCTACATCCACACATTTGCTTACAAATTTAGGTATATTCACCGGGCCACAAAAGTACTTTCTTTAAAAAGTTCAAAACGTTGTGAAGATCAGTTTTTTTTTAATAACAAATACATTTAATAACAAAAATACTGTATTATTGACAGTAAGCAAAAAGAAATTATACATAGACAAAATAAAATAAATTCAATGTGATTTTTTGACATTGCTTTCCTTTTATAATATTGTCAATGTCTGCTTTTTTGGTACTAGTTTTTATTCCAAGAATGTTAGTTGAATGGGAATCACTCAACCGATATTTTTTAGCAAGTTTGACGTTTTTCACGCAGAATTGTTCAGAGCAATATGTGCTACCTCGTATGCATAACAGCTTTCTAGATAAGCTAAATAATATTTATTTAGCCCCGGTCCTTGCCCCACGCACCAGCTGGTATGTCTCGGCAAAGGCCTTTGCCCCTTTTCTCTTGCAATGGGGAAGTGAACCTACGAGCACAATCTGAGAATATTTTTTTCTTGACATACGTTACTAAAGTAAATGATTAGGTTTGGTTTGGATTCGTTTATTTTACGGCATATCAACCTCAATAGGTTATTTAATGCCGACAAGATTTTTATTTCTGGTAAATGTTTTTTTCTTCAAAAATGTATTGCTGATAATATTGTATTTTATTTTAAAAGTTCAAAACATCGTGAATATGAAATTTTAATAACAAATATATATAATTACAAATAATACTGTATAAATGACTGTAGAAAAAAGTAATTATGCATACGCAAAATAAAATGAATTCAATGTTGTTTTCCTTTAATAATATGGTCAGTATCTGCTTTTATGGAGCTAGTCTTTATTCGAAGGATGTTAGTAAAATGAGAATCATTCAACATATTTCTTTAAGCAGTTTTGATGTTTTTCATGTATAAAAAGAATTGTCCTCAGGAGTAATGATTTTCAAAGTGTAGCCCAGATGTGGCACAAGTCCGAAAGTATGGGGCACCCAGTGAGGATCGAACTCACTACTCAGTCGTAATTGTTCTTGTGAGACAAGCTTGCTAACCCTTACACCACCTCGAGGTGCCCAATTATTCACAGCAGTATGTACTACCCAACATACACAACAGCTTTCTAGATAAGCTAAATAATTTTTATTTAGCTCCGGTCCTTGCCCCACGCACCAGCAAAGACATTTGCCCCGTTCCCCTTTTAGTGCAATGAGAAAGTGAAAGTGAACCTATGAATACAATCTGAGAATAATTTTCTCGACACACGTTACTAAAGTAAATGAAAATATGCCTAAAGATTTTAGGGTGCGGCGAACCCATGAAAATATTAAATGGGCCTCAGTGTGGCTCGTGGGCCGCTGGTTGGATCTCCTTGTTTAGAGTTTATTAATTCCATATCTTGCATTTTTTTTTCTGAAGGGCTTAGAGTAGATGCCATCACGTCTCATTCTAATTCCAGATCATAGTTTCTGTTTTAGAAACTATAATGGTAACGACTATGTTAGTCGTTTCCATATGTGGAAACATTCGGCCTTCGCTGACCGAGCAGCCAGTGTCACTGTCGGTTGAAATTTATAAGATCTTTTGTATTAAGGCAATTTTTCATGAAAATACGTTTCCCAAGTCCACTAACTGCTATCGTTATTTGCAGTACAGATTAGCGTTTCTTTTCTAGCCGTTAGCTTGAAGTACTGTGGAACGTCAACATCTTGATTCTTCAATATCTGTCTATATCTCTGAGATGAGGTATTATGATTACTTGCATTATTTACATTATTCGTTTTCATATGTGGAAACATTCGGCCTTCGCTGACCGAGCAGCCAGTGTCACTGTCGGTTGAAATTTATAAGATCTTTTGTATTAAGGCAATTTTTCATGAACATACATTTCCCAAGTCCACTAACTGCTATCGTTATTTGCAGTACAGATTAGCGTTTCTTTTCTAGCCGTTAGATTGAAGTACTGTGGAACGTCAACATCTTGATTCTTCAATATCTGTCTATATCTCTGAGATGAGGTATTATGATTACTTGCATTATTTACATTATTCGGACTGTTATCCTCATCTTCATTGCCATATTCACAACGTGTCGGCTTCTATATCTCTGAGATGAGGTATTATGATTACTTGCATTATTTACATTGCTCGGACCGTTATCCCCGTCTTCATTAGCATATTCACAACGTTTCGGCCTTTGTACGCTCCGGCCTTCTTCAGGTGACCGGAATTTTGAATCGAACCGTTTATTTCGTCCACCGGGGTAGATTGTTCTAGTTCCACGTGCCAAGCCTCTTCCGGATGTCTCAGTCATTTGCCTTGAACTGAACTCTCCAAGTTTTTGGTTCACCACTGCTGTGGCCTTGTATTGAACTCACAACACTTTGGGTCTAGTCACTGGATCTAACCAACGTCATCATCCTCTGGATCATGTGTCCTTGATTCTTCTTCTATGTACCTTGTCCTTTCAAAACGTTGAAGATTGTGGCCCTCCACAACTTCCAGTCTATTTGTACCTCTCCATTACAATTGTCGCTGATGTTGAATGTTCTTAAGCGATGTGGTTTCTGTTATTTCGTATAGTTCTTTGGGATTCTGTAGCGCCAGTCTATAAGAATTGATGAAGGGTTGTCTTCTATGGGATTCATTCGCTTGAAGCCATTTGATTGATCTGATAAGTTGTATTTTTTAAATCAAATTCGCCCAAGCAAGACGATAACGCCACTAAGACACAAGAAGCTGCTGAGAGTGAAAGAGAATGAGAAACCTTTAGAAGGAACCTAAAAACAAATCCTAAACGGGAAACAAGGGATAAACCTTTGATTCCATTTAAAAAACAGAGAGGAGGGTGAACCAGGCGATAGGCGAACCTCTCTACTCCTAGTGAAGAAAAAAAAACGGTAAATGAAATTTCAAGGTTTAGGCGGATACGTTAGAAGTATAGAGTTTAGAATTAAACGGAAACCCAATCCTAAACAGGAAACAAAGGATAGACCTCTACTCTCGTTCAAAAACCAGAGTGGTGGGTGAATCGGACAATAGGCAAACCTATCTACTCCTATTGAATGAAAAAATAGAAGAAGTTTAGACCAGTCTTTTCTAACCGACAGTTGCCATCCGAGGCTATAGAACCCGGTCTGTTCTGTTATTTGCCCGTAGCTGGTAGGGAGGGGAGAAGAAAAGGATTCATATCTTTCTAAAAAGATATTAGCACGTTAAGTGACTGTCATGGATTCGACTGGAATTCGAACTCGGCTCTCCGATTCCTATTGTTCGATCGAAACATGTCACAAGTATCCATTAACAGAATTGAATTTAAACGAATGGAGAAATGCAACGCGAGGACAACTTGTTTCTTAGTCTCGCGAGATTTGGCCAACACGTGACCAGCATTTGTAAACAAGTGTCTCCCCGCCTCTGATATAGAAAAAAAGCAAAACTCGAGAATTGTGAGGAACGCTCGTCTGGATGGTGTCACTTTAGGTCTTGGTTTTCTCTAAGGAGAGTAGTAAATAGAACCGTAAAAATAATGGAATTTCACATCCGGGCATCTTCTTTTCTCGTCATCCTGGCACTTTGTCAGCCATTTTGAGAACTGGTATTAGGTATTGATATTTGTTGAGTTTATTTTATTAATTTTCATCACAAACCTTCATTGAACAAAATTCAATGTCAACGTTGTAGGAGACAAAACCGTTAGTCATTGTTCCAAGATGAGTCAATTTATGTTTTTTTTTCAAGGATAATGTCTTTGATTGATTCGATTTTGACAGAATTTTTTTTTCACGTTGGGTTTTATTCGCCCCAGTTTTTCACGGATACTTCATTTATCTTTTCAGATTTCTTCAAAAGTTTGACTTCTTTCTTTCTTCTTTTTTTTTCTCATCTAAATTCTTTGATTTTGTTTCTGTTCTCATCTTTCTTTCTTTTTTCTTTTTTTCTTTCTTTCTTTCATTCTTTCTTTCTTTCTTTCTTTCTTTCTATATTCCATTTCTATTATTTAGAATTATAACTTTTCGCTTTTTCTTTCTTTCTTTCTTTCATTCTTTCTTTCTTTCTTTCTTTCTATATTCCATTTCTATTATTTAGAATTATAACTTTTCGCTTTTTCTTTCTTTCTTTCATTCTTTCTTTCTTTCTTTCTTTCTTTCTTTCTTTCTTTCTTTCTTTCTTTCTATATTCCATTTCTGTTATTTAGAATTATAACTTTTCGCTTTTTCTTTCTTTCTTTCTTTCTTTCTTTCTTTTAAAATAATATTGACTAATTATTTTTATTTCCTCCGAAATAAAAAAAGTGATATTTGCCCGAGATTGTCCGGGCGTCGGCAATGGTACTTGATCAGATCTGTTTTTAACAACGTGACAATTATAACCAGAGAGGCGCGTGAATAGATGAAAATCTCGCAACTTATAAAGAAACAATCCTTCCAGTTGATTAAGCGAAGCCATCAGTTCTTCAACCCTTATCCGCGCAAGCGCAGATGTGTATATCAACTTACGAAAAAATCTTTGAGGCTTTGAGCGGATATTCGTGACTCGAATAGCTTGAAATGAAATTGATAATGTTACTATGGAAACAATACTTCCTTGGAAAGATATTTGTGACGTGTAAGTACTGTAGATTTTACATGAGCACAAATGCACTAATTAGGCGTGGAAATGCGTTCGACTAAGCGCATCCTATGAGAGAGAACTTGATTCTGAATTTACTTCGTAATTTCTTTCTTTTAATCTTAATCCGCTTCTAAATTTCGTCTTCCTTCTTAACATCATTTTATTATTCTTCTCTTTCTTTTTCTTATTTTTTCTTCCCTATCTTTTTTTCTCTTTCTTTTTCATAAATATTTTGTTTGTTTTCTTTCTTATCTTCATTCTTTCTTTTTTTTCTTTCTTTCTTTTTCTTTCTTTTTTCTTTCTTTCTTTTTCTTTCTTTCTTTCTTTCTTTTTTCTTTCTTTCTTTCTTTATCTACATTCTTTTTCTCCTTTTCCTTCTTTCTTTCTTTCTTTCTTTCTATCTTTCTTTCTTTTTTTCTTTCTTTCGTTTTTTATTTTTTTGTTCTCATCAACATTCATTCATTTTTCTTCTTCCCTTCTTATTTCTGTACATTCTTTCACTCTTGTATCTCCTCATATTTTTCATAAACATTCTTTCCATTTTTCTTTCTTCTCATCTGCTTTTTTCTCTTTGTTTGTTTGTTTGTTTCTTTCTTTCTTTTATCTCCCATTTCTTTTTCAAAAACACTTTTCCTGCCTTTTTTCTTATCTGTATTCTTTATTATTCTGTCTTTTTTAATTTCTTTTTTAGTGTATTTTCCTTTTTTGTTCATAAACGTTCTTTTGCCTTTCTTTTCGTCTGAATTCTTTCTTTCTTTTTCTTTCTTTCTTACTTCGCATCTAAAGTCTTTCTTCTTCTTTTCCTTCTTTCTTTCCTACCTTCTCCTCATTTACCTTCTTTCTTTATTCTTTCTTTAATTATTTCCTTTTATCTTTCTTTATTTCATTTCTATCATTCCTTCCTTTCTTTCTTTCTTTTTTCACATCTACAGTCTTTGTTATTTCTTCTCTCTTTCTTTCTTCACATCTACGTTCTTTCTTTCGTTCCTATTTTCGTTCTTTCTTTGTTTGTTCTCATCTACATTCGTTCATTTGTCTTTTTTTTTTCTGTACTTTCTTTATTTCTTGTATTCTCCTCATTTTTTTCATAAGCATTCTTTCCCCTTAGTCTGTCTTCTCGTTTGTATTAATTTCTTTCGTTCTTTCTTTCTTTCTTTCTTTCTTTCTTTCTTTCTTTCTTTCTTTCTTTCTTTCTTTCTTCCTTCCTTTCTTTCTTTTCAAAAAACATTTTCCCTGTCCTTCTCCTCATCTGCATACTTTCTTATTCATTTTTCTTTCTTTCTTTCTTTCTTTCTTTCTTTCTTTCTTTCTTTCTTTCTTTCTTTCTTTATTGTTTTTTCTTTCTTTTGTTCATAAACATTCTTTTTGCCTTCCTCTTCGTCTGCATTCTTTCTTTCTTTCTTTCTTTCTTTTTTACCTTGTTTTCCCGACCAATGTCAGAATACTGGATTTGCTAATCATCAATTAGGAGAAGGAAAACAAGCCACATTCATGATTCCGTTTCGTTTTCGGGAAACGTTGGACAATCTCCTCAAAGATAAAGCGGAGATATGAAGCAACAGATATGTGGTTCTACAGAAGGATGCTGAGGATATCATGGGCCGAATATGAAGTTCTAAAGACAACAAAACGACACTTAACACCTGGAAGAGATAGTTGAAATTTCTGGGGCACCTCATAAGAAAGGTGGGCTTGGAAAATCTGATACTCACAGGACTGATTGAGGGAAAGAGGGAGAGAGGAAAGCAGCACGTAATATACTTCATGAGCTTGAACAAATGGATGGTAGGCAGTGTTTGGGAGAAATAACAAAAATATATAACTTATTAAGAGTTCCATGGGACAGGAAGATATGAAGGGCCATGACCGTATACGCTCTGAAGGGACACGACGCATAAAAGATAAGAAAGAAAAGATCTGAAAGAAAAAATAGATAACCATCTTCGCTTTCCTAGAAATGCCGAGAAAGTTATATAATTGTTTATCAATTATGTATTTCTCAATGTTTTTTATTCAATGTATAGCGTTGGGTTAGTTTTTATTGCAATTCAGGAGCACCTCGGATTACGTGTTACCAGTAGCAGGCCTAAGACCGAACTGATGTAAGGCTTATTGCATCGTCAAATATTTGAGTTTAACAACTTAAACCAAATATTACAATGGCAATCATAATTTTGAATGCAGATCATTATTTAAAGAAGCAAGTACCTCGCATATCATGTGACTTTTGAAGACCTAATTTTGAAGCTAATTTTAAGGGGGTCACATCATACACGAGATATAAAATTAGCGTATGTACTCCTGGCCCTGAATAAGCCGTTGGCCAAACTATATATCCATTTACTGTAGTCAAAAGCTGTATTTAAAATAAATATGATTTTGATAAAATTGATGTTTTACTTAAATGCATCCAATAATAATAATGCATGTAATATTAGCATATTAGTATCGTATTATAAAATACAAACATAGCGAATATGCATCTTTTCCATTGTTAACGTTTATAAGCTGTTTAGCTCTTTCCCGTTCGGTGTTGTTTATGGCCGTACGAATTTACGCAACGAGTATAGCGTTACTAACGTTACTTTTATCATTCTCTTTTACATTTTAAACTAATTTAAGATGGATAAAGATGGGATAAAGAGAGAGAGAGGAAAAGAGGTTAGTCTATTGTAATTTGGTCTCTCAAAAAAGGAACTCGCATGATACACGAGATACATGATAAAAGCATTTTTAACTTATATAACTAGAAGATGGGATAAAGAGATAGAGGAAAAGAGGTTAGTCTATTGCAATTTAGTCTCTCCAAAAAGGAAATCGCATGATACACGAGATACATGATAAAAGCATTTTTAACTTATTTAACTGGAAGATGGGATAAAGAGATAGAGAAAAAGAGGTTAGTCTATTGTAATTTGGTCTCTCAAAAAAGGAACTCGCATGATACACGAGATACATGATAAAAGCATTTTTAACTTATTTAACTAGAAGATGGGATAAAGAGATAGAGGAAAAGAGGTTAGTCTATTGTAATTTGGTCTCTCAAAAAAGGAACTCGCATGATACACGAGATACATGATAAAAGCATTTTTAACTTATTTAACTAGAAGATGGGATAAAGAGATAGAGGAAAAGAGGTTAGTCTATTGGAATTTGGTCTCTCAAAAAAGGAACTCGCATGATACACGAGATACATGATAAAAGCATTTTTAACTTATTTAACTAGAAGATGGGATAAAGAGATAGAGGAAAAGAGGTTAGTCTATTGGAATTTGGTCTCTCAAAAAAGGAACTCGCATGATACACGAGATACATGATAAAAGCATTTTTAACTTATTTAACTAGAAGATGGGATAAAGAGATAGAGGAAAAGAGGTTAGTCTATTGGAATTTGGTCTCTCAAAAAAGGAACTCGCATGATACACGAGATACATGATAAAAGCATTTTTAACTTATTTAACTAGAAGATGGGATAAAGAGATAGAGGAAAAGAGGTTAGTCTATTGGAATTTGGTCTCTCAAAAAAGGAACTCGCATGATACACGAGATACATGATAAAAGCATTTTTAACTTATTTAACTAGAAGATGGGATAAAGAGATAGAGGAAAAGAGGTTAGTCTATTGGAATTTGGTCTCTCAAAAAAGGAACTCGCATGATACACGAGATACATGATAAAAGCATTTTTAACTTATTTAACTAGAAGATGGGATAAAGAGATAGAGGAAAAGAGGTTAGTCTATTGGAATTTGGTCTCTCAAAAAAGGAACTCGCATGATACACGAGATACATGATAAAAGCATTTTTAACTTATTTAACTAGAAGATGGGATAAAGAGATAGAGGAAAAGAGGTTAGTCTATTGTAATTTGGTCTCTCAAAAAAGGAACTCGCATGATACACGAGATACATGATAAAAGCATTTTTAACTTATTTAACTAGAAGATGGGATAAAGAGATAGAGGAAAAGAGGTTAGTCTATTGTAATTTGGTCTCTCAAAAAAGGAACTCGCATGATACACGAGATACATGATAAAAGCATTTTTAACTTATTTAACTAGAAGATGGGATAAAGAGATAGAGGAAAAGAGGTTAGTCTATTGGAATTTGGTCTCTCAAAAAAGGAACTCGCATGATACACGAGATACATGATAAAAGCATTTTTAACTTATTTAACTAGAAGATGGGATAAAGAGATAGAGGAAAAGAGGTTAGTCTATTGTAATTTGGTCTCTCAAAAAAGAAACTCGCATGATACACGAGATACATGATAAAAGCATTTTTAACTTATTTAACTAGAAGATGGGATAAAGAGATAGAGGAAAAGAGGTTAGTCTATTGTAATTTGGTCTCTCAAAAAAGAAACTCGCATGATACACGAGATACATGATAAAAGCATTTTTAACTTATTTAACTGGAAGATGGGATAAAGAGATAGAGAAAAAGAGGTTAGTCTATTGTAATTTGGTCTCTCAAAAAAGGAACTCAAATAATAGACGAGATACATGATGATAAAATCATTTTTTATGAGTGAAAACTTTTGGGTACCACGATACGCGCGATCGCGATATACGGTAGGTAGAAATTAAAAGATTTAAAATTGATATTTTTTTATTTCGTGGAAGCAGGCGTTAAACACATGTGAATATTATTGGTTACTCTATCTTCACTTTCCGTCTTTCTTTCTTTATTTATCTATTTATTTTTCTTACTACAACTAAACAGCATCTTGAATACGTTTTATTCGTTTTTCCTCACAGTCAAAAGGGAAGAGTCTATAGTGGGTTATGAGTTATAGTGAAGTGTATGAGTGTTTAAACAGATTAGTTTGATTTGGTCTTGTTTGTTAGATAGGCAACCATAAGAGGGGTATAAAACAAGAAAATCAAATTGTAAAGTGAAACAACATATTTATATACATATAAATCAATTAAGGTATCTACAAATAAAATTAATGCATTTTGGTTGATACGTCGCCAAAATGATCGTAGTAGTTCTTGCAAGAATGAATTTATGTGTACGTAGGCAGGAACGTATGTGTGGATGTATGTATGTATGAGCGTTATCGTAGGGTTGGAATGTCTTTCAAGTAATCGCTCAGTCTTAAAATGTTCCGTTCGTTTATAAGTATAAAAGAGGTGAGGAAGAATGGTAGAGATAATAATAACGCTCGCTTGACGTTTTTCAAGGGACGTGTTAATACGCTTGTCTCCTTCTCTCTGGTGACATGCGAACTTGCCCGTCTTTTATTTTGTTTGTGGGGTTTGAAAAGGTCATTTGGAAATTCACTCCCGGATATGATTCGGGCCTTTCCATTGAACGACGAACAAACTTCGCGTCGGCTCGCGAAAAGGTCCGTAAAAGAATTTGTGTCTGAGAATTGAAGATTATTTGAATTTTGTTTTTAAATGTTTCCTAGTTTTCTATTGGCCGAATAATTTTCGCATCAATGTGTTAAATTTCACGAGTTTTGTTTTGGATTCGCTTTTGTGTGTGTGTTAAGCAAAGTTTGTAAATTCGAGTATTTTTAATCAATGAGTCAGTGCTCAGCATTTGAATTTTAATTCTAGATCTTGTTTTGTTCACTACAAGTCCATTATTTTGAGGTAATGACAGGACCTAACGTACGCGATAACTATCTATATAAGGAAAGAAGAAGCAAGCGTAATTATAATATGATAGTTCAAGTCCAATGTATTTCTGTGGTGTTCTTAACTAGGAAATTGTGATGGTTGTTGTGGGCGGTGCTACGGTTCAGCCGGTTTCTCCAGATCTGTCCCCGAAATCGCGCCTTTCTCTCTCATAAAAATGTTCAAACTTAAGTTATGAATATGTTTCTCTGTCATCAAAGGAAATTTACAGACTGTAAGAAGGAACGATTACTACCGAACTAATTCTTGGAAAAGTTAATTAGAACTTGAGAATTTCGAAACAAGATTTGGTTATATATTTCATTT
Organism: Acanthosepion esculentum; assembly: GCA_964036315.1. Taxonomy (NCBI): domain Eukaryota; kingdom Metazoa; phylum Mollusca; class Cephalopoda; order Sepiida; family Sepiidae; genus Acanthosepion; species Acanthosepion esculentum. The sequence continues at coordinate 56,943,056 of OZ038507.1, forward strand.
TTTGTTTTGCAACAGAAATTTAATTTTCGTTAAGCAATCATTTTTTAATTATTGTGACAAGACTAATATTACTAAAAATAATAATATGGAAAAAGCATCGTCGAAGAAAAATAATAATGCTATTAATACCAATAATTAAAATATTAAGAAATGAGAAAGAATGAAACCCACCATTCTTTTCTCTTCTTCCTTTCGTTCAATCTTTCTCCTACATTATTTTCTTTTTTCTTCTCATCTAAATTCTTTCATCTTCCTTTCCGTCTTACTTTCTTATTTTCTCCTGATCTATGTTCTTTCTTTATTCTTTCTTTCATTCTTTCCCTTTTCTTTCTTTATTTCCTTTCTATCATTCTTTCCTTCCTTTCTTTTTTTTTCGCATCTACAGTCTTTGTCTTTCTTTCTTTCTTTATTTCTTTCTTTCTTTCTTGTCATCTACGTCCTTTCTTTCTTATTTTCTTTTTTTCTTTCTTTGTTCTCATCTACATTGGTTCATTTGTTTTTTCTGTTCTTCCTTTCTTTCTTATTTTCTTTCTTTCTTTCTGTCTTTCTTTCTTGTATACTCTTTTTTTTCAAAAAACCTTCTTCCTGTCTCCTCTTCATCTGCATTCTTTCCAATTCTTTCTTTCTTTCTTTCTTTCTTGTTTTTATTCTCTTTTTTTTCTTTTTCAGAAATATTCTTTCTGTTCATCTTCCTTCACATCTGCATTCATTTATGTTCCTGCTTCCTTTCTTTCTTTCTTTCTTTCTACAGAGAAGACGGCAGCGAATGCTGGACAATCTCCTCAAAGATCTTCAAAGTGACTTGCAGCAACAGAAATGTGGTTCTACAGAAGGATGCTGAGGTTACCATGGACCAAACATGAAGTTCTATAGACAAAGATAACAAAAATATACTCATGCTTAACATCAGGAAGAGGCAGTTGAAACTTTAGGGGCACGTGATGAGAAAAGAGGGCTTGGAAAACCTGATACCCACAGAACAGATTGAAAGAAAGAGGGACGGAGGAAAATAGCGCGTAACATACTTGATGCGCTTGAGCAAATGGATGGTGGAAGAGGGTTTGGGTGAAATAACAAAAAGATAATTTATTAAGAGCTCCAAGAGGCAGGAAGATGTGAAGGACCATGATTGTCCACACCCTGACGCGATACATACCATATGGGGCAGCAATATTCAAAGTATGGAAGAATGGTAGATTTATAGATATGTAAGAGAGATTCTGGAGAGAAAAATTGTCTAGCATGACACAGTAAACCAGCTTTCTTAGCAGCAGACTTTACACTTTCCATTTCATGTCAGCCGAGAATGTAAGCCAGAGAAGGTGCAACGAGTCACTCTCATGGTGGTTAGCATCAGCCATGCCTATGGAAGCCAGAAAGTGATCTCTCAGATGATTACTAGAGAGATGTTTCGTTTTTGGAGGCTTAAAATTAAGAAGCCATTCCTTGCAGCAGTACATTAACATCAAAGTTTCACTGAAGGGTCCAAGTGTTGTAAATAAGACGTTAAAGAACTACCGTAGGCAAATTAACTACTACGTCGTCACGATCATAAATGACGCAGGAATACAAGCCCACTGGAAGACCTTATAGACACCGCCAAAAAGAGAAAGTTGAAATGGTATAGTCATGTCATAAGAGCCACCAAATTTCCAATGCCATCCTACAAGGTTCCACTTTAGGCAAAAGAATAAGAGACAGGCAGTGGAGAAAAAATGACTAAAATGGTTTCTGAAGTTAACGACCAGAGTGGATGGTTTCCCCGATGCAAAAATTGAGTACGTGGTGTTGACATGACATTGCTGGGCGGAGAGCTTCCTTGACAACGGGAGCGGAACGTCCCCACTTCCCCGATTGAATCAGCGGACAGGTGACCGTGACCAAGGAGATCCTTCAGGTCGGAGGACATCAGCTGCTGTCTGACCCAGAGAGCGATGGGTTCCGCCAGGTCGACTTTGCCGAAGATATTTTATTACCTACTGAGACATATGGAGGGATCTGGTCAGGCGCTTAACTGCGCAGTGACCCTCCGACCACGCCCGGTCGTGGGACTGATGAGGGCTGTTGTTAATGTTGTTGTTGTTGTTGTTGTTGATGATGATGATGATGATGATGATGATGATGATGATGATGATGATGATGATGATGAACAAAATATTAAAATTCATTGTAATTTGGAAATACTGTCGTATCAGTCAATCCAGGCCAGGGGACCGGATCCAGTCATTGTGAACAAATAAAGCGAAACTGAAATGCCGGATGAATATAGATTGTTTTAAAATGTTTTGAAATAAGGTGACAGTTGTACCCATATTTAATGGAGCACTTTAAACGGATTTGCAAAAAAAAAGTCTGAGAGAACTGGAAATGCGAGGAAGAATTTTTTTTCCAGCCGGAATCTATCTTACATATTTTAGGATCTAACATTCGTCCATGCATTGAATATTTGTGCCACATCTGGTTTGGTGCCATCCTGGGTTAGACGATCAACTACATCCGACAGCAAGGCCACTGATCAGGAGGTTTTGATGAGCCTGGAACCACCTCTTAATTGCTGTCCAACCTGACACGGGTTGGTAGCCCCTGTTAGGGTCCCAGCTATGGGCAAATAGCTAACCCCCAAACTGAGGTCAAAACGTGTAAAAATAGGTTTTGATACCAGCAATGCATGTTTGTAAAAAAATTATTACCAACAATAATGACTGATGAGGGTTGTTGTTGTTGTTGTTGTTGTTGTTGATGATGATGATGATGATGATGATGATGATGATGATGATGATGATGATGATGATGAAATACAAAAAATAAAATTCCTTGTGATTTGGAGGTTCAGTCCTATTGACCAATCCAGACCAGGAGAAAGAATCCCGCCATTATGAGTCAAGAAAGCAGAACTGAAAAGTTGGATGAATATAGGGATATACTTAAGAAATTGAAGAAAAAATGTTTTGGAACAGAAAGTTGACAGTAGCACCTATATTTAAGGGAGCACTTTAAAGAGAACTGGTCAGGTGCTGACCTGCGACGCGACTTTACGACCACGACTGGTCACGATGATGAGGATGATGATGAAACAAAATGTATTTTAGACTTAGTGGACAAAGACCAACTGTCTTTAAGCTTTTTTGTCTTCTTCTGCTATATCATTGCAAACAGTTACTTTACTCACGACCGCCCGATTCTCCGCGTGATGGTCGGGAGATGGCGGGAGGTGAAAGGGCTGTAAGCATGACCGGTTGGCAATAATCACTGGAACCGAAAGACACAATAACGTCACCTTGCTCCCCGGGGAAGACTTCCCTGTGTTTCAGGGCGAATTAGATGGAGGAACCCAACGGCAGCATAAATCTGCAATTCCATCTTGACAAGTGACAGCCTGCTCACCATTTCTGGCGATGAAAAGGAAAATAATGACGACACAGAAAGATCCACATGCACGCCAAGGCGCCACACTGATAGTTGATTGATGAATGAATCGATCGAATGAATTTTAAGCATTTCTGGCACACCATGAAAAATCGATGACAAAATGGTGACGGAGTAGGATATCCGGAATTGTGATGAGTTTGCCGTTTGGAGACTTGATTTACGGAAGAGTGAATAACGTGTCGAAATAGCGGCTTTTCTTTAACACATGAAAGTGTTATTGGATCTTTCTTTGTTTCTTTGTTTATTTCTTTCTTTCTGTCTCTCATTTTCTCACTGAAACCAACTTGCGTCTCTGATGTGTCTTTTCTGTCTTTCCACGCGATCAAAATGGAATAGTCCGTTATTTATGAGACATCGGCAGAAGACATGAAAGACGTCTATCTTCCCTCCTTCCTTCCTTTCTTTTTGCTTTCTTTCTTTCTTTCTTTCTTTCTTTCTTTCTTTTGCTCACTGAAACCAAGTAGTGTCTCTGATATTTCTTTTTTGTCTTTCGACGCGATCCAAACGGAAGAGTCCGTTATTTATGAGGTATTGGCAGAACGCAACGATCGTGCGAACAAAGTGAGGGGCAGGTACAATTACCATCGGGTCATTTCAACCCAAGCAAGGCAATAAAGCCACTAAGACACAAGCAGTTACTGACCGCGAAAGAATAAGAAAAAGAAAACATTAGTAAGGAGCGAGAAAAATAAAAGAACAAGAATTAAGACAGAAGATAACGATTAACATTGCATTTAAATTTTTGAAGATCAAACTTCACTGGAAAGCAAGAAGCCGGAAGAGAGTTCCACAACCGAGAAGTGCGGGAGAAGAAGCTGTTAACATAGAACTTACGGTTGCATCTCGCCATTTCAACTGTAAAAGGATGTGACCTTGTTGCTAACCTACTTAAATTCATAAAGTGTAAGTACCGTAGAGTAAAGTTGATCGGAACAATTACCATGAAAATATTTATAGAAAAGCCACAGGGAAGCTAATTTATGGAGGCGGGAAAGTGACTGAAGTCGAGATGCCAGGTTAGGACTAATAACATTGCAGATTCTTCTTTGCATTTTATCAAGAATCTTTAAATATATAACAGGAGCACCAGACCAGGTTTGGTATGATTTGGTTTCTTTTACGGCATATCAACATCCCAATGGGTTATTTAATGCCGACAAGATTTTTATTGCTGGTAATATTTTTATAATTTAACATAATATTATTTTTGGTTTTAAGTCAAATACGGCGCCTTTCGTAAGGATGTTCATCTTTACATGAAGAAACTGATTTGATCCTTTAGCTGTTTGATTTGGTTTGATTTGTTTTACGGTATATCAACACCTCAATGGGTTATTTAATGACAAGATTTATATTGCTGGTAATATTTTTTCAAAATGTATTTCTGGTAATATTTCTGTTTTTCAAAAATGTATTGCTGGTAATATGTTTCCAAAAAAAAATATTGCTAGTTATAATTTTTTACAAAAATGAATTGCTGGTATTAAAGCCTATTTTTACACGTTTTGACCTCAGTTTGGGGGTTAACTATTTGCTCATAGCTGGGACCCTAACAGGTGCTACCACCCTGGGTCAGGGTGGACCCTGGAACACTGGCAATTAAGAGGTGGTTCCACGCTCCTCAGAACCTCCTGATCAGAGGCCTTGCTGCCGGATGTACTTTATCGTCTTACCCAAGACGGCACCAGACCAGATTTTGCACAATGCATAGACAAATGTTATATTATAATATATGAAAGTTAGATTCTGGTTGGAAAAAAATTCTTCATCAGATTTCCGGCTGTCTCAGACATTTTTTGCAAATCCGTTTAAAGTGCTCCATTAAATATGGGTACAACTGTCACCTTATTTCAAAACATTTTAAAACAATCTATATTTATCCAGCGTTTCAATTTCGCTTTGTTTGTTCACAATGCCTGGATCCGGTCCCCTGGCTTGGATTGACTGACACGACTGAATTTCCAATTTACTAAGAATTTTAATTTTTCTGTTTTTCATCATCATCATCATCATCATCATCATCATCATCATCATCATCATCAACAACAACAACAACAACAACAACAACAACAGCCCTCATCAGTCCCACGACCGGGCGTGGTCGGAGGGTCATTACTCAGTTAAGCACCTGATCAGATCCCTCCATATGTCTTCGGGGCCCATCGCTCTCCTTGTCAGACCACAGACGATGTCCTCCGACCTGCAGGCTCTCCTTGATCACGGACTCGTGGTCACTGATTCAATCCGGGAGAAGGACCCTCCGCTCTCGGTGTTAAGGAAGCTCTCCGCACAGCAATGCCATGTCAACACCACGTACACATAAAACATTCACATATCTGGGTATGGTCGAAGGATCGCTGCGCAGTTCACCAACTGGCCAGGTCCCTGCACATGTCTCGGTAAATAATTATTCATGCGTACGATGTCTTTGGAAAACTATACCTGGAGGTGCTCAGTCCTTTCCAGGTCAGACCACAGTCGATGTCCTCCGACTTGAAGGTTTGTCTTTGTCACGTACACGTGGACGTTGATTCTACCAGAGTGAAACCTCCGCCCTGGTCATTAACTTCTGTTTTGGAAGTCCTCCACTCAGCGATGCCGTGTCACCTCCGACCTGTATATAAATGTTATTCTAAGGCATCTTAAATCATTTGCCCACATTAACAAAACTGCAGCCGTTTGCACTGTTATCAGTGAGTCGTGCTTTCTATCTAGTTATGTCATTTTCTGTTTTCGTTCTGAGTTGCTGGTATCTTTATGAGTAATCGAATTAAGTTTCGGTTCTGCAATTATGTCGTTGCTGTATCTATGCAGAAAACTGAAAGTGCAATAGAACTACGAAAAAAGATTTTTAAAAGCTAAGTTAGGTATTAAGAAGCAAGGAAATCAAAAACAAAAACAAATAGTGCTGAAATGTTATGTAATATCAGTCGGGTTATTTTGCAGTAATGCTGGACAATTTACTTACAGATGAAGAGGACGACGCAACAGAGGATCTACAGAAGGATACTTAGAATATCATGATCGGAGCATGTGAGCAACGAGGAAATTCGAAAGAAAACGAGGCCAAAGAGTATACTTTTGCTTAGGATAAAAGTGAGACGGTTAAAATTTCTAGGACACATAATGAGGAAAGTGGGGTTGGTGAATCTGATACTCACATGATATATTGATGGTAAAAGAAAATTTGATTGACCTGTCTTACGAACCAGCGAAAATGGATGGCAGAAAAGCCACTAGAAGAAAAATATGGGGACAAATATTAATTATAATTACAAAGGAGAGGAAGCTGTGCTTGTTAATGTCCTGAAGGGACACGGTACAAAGAAGAAGAAGAAGAAGAAGAAGAAGAAGAAGAAGAAGAAGAAGAAACAAAGAAGAAGAAGAAGAAGAAAAAGAAGAAGAAGAAGAAGAAACAAAGAAGGAGGAGAAGAAAGAAGAAGAAGAAGAAGAAGAAGAAGAAGAAGAAGAAGAAGAAACAAAGAAGGAGGAGAAGAAAGAAGAAGAAGAAGAAGAAGAAGAAGAAGAAGAAGAAACAAAGAAGAAGAAGAAGAAGAAAAAGAAGAAGAAGAAGAAACAAAGAAGGAGGAGAAGAAGAAGAAGAAGAAGAAGAAGAAGAAGAAGAAGAAGAAGAAGAAGAAGAAGAAGAAGAAGAAGAAGAAGAAGAAGAAGAAGAAGAAGAAGAAGCAGAGTATGAATAAGGAGGAGGAGGAAGAAGCGGGGGAGAAAAGAAGAAGAAGAAGAAGAAGAAGAAGAAGAAGAAGAAGAAGAAGAAGAAGAAGAAGAAGAAGAAGAAGAAAAAACAAACAAGGAGGAGAAGAAAGAAGAAGAAGAAGAAGAAGAAGAAGAATAAGAAAATAATCAGAATAAAAAGAACAAAGCAAGAAGAAAAAAGCAGAAGTATAAGAAAAAGAAGAAAAAGAAGTATAATAATAATAATAATAATAATAATAATAATAATAATAATCGACAAAAAGTATACGGTTTTCAGATTTGCCTGTAAGTCAGTCAATTCCTCAAACATCCTGGCAAAGACTGGTCAAATTTACACCAATCAAATATATTCACGCATTCCATCCTCGTATGTCAAACAAGAATATCAGCTAATGAATCCACATTACTTTTTCTTATTATGCATTCTGCCCTTGGAAACTAAGTAACTTGGCTTTCTTCCCAAAACCAGACCACTGGGGAAAAGCACTGACCCAAATTAATTAAAGGAAAAATCCAAAAGTCCATCACTTGCCTTTCATCTTTACTCGACCAAACGTTTGGGCAAATCGAAGAAACTTTTGTCCATTTGGAATCAAATCCTTGTTTCTGGAGGTTTCTTTTTTTTTTTTGGCATTTTCATTTGCTTCTATTCTCTTTCAGACGATGCTATTTTTCTCCTCTCTTTTTCCCGCCCAAAATCCCGAAGCTTTTCATCGCCGTCTACTGCTTCATGTTAAGGGGCAAAGAAAACAATCTAACAACTCTGATTTTTCTACTTTTAATTTTATTCTTTCACGTTTCTTTCTTCATTTGTCAAACTGCCTTACTCTCCGTGATTTTTCCCACAACTAATGTTGACTTTATACTCTTATTTACTGTCTCGATTTGTAACTCTAAAATGAATCTTTTAAACTTCAAACCCCTACAGTAATACAGTCATTACCATTCCGAATGCCTTACTTGGCATTTGTATTTCTTGAATTCTAACAAGGATATTCAGACTATTATAATTATCTATTAATATTCTTACTCTCATCTTTGAACGGATTTTTTTTATGCTGGCAATATTTATTTATTACTCTAAACGTTATTTATATTGGATTCTCGTATTTGAGTTGATATCTCTTTTTTTTATTTTCTTAAACATTGAAATTATTAACAACCGGTTCAGATGTCACTGTTAATAATAATGATACTAATAACAAACTCCAAAATTCTGTAATAATAAAATGTAATAATAAACGGCACACTTCTATAATAATAGTAATAATGGTAATAATAATTATAATAATTATAATAATAATAATAATTATAATAATAAAACGCCAGAATGCGATAACAATAATAGTAAACGGCAAAATCCTATAATAGTAGTAATAATAATAATAATAATAACAATAACAATAATAATATCAGTAATAAACGACAGAATCCTATAATAAGAATAATAGTAATAATAATAGTAAAAACAACGACAATAATAATAAGCGGCAGAATTCTATATTAATAATAACAATAATAGCAATAATAATAATAATAATAATAATAATAATAATAATAATAATAATCGAGAGAAGTCTATAATAATAATAATAATAATTATAAAAGTAATAATAATAATAAAAATAATAATAGTAATAATAATAATAATAATAATCGACAGAAGTCTATAATAATAATAATAATTATAAAAGTAATAATAATAATAAAAATAATAATAATAATAATAATGATAGTAATAATAAGAATAAAAATAATAATAGTAATAATAATAATAATAAAAATAATAGTAATAATAATAATAAAAAATAATAATACCAATAAATGGCAGAATTCTATAATAATAATAATAATAATAATAATAATAATGATAATAATATCGTGATAACTGAGAGAGAAATCATGACGTCAGTAGAGAAAGATAAGGTCTAAAAATATTTTGGCATTTTGGGAGCAGATGTGATCAAGCATCGATAAATGAAAGATAGCTTAACCCCCCGACCCCACAAAAAAACGCACATCAGGTGCATTTGTAAGACGTTGAAGTCAAAGCTGAATGGCGAGAAAACAATATCAGTTACCAACTCGGGTTTGCGTGCCGGGTCGATAATCGTATGGTGAAGGTGTCCGTGGCCGGACTGGTTCAGAACTGCAGGAACTGGGTCGAGAAACGAGGAATCTCTTAACGTTGCATGGCTCACACCGTCCGCAAGAAGAGAGAAAAGAAAGTAATCAACTATAATCCATTGAATGTTTGAACTCGCAATCCATTGGAAGTTGAAGCGATGTTTTCTACAGAAGAATACTGAGAGTGCCATAGTAGGAACACGCGAGGAACGAGGATGTTTTTAAGTAAAATGGAAACTAAAAGGACAATTATACATAGAATGAAAAAGATACAGTTGCAATTTCTAGGACCTACAATGAGGAAAGTACAGTGGCCTAAGAAAAGTTTTAAGTCAGGAGAAATAAACTACATCCAATTTCAAAATTTAATTATGTAATCCCTATTCGACACAAACAAACACTATTTGGAACTAGTATGGAGTAGGTCCTCCATTTGCTAGTTTCAGTGCTTGTATTCGATTTTTCATGGATTTGATCAAGTTATCAACAATCGTCTGATCCATATTTTGCCACTCCTTTAGCAATGTTTCTTTAAGGGTTGCCACTGACGTGATTTTGGTTGCACGCTCTCGAACCCTTCGATCAAGATGCTTCCAAACGTGCTCCATCGGATTCATGTAAGGATTTTGGGCTACCCATGGCAGTGACTTGATTACTTGCGATTCCTTCCAGACCTTTGCTACTTTGCTCATATGACATGGTACTCCATCTTCTTGAAAAAGGTAAACATTCTTGTCAATCTGATTGGTTTCAAAAAGTGGGAGTAATCCTTTCGTTAATATTTGACAGTATTTTGAACCATTCAACCCACTCATCAACAAGAATCAGCTCAGATTTCCCTCCAAACCAGACAGCGCCTCACACCATTACTCCAATCCCTCCATGTTTCACGGTCGCCTGCAGATATTCAGTTTTCCAAGTCTCATTCTGATTTCTCCAAACATAAACCAATCTCGAATTAGAATACTGGCAGAATTTTCTTCCATCTGACCCAAGTACAGACTGCCAAAATTCATAATCTTTGCACTCAAATTCTCTCGCCCATCCATATGAAGATTCCTGTTAACCTCTGAAATCAAGGATTTCTTTCTTGCAACTCTTCTTTGAGGGCCTATCTCTTTCAGAGTCTTTCTCACCGCATATGCCGACATTTCCATGCTGTTGGCAACATCTTTGACGCTCTGACGACGGTTTCTGATGACCTTCCTTATTCAGCGCCCTTTTCGTTCGCTCAGACACGATGTTTGGTCTTCCTGAACGTTGTTCCACACGACAATGGCTTTCTTCATTAAATTTCTTGACAATATTATTAAGCATTTGATGATTAACCTGGAAAAACCTAGCAATTTCTCTATTTGACTTGCCACACTGATGCCATCCTATTATTTGCCCTCGTTGAAATTCTCTAATTTCCTTACTTCCACGAACTTAATTGCAAGATATAAATCAACTATCGTTCATAGATGAGAGTAGCTTGATACTAACACGGTATTGTCTGAAAATAAAAAGAGACGTTATTAAACAAGCCAAAGTTGCTGTAATCAAGGGTGACTAAATCCTGTAGGCATGAATAATTTGACTCTCACAAGGAGGAAAAAAGGATAGGAAGTTGTGTAGAGTCATGATCACTCAGGTTCTTAAAAGATGCGGTACGAAGAAGAAGAAGGTAACGTTAGAGAAAGTATCGGCAAAAGGAGGCTCGAATCTTTGGTTAGTTGATTGATTTCTTTTTTACGGTTTATCAACCCCTTCTGGATTAAAAAGCCGAAACATATTTTGAATTGTTAAAATTCTTCTTTTTTTTTACGAGTGAATATTGTATTTTTTTTATTGTTTCACCCCAAGCAAGGCGACAATGCCTCTAAGATGCAAAGGGTTACAGCAAATGAACATGAGAAGATTTTTATTGAGAAGTGAGAAAAAAGACAATAAAGGAACAGGGTTTTCCGACGAGAGAAGGTAGGGATTGACGTTACATTTAAATCTTTGAAGATTGTAAGCGGCGGGGAAGCTAGAGATCGGAAGGGTGTTCCACAGATAATAATTGCGAGAAAAGATATTATTAGAATAGAAGTGACGTTTGTACCTAGCTAGTTCAAGAGTAAACTGGTGAGATTTAATTGCCACTCTAGTAGCCCGCTTAAATTCATGCAGTTTTCACAGTCTTACTTTAAACAGCTTTCAAGATTTGTTTTGCCATTTACGAAGGACTTTATGCTCCAGCATACGAAATGACTTGTAGCTTCCTCATCATTTTCTTCCACAATTCATTTATCATAAAAAAAAGTTTTGTTTTTTCCAATACTGGACTGGAGGAATGGTGAGCTAATCGGCTAAGCGGCACATTATTTGCCTTGTACCGGGCGAACAAAAAATGATGGTGAGCAAATCGGCGAAGGGGCACATTATCGTGAGCTAATTAGCTAAGGGGCACATTATTTGCTTTGTACCAGGCGAAGAAAATTTTTTTTTAAATCTTAAGTGTAGTCTGATTAATTACAGGAATAGTTTTTTTTTTCATTAATTATTATCATAGTCTTTTTTTTAAAATTATTACAGGAATAGTTTTTTTATTAATTACAGGAATAGTTTATTAATTTTTTTTTCAATCGTTTCACCCCAAACAAGGGTATTATACCACTAAAACGCAAGATTTGCATGGAGTGAAAAAGAATGGGAGAAGTGAGGAAAAAGACAATAAAGCCACAGGATTGAGGAAGACGGATGGCGATTGACGTTGCATTTAAGGATGGGGATTGACGCTGTATTAAAAGATAGCGATAGACGTTGCATTTAAAGATGGCGATAGACGTTACATTTAAAGATGGGAATTGACGTTGCATTTAAAGATGGCGGAAGACATTGCATTTAAAGATGGCGGAAGACATTGCATTTAAAGATGGCGATTGACGTTGCATTTAAGGATGGCGATTGACGTTGCATTTAAAGATGGTGATTGAGGTTGCATTTACAAATGGCGGTAGACGTTAAATTTAAAGATGTCGATAGACGTTGCATTTAAAGATGGCGACAGACGTTACATTTAAAGATGGAGATAGACTTTGTATTTAAAGATGGCGATTGACGTTACCTTTAAAGATGGCGATAGACGTTACAGTTAAAGATGGCGATAGACGTTACATTTAAAGATGGTGATAGACTTTGCATATACAGATGTCGAAAGACATTGCTTTCAAAGATTGCGATTGACGTTGCATTTAGAGATGGCGATTGACGTTGCATTTAGAGATGGCGAAAGACGTTACATTTAGAGATGGCGATTGACGTTACATTTAGAGATGGCGAAAGACGTTGCATTTAAATATGGCGATTGACGTTGCATTTAAGTTTTTGAAGATTGTAGATGACAGGGAACCAAGAAATCGAATGGAAGTTCCACAGGTGAAAAGCGCAAGAAAGCAAACTATTAGAAGAGAACTGACGGTTGAGACTGGCTAGTTCAATAGTAAAACTGTGAAACCTAGTTGCCGATCTAATAGCACGTTTAAGTTCATGTAGTCGTGTCACTAAGGAGAACAGCTCATCAGAACAATTGCCATGAAAATATCTGCAGAAAAGGTAGAGGGGAAGCCACCTAACGTCGGTGGGAAAGTAACTGATGTCGAGATACCAGGTCAGGATAAATGTCATTAATGACCATATTTTGGATTTCGTCAAGAATCTCGAGATAACTAAGAGTATCAGACGAGATGTGGTAGCGATATTCAATGCACGGTGGAATGGCAGCATTTGCAGTATTTTTGCGAATAACAATGATTTTTCCATGTACCACTCCTACTATTTAACCCATAGCTGGGGGAGAAGAGACGGATTCATGCCTTATTGTATTAGCGGGTATGTGAATGTAAAAAACCTGACTGGGTTTTTGAACCTGGCTCTCCGAATTTCCCGTGCCGCGTTTCTAATCCACCAGCACATCCACCTTTGGTCGGAGATGCACTATAATTCATAGTGAACTTTACGCGGCAAAGTAGACGCAGCACGCAACAGCGAAGTGAAAATTTTCGTTTCGCCTCCACCCGCGTCTACCGTGTGTCCGTCCCGCGGGGAAAGAGCGACCGGGAAACGTCAATCTGTGAGAGTGAAGTTAATTCACTTATATTGACCCCGTGATAGACGAGGGGACCGTCGGCGAAGACGAGGGTTGGAAGACGAGGGTATGAGTGTGGGTGAGGCAGAAAATGCCTGTGGGTCGGTGTTGGAGAGAGGCAGAGTGTTAGAGAATTATGGTGTGTAACGAAATGAAAATAACAAATAAGTAAAGGCGAGAAGTTGGGCAATAGAGAAAGACAAAAAAAAAAAAAAAGACTAGGCAAACGCACACACATAACACAAATCTCACCCCCCCGCTAAAAAAGCAAAACATAAAAATAAAATAAAAAACAAAAAATAAAAAGGAAAATCAAATGAAAAGGAAATAGCAAATTAGAAATGCAAAGGGCGATAATTTAAAGCGAAAGGAAAAGGGAGATAATAATGTAAGGAAAAAAACAAAACAAATTACACTTTAGCCCTCCAATAAGCCTCTTCGCGCCGCCTCAATGAACATCAAGATTTAATCGATATAAACGAATTTATTTTAAGTCAAAATATTCATAATGCTGCTAATTTAAACTCAATATAAGGTTTTGGTTTTTAAAAGTTTAACCCACCTCCAGGCTGGATTTATGTTTGTTAGTAGACGATCAAATTTCGCCAGAAAAAGAATTTCTGATTAGATGACTATATATATATATATATATATATATATATATATATATATACAATATTCCTGGATGATTTTACAACTTTTTCAAGATGATCTTCGCCCACTCTAACGTTCTAACTTTCTATCATAAGAATAACAAGGTGCGTTAGAGGTTTCACGATCGATTACATTTTCAAGTCATTTTTTCATTGCTCCTGGAGTGTCATAGTTGAAACTCCTCTCTCAGTGCCAAACGTCTTATTGAGTTGGATCTTTTCTAATTGATCTCTTTAGCTCTAAGTTGAAATGATGATCCTTCTTGCTGTTTTGACCTCCTGATCTAATTTTCTTCTCTACGATCCCTCTTTTTTAAAATTATTCACCGTTCTTTTGATGGTTCTTGAATTTGTCTTTGAAGATGGAGGCCAAAGTATGAATGTTGGTACCGTTACTGAAGGCTTGAATGGTCTTTTTCCTCTCACCATTGCTCAGATAGTAGGAATGACACAAAACAATTTTAACCGGTTCTCTTCATAGCTAAATAATTCAAAGGTATTCTCAGTGATTCTTACGAAAAATGGTGTCAAGATGGCTAAACGCCTTATCTAAAAACATGGAAAAGTGAAACTCAATTAGTTTAGTGTTTTTTTTTTTTTAGATATTAAACATTTTGTGGGATGGACAATTACGCTGTTACACGATTTGGACAATTTTGCTGTTACACACAACATATATATATATATATACAGGGAGCGATGTGTAAAGTGTCGCCATTTTACATTTTTAATTTCTCGCATGCGCATTGTTTGTTTTTGATTTTGTCGACTGCACAATATAGTAGGGTCAGTTGTGCATCATGCCGCAATGCATTAGTGCTTGGCATTCGCGCCGGAATCTCCAATACGAACATTTCAGAGTGTTTCGATATCAATTTGAGGACAGTGCAGAGGAATCGGAAAGAATTGGAGGAGTCTAATGGTGGTTATGAAGGTACGGCAGCTCGGAAAGCTCACTCTGATTATTTTGATGAGAAAAAAAAAATCGCGAATTTGTTGGTGGGACCCAGGCCATGATAGATAACGATGCCTCCCAGTCAATCAGGTCCATAGACGGGGACACAGGAGTGCCTGCATTTCTTATCGGGCAGGTAGTGCATGAAGAAATTCGGTATTTCTCACACAATACGAGAAGGGCCAATTTTATCCCAAGCCACTGAAAAGACCGCGATACGAAGCTTTTGAACAAACTCAAGCTACCCCTCCAACCGAACATGCTTTAGTTTTTCTCATAAGAGATAAAACTCCGCCAGGAGAAAATGGTGAATATACAGAAAAAAACAGACTTGATTTATCCTCCAAAGATGTACCGAGAGTGATGAAAACCAAATATCCAGTCAACATCATGGCGTTCGGAGTGATCACTAGTGAAAGCGATGTTTTGCCTCCATTAATCTTTTCACAAAGCCAGAAACTCAGCACGGTAGCCTACATCAAGTGATATGAGGAAGTAGTGCTGCTCTGGGTCAAGAGGGTGGCTGCTGGAAGATCCTATGTGTAGCTTCAGGACTCATGGCACACAAGCAAGAAAACCCAATCATGGCTGTCAGACAATTTATGCGATCACATATATCTGGCCACCTAAATCTCCAGACTGCAACACCATTGATTATTATGTGTGGGGCACAGTTGAGCGGGAGATCAACAAAATTCATTGTAACATCAAAGATGAACTGAAGGCAAGGATTATGGCAGCATTCACCAAATTAAACAAGGACACCGTCCAGAAAAGATATCAGGAGATTCTGAGGTCGTCTGGAAACCGCGGTTAAAGCGATTTAACTGAATAAATTTGCTCTTTGGTATTTCAAGATATTTTTGCGTAATTTTGGTAAATATATCTGTCAAAATGAGATGTCAGTGTTATTTTTAATTTTCTCATAATTTAGACGACATCTAACCCTGTGTGTGTGTGTGTATATATATATATATATATATATATATATATATATATATATATATATATATATATATATATATATATATATATATATATATATGAATTACTTCCACCTCTGGGGTATTCTCCCTGGGGCTTGTCAAATATCCCGAGGGTAAAATGGCCATCTGAATGGGGTAATAGAGTTTCATTTATATGTAATTCATTTATATGCTCTACAATAAATATATTGAGCTCTCTTTTGTGAATCAGTTTTAATATTTTATATTATTAGGATCTACTTGGTTTACTTACCCACGGATTTTTACGTGTATATATATATATATATATATATATATATATATATGCACGTTTCATTGAATAACAGACAAGGTGCTTCGATTTAGGTTTTATACAATTTCTCTTGTGGTCTTATATTTTTTCTCTTCGGTAGATAAATTATATAAAAAATGTCCAACTGTTCTTTCTTTCAGAGCGATTTCGGCTATACATTTAGCCATTTTCAAGGACAGCTTTTATATAATTTATCTACCGAAAAGAAAAAAAAAAATTATAAGGTCACATGAGAAATTGCATAAAAAACTAAATCAAAACACTTTGTCTATCATATTCAATGAAACGTGCATGAAAGAACGATTGCTGCCTAATTACACACACACACACACACACACACACACACACACACACACACACACATACACACACACACACACACACACACACATATATATATATATATATATATATATATATATGAAGAAATATAGTTTTAAGGTGTGCTATATTTATGGGATAAAGTGCTCAATATCAGAGATAGAGCGTATGTAAATATAAATATATAAGTGAACATTGAAGTCAACACTCAGAGACGACAGGCTGTTTCATGCTGTACGCAATCGTCAGGCCGCATATATATATATATATATATATATATATATATATATATATATATATAGCGAGAGAACTGGAAAAAAGATAACAGTAGACACCTCATTCCTAAAAAAAAATGTAAAGAAAAAGAATTGAAACCTGCGTTTGCTGCTTTTATTTGCGATAACAAGCGATAAGAAATCCTGTCGTAATGGCCACGGAGCATGGCTTTCCTAGGAGAAAAAAATCCTGAAGGCTATTAAACAACGCTAGCAATAATAATGAAGCAATCTAGCGCACTCCCTTCCCAGTAAAGACCCCCGTCATAAAAATGTAAATATCGCGCGCGAAACACACACACACACACACACACACACACACACACACACACACACACACAGAGTACGAAACGAAAATCGCGTCTCTTAGACGATCAAATATCGACGCAAAAAGACGAATTTCTGATTAGATGATTGCATCGTTGTTTAATGACCTTTTTACTGCAACCACTGACATTGCTAGCGAAAATATATGCAGTTTGTGAATTTCTCGATGTGGCCTTTTAAATTATAATTACTTCGCCGCATCTTTTTTAGGAAATCAAACAAGAAGTGAAAACTTGTTTCCCCTTCCAAGAATTGAGACTCAGCCAGTTATGTTTCATGCGTGATGCACACTTAGGTGATTATGTATGTTTCGATACATGACTGACGAGGCAGATTTTATCTCTCATTAGGTTGCTATCTCTAGACCAGTTGTCATCCAAGGCTATAGAACCCGGTCTGTCCTGCTATTTATTCATAGCTGGGGGGGGGGAGAAGAAGAGGATTCATATCTTTTCCAAGGGTATCATCACGTAAGTGAATGTAATGGATTCGACTGGAATTCGAACTCGGCTCTCCGATTACTCAATCCGAGCCACTATCCGTTACTCCGCCGAATTGAGATTGGTCATAGCAAATTGTTTTTTTTTTTTTTTGTTTTTTTTTGACAATTTATGCCATATCTTCAGTTTTACTATAAAATGTATTGATTTTCATTTTACGATAAAAATAAATCATTAGTAATTTTCTTTTTCGGAAAAAAATGTATTTCGCTCCAAAAATGTACTGTTGGTAATTTGTTTATAAAATTATATTGCTTGTATCTTTTCTTTTTTTTTTTTACTATTTTTTACATTGTTTTTTGTTTCGGGGTTCACTATTTGTCCATAGCCGCGACCCCAACAGGTGCTACCACCCTGCATCAGAATGGAGCTGGGAGCAACAACAATTAAGATGTGGTTCCATACGCTCCTCAACACCTCCATTCTTCTCCCGGTCGGTGGCCTTGCTGCCGGGTGTAGTTCATCGAAGCCCAACTGTGTGTCGCGAGATAAAAAAAAGGGGGGGGGGGGTTGAAAAACATCGTATTAAAAGATGAGAAAAAAGACACGAGGATTAATAAAACGATGTGTGGGAAATATAGGAATCAATCGCTTGTGCCTCAGATATGGGTTAAATAGTAGGACATACATCAGTAAATCATTATTATCTCAAAAACATTTTTACAATCGTAATATATTTTCTGGCTTTAAATAACCTGTAAATGGTTGATAGTCGTAAAAAACACGCCAATCACAATGACGATGAGACTAGAGCCAAACAAAATGTGGTTCTACACAAGTATACCGAGAATACAATGAACAGAACACGTGAGCAAAGGAAAATGGGAACGCAAAGGACACTTAATCTGAGTATTTCTCGTAACAGACGGCAGAAACCTGGAGGCATATATTAGAATAGCAAAAGAGGCCTTTCAAAAGCTAAGCAAAGTATTAAGAAAATAGAAAAGAGAACTGGACTTCTATGTAATATCAATTCTTCTTTATGACAGTGAACGTTGAACAATTTCCTCACAAATGGAGAAGAGTCTTGAAGCAGCAGAGATGTGGTTCTACATAAGGATACTGAGCATACCATGGACTGAACCTGTTAGCAACGACTAATTTTCTGGAAAATCGAAACAAAACAAAAAAACTTATACTTAGAATCAGAAAAAAAAGTTGAAATTTCTATTGCGTATAATCAGGAAGGAAAGCTTGGAAAATTTAATACTCACAGGGCATATTGAAGACAAGAGGGACAGAGGAAAGCAATGAATAATTACCTAACGAGCTTGTGTAAATGGTTGGTAGAACATGGATTTGACAAGATAGCAAAAAAACAAACTTTACTATGAGCTACAAATACCTGAAAGTTGTGGAGAGCCATGATTGCTCACGTCCAGTTGAAACGCGGCATATAGAAGAGGAATAGACACGGCCAAAATTTACAATATATGACAGAAAGCTGAAGGAATATTGGAATAGTGAAAGATGCCTTCCAAAAGCTAAGTAAAGTATAAAGAACCAAGAAAATTTGGTTAGAAACAAAGAGAATAGTGTTGAACTGCTGTTTAATATCAATCCTTCTGAATGTTGAGCAATAAAAAGGAAACTTGAGGCAAAAGAGACGTGTTCTACAGAAGGATTCCGAGAATACCATTGATAAAACATGTGCCCGGTGCTGGGGGAACAGATGCCCTCGGCTGGATAAATTATTGTCTAAATGACGCAAAAATGAAAATAACACGGACATCTGATTTTAACTCAAAAATATCTTGAAATACTAAAGAGCAAATTTATTCAATAAAATCGTCATTGGCTTCAACCACGCCCTCCAGATGACTTCAGAACCTCCTGCAACTTTTATGGATGGTCTCCTTGTTTAAGTTGGTGAATGCTGCCTTGATTTCAATTCATCTACAGACTATAAGTATATAATACAGTGTAACCCGGATATAAGAGAGTTGTCGGGACCGGAGAAGAAGTATCTTATATCCGAGTTTCTCTTATATCCGGGTTTCTCTTATATCCGGGTTTGGTCTATTTTGTTTTATTAACACAGACTCTAATTTGGGATCAGATAAAATCTCTCTTATATCCGGGTTTCTCTTATATCCGGGTATCTTATATCCGGGTTACACTGTAATTTATTATAATGATAATGATATATATGAATATTTTCCAGGTCTAAACTGCGCTGTGGAACAAACTACCAAGAGGATGTTTCCCAGATCATCACAACCTTAATCTGCTCATGTCTAGTGTTAACAATTATCTTCCCCTCATATGCGTATAAACTACCCATTAACATAACTCTCTACCTTGAGTGGCCCTCGTGCCTTGTTTAGGGCGAACCTTAGTGTAAAATAAAAATTTATAAAATTCTGTTCTTTTACAGTTCTCTCAACTTAATACTGTTTTCTCTTCTCATATTTTCTCACACGCAGACCAAAATTACACAGAAATATCTTGAAATACTAAAGAGTGAATTTATTCAATAAAATCGCCATTGGTTTCAACCATGGCCTCCAAACGACTTCAGAATCTCCTGCAACCCTTCTGGACGGTCTCCTTGGTGAATGCTGCCATAATCCTTGACTTCAGTTCATCCTTGGTGCTACAACGAATTTTGTTGGTCTCTCCCTCAACTACGCCCGAACATAATTACCAAGGGGTTTGAAGTCTGGGGAGTTAAGTGGCCAGATGTAAGGGGTGATGTGATCAGATACATTTTCTGACAGACATGATTAAATCCTCCTGCTTATGCAGCATGATGCAGAGTCCTGTTGCCAGACATAGGCTATTCCAGCAGCCACCCTTGTGACCCAGGGAAGAACTACCTTCCCAAGGTACTTGATGTAGGCCTCCGTGTTGAATCTTAGGCTCTGTGCGAAGATGATCACTAGTGATCACTCTGAAATGTTCGTGTTTGAGCTTCCCGCGCGAATGCCAAGTAGTGCAGCAGGCTGTTTCCACATTTCTGGCTGGTGGAATTGCGTCATCGTGCTTTTTTTCTCACAGACGGTGCCCAACTGACCCTACTATACAGTGCAGTCGACAAAATTAAAAGCAAACAACACGCATGCGCAAAATGAAAATACTAAAATGGCGACAATTTACACATCGCACCCTTTATACACACACACACACACGCACGCACACACACATGCAATGCACACACACACACACACACACAGACACACATATATATAAATATAAAAGTGAACATTGAAGTCAACACTCAGAGGCGACAGGCTGTTTCATGCTGGACGCAATCGTCAGGCCGCCGATTGCGTCCAGCATGAAACAGCCTGTCACCTCTGAGTGTTGACTTCAATGTTCACTTTTATATTCAAATTTACATACGCTCTATCTCTGATATTGAGCACTTTATCCCATAAATATAGCACACCTTATATATTCTATATTTCTTCATATATATATATATGTAAGCAAATATGTGAATGTAGATCCGACGGTATGATGAAAAATATGGAAAAGACAAAACAAAATCCGAATATGCAAGTTTAATGTTGTTTTACTGTCGACGTCAGACGTTTCGGTCTAGTAGACCATCTTCAGGACATAGTTATTAGAAACATATTTAGGATTAGATGATATTTAAGTCAACATGAAAGGACGATAGACACTGTTTCTGATTAGTCTTGTGTCTATCGTCGTTTCATGTTGACTTAAATATCGTCTAATCCTAAGTATGTTTCTAATAACCATGTCCTGAAGATGGTTTACTTGACCGAAACGTCTGACGTCGACAGTAAAACAACATTAAAACAGTAAACTTGAATATTCGGATTTTGTTTTGTCTTTTCCATATTTTTCATCATATATATGTAAATATATATATATATATATATATATATATATATATATATATATATATATATATATATATATATATATATATAAAACAAACAAAGGAACGAATAAGCAGAGAGACACTTTCTGGGGTCTGGTCATCGGATGTTATAAAGTAATTTGATTCATGGCTCTCACATATCCTCAGTGATCGTAATGCATTTTCCTTACATACAGTTATGTCTTTCTTTCATTATAACCTGAAGAAGCCAGAAGGAGCAGACGCTCCCGGTGAAGAGCGTCGTTTATAGCATTCACGCTTTGCCTCCTTATCTTGAACAAAGTTAACAACTTGCTAAGACGATGGAAAATGTGACAGCAACTCGATTGGAAAAGCGGTAAAAAAATGATTAAAAACTGAAGAGTAGCAATTAAACACTGAATAAATTTGTGTATTTCGTCCCATTTTCTTAAATTCGGTTGAGTCATAAATATTTTCCGTTCTTGTTTATCAAGGATCCACTTACCTTATCTTTTGTGCATAGTGAATTTCCAAGCGTAGCTTAGATGGGGCACAAGGCTGAATATAAGGGTCACCCAGTGAGGATAGAACTCACTAATCTGATGTTATTGCTCTAGCGAGACAAGCTCGCTAACCATTACACTGCTTCGAGGTGCCCAAATGATTTCCTAAGCATAGCTTAGATGTGGCACAAGGCCGAAGGTTTAGAGCACCCAGTGAGGATCGAACAGGGCACCTCGACGTAGTGTATTGCTTAGCAATCTTATCTCGCTAGAACCGTTACAAATGAGCAGTGAGTTCAATCCTCACTGGGTGTCCCATGCTTTCGGCCTTGTTCCACATCTAAGCTGTGCTTAGAAAATCGTTTAGGGCGCCTCGGCGTGGTGTAATGGTTAGCAAACTTGTCTTGCCAGATCATTTACAACTGAATAGTGAGTTCGATCCTCACTAGGTGCCCCCTACTTTCGGCCTTCTGTCACATCTAAGCTGTGCTTAGAAAATCGTTTAGGGTGCCTCGGCGTGGTGTAATGTTTAGCAAGCTTGTCTTGCTAGATCAATTACGACTGAGCAGTGAGTTCGATCCTCACTAGGTGCCCCCTACATTCGGCCTTGTGCCACATATAAGCTGCGCTTGGAAAATCATCATAACTGATATAGCAAGCCAAACTTGCTAACGATTACACCAAGTCGAAGTGTCCTCATCTTTTGTGCATAAAACGAGAGATTTTTGAACAAAAATTAATGGCAAAATGGCGGTCGCATTAAACACAAATACACGTTTAAAAAAACCTCTTACGTGAAACAGCAAGATTACACATACTCTTCGTTCTCACAAGAAGAAGTAAAACACAAAGTAGGTAGGTGTTAATAACAATTGTTTACAAAAAGTATTTGGTATTTCGCCAATATTTGTTTCTCCCAAGAATAAATAATCGTGTATTTATAAAATTCTAAAAACTAATCCAATTAAAACAAATGCAATGCAATATTTATCATTTAGCAATTTATAAAGAAGAAAAAAATTCATAAATTTATAAACATTTACTAAATTATTAAAATATCTAAACTAACTACAAGGATATCCTTATTCATCTGTCTCTATTTATGAGACGAGGTATTGTATCTTATTCATGACGTTTCTGCTGTTGTACGCCCCGGCCTTCTTCAGGATCTGTCTATAATTCCCAGATGAGGTATTGTAACTATTTACACTATTTATATTGCTCGGAGTGTGGCCCTCGTTTTCATTGTCATATTTACGACGTTTCGGCTGTTGTACGCTCAGGCCTTCTTCATTTACATTGTTCGGGCTGTTGTCCTCGTCTTTATTGCCATATTCACAGCGTTTCTGCTGTTGTAAGCCCTGGCCTTCGTCAGGATCTGTCTTTATTTCTCAGATGAGGTATTGTAACTATTTACACTATTTACATTGTTCGGGGTGTGGCCCTCGTTTTTATTGTCATATTCACGACGTTCCGACTGTTGTACGCTCAGGCCTTCTTCAGGATCTGTCTTTATTTCTCAGATGAGGTATTGTAACTATTTACACTATTTACATTGTTCGGGGTGTGGCCCTCGTTTTTATTGTCATATTCACGACGTTTCGGCTGTTGTACGCTCAGGACTTCTTCAGGATATGTCTATATTTCTCAGATGAGGTATTGTAACTATTTACACTATTTATATTGCTCGGAGTGTGGCCCTCGACTTTATTGTCATATTTACGACGTTTCGGCTGTTGTACGCTCAGGCCTTCTTCATTTACATTGTTCGGGCTGTTGTCCTCGTCTTTATTGCCATATTCACAGCGTTTCTGCTGTTGTAAGCCCTGGCCTTCGTCAGGATCTGTCTTTATTTCTCAGATGAGGTATTGTAACTATTTACACTATTTACATTGTTCGGGGTGTGGCCCTCGTTTTTATTGTCATATTCACGACGTTCCGACTGTTGTACGCTCAGGCCTTCTTCAGGATCTGTCTTTATTTCTCAGATGAGGTATTGTAACTATTTACACTATTTACATTGTTCGGGGTGTGGCCCTCGTTTTTATTGTCATATTCACGACGTTTCGGCTGTTGTACGCTCAGGCCTTCTTCAGGATATGTCTATATTTCTCAGATGAGGTATTGTAACTATTTACATTGTTCGGACTGTTGTCCTCGTCTTTATTGCCATATTCACAACGTTTCTGCTGTTGTCCGCCTTGGCCTTCTTCAGGATCTGTTTTTATTTCCCAGATGAGGTATTGCAACTATTTACACTATTTACATTGTTCGGAGTGTGGCCCTCGTCTTTATTGTCATATCCACGACGTTTCAGCCGTTGTACAGTCCAACCTTCTTCATTCGAATTTCTGGGATAGAGTGTTCTTGTTCCATGCCTTTTCTGGATATTTTAGTTTCACTTAATTTCCTTTAGTAACTCAACTCTCCAAGTTTTTGTTCACCTCTGCTGTGGCCAGGTATTGAACTCACAACTCTTTCGGTCAAGTCACTGGATTACTTCAACCAACGCCTTTATCCACTGGGCCATAAATTATGGGGATAAATAAATAAAGGGTCCGATCCGAAATTCCAACATATGTCACCTGAAGAGGCCGGAGCGTACAACGGCCGAAACGCCGTGACTATGACAATAAAGATATCTGAACAATGTAAATAGAAATCCTTATTATTTGCCATTTTATAAAGTTTGAATCAGTTGGCGATTAGCCGATGTTTTGCCAAACATTCAAATAAATACTACAATAAATAAACAGTGTAAATAAACAATCTAATAAATAGTTTTTTTTATTCAGTAACTGGCTATATTTCTGAGATGAGGTATTATGTACATTATTTACATTTATATTTATATATATATATATTTCATTCGTGCTTTAAGATTTCACTGTCAAATTTTGGGATAAATTACTTATTTATCTGTGTATATTTCTGAGATGAGGTATTATGTACACTATTTACATTATTCGGACAATTGTCCTCATCTTTGTCGCCATATTTATCACAACGTTTCGGCCGTTGTACGCTCCGGCCTTCTTCAGATGGTTGGAATGTCGAACTGAATCCTTTATTTCGCGCGCTGGGGTAGACTGTTCTAGTTCCACGTGTCATGTTTAATGGATGTCAGTTATCAGTTATCTCCTGTTAATTCCCTTCTCCAAGTTCTCCACTGACTTAACCGGGTATTGAACTCACACTCTTTGGGTCCTGTCACTGGATCTAACAAACGCCTTTATTCACTGTGCCATGTGTCCTTGAAGTTTTTTTTTTATTATTTTCGTTGTAAATTCTCAAGAAAATGTATAAATTCACTTTCATCGTATGTTTAGGTTTTATTACAATTCTAATCATTGCATTTTCGAACGTAAATATGGCTGAAATGTGAAGGTAGTTGAAAAAACGGTGTCATGGGAAAAAACGTCCCTTTTGACATTTTGTGGGCATGTTTACCCATGTTTGCCATCATTTTTTATTCTTTCCTTTATTTTCTAATTGCTATTAACTTTCCTCGTTACGATCTCTGTTTCTTCTTCCTTATATTTTAATTCATACAAATTGTTTCCAGTCGTCATCGCTGGAGCCAATTGACAGAAAGATTGATTCAGAATTTTGACTTTTTTCTCGCCGACTTCCACACTGCTGTCGTCTGAATTCAGACCATTTTTCCTTTCTTTCTTTCTTTCTTTTATCGAAATTCTCTTTCGCTTGTTTCATCGCATTTTAATTTTTAAAAAATTTAACATCAACTTATGGGTGTCTTTCCGGCGATTAACGCCATCATGATAATCGGCACCACCGCTACCACTACCACCACGACCTAGTATCAGCATCATCACTCGCATTAGTACCATCATCACTATCACCATCATCAGCACTGTCGCTATCACCATCATCATCATTATCACAACTCCCATCACCACCACCACCACCACTACAAGAACAAAAACCATCCATCTGCATCATCATTACTACTGCTATCACCACCATCATTATCAGCACTAGTACCGCCTTCACCACCACCACTGCTCTCACCATCCTGACCAGCAACATCGCCACCACCACTGTCAACACTATTGCCAGAATTATCACTGTTACCACCACCACTATCACCATCATCAGCAACATTATCAACACCACCACCACACCATTAACAACATCACTATTACCACCATCATCACCACCATCATCACAATCATCTAGAACTATCAGCACCACTACTATCATCACTATTGCTATAATTATGACCGCCGTTATCTCCAATTACAACTGGAATTATTAATGTCCTCATGTGCCATATTTTTAAATTTCCATTTCAAGGTCCATATAAGTATTTTGATAGTTTTTTTTTTTAAGATCTTCAAAGATACATTACAATCTTCAGGGACTGCCATGTCAATAAGAAAGCACATTCTGTTCTTGTGGTCTCTGATCACGATATCAGGGCGATTAGCTTTGATTGATCTGTCTGTGTGTATTGCAAAGTCCCATAACATTGTTACAGGTCCTTTGTCCGTAACCGAATCTGGGTGGTGTTCATACTAATTTTTTACAGTTTCCTTTCCGTAAAAGTTGCAGATTTTCCAATGCAGATATTATATAGAGACGACAACTGGAAATGAAAATAATACTGACATCTTATTTTAACAGATATATTTAGCAAAATTACACAAAAATATCTCCACTATTTTTCCTAAGAAATCAACAAAATTTACAGATAATAAATAAAAAAATGTGGAGATATTTTCTGATTTTATGAAGAATTTAAAGAAAGAAAATGAAGTGAGGTTTGATAGCTGAACGTATAGGTATCGTAAGATGACAGAATGTCTGGCTGCCAGCAAAAAAAAAAGAGCAGGCCAAGATGGCAGCTAGGAAATGGAGATGCCAAAATCAAGCAATTATAAAAATTTAAATATCTAAGAATTGTAGTTTCAGAGGACGGAAAATGTGACACCGAAATCCGAAGGCATATTAGAAAAGCGAAAGATGTTTTCCTAAAGCTAAGCAGAATATTAAGCAAGCGCAAAAATTGTATTAGAAACAAAGAAGAATGGCACCAAACGGTCATATAATGTCAGCCCTCCTCCTGCGTGGCAGTGTGATCTGAATTCTTAACATCTTCTCATTCATTTTCTTTTTTATTGCAATTCGCTTTTGCTTCTTTCATCTCATTTTAATTTTTAAACTTTTAACCTCAATTTATGCGTCTCTTTCCGACCACCACGACCACGCATCACCCGCATAAGCACCATCATCTTTATATAATACCAGTCGTCCTATATGGCAGTGGCCGAGTGGTTAGAACGTTGGCTTTTTGACTATGAGACCCGGGTTTGTCATGCTTGTCAGGAAGGTGACTTGGATATTATCGGTCTGGAGGAGGCAACCTCAACGTGCGCCACCTTTGGGAAGTTCCTGAAAATAATACTACGTATTAATCCAAGACTTGTGAATGAAATTGGGTAGCCGAAACCCTTGGTAGCCGTCGGTGGTTCTGCTAGCACGGAGTCAGAAGTCATCGTGACGGAGGGTTTGAGCGTGCTGCCCTTGTTCAGAATACTGAACGCACTCTCCCCCAGAAACTGTAACTAAGGCATGCTCAGCATAGTTGCAGTATAAACTAGAGGTGAGCTCTGTGGGTGTTGAACAAACACAAA
>OZ038507.1:56975722-57018222 GCA_964036315.1 Acanthosepion esculentum
TCACTGGACACCCCTTACTTTCGGCCTTGTGCCACATCCACGCTACGCTTGAAAAATCGTTATATAGAAATTAAAAAGCCTGTATTCAAAATCCGAAAAAAAAAATCTGAAATTCGATGCGATTCCGGTTCAATGAATATCGGATAATTGATTCCCAACCTATATATATATATATATATATATATATATATATATATATATATATATATATATATGTGTGTGTGTGTGTGTGTGTGTGTGTGTGTGTGTGTGTGTGTGTGTGTGTGTGTGTGTGAAGTGAAGAAAGAGGAAAAGGAACAGAATAAGTTAGAAACTCAGTTCGTCAGAGAGAAAGAAAAAATGAATTTAATGTGGGAGAGAGAAAGCATAAGAACGGGACAGCGAGGGGAAAAGTGATAGAGAGAGACGAATAGAGTGTATGGAAAGAGAGAAAGGGAGAGAGAGAGAGAGTGTGAAATAGAGAGAGAGAGGGGGTATATATAGAGAGAGATTAAATCACATTAGAAGAGAAAGAAAGATATAAGAATCAATTAAAATTGCAAAAATGAATAAAAGAGAAACAGATAGAGATAGAAACTAAATAGATGTATGTGCGCGCGAGAGAAAGAAAGAAAGGGAGTAAGCGAGAAAAAGAGTAAGCTTATACAGATGTGAGAGGGAGTAATATATATATATATATATATATATATATATACAGAAAGAGAGTGTGTGAGAGAGAGAGAGAGAGAGAGAGAGAGAGAGAGAGAGAGGGCACATCGACGTGGTGTAATGGTTAGCAAGCTTGTCTCGCTAGAAAAATTACGACTGAGTAGTGAGTTCGATCCTCACTGGGTGCCCCATACTTTCGGCCTTGTTACTCTTGGAAAATCACTATATATATATATATATATATATATATATATATATATATATATAGAGAGAGAGAGAGAGAGAGATGGAGAGAAAGAAAGTAGGTGTATGTGTGCTTGAGAGAAAGAAATGGATTGAGTCAGAGAGAGAGAGAGAGAGAGAGAGAGAGAGAGTATGTGTGTGAGAGAAAAAAAGGGAGATAGATATAAAGTGTGTGGGTGCGTGAAAGAAAGGTAAGGAGTATGACAGGGAGATAGAGAGAACGTAAATATATGTGTGCGTGAGAGAAAGAAAAGGAATGAGTAAGAGAGAGAGAGAGAGAGAGAGAGAGAGAAGTGTAGATAGATATATAGATAGATGATATATATATATATAGAGAGAAAGAATGTAAGTGAATGTGTGCGTGAAACAGAGTGGAGTGTAAGACAAATAGAGAGAAAGAAAGAGGGAGAGAATGTCTGTGTATGTGTGAAATAGACGGAAGAGTAAGATAGATAGATAGATATATAGAGAGAGAGAGAGAAAGAGAGGGAGAATGTAAGTGTATGTGTGAGGGAAAGAGAGTGAAGTGTAAGATAGATAGATAGAGAGAGAGAGAGAGAAAGAGAGAGGTAGTAGGTGTATGTGTGCTTGATAGATAGATAGATAGATAGATAGAGATAGATAGATAGAAAGAGAGAGAATGAAACAGAGTAAGTGTATGTGTGAAATAAAGGGGATAGATAGATATAAAGTAAGTGTATGTGTGCGTGAGAGAAAGTATGGGAGCGAGTAAGAGAGAGAGAGAGAGTGTGAGAGAGAGAGAGAGCGGAGGGCTTAATGAAGAAAAACATGCTGGACGTTTGAACTTGTCACAACACTTGAATGAAAGCGAAAGAAGCCGAATGGAGTTGATCTTCCGCTCTCAACACGTGACCAGTTACACTCGTTCTGAGATCAACATTTTCAGCCACTTCCAATCTCTTCTCTCTTCAATTTCTTCTGGGAGACTGTACAGCCGAGTTGAGCCAACGCTTGTCCGAGCGGCCTCTTCACAATCGACGATCTGCTCGAAACAACAACAGCAGTTGCCTGTCTCCGATCGCAGGCATAAGCGGCTTGTCCTTCTCGCCACTTTCGGCCGGTAACAATGAAGGAAGACCAGAATAAATACGCTCCATCGTCGAGATAGCGACTGAGAAGAGAAAAAAAAAATGATAACAATATTTTAAATAGGTTTTCTGGATGAAAAGAAACAAGATAGCGCTTTTGCAGAAAATAGGACTTTTCGGGTAACGACTGACAGGCAGGAGATTAAAATAAATAAAAGACAAACTTGATTAATAGAAAATTAAAGAATTTTTTCTCGCAAAAACTATGTGCAGTTTGTTTATTTCTTCTGTGAATCATACACTTTTATTCATTTTTTGGCTTTTCCTTGCTGATTAATTTTTTTGCTTTTTAAAAATTTGTTTTTAATTTAATTCTTTTTTAAAAATAAGCAAATTTAAAAAAAAAAATAAGCAATAAAAATAAGCAAAGAATATAAAATAAGAAAATCTTTTTAAAAACCCAAATATTTCTTTTTTTGTTTTTACATTTTGCTTATTTTTTATTTTTATGCTTATTTTTATTTATTTATTTTTTTGCATTTTTTTATTTTTGTATATTTAAATATTTTTATTATTGTCTTTTAGATTTTTTTGTTTTTTGTTTATTTCTTTAATTTTTCATTTATTTTGAATTTTGATGGGTAATTTGCATTTTTTTTTTGCTCAGTTTTTTTAATTTTTTTTTTTTATTATTATTTACAAAACCGGAAAAAATAATAAAAATATTTTTTAAACTTTTTATTTTTCCCGTATTTATTTTTTGTTGGTTATTTCTTTTACTTTTTTTTTTGCTTATTCTTAAAAACATTTTCGATTTTTTAAATTAAAAAAGATTTTTCTTACTTTTTTAGGATTTTTTTTTTGCGCTTTTCTTATTTCTTTTATTTTTATTTTGTTGCTTATAGAAACATATTTTTTGCTTCTTTTTAATCAAGGAAAACTGAACGAAATATGAGATAACATCGCCATTAAATAATAAATTTCAAAATTCCTTCAATGGTCACTTTTATATTTACATACGCTCTATATCTGATATTGAGCACTTCATCCCATAAATATAACACACCTTAAAACTATATATATATATATATATATATATTTGTCATCCACAGACAGACTGTTTCGCAGCTCATCAGTGTGGCTAAACGTCCGGTTGCCTCTAGATAGGATCGAAACCCGACTGAATTTGCGTCAGTCCGAACTTCTCCCACTAAGCCGTCAGCGCACGATACGGGATGAAGGTGAATTTTAGCGTGTTTATTTTTAGATTTTAGATAAACACACAGTGACTGACAGTGACTCAATTCTGCCGAAGAGTCGTGCAATATTAGCTTAAATAATAACTGTTTACAAATTCACACATCAAACCAGAGGGCTCAACCGAAATTAATTTTTCAGTAGCCAATATTTTTGTCATCCACAGACAGACTGTTTCGCTGTTTCACAGCTCATCAGAAACCCGAATATATATATAGCATAATGAGAAGCCACATATAATTTCTTAATTTGTATATAATATAGAAAAAACAACTGAAAAGTTGCAAATTAAAAAAATTGAATGTTTTTTTTTGTGAAAGTATTTATTTATATTTTATATATATATATATTTGATATTTCAGATCGGCCCCGATCTTTCTTCAGAAATGGCTGTTTTCAGAAGTTTGTTTACATTAAGTAGCGTCCGTCGCGAGACGCGAACGTCACGTAATATGGAATGCAACAGTGTTTGAATATTTCTAACGTAAATCTAACTGTAGTAATATTTTAGATGTTGTTTAATCTTTTTTTTAACTATATGTATAATTTTAGTATTTTTAAAGATGTGGATATAGTTACTAAACTTCGGTCATTAAGACACAAGGCTAAACTGGAAAAAATCAGGTTAGGAAGATTGTGTTGCGCTAAATTTAATAACTGTGGACATTTTATCTGAACTGAAAACAGCATTCGAAATTCTAGCATTTACATGATCTTCAGCATCAAAACACATACGTTTAGAACAGAGAGATAAAATAGAGAGCAGGAATGGAAGCAGGGATGGGGAGATGACTGAGTATTTGATTTGTGTTTTACGGCTTATCAACCCTTTGAGGCGGGTTATATAAAGCCGAAACATATTTGCGATTTTAAGAATAATTCTATTTTTTCGAGTTGATATAGTATTAACAATATATCTTTTTTTAGAATAAAAATGGTTTCATTTTGAAAGTCCTACTGTTTAACCCATATCTGGGGGGGATGGCGTCATACCTTTTCCAAGGGAATTTGCACGTAAGCGACTCTAACGCACCCGACTGGAATTCGAACTCGGCTCAGCGATTTTCCATTTCGAGCCGCGAGCCACGCCAGACGAGATGGAAGAAAAGAATCGGCGACAGTCACAAGAGTCTGTGTAACCTCAAAGGTTTATTTATCATCAATATATGCATTGGAGAGTGCACACGTATCCGGCGAAAACCGTCACGTTAAAGCGCTCCTTGCCATCTCATATTTTACCACTTGTCCTACTACCCTTCTTCACTATTCTTCCTCCTCTCTCATCTCTTAGCCCCACTTCCAACATCCTCCGTCCAAACTAGACACTCGATCTCCCCACTGCCATTCTTCCTTTTCCCGCTCACCTCTCATCCGACAGCAAACAGTTTATTTTTTCCCGTCCTTCCTCACAGTCCAGCCAGTGTTTCGGATTGTATCGATAAATCTAAATACTTTTTCGAACCGATTTATCAACCAAGGAAAGAAGAAAATAAAAATATATAAAAAAAAAAAGAGACATCTGATAAGGATTTGACTTTGGGTGGAGGTCGGCGGTCAGTAACGCGGTCTGTGTAAGCGGCCATGTTAGACAAGCTTGATGCCGTTCGCTACGTGATTTGAATTCGATATTTGCAAGAGTTGTCTCCCCCGAGGCAGGTTATCTGTGCACCGTGCATTTTCTTTTTCTTTTTGTTGGTTGTTTATGAATAAGAAGTGCTCTGTGCGCGTGAAATGTGCGACAGTGTGCGTTCGTGTTTATCTGGTGTTCGTGTGTGTTCTATTTGATGTGCTGATCGTTTGAAAACGGAAAAGTACGATTGTGTTAGGAGGGGTTCATTATTGAACGGCCGGACATCTCGACGCACTCGTTATGGATTGTCATCGTACACAAGTAGTAAAAGCAGGAGGTGACACTAAGAGAGGGCACAATTAGAATCTAACTCACAAGTAATGGATTGCTTGAAAAGATTTGCTTCATGCCAAATAATATCGATGTACATATCCAGGAGCAGTAACCAAACAAACTTCAGTCAAAATTAGCAGCGCGCACGCACACTCACGGAAACACACACACACACACATATATATATATATATATATATATATATATATATATATATATATAAGTATTTTACGTATATATATATATATATATATATATATATATATATATATATATATATATATATATATATATATATATATACGTAAAATACTTATAGAATTCTTATAGAAAATACTAAAATTATAGATAAACATACAGACATTAGACGCCTTAAAATCTTAGAGGCATTACATATTAAAAGCAAAAGACCTCTTATTAATCGTATAGATTACAATATTTCTGGAAACATCTTACAATGTTTATAATACAGTGTAAACCGGATATAAGAGACCCTGATATAAGAGAAACCCTGATATAAGAGAGATTTATCTCTGGTCCCAAATTAGAGCCTGTGTTAATGTATATACAGTGTAACCCGGATATAAGAGAGTTGTCGGGACAGAGAAGACGTCTCTTATATCCGGGTTTGGTCTATTATATATACATTAACACAGGCTCTAATTTGGGACCAGAGTAAATCTATCTTATATCCGGGTTTCTCTTATATCAGGGTCTCTTATATCCGGGTTACACTGTATAATAGAACAAACCCGGATATAAGAGACTTCTCCGGTCCCGACAACTCTCTTATATCCGGGTTACACTGTATATGTAAATTTTATAACGTATTCTTCGATCTTTTGGCTTGTATAATAAAAATCTTTTTCACGCCTTCACATGATTAAAAATCTTCGCCATGCACGTGATAACCATCATCGCGTCTTTCAAATTAAAAGGATTTTAACGTTTATTTAGTTTGTAAAAAATGTAGCAACATGATTACGCTACAAGACAATTGGCAAATGTTTTTTAAAAATTTTGACTAAAAAAACTTTGACCCCGAAGATGAACAATGATGTTCGAAAGTGCTAGGTCATCCCACGGACAATACTTATTTCGAAATCATTTTCAAATATAAAGTCTCATTAGAAAATATGAGAAAATTCAAAAGAAAATATGCAGGACGATGTTGTCTTTAACATTCAACACAACATGTTTAAAAGAAAAGTTGCTGCCAAATTACACACACACACACACACACACACACACACACACACACACACACACACACACACACACACACACACACACACACACACACACACACACACACACATATATATATATATATATAAAGGGTGTTCCAATAAGTTGGACTGATTTTAAATGTGAATTAAGTTTATGCGTCTAATGATTTTCTTTTTCTTTTTCTTTCAGATTTAACAGCTTAAGTCTTTGGCAATTTCAACCATGAAAAGATTAACAATTAAACATGTTAAATTTATCGAAGCCTATTACGAAAATGGACGTTCAAACAGAAATGCATTTCGCGCACGTCTCGGTTTGTTTTGGTCAACATAATCTACCAACCAAGAGTGCAATTAGAAACGATGTAACGTTGTCGTGGAGAGGTTCAATTCCGAATAGCGGTGTCTGGATTTTCGGCCACATTCTCGTGCACTGCAGCAACGTTTTCAGCTGAACGGCGTAAATGAGCACACAATTGTTTTTTTCACATCTGCTACTGACCTAGTTTGTTTGAATTTACGAACAATAATATATATATATATATATATATATATATATATATATATATATATATATATATATATATATATATATATATATATATATATATATATATATATATATATTATTTATTTAAATATTATAACATAAATATGGTATAAAATCACTACAAAAATAGCCATTTTGATTCAACACTCCCGGTGTTTTATCAAGGGATGATGTTGAATGTAGAATAAATGGTTTTAAAAAATTCAGTTTAAAAAGTTTTAAAAAAGTTTAAAAATAACTTTTTAAAACCATTTATTCTACATTCAACATCATCACTTGATAAGACACCGGGAGTGTTGAAACAAAATGGCTATTTTTGTAGTGATTTTATAACATATTTATGTTATAATATTTAAATAAATAATTATATCTGCTCTACTCTGTATTGAGCACTCTTTAAAGAATAATTATTGTTGGTAATTGGAATTTACTCCGTATATACTAATCCCACACTTGGATATATATATATATATATATATATATATATATATATATAATCGGTATCACCCCATGCAAGGCAGAAAAGCCACTAAGATAAAAGGGCTTACATTGTGGGGAAGAATTAGGAACAGAAACATCAATAATGAGTGTGAAGAGAAAATCAGAATGACAGTTGATAGCGATTTGAGATTGCATTTACGTGTCTGCAGATTAAAGTTGGCTGTAAAGCATGGGGCTGGAAGGAAGTTCCACAGACGAGAAGTGCGAGAAAAGAAACTGTTAGGATAGAACCGACGGCTACATCTAAACAGCTCAGCTGTAAATTGACTAAATCTCGACGTCAGTCTAGTATGGCGCTTAATTTTAAAAAAGAGTAGGTACCATATCGAAGAGCAATATTTATCTGTAAATTATTTATAAAATGTGGCACAAGGCCAAAATGAGGAATGGGTAAAAAGGCCGACCTTCATCTGTCGTAACATTAAACTTAGCTAGCCCCAAACACTGAGCCAAACATAGGATAATATTCCTAACACCAAAAACAACGCATTCTTACTTACCTTTCTTACTACATCCACCGTAATACCTCTTTGTCTCTATGAAAATCATAAATAGTCCCCATATTTACAAATCATTGTCTGTAGGGACAGTGGAATAAAGCATCAATTAAAAACTAGCCCCAATGAGTGCATACAAAAAGAAAACAAAAACTATTTACAAGAAAGCAAACAAAATAATGTTAGTAATACCCCCCCCCACACACACACACACACAATCCATAGCGAAGGGCCCATCTGAACATTTACCATGAAAGTATTTATAGAAAAGGCAAACGGAGGCAACCTTACGCTACATTCACCATAATACCTCTTGGTCTCTATGAAAATCTTAAGTAGTCTCATTATGTACAATTCATTGTCTGGGAGTGGGGGTGGAATAAACAACAATTAAAAATTAGCCCCAATAAGTGCATACGAAAAGAAAAGAAAACTATTTACAAGAAAGCAAACAAAATAATGTTAGTAATAAAAAAAACAGAATCCATAGCGAAGAGCCCATCTGAACATTTTCCATGAAAGTATTTATAGGAAAGGCAAAGAGAGGCAACCTTACGCGGTAGAATAGTGACAAGCCGAGCTGCTAGATTAGGACCGATAATATTGCTGATTCTTCTTTGGATCTTATCAAGGAGCACAGGGTAAATAGCAGGGGCACCGGATCATATGTGGCAGCAATATTCTAAGCATGGACGAATAGAGAAAGGGGCACAGAGAGTGAATCAGGTGTGAAGGAAATTGAAATTGGTTCTTTAACAATAACGACATTCGCGGAACATTTATCTATATACCTTTTTCATTTTGTCTCTTTCCTGTCACTCCATTCTCATGAAAATGTCCACAAATAACCAGACAGGACTTAACCTCATATATAATAATAAACAATGAAACTTTCTAGATTTGTATTTTTTCTCTCCGGACTTGCCTATTAACAACCTCGTGTCACTTAGGAGGTCAATATCGCGTCAGATCACCGAGTTTAAGCTTCGGGTGGGGGGTCAGATGCTTAAAAATATCAGCTGCCGTAAGCGTAAATCAGGTGAATGGAGCTCCATAGCCTTGGAAAGTAGCCCGTCTAAATCGAGGAAAACTCTGATTTCAACACTCCACTTCTTTGCGACGAAAATATGAGGTAGAAGGAATTTCTTATATCGCTCACTAGAGTATACTGTTCTAGTTCCACGAGCCATGTCTAATGGATGTCAGTTATCGGTTATCTCCTGTTAATTCCCCTCTCCAAGTTCCCCACTGCCTTAACCAAGTATTGAACTCACAACTCTTTGGGTCCTGTCACTGGATCACTGTACCATGTGTCCTTAAGAACACATGGCACAGTGGATAAAGGTGTTGGTTAGATCCAGTGACAGGACCCAAAGAGTTTTGAGTTCAATACCTTAAGGCAGTGGAGAACTTGGAGAGGGGAATTAACAGGAGATAACCGATAACTGACATCCATTAGACATGGCACGTGGAACTAGAACAGTCTACCCCAGCGGCGAAATAAAGGGTTCAGTTCGCTATTCCAACCAACTGAAGAAGGTAGTGAGCGTACATCAGCCGAAACGTTGTGATAAATATGGCAACAAAGATGAGGACAATAGTAATAATGTAAATAGTGTACATGATACCTCATCTCAGAAATATAGACAGATACTGAAGGAATTCCTTAGTTGTGAGGAAGGCAGTCTGCCTAAAGAAAAATTCTCCGATATAAAAATCATAACGTGAACGTATAAATTTTATGTAAATAATTGGCCCGGGTAAAGCCACCTAATGGAAATGGAAACCTTCTGTAAAAAAAACTGCTTATGTATAAATTTAACCCACCTTGGTGTTGAGGTGCGACATTTTTTTTCTCCAAGTTGTCATATGCGAACAAAGGGAGGTTAGGCAGATATAACAGACATGAACATCTCAAACCAATGATTTCCAGACCAAATGAGGTTATCTATGAAACTTCGCCATGTGATCGGGAGAGCAGCCCAGCAGCCACGGACAGATATGACAGTGTTAATCAGGGAATAACTCCAGCAGCCTAAGACTAGTGTAGTTCATGTGACCAAAGAAAGAGAGAGGAAATGTGGCGACTGAAAGCCGATCTCTTTGAAGATAATTCTCTCATATGAGTACACAATGGATTGTTGGAAGAGATAGGAAAAAATGATGTCGCTATTGATTAATAATAAAAAAATACTATGGACGCCAAGGTAGAAAAGAAAGAGACGGTTTTATATCGATCTCAAGTGTTTCTGATTGATAGACCAGCATCATTTTTTTCACAAGTTCGGTCTTCTAAGGAGCATTCACTTTAACCGAAGGAGGATAGGAAATAAAGGGAATTTGGGAGATCAAGTGGCAAAAAACCGGAAATACGGTATATCCGTGTGCTAGCCTATATTAGGTCATACATGGAATCGGGGAGACTTCTGGTCCAAACTTTGGCGGGAGACGGACATTTCCACCGAAGCCTTCGTTTCGTATTGCCATCCGCCATTTTGGGATACGTAGATAGGAGAGGAGTTGGTAATGGGGAGAGCTGACATAACAGAAGTTGTCATGACTTTCACCTAGCTATCTACCCGGAGGAGCAGGCGAGGCCCTGAATAAAACACTTACATATATTATGAGAAAAAGCATTCCCGTTCTTATTTTTCGACGTGGCGTTGGGCTTTGTGTTAACTTCTGAGCGTGCATCGAACCCTTCCCCAGCTTTCGATGCTCACCGACGTGATCGAGAACCGTAATACAACTTGGAGTAGATCATTGACCGGTCAGTGGGAAGCTTGGGCGAGGTTCGCGTTTTATGTTTACAGAAGCCCGAAGTGAGCTAGCGTCGTGTTACCGTAACAACGGAATTTTTAATTGGAAATTAATAATTACAAAATTAAAATTTTTAAAATTATATTATAAAATTAAGAACCGTCTATATCCTTGAGCTAAGGTATTATGCTTATTTACATTATTATCATTATTCGGACTGTTATCCTCACCTTTATTGCCATATTCACAACGTTTGGGCTGGTGTACGCTTCGGCCTTCTTTAGGTGATTGGAATTTCGAACCGAACCCTTTATTTCGTCCACCGGGATAGATTTTTCTAATTCCACGTGCCATGCCTCTTCCGAATGTCTCAATTATTTCCCTTTAACTCAACTGCAAGTTTATGGTTCACCACTGCTGTGGCCTGGTATTGAACTCACAACTCTTTGGGTCTAGTCACCGGATCTAACCAGATCTTTTATCCTCAAGGACGCATGGTCCAGTGGATAATGTCGCTGTTGATTAATAAAAAAATATGACAGTGTGGTACTAAGGACATAAAGAAAATAACAAGGAATTTTAAAAGAAAATGGCATCTGTTCTTTGACGGAGCGAGATAATGACAAAGACGTCTAAAAGAATATGACACATGTTCTTTGACGGAGCGAGAAAATGACAAGGACGTCTAAAAGAATATGACACCTGTTCTATTGTTTACCAGCAATAAAATGTATAAAAATTCGAGTCGCGTGTTCGTTCTTTTTCCCATAGCTGGGGGGGGGAGGAGAGGTGAATTCATATCTTTCCCAGGAGTATTTGCACGTAAGTGAATTTAACAAACCCAACCGGAATTGGAACTTGGTCCCCCGGTTAACAATTCCGAGCCATTATCCATGACACCACCTATGCTTACAGAACCTGATATTCCCAAGAGGTTACCCATCTGGGTACTGAGCATGATAAACATTGCTTAACTACGTGTTTCAACGTAATGTCACCGTAAGCCCGAGATGATCAGCGGTGTGCAACGAACATTTTTAAAGGACATTAATTAAATTAATTACGAAAGAAGTTCAAAACACAACGAGTGTTCATATCGAAATTAACACCTCTTTAAATTGATCTGTTATAATGGATGAACGTATAGAGTGGCTGGGGTCTGCGAAACGGTGTCGCGCGACACGTCTGTAGATGACTCGACTTGACAAGGACTTGCCGAGGAATACCGCTATATGTGTTTAATAAATAAATCATAAAAATTATACTCGTTTTTTTTTTGTTTTTTTTTTAACTCTTTTTTGATCATCATAATTTAATTGGGCCGCGGAAGTTTAACTATATAGAAAAGGCTTGCAAATCAAACCTGTGGTCAGACAGTTCATTCGGATAGAAATATGTCCGTGGCACACACAATTATTTTAAAATATTTGGTGTCGCTGTTAAGGCTTAATAACATGGAAACGATTAGTGCTATTTATGCATAGGGCATCTCCAGGCGGTGTAATCGTTAGCATGTTTGTCTCACTGGAACAATTCCGTCTGAGTAGTGAGTTCGATCCACACTGAGTGCTTCTTACTTTCGGCCTTGTGCCACAACTAAGCTACGCTTAGAAAATCCTTACGGGCACCGCGAGGCGGTGTAATGGTTAGCAAGCTTGTTTCGCTAGAACAATTACGACTGAGTAGTGAGTTCGATCCTCACTGGGTGTACCCTACTTTCGGCCTTGTGCCACATCTAAGCTGTGCTTGGAAAATCCTTAGAGGCAACTCTTGATAAACTTTGTCTTTCAGTTATTTCGCCTAAGCCCTTTTCTGCCATCCATTTACTCAAGCTCACTGTGAATGTTAGGCCTTGTCTTCTTTTGTCCCACTTGCCTTCAATCTGTCCCGTGAGTTGCTAAACCTTGTTCCGTCGTCCATTCTCTCAAGCCCGCTAGTCAGGTTATGTATCGTTTTCCTCTGCCCATCTTCCTTTCAATCTCTGGGGGTGCACTTCGCCGTGGTGTAATGGTTAGCGCGATTGTTACGATTGAACAGTGAGTTCGAGTCTCATTGAGTTCTCCATACTTTCGGCTTTGTGCTAAACTTAGAAAATCATCATCCAATCTTTATTGCGAATATCAATTTTTCCAAGCGATCTTTCCTCATTATATGACCTAGAAATTTCAGCTGACTCTTCCAGATTATAAGTATAAGTGTTTTATTTGTTTCTATTTTCTTTAAAACTTCGTCGTTGTTCACATGTTCGGTCCATGGTATTCTCAGCATGCTTCTGTAGAACCAGATTTCTGTTGCTTCAAGTCTCTTCTTCATGTTCCATCCATGGTATTCTCTCTTCCCGATGTTAAGTATAAGTGTCCTTTTTGTTTCCATTTTCTCTAAAACTTCGTCGTTGCTCACATCTTCGGTTCATGGTATTCTCAGCATGCTTCTGTAGAAACCTATTTCTGTTGCTTCAAGTCTCTTCTTCATGTTCCATCCATGGTATTCTCTCTTCCCGATGTTAAGTATAAGTGTCCTTTTTGTTTCCATTTTCTCTAAAACTTCGTCGTTGCTCACATCTTCGGTCCATGGTATTCTCAGCATGCTTCTGTAGAACCACATTTCTGTTGCTTCAAGTCTCTTCTTCATGGTCCATCCATGGTATTCTCCCTTCCCGATATTAAGTATAAGTGTCCATTTTCTTTCCATATTCTCTTAAACCTTCTTGTTGCCACCATGTTCGCTACATTTTATTCTCAGCCTCCTCCTGTAGAGTCACATTTTTGTTGCTTCAACTGTCTTCTTCATCTGTGAGATTGTCCAGCATTCACCGCAATATAGTAGGATTGATGTTACATAATAGTTCAGTACTCTTTTGTTTATTTCTAACCAAATTTTTCTCTTTCTTAATCCTCTGCTTAGCTTTTAGAAGACACCTTTCGCTATCCAAACGCGCCTTCAGATTTCAGGGCTGCACTTTCCGTCTTCTGCTAAAATATTTTCCAGATAGTTAAATTGTTGTTTCTTGTTTGATTTTGAATCCCCAATTTGTAATTTGCATGTTGGGCTGTTCCTTTTGCTAATAACCATGTATTCAGTCTTCTTGCGATGTTTAGTCCATTTTGCCTACTTTTCTTCACTAGCTTCTGTACTTCTTGAAGTTTCCTTTTGTGTCTGTAAATAAAATAATTTGTATCAACGTCAATTAGGATAACTACAACATATTTTAACCAAATTTATTTTAACTAAAGATACTCGTGAAAATTTCGCGGTTTTCCTATTTGAATCTTGTGATGAATCTTAATTCTGTATTTAATGATTGAAT
The DNA here is from genome assembly GCA_964036315.1 of Acanthosepion esculentum. Lineage (NCBI taxonomy): Eukaryota > Metazoa > Mollusca > Cephalopoda > Sepiida > Sepiidae > Acanthosepion > Acanthosepion esculentum. The sequence goes on from OZ038507.1 coordinate 56,989,667, forward strand.
AAACTCATGGCGAATACTACGCCATTAAAATATCCGTGAAAATTCCCCTATCGTTTCTTTAAAAATTTGATCTGAACAACTTTAATAAAATGCTGCAATAGCTATGTGTTGTGACCAAGTAAGTGGTTAAGAAATAACAAAACAAGAGGTTGCAGATAAATAGTGCATTGAACAGTAAATGCAACAGAAGAGTGGATTACGCGACATGGGAGTGTGTGTCGGTTGACCAGCGTTCAGTATATCAATGTTCCCCCAAGGCATACTTTTCCTACTAAGTTTATAGTAAGTTGAAGAGTCCACAATAGCCTCATTAGAGGGAAGACACCACACTATCATAAATATTAATTGTAGTCGTTATTTAAATAAATAAGCGGATACAAATGAAAAGATTTGAAATTGGCATAATTTTTCATTTCAGTGAAACAGCCGTTAAACACATGAGAGCGTTGTCTCCTCTTTCTTTTTATCTTTCTTTCATTCTTTCTTTCTTTCTTTCTTTCTTTCTACACCTGTATCTTTTTCTACCTTTCATTTTATAACATCTTTCTTTCTTTCTTTCTACACCTGTATCTTTTTCTACCTTTCATTTTTATAACATCTTTCTTTCTTTCTTTCTTTCTTTCTTTCTTTCTTTCTTTCTACACCTGTATCTTTTTCTACCTTTCATTTTTATAACATCTTTCTTTCTTTCTTTCTTTCTTTCTTTCTTTCTACACCTGTATCTTTTTCTACCTTTCATTTTTATAACATCTTTCTTTCTTTCTTTCTTTCTTTCTTTCTTTCTTTCTTTCTTTCTTTCTACACCTGTATCTTTTTCTACCTTTCATTTTTATAACATCTTTCTTTCTTTCTTTCTTTCTACACCTGTATCTTTTTCTACCTTTCATTTTTATAACATCTTTCTTTCTTTCTTTCTTTCTTTCTTTCTTTCTACACTTGTATCTTTTTCTACCTTTCATTTTTATAACATCTTTCTTTCTTTCTTTCTTTCTACACCTGTATCTTTTTCTACCTTTCATTTTTATAACAACTTTCTTTCTTTCTTTCTTTCTTTCTTTCTTTCTTTCTTTCTTTCTTTCTTTCTTTCTTTCTTTCTTTCTACACTTGTATCTTTTTCTACCTTTCATTTTTATAACATCTTTCTTTCTTTCTTTCTTTCTTTCTTTCTTTCTACACTTGTATCTTTTTCTACCTTTCATTTTTATAACATCTTTCTTTCTTTCTTTCTTTCTACACCTGTATCTTTTTCTACCTTTCATTTTTATAACATCTTTCTTTCTTTCTTTCTTTCTTTCTTTCTTTCTTTCTTTCTTTCTTTCTTTCTACACCTGTATCTTTTTCTACCTTTCATTTTTATAACATCTTTTTTTATTTCTTTCTTTCTTTCTTTCTTTCTTTCTTTCTACACCTGTATCTTTTTCTACCTTTCATTTTTATAACATCTTTCTTTCTTTCTTTCTTTCTTTCTTTCTTTCTTTCTACACCTGTATCTTTTTCTACCTTTCATTTTTATAACATCTTTCTTTCTTTCTTTCTTTCTTTCTACACCTGTATCTTTTACTACCTTTCATTTTTATAACAACTTTCTTTCTTTCTTTCTTTCTTTCTTTCTACACTTGTATCTTTTTCTACCTTTCATTTTTGTAACATCTTCCTTCTTTCTTTCTTTTTTTTCTCACTGAAACCAACCCGTGTAATTGCTATGTCATTTCCGTCTTTCTACGCGATCAAAAGAGAATAGTTCGTTATTTATGAGGTACTGGCAGGACGTAACGGTCGTGTGCTACAAGGAACTAAGGAAATGACAAGCAGAATTATAACAGTACTAGTTTTAACACCTGAAAATTTCACTATTTTTCTGTTTTTTTCTGATGAATCTTAATGCTTCAAATGATTGAATAAGCTCATGGCAAGTTCTATAACAATAAAATATCCGTAGAAATTCCACTGTCGCGTCGTAAAATATTTGAGCTTAGCAACTTTAACAAAATATTGCAATAACAATCATAAATATGAACGCTGGTCGTTATTGTAAGAAGTAAGGGGGTACAAATGAAAAGTTTTGAAATTGACATCTTTTTCCATTTCACTGAAGCAATAATTATATTCTTTCTTTCTTTCTTTCTTTCTTTCTTTCTTTCACTGAAACGAATTAGCGTCTTTTCCCCTCTTTCTAAAAATAGTCCATTATTAATGGGGTATTGCCAGAGTGTAAAGATCGTGCGAAGTAACGAAGGGAGGGGCAAGCACAATTATAATAGGATCATTTCATTCCATGCATGGCAATAAAGCCACTAAGACGCAAGTAGATACTGACTGTTTATGAATACAAGAAAAATGATTAAGATTATTAAGGGGATAGAACAATAAAAGAACAGGAATTAAGAAAACAGAAGATAACGATTGACATTGTATTTACATTTTTGAAGGTCAAACTTGATTACAAAGCATGAAACTGGAAGAGTAGCTTAAATGCCCACCCGATAGGGCGGCTTTTAAGGTAGCTTAAAATTTTACTAGCTTGAAAATTAAGCTAGTTGCAATTTTGGATACAAGGAGTTACTCCCCTTGAACGATGAAAGCAAAGATAAGGGCTAGTATAATATATTAATATATATTTTTAAACTCGCATAATCTGGCAACCCTGAATATGAGATCAACAATAACCGTCCCCTGTGACTAACTTTACTAGGGCTTTTGAATGAACTATGAGGCATTGAAATCGGACCAGTGGGAGCGGAGGAGTTGCGAGGACACACACAAACACACACATACATACACTGTACTTTATATATATAAGATTTTTTTTTATTTCATCTTATACAGGGCCCGGCAACCGGCATGCGAAGGAATTTTGTCCGGCCCGCCAAATCAAGCGTATTAAGGAATTTACATTTATTTTTTGTGTTAGTTGTTATCCTGATATTCCTGTAGTAAAATAAAGAACCTTGTTTAAATAACGTAACATTAACTTCGTTGTATTTCTCATTAAACCTGCAGACCAAGGCAACCTTCTGGACGGAGCGGTCGGAGGTCGAGACAATTTATTATACTACATCTGAATACATCTCCAATAGCTTCATATCACGTACCTCTCGCCTGTTTCCCTGGCAACTATAATCTCCAACTATTCAAATGTAACGTCAATCGACATCTCCAGTTGTCTTGATCTATCCACTATCCTTCTCCACATCCTTTCCTCTAACGCTCCTATCTGCTCTCGCTCCAAATCTTCTGTAACCCCTTTTCGTGCTAGTGGCTTCCAGCCTTGCTTGGGGTGAAAAGCTTAAAAAAAAATCGAAAAAAAAAATCATGGCCATTCTCTGAGACATTGCATAGCTGTCTGGTCCACTCTCACCAAAAGGTTGCCAACTCCTGTTATAAAAAAATATATTTTCTCTATTAACACCTTCAATATTTAAGACGTACACATTGAATATCTAACGATTCACATATTTCTCGAGTATACAAATATTTGCCCAGACTATGTTTTTGCGGGTAGCTTAACTGCATCGACCATGCCAGTTTGTAGGACATGCTGCTATTTACGAATATAAACAATTGTTCTTTATTGCCTGCTACTGGTGCTTACTATAGTGAGCTTCATTTCTAGCAGAATTGACCGATGCTAACCTCCAGGAGAGCAACACTTTTCACCTTCTTGGGCTCACGTTTTCCACGGACATGAAGTGGAGTGATTATATAGAATCGATCGCTAACCGCAGGCAAATTTGCTTCTCTTTATCACGCCAGAAGGATTTTCTCGCTTGAGCACATCGTTCAAATCAACAAGTCTACCATTCATCCTTGCACTGAAAACTCTTGCCATATTTTATCTGGTGCCCCCGACTGATCATCTCGAGGTCCTAGACAAAATCCAGAGAGGGAGATGCAATGTGATAGGTCCTGGTCTGGCATCTCGTCTACAGTCACTTTCTCACAGACGTGCTGTGATTTCCCTCTGTCTTTTCTATAAAATATTTTCATGGCAACTGCTCTGACGAGCTACTTTCACTGGTACCCCAACTACATGAATTTATGCGTGTTATTAAGGTGTGGCATATCAGTCTCACCCTTTCATTGTCGAAGCGGTTAAATGAAGCCGTCTTTTCTACTGCAATAGTTTCATATCTCGCACTTCCCGCCAATAGAACTCCCTTCCTCCTACTTGCTTCCCTGATAGCTATGATATTCAAATATTCAAATGTAATGTCAATCGGCATCTTCTGATCCCTCTCTTTCTCTATATCCTATCCGCAACCCCCCCTCTTTAATCTTGCTCTCACTCTATGTAGCCACACGCGTGCTAACGGCACTGCCGCTTTGATCTTGATCCCCGTCCGTCTATATATCTTTTCGTCAAACACTCCTCTTTACTCTTGCTCTCAGTCCCGGTAACCCCTTGCTTGCTAATGATACTGCCGCTTTGATCTTGAGCAGCGTCCTTCTCTATATCCTTTCCGCAAATACCACTCATCACTCTTGCTCTCGGTCTCGTTAACCCCCTTGCGTGCAAGTGGCACTGCCACCTTGATTCTGATCCCCGTTCTTCTATATATCCTTTCGTTAAATATCCACCGTTACTCTTGCTCTCAGTCTCGGTAACCCTTTTCGTGCTAGTGGCACTGCCACCTTGATCCTGATCCCCGACCTTCTCTATATCCTTTCCGCAAAGACTCCTCTTTACTCTTCCTCTCAATCTTGGTAACCCCTTTCGTGCTAGTGGCACTGCCGCCTTGATACTCACCCCCGTCCTTCTCTATATCCTTTCCTCAAACACCCATCTTTACTCTTGCTCTCAGTCTCGGTAACCCCTTGCGTGCTAGTGCCACTCTCACTTTGTGGTGAAATTCATAGAAAAAATATATTGCTAGGATAGTTGAATCACTGTGTCGTGAAAACACAGTTTTTCTCGCCAGATTCTTGTACATTTGTAAAGATACTATCCGCCCGTGCGTTGAATACTCCTGTCTCGTTCTCCTGCTTTATATCTCGAGATTTTTTTTTTATTAAAAATCAAAGAATGCACTGTAATGTAATTAATCCTAAACTGACTTCTCGACATCCAACGTGACGTGGATTTCCTCCGTCTTTTTTGCAAATATTTTCATGGCAATTGTTCTGATGAGATTTTATCCATAATGCCTCAACTGCATGGATTTAAGCGTATTACTAGATTGGAAATTTGGTTTCGCCCTTTTACCATTGAAATAGTTAAATGTAAACGTAAGTTCAATTCTAATAGTTTTTTTATTCTCACTTCTCAACTATGGAGCTCTCGCCCGGTTCACTGCTTCCTTTCCAACTAAAATCTTAAAAAATTTAAATTCAACGTCAGTCGCCACCTTCGGTCTTCCTGAAATCTGTTCTTTTATTGTCCTTTCTCTACACTGAAGTCTTCTCATTGTCTTTCACTCCTAGTAACCCATTGCGTCTTAGTGGCATTATCGCCATCATCTGTCTTCATAAAACTTGTTCTTTTATTATCCTTTCTCCTCACTAAAGTTTTCTCATTCTCTTTCACTCCTAGTAACCACTTGCATCTTAGTGGCATTATCGCCATCTTCTGCCTTAATATCTTCTCATTCTCTTTCACTCTCAGTAACCCCCTTGCGTCTTGGTGGCATTATCGCTATCTTCTGTCTTCCTGAAACCTGTTCTTTTTTGGCCTTTCTCATCACTAAAGTCTTCTTCTTCTTTCCCTCCCAGTGACTCCTTGCATCATAGTGGCATTATCGCCTTGTTTGGGGTGAAATTCTTAAGAAAAATTAGGCGTCCGGATATTATGAAAACGAAGGAATCTTTATTTTTTTGTTAATCAAATTTTGATTATCTATAACAACACTTTTCAGACATCCTTTCGTCCATTTTTGATCTTGATCAATAAAGAGAGACATTATAATAACTAGCTTAAACGCCGTCCTGTCATTTAAGCTAGCTCCTTTGAAGGGTTCTTGATTGGGCCTTCATCACAATAGGTAGGAAGGAGTAGATTCGCTATTCAACAATAAACTACAGAAGAACTCAAAATCAATCGCTGCATTTAAGTATTGCATTAATATTTAAACTTACCTTTTAAAAGTTCAAAAGATAATTCAGCTGCTGCCACTTAATTCAAAGACAGTTTGATGTACGGAGATCCTTAATTTCCGTACACATTTTTTTTTTTTTTTCATGGTTAACTTTCGCTGGATTTTGCAACTAATTCCAATTATTCCCGAATTTATTTCCAAGTTATAAAAATTGTTATCATCCAATAAAATTCGTCGCAAAATAGCACATAAAGAAAAATCGCCGAAAACAATCACAGTAATGAAAAGTTGGAAGTCCAAAATTTCAGGATGGCGGGTCCGGATCCGGCCGGGAATGCTTTTTAATTTGCTCACACAATCGGTCTGATTCCAAAACGGTATGATATGTTGGGCTACGGCCTCTAGGAGTAAAGTTGAAAAAGTATGACACAATGACACACTGACATTGGCATTTAGTATTTAGAAAAAGGAGATGCTCTATTGAGAGTTGTGTCCCTTTAATTGAAAAAAGGTGAGGCCCACTGACATTGGCATTTATTATATCGATATCAAACAGACGTTCTTCGCGATAATTTTTACAGGTAAATAAGTAAGTGAACAGCACGTGAGTCAATCAGCATTGGCAAAACCTATCTAGCAAAACTTGTATTGAATCTCTGCATAGTCGAGAGTAATTTACCAAACGACAATCATCACTGACATAAACTAATGGCCCCACTCAAGAAGCAATACAATACTGTCCCTTTCTGTTTTCAATTCACAAAACCGACAAGGAGCGCTAAAATTGCTGGGGAAATATGGTAAATAACTCATTCCAAATTGTTTAAGGACAACGGGATATTTATAACTGGAGGCTCTGCGTCTTGTCACAAAGAATTTTATTGTTCGCTTTTCAAAGAAAACTTGTCTCGTTTCTTAAATAACGTACTTTATATTTGCTTTCTTTCTATTTTTTTTTTTTTTTGTCATCGGCTTTTATTTCGTATGTCTTCGTTTCTTGAACGTTATTCTCGTCTTACTGCATCACTATGTGACCTCCGTTGAAATCCACTAAAATCAGGGCCAATTATCTCGAAGCAAAAGTGTCCGTCACCTTGGGCAAGAAAATGAATCCTTCCTAAATGCAGCCGCCGTTTGTCTTTTTGCTCGCAGGTAAAACACATTGTTCCAAGCTAAAAGCCGAGGCGAATAAATTAATTATAAAAAAAGAAAACAGGCAAGAAAGGTACCAGAATTAAGGAAACAAAAAAACCCCAAAAAAATGAAGGATCTGGCGTTACAGAATCTTCTTGCTTTTTGTCTCTCTTTGTTTCTCTTTTCCTGTTGGCTGTCTTTCTGTTTCTTCATCTCACCCTGAAAATACCCTTATTATCTTTCTTTTTTCTTTCTTTTATTTTCTTTATTTTTTCTTTCTTTCTTTCTTTCTTTCTTTCTTCTCTCCTTTTTTCCCGCTTTTAAATAGTCTTTCTCTTTTATCTTTCGCTTATCTTTTCTCCTGCCTCTTCTACTATCACGCGCTCAATTCCTTCAAATTTCCTTCTTTCTTTTCTCCCTCATTTCCTTTCTTCCTTTCTCCTTCCCCCTTCCTTTCTTCCTTTCTCCTTCCCCCTTCCTTCCTTCCTTCCTCTATTGTATCTATTATCATTTCCTTTACTCTCCTTTTCTCTCTTTTCGCGATTATCTCTCTCTTTCCCATCTCACTTCTCTTCTCACCTCTCATTCCTTCTTCCTCGTTTTCGAACAATCTCTCTCTCTCTCTCCCTTCTTCTGGTGCTCTCTTTGATTGCTTCTCGTGATCTTCTCTCTTCTCCTCCCTTTCTTATCTTTTTGCCTTTCCCTTTTCCCCTTTCCTTTCTCGTTCCCTTCCTTCCATCTATCTCCACAAACATCTTCTCCTCTCGTCACGACTCCCCATACCCGAGGGTAGGACTGACTTCCTTGACCAAGGAATCAATGACGTCCACGTGAGACAAGTCAGACATCATCTAGCTCTCATCAAAAGCTGACAATATCATTGCCAATCGCATCACTTTATAAGAAAGGGAACCCATTTATCAAAGACACACCAAGACAAAATGTCCCTTCCTTTCAAGGGCACCTGGCTCTTAGATTCACGATGATGTTTATTTCTATTCGGTAAAATCGGTCCAGGAAAAAAAACAACAAAACTGGGTTCAAACTTTAGTTTCATCTCTCGTTTTCATACCTCCAGCTGTTACTTACCCGACGGACATCTTGCCAGCAATTATTATTATTATTATTATTATTATTATTATTATTATTATTATAATTATTATTATTATTATTATTATTATTATTAATAATAATAATAATAATAATAATAATAATAATAATAATAATAATAATAATAATAATTTGGTTTGGTTTGTTTTACGGCTTATCATGGTTATTTAATGCCGACAAGATTTTTATTGCTGATAATATTTTTTTAAAAATGTATTGTTGGTAATATTTTTTCAAAAATGTATTGCAAAAATATATTCTGCTTGTAATAATGTATTGTAGGAAATTATTTATTCTTCGAAAATATGTTGCTGGTAATAATTTTTCCCAAAAAGTATTGCTGGCATTAAAACCTATTTTTTTACTTTCATTGTGTTTTGACCCCTTTTGCGCGGCGGCGGGGGGGGGGGAACTATTTGCCCATAGCTGGAAGCCTGACAGGTGCTACCACCCCGGGTCAGGGTGGACCTGGGAACACCAGTAATTAAGAGGTGGTTCCACGCTTCTCAAAACCTCCTGATCAAAGGCTTTGCTGTCGGATGTAGTTCATCATCTTACCCAGGACGCGGATGTAGTTTATTGTTTTACCCAGGACGATATTATTAATACTAGCAGTTGTAGTAGCAGTAGTCTTCACTAGTTTCTGACTCGTTTTATTGCTTTTTATCACAACACCCTGGGCCGATTTCTTCTTCTTCTTCTTCTTCTTCTTCTTCTTCTTCTTCTTCTTCTTCTTCTTCTTCTTCTTCTTCTTCTTCTTCTTCTTCTTCTTTCTTTCTTTCTTTCTTTCTTTCTTTCTTCTTCTTCTTCTTCTTCTGTTAGTAAATTTAGTAGTAAAATCCTACGTTTTAAGAACTATAGATAAATTAATTTCATTTTCCCACTTAGTCGTGTAAGAAGTTGTACAACGATGTCGATCCTCATTGGGTAACCTATTGCTAAACAAAAATAAACATATTGGTACCTGGTATCTACAATAAGAATTGAGAACGATTTGGGAAGTGTTTATTATTATTATTATTATTATTATTATTATTATTATTGTTGTTGTTGTTACTACTATGGGAATAGCGAAAGATGCCTTGCAAAAGCAAAACAAAGTATGAAGAAACTAGAGAATATCGTTAGGAATAAAGAAAATAGTGCTGAATTATTATATATCTGTCCTCCTATATGATAGTGAACGCTAGGCAATTCCCTCACAGATGAAGAAGAGACTTGATGCAACAGTTATGTGGTTCTACAGAAGGATGCTGAGAATACTTTGCTGAGAATAATGTGAGCAACGACGAAGTACAAATCAAGAGGTACAACTGTACTTCGAATCACAAAGAGACAGTTGAAATATTTCCAAGACACATAATAAGGAAAGTGTGCTTGGAGAACTTAACACTCACTGGGTGTATCGAATGCAAGAGAAATGAGAAAGCAGCGAATCACCTGCATAACGAGGTTGTGTAAATGTTTGGCAGACAGGGATTAGGAGGGATAGCAAAAAGACAGAAATACTGATAGCCACAAATGACGGGAAGTTGTGGAGAACATTGATCGCCCACGTCCTGAAGGTATACGACACAGAGAAGAAGAAGAAGAAGAAGAAGAAGAAGAAGAAGAAGAAGAAGAAGAAGAAGAAGAAGAAGAAGAAGAAGAAGAAGAAGAAGGAGGAGGAGGAGGAGGAGGAGGAGAAGAAGAAGAAGAAGAAGAAGAAGAAGAAGAAGAAGAAGAAGAAGAAGAAGAAGAAGAAGAAGAAGAATGCGTTTTGTGTAAGAATGAAGTTGAAGAAGGCGCAGTTTGTCGGAAATTATAGTAGAGCGGGCGGATAGACAAGTTTTCGTACTGCCACCGAAGTTAAGCAACGTCGGACCTGATCAGTACTTAGATGGGTGACCACTTGGGAATACCAGTTGCTGTAAGCATGTATGTGCAGGTGGGGCAATGGATAATGGCTCTGAATTGTTAAATAGAGAGTCGAGTTCCAGTTTCCGTTGGATTCGTTCACTTACACGCAAATACTTTTGGGAAGGGTATTAATCCACCTCTTCTTCTCCAAGATATTTAAGACTTGTAGCCCTAAACTATTATAATCTCAAAAAATATTTTCTGGCTTTAAATAACCTGTCGATAAACCCTGGAAAACGAATCAGTCAAATACTGATTAGGTACACCGGTATTTGTTTTAGATTTAATTACATTCTCTGGAATATAAATGCATACCAACTACTGTGGACATAAAGTGAGGGATCTATTTATATATTGAATGTAATATAGAACTGATCCCGCACTTTATAATTTATTGTTTGTTCATAAAATTCTGATTAGTTATGAATCCGCCTTTTCTCCCCGAACTATGGGTTAATTTGTAAGATTGGCATCACTAATTATTTTTTATTTTCATATTCACGACGTTTCGGCCGTTGTACTTGGGGACACGTGGCTCAGTGGATACAAGCGTTGGTTGATTGATCCTAAAAGTGACTTGATCCAAAGAGTTGTGAGTTCAACCCCGGGCGTCAAAAACTTAGAGGCGGAGACAACGAAAACTTATAAAGGCGAATTATGTGCAATTGAGATGTTCAAAGGCATGGTAGGTAAAATTCAAATAATCACAATCACCTCCCCACCCCCCCGCAGAAAAAAAAACTCACCGTGAACCAAATAAAGCGTTCGGTTCGGAATTCCAACAAATATCACCTGAAGAAGCCCGGAGCGTACAACGGCTGAAACGTTGTGAATGTGACAATAAAATCCGAACAATGTAAATAATGAGTTATTTGAGTCAAAATTATGGTCAGAGAATACAGTTTTAATTAAAAGCGAAAGTAATTTTTGAGGTGAACAATTTTTGAAAATGTTCTAGTATCGGAATCTTCTGTTTGTTTTTTATCATTTCTCCCCAAGTAAGGCAATAAAGCTACTAAGATGCAATGAGTTACATAGATAAAAAACAAACAAACGTTATTTTGTAGAAATGACAAGAAAAGAACCGGATTCAAATGGACAGAAGCTGACGATTGACATTGCCTATGCATTTTTGAAGATCCTAGGTGACAGGAAAGCAAGAAGCTGGAAGAGAGTTCCACAGCCGAGAAGTACGAGAGAAGAAACTATTAGAATAGAACTTACGGTTACATTTACCCATTTCAACTATAACATGAGACCTAGCCGCCAACCTAGTACTGCGGTTAAATTCGTGAAGTCGATGTATCAAAGTGGAAAACCCATCAGAACAATTACCATGAAACAATTCATAGAAAAAGCACAGATAAGCTACGTAACGGCGCTGGGAATGTGATTAAAGCCGAGATGCCTATTCAGTACCGGTAATTTTGCAGATGTTTCTTTGGATTCTGACAAGAATCTCTAGGTACATAGCAGAAGCAGCAAACTGGATTTATAAAGGTGTATTACGTCTATCGGCCTGTGCATTCAAGAAATCTGAATAAAGAAAATATGCCATCCCCCGGAGATCGAGCCAGCGTCCGCCTTTGTAGGAGAAACCTGCTAGAGAGATTTTCTTTTTTAAAACTTCTCGCAAACGACATGCTGGCAGAAGTAATACACAATGTTTAAAATAAAATAAAAATGGGGCGTCTTTTTCAAATACGGGTATCCACTAATAATAACGTTTGAATTAATAAAAAATTAAATTATAATTAAATTTTAATTAATTAATCATATATATATATATATATATATATATATATATATATATATATATATATATATATAGTGTGTATTGGTGCAGCAGATCAATATTTAAACATATATTATTAAATATAACAGACAATGAATGTCTATTATGTCTGATCATGAGCCGTTCTAATGTTCGACTGTTTGCTCAAATTTCTGGTGAAAATAGAGACAAAAATTGTTCAACATTTGAATATTTTTTTTATTAAGTTGGTCCTAAGCTTTCGGCTCACGTGAGCCATCCTCAGAGTGGTTATACACATATGAAACTAATTTATATATACATATAGGGATAGAAATGTAAAAGGAAGACTGAAAACACACACATATATATATATATATATATATTTTAGAATTGGACATAGTCCGACAATTTATTTAAAGACATTTATATTATGTTTAACGTTCTTTTTATAGATACAAGTATTTAAGCAAATGCTCTGTTTTATAATAAACAGTATTAAATAACATTTACCGGCCTGAATGTCCGAGAAATTTTCATAGAAAATTTTCGCTCTCCGACAGGAATCGAACCTGTATCCTATACGGAACCATCATTTCGCGTGATGTGCCTTAACCGTTCGGCCACAGAGGAGCGTCTGGTTAGCAAGGTCGATTTTACTATCTTTAAACTTAAATCTTCCATGAATCTCATCTATTCATATCTGCTCTAGCGTATCAAATGTAAACAAATGACGTCATATATTTTAGAATTGGACATAGTCCGACAATTTATTTAAAGACATTTATATTATGTTTAACGTTCTTTTTATAGATACAAGTATTTAAGCAAATGCTCTGTTTTATAATAAACAGTATTAAATAACATTTACCGGCCTGAATGTCCGAGAAATTTTCATAGAATGTCGGAGAGCGAAAATTTTCTATGAAAATTTCTCGGACATTCAGGCCGGTAAATGTTATTTAATACTGTTTATTATAAAACAGAGCATTTGCTTAAATACTTGTATCTATAAAAAGAACGTTAAACATAATATAAATGTCTTTAAATATATATATATATATATATATATATATATATATATATATATATATATCCGATGCGATGAGAACGAAAGTAATATATAAATACCAACGTTCGCAGCGTTAATTCAAAAAAGAGCTCGATACAGGTAGTAGAGCGATAATTAATTATTTATTTATTATAATTTTATCATATAGACAAAACCGTTTTACTCACTACAAAGATACAACTTCGTTTCAGTGCATTTTAACTGCACATCTACGGGTGAGGGTCGAAATGGTTATTACTATATATATATATATATATATATATATATATATATATATATATATATATATATATATATATATATAGTAATAGCTGTCTACTAGGGTGGCTAGCCAATCCCTATTGCAGACTCTCGCTCACGCCCATTTGTACTTACTCAACACCCACAGGGCCAACCGGTAGTTTATACTGCAACGATGCTGAGCAGACCTTAGTTACAGTATCTGGGAGAGGGCGTTTTTTATCTAGCGTGATCAATAAATTGAACAATGTCAGTACGCTCAAGCCCTCAGCCACGATGACTTCGGACTTCGTGCTAGCACAGCTATCGACGGCCCCCAAGGGTTCCGTTCACCGAATTTCACTCACAATGGCTTGGGTCAACCCGTGGTATGACTTTTCAGGCACTTTACAAAGGTGCCGCACGCTGGGATCGACCTCGGTCTATTCCGATAACATCAGAAAGTCTCTCTTTCTGACAAATCGACCATGGCGAGATTCGTACCCGTCTCTCATATATATATATATATATATATATATATATATATATATATATATATATATATATATATATATATATATATATATATATATATATATATATATATATATATATATATATATATATTATGAACAGTGTTTTTAGTTACTGGAATTTTATTCCGTCTATACCAATCCTGTACTTGTATATATATATATATATATATATATATATATATATATATATATATATATATATACATACACACACACACACATACACGGGAAGTACTGAAAATTTGTCAGCTCAACCACAAAAGTCTGATGCGTCGTTATTTGTTCAGTTCTTAAGAAGTGGGCCGAACCCAGAACTTCCTATTAACGCAGTGTGGATTTTTCAACCGATGCTATCAGTTCTCAATGGTAGACGCCTTCACTCTTTTTATATCTTTAAACTTATTCGTTAATACCAATGCCACCATGTTGCCCTTATCTCTTCTGGTGTATATATTTAATAATATAATTGTAAACCTAAACAAACACGTCGGTACATGTGTCCTTACTGAAGAAAAGAGAAAAGCGTGCACACATAGCGGTTTACTGACACGATTCGTTCTGGTGATAACGTCTGCGCCGAGAGAAGTGTACGCATGCGCGCTAATATGTGCACGGAATCGCGCATGCGGACATTTCACCCTCATTAAACCACCACCTCCGTTTATCTCCATTTATAATTCGCGCTTCTCTTTCAGACTCTTTCGCCATTTTATTTATTTTTTAGTTTCTCTTCTAGCCTATTAAAAAAATAAAAAAATATTTCGTCCAATTACTTCCCGCCGCCATTTTCCCCTTCGGTCTCAAACGATATTCGTTCCAGTTTATCACCAGACCTCTATCCATTCTTTCTTTCTTGCGTTTTTTTTGTTTTTTTTTTACATTACATTTTCTGTTTTTTTTTTTTTTTTTTTTGAATGAATGACTTTGTTCAACATGGCCGATTTTCCCGCCTTTTTCGTCATCTGCTTTGAAAAAAAATATTTTACTCAATATTGCCCGTTGCTTAGGTCTTTATTTCTTTCCTCCACCCAATTACCACCTTTTTTTTATATCTCTCGACCTATTCTCTTTCTTTCTCTCTCTCTTTCTCTTCCTCTCTCTCTCTCTTTCTATTCCTCTCTCTCTCTCTCTTTCTCTTCCTCTCTCTCTTTCTCTTCCTCTCTCTCTCTCTTTCTCTTCCTCTCTCTCACTTTGTATAACCAGCTCCCGCCCGTCGTTCCCACGTCCGAGCGCCAACGCGAGACGCGTCAGTTGTTGGAATATGTCCGCATGATATTGGAAAGCAAAAAACAGAGCATTTCAGTCTTTGCAACACTTT
Organism: Acanthosepion esculentum; assembly: GCA_964036315.1. Taxonomy (NCBI): domain Eukaryota; kingdom Metazoa; phylum Mollusca; class Cephalopoda; order Sepiida; family Sepiidae; genus Acanthosepion; species Acanthosepion esculentum. The sequence goes on from OZ038507.1 coordinate 57,004,740, forward strand.
TTCGATTTCTTTCTTTTTTCTTCTTAAAACACTTTCTTTTTTAATGTCTTTAATTCTTTCTTTCTTCCTTCCTTCCTTTCTTTCTTTCTTTCTTTCTTTCTTTCTTTCTTTCTTTCTTTCTTTCCCGTGAGTTTTTCTTTTGGTTTGTGTTTTGTCTGAGGACCATTTAATTTTATTCTCATTTTGTTTCTTTCTTTCTTTTTTCTTTCTTTCTTTCTTTCTTTCTTTCTTTCTTTCTTTCCCGAGAGTTTTTCTTTTGGTTTGTGTTTTGTCTGTGGACCATTTAATTGTATTCTCATTTTCTTTCTTTCTTTCTTTCTTTCTTTCTTTCTTTCTTTCTTTCTTTCTTTCTTTCTTTCCCGTGAGTTTTTCTTTTGGTTTGTGTTTTGTCTGAGGACCATTTAATTTTATTCTCATTTTCTTTCTTTCTTTCTTTCTTTCTTTCTTTCTTTCTTTCTTTCTTTATTTCTTTCTTACTTTCTTTCTTTCTTTGTTTCTTTCTTTCTCGTGAGTTTTTCTTTTACTTTTTTGAATTTCTTTCATAGAACGAGTTTATTTTTTTTATTTTCTTGAATCTTTTTTTTCTTTCTTTCTTTTTCTTTTTCTTGGCGTTTTGTCTTAGTCCCTTTTAATTTTTTTCTGTCTTACTTCCTTTTGTCCCTTCTTTTCTTGTTTTTTGCTTTTGTCTATGTATTTCTTTCTTTTTCTTTTTCTCTATTTTTTCCCTTTCTCGTTTTCTGTATTTCTTTCTTTCTTTTCTTTGTTTTAATTATATTCTTTCTTACTTTCTTTTCTCGATTTTTTTCTTTTTCTTTCTCTGTGTTCATCTTCGCAACATTTTAATTTTATCCATTTCTGTCTTTCCATTTTCTTTCTTTTACTTGTTTTTCTTTTTCTTCTTCTTTTTTCTTTCTTAGCACTTTTTCGTTTTCTTTCTTTCTTTTCTCGGCGGTTTTCTTTTCCTTTTAATTATTTAAAAGCTTTTTCGTTTCATACATTCTGTGTTTCTTTCTTTGCCTTTTTTTTCTTTTCCGCGATTTTTTCTTTTCTTTTTCTCTGTATTTCTTTCGTAGACATTTGCCGTTTTCTTCCTTTCTTTTCATCGAGTTTTCTTTTTCGTTCTCTGAATTTCTTTCTTATCAGATTTTCGTTTTATATTTTTTGGCTTTTTTGGCTTTTGCTTTCTTTCTTTCTCTTCTCGATATTTTCTTTTTCTTTGTGTTTCTTAAGTAGCACCTTTTAATTTTATTCTTTCTTTTTTCTCCTTGATTATTTTCTTTTTCTCTATTTCTTTCCTTGTATTTTTCTTTCTTTCTTTCTTTTCCTTAATTGTTGTCTTTTTTGTAATTGTTTCCTTGCGTCCTTTTTTCTTTCTTTCTTTCTTTTCATTGTTTTCTTTTCCTGTAATTCTTTCTATGCATCTTTTCTTTCTTTTTTCTTTTCTTTTCTTTTCTTTCGTTCCTTTATTTTCATTGTTTTCTTTTTCTGTAATTGTTCCCTTGCATCTTTTCTTTCTATCTTTCTTTTTCTGTAATTCTTTCAATGATTCTTTTCTTTCTTTCTTTCTTTTTTCTTTCTTTCTTTCTTTCTTTCTTTCTTTCTTTTCCACCATGTTATTTTTCTCTTTACTTTCGTGTTTCTCTGTTATTCAGTTTATTTTCCTTGTAATCTTTTTCCCTATTATGATTTTAATCTCATTTTTCTTTTGTTATTGCTCCCCGCTTTCTTTGTATGATCTCCCCTCTTCTCCCCATCTAGCTTATTTCCCTTTTCGTTGCCACTTCATTCCTCCCTTCATTTGTCAACTAATCCATCCCCTTAACCCTGCTCCGAACAGCATTGCTTTATCCGTTACCCACCCTGAACGAATTCATTCATTTAATGTAGCGTTTTTTTGGCGCGCTTTTCTCCTCCTACCCCATTTCATTCATCGCCCGTTTTCCCGCCATCAGTTTCGACCTTTCCTCTTCGACGCCTGCCCGAGACCCGGCGCACTGGGCAATCCCCGAGGGACAAGTGAATCGTCTTAATTAGAAATTGTTTGACGGATGCGAACAGGTGTCTCGGGACCCGCCAGTTGAAATCACCCACCCACGTCAGACGCCCATTTGCACGTGCTTCGGCGACCCACCCGACTGTTTCTCACCCGCAGCTGAGTTACCTCTTTTTTTTTTTATTTAAAAAAAATAAACAAAAAATAAACAAAACAAAAACAAACAATTTTTTTTCTTTCATAATCCTTTCTTCTAGTACTTTCTTTCGTGTACTTTTTCTCTTCATTCTTAGTTCCTTCGTATTCTTTCATTCATTCATTCACTCTTCATTCATTGATTCATTCATTCTTTCATTCATTCTTTTTTTTTGTTTTTTCATTCATTCATTCATTTATTCATTCTTCATTCATTCATTATTTCTTTCGTTCATTCTTTTTTTCTTTTTCATTCATTCATTATTTCATTCTTCATTCATTCATTCTTTCTTTCGTTCATTCTTTTTTCTTTGTTTTTTCTTTCATTCATTCATTCTTTTTTCTTTCTTTTTTCTTTCATTCATCCATATTTCTTTCTTTTTTCTTTCATTCATTCATTCTTTGTTGTTTCTTTTTTCTTTCATTCATTCATTCTTTTTCTTACTTTTTTCTTTCTTTCTTTCATTCATTCATTTATTCATTCTTTCTTTTTCTTCCATTCATTCATTCTTTTTTCTTTCTTTTTTCTTTCATTCATTGATTCTTTCTTTCTGTCATGCTGTCATTTTTTCTATTCTACAATATCTCCCCATACGATATTATTTCTTTGACTATTTATACATTGCCTCTCTTGTCTTTATGTTTTCTTTCTTTCTTTCTTTCTTTCTTTCTTTCTTTCTTTCTTTCTTTCTTTCTTGCCTTCTCGCACCAACCACTGTCTTTGGCCACAGATGGCTTTGACAGCAGTTAAAATGGACTTCGCTTGTTAAAAGCCGTTCGCTTGCATCGAAGATAATGTTGATAGAGCAGATATCCGAGGCAAGGGAGAACAAAAGTTGATAATGATAAGGCTGGTGGACCGTAGACAAAGAGGTTTGGGTATTTGGGGTCCGGATACGGGATATTAGTGGGGCTTTGGGAGTGCGGAGACAGGAAGTGTGGCATTGAAAGAAAGCATAGAGGAACAGCCCAGGGTGAAATGAAGCAAAACAGGACAGCAAAGAAGTGGGAGGAGAAGGAGAATGAGGAAGAGGAGCAGGAGAAGAAGAAATCGAATGAGAGAGAAATGATAAAGAAAAACGAATAGAAGAGACAGAAATAAAATAAAGAGAAAGAGAGGGACAGAGAGAGGGGGACAGAGAGAGGGAGAGGGAGAGAGAAAGTGCGGAATGAGAAAGACAGAAAGAAAGAAATGAAAAACGTTATATATTTATAACAAAGAAAGTGAAGGGAAACGGATTTATTTAGTGGCACATCGATAGCTCTTCAAGGGTCATAAAGTCTCATGAATTTGTTTGTGTCTCACGTTAAAATTTCAAACTCCTAAACTGCCTTCGCTAGAGGGCGCTTCAGTTAATTCATGCAAAGCCAAGCTTGAAGAAGACAGCCATAAAAATGAAAGAAAGAAGAAAAGAAAGAAAAGAAGGAAAGACGGAGAGAGAGAGACGTGATAAGGATATATAAAGTCGCTCTTTCTCTTCTTCTTTTTTCCAACACTCTGTCTTTATTTCCTTTTTCTCTTTCATACACACACACACACACACACACACACACACGCACACACACACACACACGGTCCTTTCGTCAGGAAGTTTCAACCATTGAATGCCGAGATTTTCGTTATTTTTATACTAAGGTAAAATGTAATTTATGTGTGTGTGTGTGTCCAGTAACTAAAAACACTGTTCATAATATATATATATATATATATATATATATATATTATGAACAGTGTTTTTAGTTACTGGAATTTTATTCCGTCTATACCAATCCTGTACTTGTATATATATATATATATATATATATATATATATATATATATATATATATATATATATATATATATATAAAGAAAGGCGAGGCAGATTAAGAATTCACCGTTCTTAGCATTTACTTGATACAACGTAGAGCAAAATATTATAATAATATGTTATATGTTATGTTATATTTTACATCGCTACACAAAAATTTCTATGTTTCGGAACTTAAAAAAATTATTCCATCATCAGGCGATGTTGGGTAACTTATGATGAAAATGTTACCCAACATCGCCTGATGATGGAATAATTTTTAAATTCCGAAACATAGACATTTTTAAAATGTAAAATATGTCATAATAAATGTAAATTTTTATTATTATTATTATTATTATTATTATTATTATTATTTATAAATTCACCCCAAGCAAGGCGGGAATGCCACTAGTATGCAGAGGGTTACAGAGAGTGAAAGTGAGAGAAAAGACTAAGTATAGGGAGGGAGGTTGAGGAAAGGGTTATAGATGAACGGGGTTCAAGAAGACAGAAGATGGCGGTTGATGTTGCATTTTCATTTTTGAAGATTCTAGTTATCAGCGAAGCAAGTAAACGGCAGGGAGTTCCACTGGAAGGAAGTGTGATGAAAGAAACTGTTAGAGTAGAAATGTCGGTTAGATTTAATTATTTAAAAAGTAAAAGGGTGAGACCTAGTTGCCACTCGAGTAGCACGCTTAAATTCCTGTAGTCGGAGCACCAGAGGAAAAAAGCTCGAAAGAGCAGTTGGCATGAAAATATCTGTAGAAAAGACAGAGAGAAGCCATGTCACGTCTGTGAGAAAGTGACTGAAGTCGAGATGCCAAGTTTTGGTTCAAGATTGCTGTAGCCTGGTATTGAACTCACGACCCTTTGGGTCTAGTCACTGGATCTAACCAACGCCTTTATTCACTGGGCCATGTTTCCTTGGAGAGTTGAGTTAAAGGGAAATAACTGAGACATCCGGAAGAGGCATGTCACGTGGAACTAGATCAATCTACCCGAGTGGACGAAATAAAGGGTTCGGTTCGAAATTCCAATCACATGAAGAAGGCCGGAGCGTACAACGAGCGAAACATTGTGAATAGGGCAATGAAGATGAGGATGACAGTCCGAACAATATAAATAACGTAAGTAATCATAATACCTCATCTCAGCGAAACATATATATATATATCTCAGCGAAACATATATATATATATATATATAAATATATATATTTATATATTTATATATATATATATATATATATATTTATATATATATTTATATATATATAACATATATATTTATATATATATATATATAAAAGTGAACATGGAAGTCAGCACTTAGAGGCGACAGTCTGTTTCATGCTAGTGCAATCGTCAGGCAACTAGTGCACTAGTTGCCTGACGATTGATATATATATATATAACACAGATCATTGATCCTAATTTATCTAGTTTCCGTAAGAATCAGATAATTTTTGCCAAAACTTTCATAACTTAGCTTGTTTTAGAAATTCGTTCGATCTTTATAATTTATTTTAATACTTATTATTATTATTATTATTGATCATTTCACCCCAAGCAAGGCAACAAAACCACTAAAACACAATGAGTTATGAGTGTTAGATAATATGAGGGAAAATCACTATTAAAACAATGAAAGAAGAAGAATTAAATATCCAATAGATAACGATTAGCATTGCATTTAAATTTTTGAAGATCAAACTAGAATGGGAAGCAAGAATCCGGAAGAGAAGCCAGAGAGAAGAAACTGTTAGCATAGAACTTACGGTTATATCTAAACATTTCAGCTGTAAAATAATGAGACCTTATCGTTAGTCAAGTAAGGCGCTTAAATTCATAAACTCTAGGTACTATAGTGGAAATAAAATGCTCAGGGAAGCTACATCATGGCGGTAGGAAAGTGACTGAAGGCGAGATGTCATGTTAGGACCAATAATAACATTGTAGATTCTTCTTTGGATTTTATCGAAAATCTCTAAATATATAGCAGGGTCACCAGAGCAGATGTGGCAGCAATATTCAAAGCAAGTACGAATGTAAGACAGCTTCTGGAGATAAAAAAAAATGTCTTGCACGATACAGGGAACACACTTTTTTCCTGACGAATCATTCAAAAATCTATTCCACTTCCTTATTTACGACCTCCTGCCAACAATCACCTAACTATTCAATGCTCGACCATAGATATCACCATGTTTCGACTCGAAAAATTCATTAAGCCAAGTATTAAGATCCATATCGTTGTTAAATGAAACACCCCTTCACCAAATTGTTAGAAAATGGTGGTAGTCTGGAGGGGCTAAATCGGGAGAATAAGGTGGGTGTGGCAGAACTTCCCAACCAAGCGCTTTAATTGCAGGTCTGGTCACGTTAGCGACATAGTGTCGTCATTGTCATGTTGAATAATGACACTGTATCGCCGGCTAGCTCTTTTCATCTGAATTACACACCTTGAACCTATTCATTTGTTGAGTATACAGCTTAGCAATGACCATTTGATTCTTTTGAAGCATCTCATCTCCGTACATAGCACAAATGTCCGGAGCATCTTTGCCAGCTCTACCAGCGTTGCGACCTTGATTAAAAGCAATGAGACAATGCCGAACATGTTCATTCCAGTCTACTTGGCATTCCATATCAAAAGGGTTGTCTAAACTGAAATAACATTTCAATAACGTTAGACGGGATGAACAGGGTTAATAAGAAGCAAAAATGCTACACGGGATTATTCTTCGACATCATTCGCAGAATATCAGAAAAAAAAAACTCAACAAAACAAAAAAACGAACGAATATATGTAACAACCATTAAAGATATGGGTTCTTGGTTATATTCATTCCAATGAACGGAATCGTTACGTAGGACTTTTGAAACCTCGCCAGAGTAGTCGGTACCCTTAACAATAACCGACTGGCCTTGACTTTGCCGATGATCTTGCATTAATTTCTCAATGAATCAAGGATGCAGAATCATTCGAGCAAGCAGCGAGCCAGGTAGGTCACTCTTGCAATATATGTGATATATTCCGTCTTGTAAGACGGAATATATCACAACCTCCCTTGAAAAATCCGAGTTGAAGTCACTCAATAATATATCGTTCATATATGCGTCATTTCTTTTTGTCTCATTTTATATATACCTAGTTTTATATATGCCTCGTTTTATATATACCTCGTTTTACATATACCTTGTTTTACATATGCTTTGTTATATGCCTCGTTTTATATATACCTCGTTTTATATATTCCTCGTTTTACATATACTTTGTTTATATATGCCTCGTTTTATATATGCCTCGTTTTATATATACCTCGTTTTAGATATTCCTCGTTTTACATATGCCTTGTTTATATATGCCTCGTTTTATATATGCCTCGTTTTATATATACCTCGTTTTATATATTCCTCGTTTTACATATGCCTCGTTTTATATATGCCTCGTTTTAGTAACTATACCTCGATGATAGAAATCACTAGGTTTCGACTTGAAAAGTTCATCAAACCACGTTTTAGGCTCCGCGTCGTTGGAACGTTGGAACTTCCCCCTCTTGAAACGGGACAACCATTTCTGTGATGAAGTCATCACCCTACACAGCAATAATATCTCGGGCAGCTTTGCCAGCTTTGCGACCTTGATTAAAAACAACCAGAAAAAGATGTCGAACATGCTCTTTCCAGTCTACTTGGCATTCCACATCAAAGTGGTGTCTAATCTGAAATAAGATTTCAAAAACGTTAGACAACAGTTTCATGGGATGACCAAAGTTAGAAATAAGCAAAAAATACGAGATCATTCGCAGAATATCTAAAAATGACCAACGATAATATGTAACAGCGTAATACATTTTAACATCCTCAGACCATTGGCAAACATCTATGCAGGGTGCAGAATTAATTTCAACTTCTCCTACCGCGACCCGAATGAGTCCGAAATTCTATTGTCGATAACTCCAAAACGGTAGATTTTATCAAAATTTCTTTGTTATTTTCGAATTAAGCATGTAGATTTACACCTAAATGGAACTATTAGGGAAATTTTTTATTATAAACTGAGCGCGGGGCTTGGACTGCAATTTACCCTTTTGGGGGTCCGAGTTTAAATTAGTTCTGTCATCCATCTATACAGATGATACGACAGTATCCAAAAACCAAGATCGTCGAAGTCTTGCTGCTGATCTCTGTGGTTTTGTTTTTTCTACAGTGATGTTCACTCTATATAAGGCCTGGGAGCCATTCAAAGTAGAGGAATACAGAGTAAGAGTCACAGTTTATGCGAATATGTGGGGAAGACATTGGTTAGCCCTAGTCTTGAACAGGGTAAGATTGTAGTGATTGGGAAAACGGCCTATTGGGAGTCGGTGCCACAGGTTAGCGGTTGGCGTGAAGTTACCCGAGTGGAAGAACTTACATCTCACCAATGGAATACAAAGGGAACGAATGTGGTTCCCTACAATGTGTGTGGCATAGTGGGTCCTAGTCGAGAATGTTAGAACTGGTGGAACTAAGGAATGTAGTTCGTCTGAACACTTGCCATGGAAATAGCGATGGGGCAGCGAGAAGTTTGCGACGTTTCGGCTGTGAAAAAGGGTAGTTGTAGGGTGGGAAATTATTTATTTTACCCCAACCCCGCTCCAGGGCGTGTGTACACGCTTCTGTAATGTCGAGACTAGAAAGTGAAGACTGGGCAGCTCCTGCCCTTATATGACAGCATCACTCCCTTTTGGCTTGATCCGGCTCTTGTAAAGGTAGAGGATAGCAAGAGTCAGGTACTTACTGGAGCGGTACAGGGAGCCGACCATTTTTCCAGCATCTTTAGCAATAGATCGTTTGTACGAGTTCCACTTGAGGTCTGAGTTGAGTTTAAATCCCAACAGGTGCTCAAGGACCGGGAACATTCGTTCATCACGATTGGTGATAGTTTAGGGTCCGATCGGCAATGATGGAATATAGCTAGCTTGGGTTTCGAGTTATTCAGTGTAACCAGCTAGTTTTTCCTCCACTGGGATGTTTGAGCTATGTCAGAGGAAAAACCTGTAAAAAAAAAAGGTTTAACTCCAAGGACCTTCACGCTGACGGTGGTTGGTTACGATGTCCGTAAAATGGCGTGTCTTAGTCGCGAAGGTTAAAACCGGTGAGCTAAGGGATATAGTTCGCTTGAAAACCTTCCATGGAAACAGAGCTAGCGCAGTGAGAGTTCTGCGACTTGTTATCTGTGAGGAAGGGTAGCTGTAGAGTGGGAAACAATTTGTCACTCACAAGAACTAGGAGACGCTTTTGGAGGCTCTACCGAGACTAGAAACTGAGGACGGGGTAGCTCCTGCCCATATATGACAGCAGTGCTCCATTTTAATTCTGAGCTGGCTCTTGTAAACGCAGAGGTTAGCACGAAGTGACAAGTACCTAAAATTAAACTCTAAAAGAACACTGGTGAAATAATTGGCTTGTTAAAAATGATAACCGATTCCTCACTGTGACTCAAACCCCGAGTTTTCTCCAGTCCCGATGGATGACTTCGCTCTCAATGAAGCCCCATGTGTTGAACGACTATCGAGCCTTAAGTCCAGGCCAGATCTCATGTGGAACACGTTTTTTTATAATTTCATATCAAGCAAGGAAATAAAGCCACAAAGATGCAAGGGGTTACTGAGTGTTAGGGAATATGAGAAGAAATAAAACAGTTTAAAGGAGAGAGAACAATAAGAGAACAGGAATTAAAAAGACAGAAGATAACGTTTGACATTGCATTGAAATTTCTTAATGTTGTGGTGGGATCCACCTAATCTGCATAGGTGACTACCAACTATATAAATAATGGTTGGTACCGGAAGACGAGAGAAGAGAATCACGAGATCCAACTAGAGACTCTGATCGACTGCGACTAGTCAGCACATTCTCCAGGAACGTCTTCCCAGAAATATACAGAAATACTATATGTACTTATTGTGTACACTTTCTTGTTATAATACATTCTTGTTCCAAGTACATTTTGTGTTGCATTATTATTCCATGCAATAGGCGAGATTCAACATTGAGTCAAGACTCAACACTTAAGATCAAAGTTGGTTTGTTTTGTTTTGTTTTACAGCATATCAACTTCAATGGGTTATTTAATGCCGACAACATTTTATTGCTGGTAATATTGTTTTGTCAAAAATTTATTTCTGGTTATAATTTTTTCCTTCAAAAATGTATTGCTGGTAATAATTTTTTCAAAAAAAGTATTGCTGGTAATATTTTTTTTCCTCAAAAATGTACAGCTGGTAATTTTTTTTTTCAAAAATGTATTGTTAGTAATTTAAAAAATTAGTAATTTTTTTTTCAAAAATCTATTGCTGGTAATAGTTTTTTTTCTTCAAAAATTTATTGCTGATAATAATTTTTTACAAAGTATTTCTGGTATTAAAACCTATTTTTACACTTTCATAGTGTTTTACCCCAGTTTCGTGGTTAACTATTTGCCCATAGCTGGGACCCTAAAGGGTGCTACCACCCCGGGTCAGAGTGGACCTGCAAACACCAGCAATTAAGAGGTTTTCCACGCTCCTTAAAGCCTCCTGATCAGAGGCCTTGCTGTTGGACGTAGTTTATCGTCATACCCAGGACGGAAGATCAAAGTTGACTGGCAAGCCAAAAACCAGGAGAGAGTAACACAAGCGTTACGTGTGATAGAAGAAACTGTTACCATAGAACGGTTACATATAGATATTTCATCTGTAAAATGATGAGATCTTACCGTTAGTCTAGTAACGCGCTTAAATTCATAAACTCTAGGTACCATAGTGGAGAGAAAATACACAGGGAAGCTCATTACGGCGGTGGGAAAGTGACTGGAGCCACGATGCCAGGTAAGGACCAATAACATTGCAGATTCTTCTTTGGATTTTACCAAGAATCTCTAAATATATAACAGGAGCAATTACGGCTACATCTAGCCATTTCAACTGTAAAAATGACCTTGGCATCAATCTAGTACTGCACTTAAATTTATAAAATCGAGGGACCATAGAGGACAGTTTATCAGAACAATTATCATGAAAATATTTGTGGAAAAGGCACAGGGAAGAAACTGGGAAAGAGTTCCACAAGCAAGAAGTGTGAGAGAAGAAAATGTCAACATAGAACTTACGGTTACATCTAACCATTTCAACTGTAAAAAATGATGAAATCTTGCCTGCGCTTAAATCTATAAAGTCGAGAGACCACAGACAAATGCATACAGTCTGTTGCTATAGATGCTGTGGAAAACGACTGACTCGTTCTATCGTTCCCGGAAGTAACCGGCTTTTTCTATGCTATATCTTTAGAAGACTTACATTAGACGAGAAATGGAGAAATTCTGGTACTGCCCATATCTTTCCGTTCCAGCCCCGTTAGAGTTTAAAATTCTTCATGCTGTCTTCAATCTGCGGCTTCTTGCCCTACAGACGCGACGTTACAAGCTTGTCACTACTCTATCGGGAATTTCAATGAGAAATATATACTCTGATGTTACCACAGTGCATGGGTGCACCTCCAAGTATCTTAATGACAAGAACCTATTGGCTGATCTCTCCGCTGAACTAAATCTTACAGATCAAGTGGGGAAAGATTGGCTGATACCATCCAATACATCCAGCAATAGATTCGTAATATTATCACCACAGAGCAGAACCTAAACCCCAGACTTCAAATGGAATGCATATATTTATGGCATCGCCAAAGATCATGGAAGAATGGTCGGTACATTGAATTGATCCAGAAAATACTTAACACCTGCTGTCATTCCTCTATATTTACAAGACTCAGATCAGACCAAGTATGAAGTATTGCAGCCATATCTGGACTGGGGCTGCCCAATTCTTACTGTCCTGTCTTGGCAGAGTTCAAAAATTCACATCGGACGTCGAATGGAATGCATATATTCGTGCGATCACGAAAGATGCTGGAAGAATGGTTGGTTCATAGCATCGCTCCAGAAAATACCTAACTCCCGCTACCATTCCCCTATCTTTAGAAGAGTAAGATCAGACCAAAAATGAAGTATTTCTGCCCTATATGAATATATTCCTGCCATCGCCAAAGATGCGGGATGAATGGTCGCTTCATTGAATCGCGCCAGACAATACCTAACTCCTGCTGCCATTCTTCTATCTTTACAATAATCAGATTAGACCGACAATGGAGTATTTCAGTCATATCTGGATTGGGGCAGAGTTCAAAAGTTCACATCAGACCTGAAATGGAATGCATATATTCATGCCATCGCCAAAGATCCTGGAAGAATGGTCGGTTCATTGTATCTCTCCAGAAAACACCCTCTCCTATCTTGACAAGAGTCAGATCAGACCAAGAATGGGACGTTGCTGTAATATCTGGGCTGGTGCTATCCAGATTTAACACAGTTAAAAAGCGCTTGTTCGGCCTTGTGGGTGATGAACTAATCTCTAACCTACAGTCCTTATTCCACCGACGAAACGTTGTCAGCTTTTCAGTTCTGTATCCCTATTAATATAGCTGATGTTCAAACTGGTTTCTCTCCTTAGTTTCACCAGTTCAGACCTTTACAGCTAGGACCTACCATACCGTGTTCACGGTAGCACGAATCCCCATTCTTTTCGTGTTCCTTTGATTCAAACATCTTCTTCTCCGGAACTTGCTTTGTGAACAGACTCCTAGGAGGATGCTTTCCTAACAACTACAGGCTTACGGCCAGAACATGTTGAAACATCGGTTCCCGTACGATCGCCGAAGTTAAGCAAAGTCGAGACCGGTCAGCAGCAAGATGAAGGACCGCTTGTTAATACCAGGTGCTGTAAGCTTGGGTATGCGGGTGGTGCAATGGATAATTGATCGGAATTGTTAATCGGTGAGCCGAGTTCCAGTTCCCATTAGGTTCGTTATATTACGCGCAAATACCATTGGCAAAAGTATAAATCCACATCTATTCCCCCCAGCTATGGGTTAATTAGCAAATGTGTTTTTATGAGTTAAACTACCAATAAAACATATCCTGTTTTCTCATATTCATGGATGGATTCATGCCTTTCTCAAAGGCATTAGACATCGCTATTGCTACAGCTGATGTTCGGAAGCGTTACATACCTTAGTGCCAACATCTTGAACCTTCACATATAGGACCCGCCAAGGTCAATCAATATATATCCTACTTATCCTCATAACACTCTCTCATTTCCCATTTCCTTTACAATCCCACCCGGTAACCCTCTACCTTGAGTGGCCATTGGGCCTTACATTGGTTTAACTATCAGTAAATAAATGTTCAGCTGAGTCACATTGTTTAGCTCTACCAGTTCAGGCCTTTAAATCTAAGAGTCGAATCACACTCGTTTCCCCCGTATTCCAAATATAAAGAGGATGTTTCGCTCAAAACAGATTTTTCCCAATAACTCTTGTTCAGTGAAACAAAATTCCCTGAACAGTACGACCTTAAGGTTTTCAAATCAAGAGTCACTCATTATCAATCCACCTTATCCTCATAACCTTCACTAGGT
>OZ038507.1:57020722-57045722 GCA_964036315.1 Acanthosepion esculentum
AGAAAATTCTTTGACGGCAGAAATCTTTTTTTTTTAAAACCCAAAAGTTGTTATCTGAATAATTTTTGTTTGAATAGCTACGAAAATGTAAATAATGAGATTTTGAACGTCAGAGAAAATAAAGATAATTTTGAAACCCAAAAGATTGTTAACGGGTATATTATTGTTTTGCATAAGCGGCCGATTGTCGAAAGGAATGTTAAACAAAGTTTGCTTGTCAAGGAATGTATTGTTGTTGAATAGCTGACCGCTTTGCTTGAGGGTCGGTGTCATATCCCCAAGGTTGGAGAAAATAATTAATTGATCAATAATTAATGAGTTTTGTGCGGTAGGAGTGGGGCGAAATACATATAAACCGAACGCATAGTTGAAGCCAGCAGTTGGAGCGAGAGACGCAAACGAAACCAGACAGCTGTGGTGGAGGAGCTGCTGAACCCCACTTGACCTGCTGCCAACAGAACCGTGAATGTTTTTAACCGTTCCAAGTTCCATGATACACAGTGTCACGATAGAGAGTTTAACAGGAAGGGTTAATTTTGTTGTATCAACGACTACATAAACGGGGGAGGCCTAAGGTCAGAATTAAAAAATAAAAATAATTTTTTAAAATTCTGACCTCTGGCTTCCTCCCCGCTTTTTAACTTTCAAAAGAGGTAACGATTTGTTTTCATATTTCCCAAATTAAATCGGTTTTAGAGGAATAATTATAGTTCTGAAACATGAAAGTTTTTTGTGTATCGATGTAAAATGTTTTTACTGTAATCTATTATAATAAAAAATATAAATATTATATAATATTAATATTTTGCTCTACTTTGTATTGAGCACTTTTTTAAAAAGTGAATGTTAAGAAATGTGGATTCTTACTCCATCTGTTCTTTGTCTTATTTACGATATATATATATATATATATATATATATATATATATATATATATCCGATGCAATGAGAACGAAAGTAATATATAATTTCTAACGTTCACAACATTAATTCAATAGAGGGCTCGATACCGGTAGTAAAGTGATAATTATTTATTATAATTTTATCATATAGACAAAAACAGTTTACTCACTACGAAAATGCAATTTCGTTTCGGTGCATTTCAACTGCACCTCGACGGGTGAGAACCGAAAATGGTTATGAACAATTCTGCTTGTAGGCAAGCCGTATGCGAAACGTCACTTCCTTCTTTCCATTTGCTTGTGAAAATTGTTTTTGTCTATATGATAAAATTATTATATATATATATAAATATATATATAAAAATTATATATATATATATATATATACTAAAATAAGAATTGGAAAAATGTCACATTCTAATAATGCGATTTCAGAACCACTGAACAAAGGCTGATTAATAAGGAAACATTTTTCATCAACAAATTCAAACCCGTGCTTAATTCATTGCATAAATAGATTCTATCAAATTCTCCTTACCACAAGTGACATATATAGCCAGTTACGTCCCTTGATTTTCATTTTTTTCATTGGTACAAAACATAAGCATCAACACGTGGAGATAGAAACAGTTAAAACTTTTTGAAAAGATAAACGAAATGAGTTAAAGTAAAGAAAGGTTAAAAAAATAAAGGAAAACAACAAATTATTTTAATAAGAAAAACACTGAAAATCCAATTGTAAGTAGCAAAGTTTTAATTCTTCGATGTAAAAATTCTTATATTATAATTAAATATCACTATATTAAATATTAGGTGCCTTTGGAAAAAAAAATATATTAGCAGCAATACATTTTTGAAAAAAAATATTACCAGCAATAAAATTATTGTCGGCATTAGATAACCCATTGCCGTAAAACAAAATAAATCAACCTAAACCAAAGAATACATATTCTATTCATACGTATCTATCCTAAAAATCTTCTCGGCCTTGAGGTGTTGATATGCCGTAAAACAAAACGAAACAAAACAAAACAAAATGAAACGAAACAAAACAAACCAAACCTAGAATTCGGATTTAAATTCTTAGATATCTTTACTTATCATAAACATTTAAATTACGTTTTAATCTAATGGGGTCCGAATTCATTCCCAGTGAATAATTATAAAGGTTCAAATTATTGTTATTTTTTCTTTTATATTAGGTGTGATAGAGCTCGGCCAACATATTTCCACGGGCCGCATATTGACAGTCAGAGGGGTGCATGTGGCTCGCGAGCCGCGGTTTGGCCACCCCTGTGATAGACAAATAATGATGGCGGAAGACGATAGAGTGAGAGAGTGCGTGAAAGAGAGATTGGACAATGGGTTGTGGTATCAGTGTAATTATAGAGCAGAGAGTGAGAACGAGGCTGACGGAATGACAGATAAAGCGAAAGAGATACACAGCTGGGATGTGTGACACCAATAATGATACAAGGAAAGTGTGGGAGGAAGAAAAGGTATGTGTACCTATGCGTGTTTATTTTCTGGTTGGTTTCTTGGTGCGTGCGTGCGTGCGTGCGTGCGTGCGTGCGTTCGTTGTGTGTGTGTGTGTGTGTAAATAAACCAATTTTGAGAGCTAGGCACACAATGGCGTGAGAAACTGCGGGCAAAGAAATGTCACATTAGATAAAATAAATAGACGATGCACGATTTAGTGACACGAAAATGGCAAGGCAATAATAATAATAATAATAATAATAATATTAATAATAATAATAATGCTCTTTTTTTCTCTCAAAGAAAGGAGACAATGAGAAAGGTATGCAAATAGCAAACTCATTCAAAATCAAGTATGGAACTCTCTAGAGACGGGAGTGCGTAAAAACCCTGCCTTCGGGCATTTTCAGATCCGCCATTTTATGAACGATTATTATTTTTTAAACACGTATTCTTTGTTGATTGAACGATGTACGGTCGGTACAATGTCTGATTTTTAACTGAAGAAAAAGAAGATTAACGAAAAGAGAGATAGAGAGAGAGTCGTTTTTTTTCTTCTTCTCCCTTGTCTTTTAAGAGATTATTATCCCTCGGGGAGATATGGCAGTTAGAATAAGAAGTTTAATTGAATCGAATGCCCGTTTGCCGGAGAAGAGAAACGCCGACGTTTCGAGAGGAGCTGATTTGACGAAAGACAATTAAAACGAATGAAATGTTTTCGAATGAACAAAAAAAAAAAAAAAGCATCAATCAAGAAAGGCATTCAATGACGTGTCTGAAAAAGAAATTTTCATTAAAAGTCATTTTTTTTGTTGTTGTTCGTTTTTATTTAATTCATTTTGACTCACTTCTCTTTTTATTCATCCGTTGTTAAATATATATCTCTTATTAATAAAAAAAAAATGAAAAAAAGAGGGAAAAACAGAAGTTATAAATTCCGTAAGTTTGACACAAGGATAAAATAGGAATGGGCGATTAAAAAGTTATCACTAATTTGTAATTTCGTTTTATAAATTAGTACCCATCTCATAATTCTGACCTAAACATTGTCACCAATAGGTTGTTTGATTATTTGAGTTTGTTTAGCGGCATATCAAACGCAATGGTTTATTTAATGTCGAAATCGGAATATTTTGAACGCAGTTGTATGCATTTAACAACCGATAAACTATATTGTTGGCCATTTTACTATAAATAGATATTTTTGGTCATTTTATTATAAATAGGTATTGTTGGTTGGCTGATTTTGTTTAGCGGCATATCAACATTTCTATGGGTCATTTAATGCCGAAATCTAAATATTTTATACACAATTTTATGCTTTCAATTAGAGATTTTGTGCATAATTTTATACTTACAATGTATCGGTATGTTTTTTAAATATACATTTTGTAGATCATAAAATCTATTGTTGGTAATTTTACCATAAAAATGTATTTTTATATTTTTTAGTGTTGCATTGTCATTTTGCTATAAAATTGGTATTGCTGATTTTTGTTTGGGTGTTCACCATTTGCCTCTAGCAGGGACCCTAACAGGTGCTACAACCCCGGGTCAGGGCGGACAAGTGAACAACAGCAATTAAGAGGTGGTTCCGTGCTCCTTAAAACCTCCTGACCAGAGGCCTTGCTGCCGGATGTAGTTTATCTAACCCCATACCTAGGAGGAGTCACCAATAGGAAACCACTGACTATATATATATATATATATATATATATATATATATATATATATATTTATTTAAAGACATTTATATATATTATGTTTAACGTTCTTTTTATAGATACAAGTATTTAAGCAAATGCTCTGTTTTTATGATACTTGTATCTATAAAAAAGAACGTTAAACATAATATATATAAATGTCTTTAAATAAATTGTCGGACTATGTCCAATTCAAATATATATATATATATATATATATATATATATATATATATATATATTTATAAAACAAAATTCTTCTTACAAAATATACACGACACCAGTAATAAAAATACAATACAAAAAACATATTTTAGTGCAACTTGATGCACAGCATTTACGAACAGGAGGAAATCGTCATACGACGAATCATTAAACACGGTATTTTGCCTTAAATCCCGAAAACCATAGTAAACCGCCAACCGCATGGTCACTAGTCAAAATAACCCCTCTTTCTTCTTTCTTTTTTATATGTCATGTCGTTTCAGGACGTACGCGATCATGGCTCTCCACCTCCCTCTATTCTTTGCAGCTCTCAATAAGTTCCTTCCCTCTGCTTCCTTCCCTAGACCACGTTCTGACATCCGCTTGCTTAAGTCCGCCAGGTATGTCATGTGTTGTTCACCATTGTCTCTCTTTCCTTCTATCCGACACGTGAGTATCAGATTCCCCAGGTCCTCCTTCCTCATTATGTGTCCCAGACACTTCAGCTGCCTCTTCCTGATGTTAAGTATAAGCCTCCTCCTTGTTTACAACCTCTCTAAGATCTCATCGTTGCTCACACGCGCGATCCATGATATCCTTAACATCCTTCTATAGAACCACATCTCTGTCGCCTCGAGTCTCTTCTTCATCTTTGAGGAAATCGTCCAACATTCGCTGCCGTAAAGAAGGACAGATGTCACGTAACAGCTCAGTATTCTTTTCTTTGTTACCAAAGATATCCTCCTGTCTCGCAGGACTCTGCCTAGCTTTTGGAATATGTCCTTGGCCATCCCAATACGCCTAAGGATCCCAGTGTCGCACTCACCGTCCTCTGTCAAGACGCTTCCCAGGTATTTAAACTTCTGCGTCTGCTTCATTCTAGTGTTCCCGACCTTCAGATCGCATTTCGGGCTCATCCACTTACTGACGACCATGCATTCCGTCTTCTTGTAGTTTATGATTAGTCCCTTCTTCTTCTTCTCCGTCGCTACCTTCTGTAGGATATTTTGTAATCTCATTTCCGTGTCTGTTATCAGTACTGTGTCATCTTATTAAATCTAAACTAACGATGACCAGTTTAAGTGTATCAATTTAACTGCCAAGTAAAAGACTGTGTTATAATTCAATTAGCTATACTGGTCATACCACCACTTCCTTGGGTAGGCGCCTCAATCCTTCCTTTATTGACTAAAGTGTCATAGAAATACATTTAGCCATCCACAATGTGCAAGAACCCATAAGGTTGATCAAGCAATCATCCTACATAGGTCCCGTAACCGAAAGCATCTCGCTGTGAGAAAAACCCTTAACATAAAACATTTGGCAACCGGGATAAATATAACCTTATTCAGCAGCGGAAATGATGTGTTGAAGTTTTTTTTAAATAGAAAAATGCCAACCCGAATTCCAGCCACGCACACCTTTGTGCAAATTAATTAAAACAAAACGAATAATTCCATTATTATTTACATACGTGCATGATGCCTCGTTGATAACTCGTGTTCCCAGCCTCATGAGGTCTTTACTATGCGAAAACCCTATCTGAATTACCTGGAACAGTCACTTATTGTACCATGACACATGTTACTAGTACTTCAGGGTTCAAGTAGTGATATGTGCCCAAATGAGGTTCTTGGTTCTGTGACATGGTGTTAAAAAAGGAATACTTGTAGATTTTACTCCTATATGCCATAGATGCCAAAGAACACTGAACTAATTTACTGGATATACAGTTCCCTCCAAGGGTACTGGAACGACAAGGCCATTTCCTTGGATTTTGTCGTTCACTGAAGACATTTGGGTTTAATATCAAAAGATGAATATATGACAAGAGTGCAGAATTTCAGCTTTTATTTCCTATTTATGAGCAATATATAATTTAATTTACATATAACCCCATAGGAAAAACACGTATTTTGAATGATTACATATATACCCTTGTACAAATTAATTGAAACAAAAGGAATAATTCTGTTTTTATTTACGTTTTTTTTTGTATTTTTCCAATGAAACATGGCCCAGTGCACATGTTAGTGCTTCGTATATCCATTCTGGCAGATTGACTACAGATTGGATTTAAATCAGGAGAGTTTCTGGGCTAATCTATAGTACTTTGATTTGCTCACTGGCAAGGTTTGTCAGTGATGTTCGTGCAGCGTTACAATTTTCGTAAGCTTCCTTGGACATAGGACAACTAATGGACAATGGACGTAGGACAACTAATCGACAGTCGAGTAAATAGTGTTTGGAATGAAAATCTGATGCAGTCACGGATTACGCAATTTTTTTCAATGCCAAACAAATTTCATCATACACCCCCGAAAATAGATTCAAATTACTGCACACCATAGTAAATGAAGACAAAATAGAAATCGATTACACTCTGTTATTCCAGTGGGACTAAAACTGACAGTATCGCGAAAGAAAGGAACCTAAAACAGTTGTTTCAATTAATTTGCACAAGAGTGTACATATCTCGGGGCTCTAAATAAACGCTACTACTATTTAGGTATCACAAAAGTACATCTTAAACAGACAAACATGAAAAGAAACAATACTTTGTACTTAAATGTTTACCATCGCCTGAAGAAGTCCAATCAAAATTTTGAAACATGAAAGCTTTCGTGTAGTGATTTGAATATGTTTTATTATAAGCTTTTATAAGATATATATATATATATATATATATATATATATATATATATATATATATATATATATATATATATATATATAAGTATCGGCGTAGAGTAAAATAAACGCATGGTAACACACAACAAAAAGGGATCATCCGCCTCGTTTGATAAGCAACAAGATGTTGCCCATTGCATGTACAATAATCCTAATATAATTGTATTTGTCTCTCGCTTCGTTAATTCGCACGACCCTCACGCCTTGCCAATACTTCATAAATAATGAAATCATGTGGAAAGAGGGGAAAAGACACTAGTTGGATTCAATGAGAAAAAATGAAAGAAAGAAAGGCAGATAGAAGTGTGTGTGTGTGTGTGTGTGTGTGTGTGTGTGTGTGTGTGTGTTTGAGAGAAAGAGAGAGAGAGAGAGAATAAGATTAAGAACAGGTACTATATTTTAATTTTAGCCAAAAAG
Organism: Acanthosepion esculentum; assembly: GCA_964036315.1. NCBI lineage: Eukaryota > Metazoa > Mollusca > Cephalopoda > Sepiida > Sepiidae > Acanthosepion > Acanthosepion esculentum. The sequence continues at coordinate 57,028,119 of OZ038507.1, forward strand.
CCAAGAAACGATTGTATTTTCTTGCCGCCTCACGCTAACTGGCAGAATGTGACAGAAGATCAGTTTAATGTAGAGGGAGGTGCGAGCCCGTGCTCCCGGGCCAGGTCCAAAAATAAATAGTCCAGCCTCGCAGACAGAGACCGACTCAGTTGCGCTCTGTCCGAAGACCAAGACAAGAACCCATAGCGACCACGAGAAAACCGCCATTTTTCAAACGCGCAGGATAGAAGGACGCAAACTATTCCGTTTTGATTGCGTTGAAAAACAAAACACATATCAGAAACGCTACTTGGTTTTACTATGAAAATGAGTGAATGAAGGAAAAAAAAGTGAAGATAGATTTTAGCGGCTGTTTCAGTGAAATGAATGAAAGTTGTCAATTTCAAGTCCGTTCATTTGTACCCGCTTACTTCTTAAAATAACAACCAGCGTTCATATTTATGGTTGTTATTGTAATATTTTGTAAAAGTTGTTAAGTTCAAATATTTAACGATGCGAATTCGTAGGAATATTTTATTGTCATAGAACTCGCTATGAGTTTATTTAATCATTAACTTAAGAATTAAGATTCATCAGAAAATTCAAATAAGAAAACCGTAAAATCTTTACGAGTCTTACTAGTAGTAGTAGTACTACTACTACTACTACTACTAATAATAATAATAATAATTAGGTTCTTGAAAAGGAAATCTAAAAAACGTGGCACATAAAGACATCAATTATTCCTGTTGTAGTTGGAGCCCTCGGATTGATTGGAAATGGTTCCGATAGACTCATCGAAAGGATTCTGTTAGCTGTACCTGTGAGTACAATTTTTTTTGGTTTCTTTAAGGCATTTAAAGAAATACAACAAAATTGTACTCACAAGTACACCTAATACATTACGAAGGACTTTATCTATGTAAAATGTGTGCATCTTAGTCTGTTTTTTTAACAATAATGATCAATGGAAAATGTCATGAAACCATTACTGACCTTAGATCTCTGGTTGGGACCCGGTAGGAAATGTGTATGCAACAGAAATGAAAGGAAATAATAATAATAATAATAATAATAATAATAATAATAATAATAATAATAGATAGATAGATAGATAGATAGATAGATGCCTTATAAATGTGCGATTTTGTTGAAAGCAAGCGGAGAAAACTAACAGATTACCCAGAAAACAGTGTTGAGAATCCATTAAAATATGTGGTCCATCAGGTGGGGTATTTGTGGAGAGGATGTCATTGGCAAGGAGGAATTCAAGAGAAAGCCAGAGGAAAGGAGAAGTGAAGAATTTCTTGAAATGTGATTGCATGGCTAGTTTGAGATAGGTTCACTATGTGAAAGACAAAGCGGACTCGTGGTGATCTGAAACGTGCGACTGAAAGCTTGATAAATGCAGCACAATGCCAAAAACCTTGCTGCCAATCCTATAAAATAGCACATACACAGAACAGAAATCACTTCGAAATATACGCTGTGGTGGATAATCCTAGAATGTGACTGACCTGATCACTGGATGCAAAATGCTAACTCCAAAAGAATATGCGCCCTTATAAGGTATTCCTTTGTGTACATTGGTTATTTTGTCGAAAGTATGGATGCCAAGTTAAAAAAATATGGTGCCTTGTAGAACAATTGAAGAAGTTGAAAAGCCAACACAATTCAGGGACTCAGATTTACAGACAGACAGAGTGATACACCATCGCCGTTTCGGGGGATTATAGGCTAGATAATGACACCAGGAACTGTCGTATTATTGATGTTGCCATTCCTAGTGGCGCAAATATAGCAAAGTGACCGTAAATATTACAAACTGCTCTGATATGAAAGTTGAGATGGCAAGATTGTTTTGGGATGCAGGAAATGGAATGTGAAGGTGATTCCAGTAGTGACTGGCGCAATGTGATCAATTTCATTAAAACTGTGAGACTTCCGTGACTAGTTGGGAATACTATACCAACATGGCGTCATCCAAAAATCGGTTCTTTTGGCCTCTGCGCATATTTTGAGGAAGGTGTCGTCTGTTTGAGGTCCTTGGTATAACTTGACATAACTTAATTTCCCCAGTGTATTGAAAAACTTACTCATGTGTCAAATAATAATGATAATAATAATAATAATAATAATAATAACTCCCCCTTACGCATGAACTGAACAACAGTAGCTATGGCTACAAAATAAATAACAACATATTCAATCACCTACTCTACATGGATGATCTCAAACTCTTTGCGACAATGAGTTGAAGGGCCTACTTAATATTGTAAAATACTTTAGTGACGACATATGCATGAGCTTCGGATTAGATAAATGTGCTAAAGTAACATTTAAGAAAGGTAGAATTTTAGAAGCACCCTTAATAGATTTAGATTTTGCCACGAAGATTAGAGAATTGGAGCATGATGAAGCTTATAAGTACCTAGGAATTAGTGAGGGAGATGGCATACAACACTCCCAAATGAAAGAGAAGGTAAGAAAGGAGTCCTACAGGCGTGTACGCCTGGTACTAAATACCGAGCTAAACTAAAAAAAACGAACATCAGCTATAAACACCTTAGCTGTTCCTGTGGTGCAATACAGCTTTAATGTACTTAACTGGACCATAGCTGAAATTAAGCGAATGGACGCCAAAACGAGAAAGCTCCTCTCTTGCTACCGCATGCATCATCCCAAAGCTGATATTGATCGCCTGTATGTGCCCAGATCCGAAGGAGGCAGAGGACTAGTTCAACTAGAACTATCCTACAAAAGTACAACAATTGGCCTCCAAAGATACTTGGAAAATACAGAAGACTGGATGATGGTATGTGTCAAGGAACATGAAAGTAGTAAGTGTCTTTAGTCTGTAGTAAAGGAAGCCGAAAAATTCAAAAAGGAGCTTCAAATGGGCACAGAAATTCAAATACATCACTGTACACCGGCTGAAGCGGTAAAAAACTTAAAAAAGAATGCAAAGAGAAATGCGACCGACCAGATAAAGAAACAATGGCAAAATAAACCGCTCCATGGCCAATACTCTGCCGGTACCAAACAAGCTGACGTAGACAAAAACCGCACCCATCAGTGGATACGTAGTGCAGGGTTGAAAAGTGAAACTGAGGGTTTTATCATTGCTGCACAAGACCAATGCTTGTTAACTAGGAATTATCAAGCACATATACTAAAATACTGTGTTAGCCTAAGATGCAGATTCTGTGACAAATATCTAGAAACCATTGATCATCTTATATCAGGTTGCACGATATTGGCACCCACTGAATATAAAACCCGGCATGACAGAGTGGGCCAATATCTGCACTGGAAAATTTGCAACTCCTATGGGAAGGAAACTGGAAGAAATTGGTACGAACACCACCCTGACCCGGTTACGGAGATAGGACCTGTTACAATTCTATGGGACTACACAATACACACTGACAGAACAATCAAAGCCAACCGCCCAGACATTGTTATTAAAGACCACAAACAAAATAAGTGCCTCCTTATTGATATGGCAGTCCCTGCAGACTGCAATGTGTCTTTGAAGATATTCGAAAAACTGTCAAAATACAAGGAGCTTGAAATAGAAATCTCAAAAATGTGGCACATGGGAACATCAACAATTCCTGTTGTAGTTGGAGCCCTTGGACTGGTTGGAAAAGATTCCAGTAGGCTGATTGAAGGGATCCCTGGAAGTCCATGCCTCAAAGAGATACAAAAAATTGTTCTGACAAGTACAGCCCACACTTTACGAAGGGTTTTATCTATGTAATTATTTTTTTAATTTTTTTTGCAGTGGAAAGCGTCATGATGCCATTTCTAACCTTAGGTCCCTGGGCGGGACCCGGAAAGAAATGTGTAAACGCCAGATATCAAAACAAATAATAATAATAATAATAATAATAATAATAATAATGAGCACCATAAGACACAGTTACCCAAAATAACGATGTAACTATTCTCCAGGACATGCCAATTCAAACTGACAGTATCTGTCTATATCTCTGAGGTGAGGTATTATGATTAATTACATTATTTACATTACTCGGACTGTTATCCTCATCGTCATTGCTATATTCACAACGTTTCGACCGTTGTACGTCCCGGCCTTCATCAGGTGATTGGAATTTCGAACCGAACCATTTATTTCGTTGGTTAGATAGATCCAGTGACTAGACACAAAGAGCTGTGAGTTCAATACCAGGCCACAGCAGTGGTGAACCAAACTTGGAGAGTTGAGTTAAAGGGAAATAACTGACACATCCATAAGTGACATGGCAAGTGGAACTAGAACAATCTACGCCAATGGACGAAATAAAGGGTTCAGTTCGAAATTTCAATCACCTGAAGAAGGCTGGAGCGTACAACGGCCGAAACGTTGTGAACATGGCAATGAAGATGAGGATAACAGTCCGAATAATGTAAATAATTTAAGTAGAACTGACAGCGAAATAAAAGTCAACAGACCTGATATTATCAGAAAAAGAAATTCAGGAAGTGTATGATTACTGACATAACAGTAGCACCGTCATGAAAATTATCGAGAAATTGTCCAAATACAAGGACATGGAGATCGAGATTAACATGATGTGGAGAATGAAGACTGAGACTGTACCAATAGTAATCAGAGCTCTGGGCCTCGTGAGAAAAGGAATGGACAATTTTACTAAGAGTGTCCCATGTAACATCAGCATACAAGTTGCCCAGATCTCCCTACTAGGAACACCCCATATACAAAGAAAGTACTATTAATTAAATGAGAATTCTCCTATAGGGTCTAAGGACCATAGTTTGGACCCGGCTCTACAGGATACAAAGAAGTAAACATAACATACACAAATAATAATAATAATAATAATAATAATAATAATAATAATAATAATAACAATAATTCCAGAAATTGTCCAAATACAAGGATCTGATGATGGAGATTAACAGGATGTGGGGAATGAAAACAGGCTGGGCTAATAATAATCGGATCTCTGGGCCTCGTGAGAAAAGGAATGGACAATTTTACTAACATTTTCTCAGGTAATAACAACGTACAAGTTGCCCAGAAAATTGCTCTACTGGGAACATCCCATATACTAAGAAAAGTGCTATCAATTAAACAACAATTCTCCTATAGGGCATAAGGACCATAGTTTGGACCCGGTTCTACTGGATACAAAGCAGGAAACATAACATACACAAATAATAATAATAATAATAAGAAGAAGAATTATTGTTGTTGTTGTTGTTGTTGCTGTTATTATTATTATTATTATTATTATTATTATTATTATTATTATTATTATTATTATTATTATTATTACGGGACCATAGTCTAGTGGATTAAAGCGATGGTTCGTCAATTTGGTGGCATAGTAATTGTGAGTTCAATCTCTGGGCCGGGCAGTGTCTACTTGAACTGAGTAGAAACGGATAAGCAATTACCGAACAGTGCTAAAAAATAAGAACTAGACGAGAGAAGTGGAACGAGAACAGTCTATCTCCGTAAATTAAATAAAGGGTTCAGTTTCGAATTCTCTGTAGGTTACCCAGATTGATATACACCTGATGAAGGCCGAACGGCACAACGGTGGAAACCTTGTCATAACAACAACAACAAGCAAAAGGACAATAGTCTTCACGTAAATAGTGTAAATAATAATAAATACACTTAGGAAAGGCGTGCATCCATCTATTCCCCCCTCCAGCTATGGTTCAAATAGCATTGGCAGGCTGGGCTCTTTCGCCTGGGTTGGCAACCAGTCTATGAAAAGGATGACTTTGAATTCTAAGCTGTAAGATGATTAGGCATTGAGTGCTGATTATATGTCCTAAAACAAAAACACGATAGATTTCAACAGTCATGGTTGATTTCGCTGGAGGGCTATTCCGATGAAAGATGTTGACAGCAACAAGCGTAAGTATAATTCCATTATATAATAATAATAATAAGAATAAGAATAAGAAGAATAAGAATAAGAATAAGAAGAATAAGAATAAGAAGAATAAGAAGAAGTATAAGAATAATAAGAATAATAAGAATAAGAATAATAAGAATAAGAAGAATACGAAGAATAAGAAGAATAAGAATAAGAAGAATAAGAATAAGAATAATAAGAATAAGGATAAGAATAATAAGAATAAGAATAATAAGAATAATAAGAATAAGAATAAGAAGAATAAGAATAATAAGAATAAGAATAAGAATAATAAGAATAAGAAGAATAAGAATAAGAATAAGAAGAATAAGAATAAGAATAATAAGAATAAGAAGAATAAGAATAAGAAGAATAAGAATAATAAGAATAAGAATAATAAGAATAAGAAGAATAAGAATAAGAATAATAAGAAGAATAAGAATAAGAAGAATAAGAAGAATAAGAATAAGAAGAATAAGAATAAGAATAAGAAGAATAAGAATAAGAAGAATAAGAATAATAAGAATAAGAAGAATAAGAATAAGAATAAGAATAAGAAGAAGAAGAAGAAGAAGAAGAAGAAGAAGAAGAATGGTGTTGTGCGACTTCATATCCCTTGAATTCATCATTACCGACAAGTCAATAGAAGAAAGTCGTAAACAATAACAACAATACTACCGGGAAACCTGCTATCACTTAATTTACTACAGTAGCCACAAGATTATATAATAATAATAATACTAATAATAATAATTGCTGGCAAGATGTCCGTCGGGTAAGCAACAGCTGGAGGTGTGAAAACGAGAGATGAAGCTAAAGTTTGAACCGAGTTTGTTGTTTTTTTTCCTGGACCGATTTTACCGAATAGAAATGAACATCATCGTGAATCTAAGAGCCAGGTGCCCTTGAAATGAAGGGACATTTTGTCTTGGTGTGTCTTTGATAAATCGGTTCCCTTTCTTATAAAGTGATGCGATTGGCAATGATATTGTCAGCTTTTGATGAGAGCTAGATGATGTCTGACTTGTCTCACGTGGACGTCATTGATTCCTTGGTCAAGGAAGTCAGTCCTACCCTCGGGTATGGGGAGTCGTGACGAGAGGAGAAGATGTTTGTGGAGATAGATGGAAGGAAGGGAAGGAGAAAGGAAAGGGAAAAAGGGAAAGGCAAAAAGATAAGAAAGGGAGGAGAAGAGAGAAGATCACGAGAAGCAATCAAAGAGAGCATCAGAAGAAGGGAAAGAGAGAGAGAGAGATTGTTCGAAAACGAGGAAGAAGGAATGAGAGGTGAGAAGAGAGAAGTGAGATGGGAAAGAGAGAGATAATCGCGAAAAGAGAGAAAAGAAGAGTAAAGGAAATGATAATAGATACAATAGACGAAGGAAGGAAGGAAGGGGGAAGGAGAAAGGAAGAAAGGAAGGGGGAAGGAGAAAGGAAGAAAGGAAATGAGGGAGAAAAGAAAGAAGGAAATTTGAAGGAATTGAGCGCGTGATAGTAGAAGAGGCAGGAGAAAAGATAAGCGAAAGATAAAAGAGAAAGACTATTTAAAAGCGGGAAAAAAGGAAAGAAGAAAGAAAGAAAGAAATAAAGAAAGAAAGAAAGAAAAAAGAAAGAGGGTATTTTCAGGGTGAGATGAAGAAACAGAAAGACAGCCAACAGGAAAAGAGAAACAAAGAGAGACAAAAAGCAAGAAGATTCTGTAACGCCAGATCCTTCTTTTTTTTTTTTTTTTTTTTTTTTCCTTAATTCTCGTACCTTTCTTGCCTGTTTTCTTTTTTTATAATTAATTTATTCGCCTCGGCTTTTAGCTTGGAACAATGTGTTTTACCTGCGAGCAAAAAGACAAACGGCGGCTGCATTTAGGAAGGATTCATTTTCTTGCCCAAGGTGACGGACACTTTTGCTTCGAGATAATTGGCCCTGATTTTAGTGGATTTCAACGGAGGTCACATAGTGATGCAGTAAGACGAGAATAACGTTCAAGAAACGAAGACATACGAAATAAAAGCCGATGACAAAATAAAAAAAAATAGAAAGAAAGCAAATATAAAGTACGTTATTTAAGAAACGAGACAAGTTTTCTTTGAAAAGCGAACAATAAAATTCTTTGTGACAAGACGCAGAGCCTCCAGTTATAAATATCCCGTTGTCCTTAAACAATTTGGAATGAGTTATTTACCATATTTCCCCAGCAATTTTAGCGCTCCTTGTCGGTTTTGTGAATTGAACACGGAAAGGGACAAGTGCCAGGAATTTTTTTTTATTGGTAAATAACCCGGAAAACTGGTTATTTTTTGCGTAAAACTTTTGTTTTTCTTTCGTAAAATAGAGAAATCTTAAGTTCTTTTTCTCGTTCCATAACCCAAAGGTATGCTGAAACAAACCGCATGCTTTAGTGGCTAATTTGCAGCGTAATTCTTACTGCTCTGTGCTCGTGTCCAGATAAAGACAGGTATTTTGGAATGCTGATTACCAATATACCGATAATCAATTTGATAACTGGGACGTCGCAGATTTTTTCCACCCTTTCTTTCTTTTTCTGTGTCATGTCCATGGTAATCTTAACAGTAGTCGATAGAACTACATCTTAATATTAACATCTTCATCTTAACATTGGTCGGTAGAAATATCTCTTAACATTAAGATCTTAATCTTAACATTGGTCGGCAGAACTACATCATAATATTAACATCTTAATTTTAACATTGGTCGGCAGAAATACATCTTAATATTAACATCTTAATCTTAATATAGGTGGGTAAAAATATATCTTAACTTTCAGATCTTAATCTTAACATTGGTCGGCAGAACTACATCTTAATATTAACATCTTAATCTTAACATTGGTCGGCAGAAATATCTCTTAACATTAAGATCTTAATCTTAACATTGGTCGGCAGAACTACATCATAATATTAACATCTTAATTTTAACATTGGTCGGCAGAACTACATCTTAATATTAACATCTTAATCTTAACATTGGTCGGTAGAAATATCTCTTAACATTAAGATCTTAATCTTAACATTGGTCGGCAGAACTGCATCTTAATGTTAACATCTTAATCTTAATATTGGTCGATAAAATTACGTCTTAGCATTAACATTTTAATCTTAACATGGGTCGGTACAAATATGTCTCAAAATTAAGATCTTAATCTTAACATTGGTCGGCAGAACTGCATCTTAATATTAGCATCTTAATCTTAATATTGGTCCCTAGAACTACATCTAAAAAATTAACAGCTTTATCTTAATATTGGTCGGTAGAAATATATCCTAACATTCAGATCTTAATCTTAACATTGGTCGGCAGAACTACATCTTAATGTTAACATCTTAATCTTAATATTGGTCGATAAAATTACGTCTTAGCATTAACATTTTAATATTAACATGGGTCGGTACAAATATGTCTCAAAATTAAGATCTTAATCTTAACATTGGTCGGCAGAACTGCATCTTAATGTTAACATCTTAATCTTAATATTGGTCGATAAAATTACGTCTTAGCATTAACATTTTAATCTTAACATGGGTCGGTACAAATATGTCTCAAAATTAAGATCTTAATCTTAATATTGGTCGCCAGAACTGCATCTTAATATTAGCATCTTAATCTTAATATTGGTCCCTAGAACTACATCTAAAAAATTAACAGCTTTATCTTAATATTGGTCGGTAGAAATATATCCTAACATTCAGATCTTAATCTTAACATTGGTCGGCAGAACTACATCTTAATGTTAACATCTTAATCTTAATATTGGTCGATAAAATTACGTCTTAGCATTAATATTTTAATCTTAACATTTGTCGGTAAAACTACAAATTATCATTAACATCTTAATCTTAACATTGGTCGGTAGAAAAAACATCTTAGCATTAAAATATTAATCTTAACATTAATCGGTAGAACTACATCTTAGTATTAACATCTTAATGTTAATATTTGTCCCTAGAACTACATTACTATCGCTTCAAGTCTTTTCTTCATCTGTTTAAAAATTTAACGTTTTTGGTTAAATATCTAAAATTGAGAAAATTTAAAAATTTTTTTTTAATATCTAAAATTGACAAAGAATTAAAAAAAAACACCTTTTTCGCCTATCACCTGGTTCATGCCATTCCTCGGTCTTTTGAACTGGAGTAGGGATTTATCCCTTGTTTCTTGAGCAGTATTGGGTTTCCGGTTCATTTTAAAATCTACATCAACTCAATATTTCAAATGTCTCCGCTTAAAAACTCTGAAATCATTTACTATTTATTTAATTTTTTTTCCTTAACAGGATTAGACGGCTTTGCTAATCAGACTCATCTCCGGACTTTTGTACATGAGCAGAGGTTTATTCCTTGCTTCCTGTTGAGGATTTGGTTTCCGGTTCCTTCTAAATTATACTTCAACTTTACACTTCTAATGACTACACCTAAAAATTCTGAAATGATTTACTATTTATATAATTTTTTCTTTCCTCAATAGATAAATTCGTCTATCACCCGGATCAGATTCCAACCCGGTCGTTTTGCCTTAAAGTAGACTTTTATACTTTGTTTCTTGTTTAGGGTTGGATTTCTGGTTCTTTTTCAAGTCTTTGCCATTCTCTTTCTCTTCCAGGAGCTCCTTGCGTCTTAGTGGCACCATCGTCTTGCTTGGGGTGAATACTCTCGAGATTGACAACATCTTTTCCTTGGTCAATAACTGATCGAAGCTGAATGTTGCGGAAGTGATTTTATTGTATAATCAAGCGATTTTTGTACCCAAAATTAACAAGCAGAAGTTGAAGCAAGCCATCTTGAACAGCTTCGTGAAAGTCAATGAATCACGTAAAAGCAATTGAACAAATATCGAAATTTCGGCCCGCTCTCTCTTCAGGGCTTACCGACGCGGAAACGACACGAACAAAAAGGTTAACAAATGACAGATTTATTCAAATGCGAGCCAAGTGGGACAGGGGTTAAATTTTGCAGCGATTGATTTGTGGCTGGTCGAATTTCTTTTCACACCAGAGAAAAATAATCAAATTCGTGTCACTTTTCGCCGGGAAGCGTAAATGCCTGCAGGGATAAAAAGAAAAAAGAACAAAAAATTATTTTAAACATACGTTGTAAAAACACCAGGTCCGATTTGATGCACGACTGAGCATGCGCAGTGCGTTTGTCAATGTCATTTTCTTACGGCTGTCTCTAATGACGCTTATTTTACACTTGGACACAAAAATGTCTGATGCTGTTCTTAATTTTCGTTCCGAGATCCCGTGGCGGAACGCAAGCGATGCGAAACGTGTGTGCATCAGTTTTGATTATCACGTGACGGAGCTGGCTATCTCGCGGGATTTCGAACGGGGGATCGTATGGACAGAAGGTTGGTGGGGGGAAAAATTGTGTTAGCTGTTGTAGGAAGCTCAAGGCTTGTTCAAAATGCCCGTATGCGATCCTCTCTTTTTTCCTTGGCAAAGTCACTTTTAATAAAGAGTTTTGATTTATCTACACGACAGGTTTAAAAAGAAGGAGTTTTCTTTTCTCTGTTCGTGTCCCTATCGAATTTTTCAACCATTTTTTAAAAATTTTTTTCAACAGCGGTAAATAAGACCAACACTGAGAAAACTGCTTATTTCTTCTCGGTTGTTCATACTTCCTCTCCCCAAGATTCCAACATATTGTAAATGTTCAACCAGCGCAGCTAACAAGCTCAAGAAGGATTTATTGTTTTCCGGACGCCATGTTGAATGCTCGGTGGTCGGCGTAGCCGACCGGAGGTCCCAAAGGGTTTTAATTTGAATATGCAAATGGCGGTGTACGAACGTGTTTTGAATATTAAATAAGAGAAATGCAAAAGAGGCAACGTTCCGATTCGTCCTTTGATACATACATACATACATATATATATATATATATATATATATATATATATATATATATATGTACAATCCTATAAAGACACATATGCACACACACGCACACACACACACACACACATATATATATATATATATATATATATATATATATATATATATACAAATGTATATATCAAACTAATAGTAGATAACTAACAAAATGGCAAAATGTTAGTATATCTATCGATCTATGTCTATTCATATCTATATATCCATCTATCTAAGTCTGTTCATATCTATCTATCTATCTATCTATCTATCTATCTATCTATCTATCTATCTATCTATCTATCCCAGTCTGGTAATATCTATCTATCTATCTATCTATCTATCTATCTATCTATCTATCTATCTATCTATCTATCTATATCAATCTGTTCATATCTATCTATCTATCTATCTATCTATTTATTTCAGTATATTAATATCTATCTATCTATCTATCTATCTATCTATCTATCTATCTATCTATCTATCTATCTCAATCTGTTCATATCTATCCCTCTCTCGCTATCTATCTATATATTTCACATTTTAACATTCAGTTACTTTCTCTCTCTCACTTTCACTCTCTCTCTCACACGCACATACACACACATATATATATATGTATATATATATATATATATTTGTGCATTTATTTATTAATCCGACATATTTTTATCACTTCAAACGTTATCTTTAGTGGATACGCGTATTTGAGTAGACGCTCCGTTTATTTCAAACAGTATTTTATTTCATCTAGCGGTCTGTTCTTTCGAGAAATCTTATTAAATAAATATGCGCTTTCCGCCAAGATTCGAACCTGGGTCCACCACTGCGGGAGAAAGGGGCCTTAATCAACTAGTCTACGAAGAAAGTTGTTAATAAGCAAGGTCCGATATTTAGTTTAATCACTTCCTTCGCGTTTACTTTCTCCCGACATTTAATAACTGCACAGTTTCGTATCCGTAACTTAACCAAAGCAATTTCTAAAGACATCATGAATATTTATTCCTCAAGGAATACATGGCCCAGTGGATAAAAGCGTTGGATGGATTCAGTGACTTGACCCAAATAGTTGGGAGTTCAATACGTGGTTACTCGGAGAGTTGAGTTAAAGGGAGATAACTGAGACATCCGTAAGTGGCATGATACGTAGAACGAGAACAATCTATCCTGTTAAACGAAATAAAGGGTTCACTTCGAAATTCCAATCACCCGAAGAAGGCCGGAGCGTACAGCTGCTGAAGCGGCGTGAATATGGCAATAAAGATGAAGACAACACTCCGAACAATGTAAATAATTACAATACCTCATCTCAGAAATATAGTCATATCATGAAGAAGCCCGGATCGTACAACGGCCGAAACGTCGCGAATATGGCAGTAAAGATGAAGACAACACCTCCGAACAATGTAAACAATGTAAATAATTAAAATATTTCATCTCAGAAATATAGACAGATCCTGAAGAAGGCCGGAGCGTACAACGGCCGAAACGTCTTGAATATGGCAATAAAGATGAAGACAACACTCTGAACAATGTAAATATATATTTGATTCATGTGTGAATAAGTCCTGAAAGTTTTATTAAAATCTGACAATTATTTGATATTACCAAATCAAGGTGTTTTTCATCGGAAAAAAAGATGCTAAATTTCCTAATACTAATTTATGTTCATCTGCTGATACAATGTTTTAAAGAGGATTAAAAATATAATTTAATAATCAAACATCCTTTGGTCTTTCCTCATAATAATAAAAGAAAGATTTTGACGTTAAAACTTTGTTTTATTTGATTTGGGGCATTTTTTCACCATGATATGCTCATTACACCGATCAAAATTTAAGTTTATTTTCATTAAAAAAAGTCGCACATCTAGTGATTAGACTGAGATCTGGCTTTGCTCCTAATAGGATTTTCACTGGAAAATACTTTATCTACAAAAACATCTCTAGGTGAGTAATTCTCATTTCTCTGTTTGTTCCTCGGATCGTTGATAAAGGACACAGGCGTGCCCGAAAATTCCGAATTTAAAACATTTCTCTCCGTGCTTCAATTTTTGCCAATTGGTTGATATTTAATAAATTATCGTACTGATGATATTTTCGTTTGTTCTTCATTTTAATAGCCAACATATCTATTCTCGCTCTGTGTGTGTGTGTATGTGTGTGTGTGTGTGTATATATATATATATATATATATATATATATATATATATATATATATATATATATATATATATATATATATATATATATGTGTGTGTCCCAACCCAAGTGGATATATTGGTGAATATATATATGTCCTAATAGTGGATATTATTGGTGAATCTGGAAATAATTTTAGATTTCGCTTCAGCAATCATAAACTAACCATACGTCAAAACAATCCTTATTCCCCCATAGCTGAACACTTTAATCAATCAGGACACTCATTAGACAACTGTGAATGTGTATTGATAGATTCTGATTTCAGTTTCACATACACACGCAAAAAAAGGAAAATACTGGATTTTAACATTAAATACATATAAACTATATAAAGACTTGGTATTTTAAATCTTTATAAATATTTGGGTATTTTAAATCTTTATAAATATTTCAATAGTTAAACAAAAAAAATTTTGTTAGATATAGTTAAAAATGTTTTTTTTTAAACAACATCTAAAATATTGCTACAGTTAGATTTACGTTAGAAATATTCAAACACAGTTGCATTCCATATCACGTGACGTCCGCGCCTCGCGACGGACGCTACTTAATGTAAACAAGCGTCTGAAAACAGCCATTTCTGATGAAATGTGTATGTGTGTGTGTATGTGTGTGGGTGCATTATAATTTTATCATATAGACAAAACCATTTTACTCACTACAAAAATGCAACTTCGTTTCAGTGCATTTCAACTGCACTTCGACGGGTGAGAACCAAAAATGGTTATGAAAAATTCTGCCTGTAGGCAAGCCGTATGTGAAACGTCACTTCCTTTCTTCCATTTGCTTGAGAAAAAATATGCATAAAATAATAAGCTGACGGAGAACTATTGTTTCACTGCGTAACCTTTTTTTGTTTTATGTATAACTACGGCGCCTTCCTTAATGAATGTAATAACAGCGTTCAGGAAGTTAGCTTTATAACCGTATTTAAAAAAAAGAAGATAGCTATATATCTGAAATTCAAAAAAGGTTCACCTCTACACACTCACACTCACACAGGCAGCCGTGGTTGTAATTGTTTGGGATCTTTTATTTCATGAAAGAAAACGTAGCGTTACATAGAAACAGTAAGAAAATCAGAAGTCATTAGAAGCGAACGTTTGAGTAAATAAACAGAATATGTCGGCATTTTCGCCAAGAAGAAAAGAAAACGGTTAAAATGACACACATAAATATATACGTTCATGTCACTTCATTTTTTTCTCATCATTATTAAGTTTTCTCAAGCCTGTTTATATCTATCTATCTATCCTCGTAGGTACCTCCAAAAATTCGGTATACCTGAGGTTTAAATGTATTTTTCATAAATGAAAAATCCTTTTCGAACCTTTCCAACCGCTTCAAAATCCAAAATCCAAAAAGGATTAAATTTTCAAATTCCAGATAAAAAATACTGTGGAGTTTTTCAAATAAAAATTTGAATGATTTTTAGTTGATGCTTCCGAAAAAAACAATCGAAACGGCCATTTTTAACTTTTTTTAGAGAAATGTAAACAAACTTATTTTTCGGTTTTGAAAATCCCGCTAAAATAAGATATACATTTCTGAAGCGTTACTTTCGTAAAATTAGCAAATTTAAAGTTAAATTAAACTGTTCTGAAACAAAAATCACTTACTTATATCATAAAAATTTTCTAGACAAACATTTCTTGACCTCGGTGTCTTGTTATTTTCTCGTCTCCAGCGATAATTTGATGACTGAATGTGTTGACAGGTTTAGTACGGTTCATCAAAAGTGACATAACGGCTTTTTTTGTTTCTTATAATAATTTAAAATACTATAAAATTTTCTTACAATATTGAGTTACCTGTATCTCTTTCGTTATTTAATAGCTAAGATAATGATAAATAATTTTATTAATGATTAATATTAAATTAAATTATTACATTTTTAATTTAATAACTGAGATAATAACTAATAAAATTATTATTATATTAATAATTAAAATATCTCACTGAGTTGTTAATTGTTTAAATTGATAAATGAGATAATTTTATTATCTCAATTTAATTTCTAATTTAATAACTGAGAGTGAGATAAGACATTTACATGTCACGGGGATTTCTCCAAGGAGGAGACAAGCTTTGAAACACGTGACCTTTTAACCATAATGTCACTTATGAGATATCATACTAAAAAAAATATAACATTTTGATGCACAAAAAAAATATTTTTAATTATGGTAAAAAGGTTTCGTAGCATTATTTGTATTAAGCTTTTAATTTTCACTTAGTAAATATGGTCTTCACTTAAAAGCTTAATAACCGACCCAACATTATGCACGAAAGAATTTTAAAACAATTTTTAATACTAAAGAAAAATGAAGAAAAAAATGTAAAAAACTATAAGAAAAATGCAAACAATTCTTGTGAAAATTCTTTATTCATCGAAATTTTTTTTTCTTCAGATAATAATGTCCTTAATGTATATTATTTATAAAAACAAATAAAAGCCTATCTAATTTGATAATTAGATAGTTCATTGTAGTTTTTATTTTACGATTTGGAGAAGATTTATTAAAAAGTTGGCAGTAGTTGTGAAAAAAAAAATAATGATTTAATTTCTCCAAGTAGTCCTGCTTATAAGTAATATAAAACAATTTGCGTCCAATTGAAAATTCTAGAAAATTTCATAAAATTAAGTTTGTGGAGGTGGGGGAAACAGATGTAAAAAAAAAAGTATTTTTACTAAGATTTTCTGAAAATAAAAATTTCAAAAATAAATTCATTCACTTTTCAATAAGTCCTGAAAGTTTCATTAAAATTAGATAATTATTTGATTTTTGCAAGAATTTCCAAATTAATGGGTTTCCACCAAAAAAAAATGGCGATGACCACAAGTCTTATAAATTGAACAAAATAAAAACGAGATTTTTTACCCAAATTTTGACCGTGTTAGAAAGAAGAAAAATAATGTAAAAAATAATTTTAAAATAATTTGTTCTTTACTCTTAATAATAACATAAACATTTTAATGATGAAACTTAGTTTTTATTAAGTTTCGGACCTTTTATCATTATGCCATACTGATTTTTTAGCGAATTATTGGAGGTAACTATGTGTGTTCTTGATCTATCTATCTATCTATCTATCTATCTATCTATCTATCTATCTATCTATCTATCTATCTATCTATCTATTCCAGTCTGTTCTTGATCTATCTATCTCACTCTGTTCATATCTATCTATCTATCTATCTATCTATCTATCTATCTATCTATCTATCTATCTATCTATCTATCTATCTATCCCAATCTGTTCTTGAGCTACCTATCTATGGTTATAAGTGACTATAGAAAAAAAATCTTAGTTTCTTGCCCACGCGTTTTGTCTTACGGGTTTTTGAAGGCAAAAATGAAATCGAAATGTTTTTTGTTGTTATATTTACATTACAAAATCCAAATTTAAGAAAGTGAGAGACGCTTCTGCGTAAGCCACTTTCTGGTTAATGTAAATTTCCTTTATACTAAGAGGTTTTTTTTTTCATGTCGACAATATAGTTAAAAACATTTAGATTTCATTTTTGCATTGAAAAATTCGGAAGACGAAACGCGTCGGATATACCAATTAGTCTTGTCCACAGAATGGTTCTAGGAATCTATCTATCTATCTATCTATCTATCTATCTATCT
>OZ038507.1:57053222-57058222 GCA_964036315.1 Acanthosepion esculentum
GAACATGAAGAAGAGACTTGAAGCAACAGAAATGTGGTTCTACAGAAGCATGATGAGAATACCATGGACCGAACATGTGAGCAAAGACGAAGTTTTAGAGAAAATGGAAACAAAAAGGACACTTATACTTAACATCGGGAAGAGAGAATACCATGGATGGAACATGAAGAAGAGACTTGAAGCAACAGAAATGTGGTTCTACAGAAGCATGATGAGAATACCATGGACCGAACATGTGAGCAACGACGAAGATTTAGAGAAAATGGAAACAAAAAGGACACTTATACTTAACATCGGGAAGAGAGAATACCATGGATGGAACATGAAGAAGAGACTTGAAGCAACAGAAATGTGGTTCTACAGAAGCATGATGAGAATACCATGGACCGAACATGTGAGCAAAGACGAAGTTTTAGAGAAAATGGAAACAAAAAGGACACTTATACTTAACATCGGGAAGAGAGAATACCATGGATGGAACATGAAGAAGAGACTTGAAGCAACAGAAATGTGGTTCTACAGAAGCATGATGAGAATACCATGGACCGAACATGTGAGCAACGACGAAGATTTAGAGAAAATGGAAACAAAAAGGACACTTATACTTAACATCGGGAAGAGAGAATACCATGGATGGAACATGAAGAAGAAACTTGAAGCAACAGAAATGTGGTTCTACAGAAGCATGATGAGAATACCATGGACCGAACATGTGAGCAACGACGAAGTTTTAAAGAAAATGGAAACAAAAAGGACACTTATACTTAACATCGGGAAGAGAGAATACCATGGATGGAACATGAAGAAGAGACTTGAAGCAACAGAAATGTGGTTCTACAGAAGCATGATGAGAATACCATGGACCGAACATGTGAGCAAAGACGAAGTTTTAGAGAAAATGGAAACAAAAAGGACACTTATACTTAACATCGGGAAGAGAGAATACCATGGATGGAACATGAAGAAGAAACTTGAAGCAACAGAAATGTGGTTCTACAGAAGCATGATGAGAATACCATGGACCGAACATGTGAGCAACGACGAAGTTTTAAAGAAAATGGAAACAAAAAGGACACTTATACTTAACATCGGGAAGAGAGAATACCATGGATGGAACATGAAGAAGAGACTTGAAGCAACAGAAATGTGGTTCTACAGAAGCATGATGAGAATACCATGGACCGAACATGTGAGCAACGACGATGTTTTAGAGAAAATGGAAACAAAAAGGACACTTATACTTAACATCGGGAAGAGAGAATACCATGGATGGAACATGAAGAAGAGACTCGAAGCAACAGAAATGTGGTTCTACAGAAGGATGATGAGAATACCATGGACCGAACATGTGAGCAACGACGAAGTTTTAGAGAAAATGGAAACAAAAATGACACTTATACTTAACATCGGGAAGAGAGAATACCATGGATGGAAGATGAAGAAGAGACTTGAAGCAACAGAAATGTGGTTCTACAGAAGCATGCTGAGAATACCATGGACCGAACATGTGAGCAAAGACGAAGTTTTAGAGAAAATGGAAACAAAAACGACATTATATTTAACATCAGTGGAGAGACGTGAAGTTACTGGAGCAGATAATGAGGAAGGAGGGTTTGAAAAATCTGTTACTCACAGGACAGATCGAGGGCAAGAGGGTCATAGGAAAACAATGCATAACATACTTGACTAGTTTGAGAAAATGGGTGGCAGAACAGAGTTTGAAAGTAGCGCAAAGAAAGTACCATCATCGGCTACGACCTGAAGAGTTACGGAACATAAAGAGAGACATAGACTTAGAGGGAGAGCGTGTATTTTCGGATTAATCTTAATTTTCCTGCTTTTTTCCACCTTTCTGAATAAACTGATTGATCGATGATAACTGGATTAACCCTTCACGGACGATCACTTTGTTTCTGTCCAAAATGACGGACGGAAGTACAAGGGGAAAACCTGATGATAAATTAGAAAAATAAAATGGCGGGTAGAAATAATTCCGGATGTAACAGGGTGAAGACATCAATAGATAATCGAAAAAAAGGCATTTAAACATTGTGCCAACATTTACAGATCTGCGAAAAAAGATAAACAAAACTGATTCTCATTAAATTAAGAGATATTCCAGAAGCTTAAGTCAGGCGCAAGGCTGAATATAGAGAGCTCGCGACACGGTACCGAGCCAGTCTACCTTGAAAAATAAACATTTGAAATAGCAAATTTTACCTCATCTCGAAACACCAAATTCTCTCATTGTCTATCTTCTTCTCACTTCCCTTCTCACTCTCACTCTTATCACTCATGGTCCTCCACAGCTTTCTATCATTTGTTGCTTTCATTAATACTTGCTCTTTCATGAACCCTCTTTCTAAGATTATTGTTCCCGGATGCATCTGCTCAAACTTTCTCAAAACTTTCTATCTCTATTTCTGTGTGCTATATCACTTCCGGATTTAGTTGATTATGGTCCTCTACATCTTCCTATCTTTTGTTGTTCTCGCTAGTACATCCTCCTTTATGACCCCTCAATCTTTTTGGGCATACGGCCATATCACGTTGAAACAGCGGTTCCCAAATGATCATCAAAGTTAAGCAACGTCGAGCCTTTTCAGTACCTTGAAGGGTGACCCCTTAGGAATACCAGATGCTACAAGCCTGGATGTGCAATTGGTGTAAGGAATGATGGTTCGGAATTGTTAATTTCAGTTGGGTTCGTTTTATTCACATAAACGAATATATGAATCTACGTCGCCTGAAAAGGGTTGATAAGCCGTAAAAAACGAATCAAAGTATCAACTTGTCATTTACGTGCCGAATATCTTCATAATCCTTGAGCATTATTGGGAAAGTTAATGTAGTTTATCCTTCCGAGGTTTGATCCTATTTGAAAGAGAGCCTAAAGTACCCTCAGTCAGTCATTTATGTGTCATGCGTGACACACGCATAGGCGATCATGTATCTTTCGATACATGACTGACGAGGTAGATTCTTCCCGCAGTAGGTTGCCATTTCTTTCTGTGGTAGTCCAGTTGCTATCCAAGGCTATAGAACCCTGTCTGTCCTGCTATTTACCCATAGCTGCAGGGGAGAAGAAGAGGATTCATACCTTTCCCAAGGGTAATTGCACGTAAGTAAATGCAATGGATTCGACTGGAATTCGAACTCTGCTCTTCGATTCCTCAATCCGAGCCGCTACTCATTACTCCACCTTACTATACTGAAAAAAAATATGGTATGTAACAAAGCAAATATTTTCGCCTTTCGCTATGAAAAGGCAAGGATTCAGAAGAATACTCAGAAGGCTTCAAAGAAGATCACAGTACAAATAATGAGAATATGCACGGTAAGTGTACTATAAAAATTATTTGGACGAGCGAATACAGATTAAGATTGGAAAGTGAGTGAGACAAGGTGATACAATATGTCCATCGATCTTTGAAATATCTTCCGAAAAAAGGGACGTGAAATGAACGAAGAATATTTAAACCATCTATGATGTACTTCTGTTATATTAATAATATTAGATTCATCGGATGAATTACAAGAAACGCTAGAGTGAGAGCTATGACGAGCCAGTGATATATATATATATATATATATATATATATATATATATATATATATATATATATATATATATATATATAAATTTGTGTATTTAGGCAGCAAATTCTCTGTTAGACATGTCTGATGGAATAAATTACAGACATTATGTCAGCTAATATTTTAATAAAATCCGTTCATACTCACGAATAACCTTCCGTGTATTGATGTTAAAGTAGGTACCTCCATGAGATCGAGAAAAAAGAGCATAGCATGATGAAAAAGACGCCAAACTTGACGAAAACAAAATGTTATCGTCTAAATGTTCATGTTATTATTAAGAGGAAAGATCAAAGTATTTTTGGGGTCATTTTTTACATTTTTAATCGTTCCGAGCACGTCCGAAATTTTCGTTAAAAATCTTGTTTTTTTTTTGAGTCAGCAAAATTGACAGATAATCGATTATGGCCTCCATTTTTTTCCCATTTTATAAAAAAGATGAAAATCTCACTTTGAAATTCCTTTAAAAATCAATTATCGTTTTTACAAAACTTATTTTAAGAAATTCAGAAATTATAATCTTTATTTAAAATATTTTCAGCCAAGGTTGACTTAGCTTCTGCACCGAAAAGATGTAATTTGAAAATAAAACAAAGCAGGTCATAAACTTTCGCATCACTTGACAGATGTTGAATGACGTATTGACGGATTTACGTGATCATAATTTGTTCTACGGAAGGCAAAAAGTGAAGTTATTTAGATTTAAGTGAACAAATTATTTACCTCGTTATTTTTAAGGAAAACTGTCAGCGCTCTAATTTTTTTTTGTATTTAGCTTTCACCTTTACGTTTACGATGCTTTATGGAAAATATATTATAAAGAAATTAAAATAAGACTATTAAGAGTGAGATTAAATTTCATAAGAAAGGTATCTAATTAATTTATAGGTACCTTTCTTATGAAATTTTATCAGAAGTGTACATAAAATACTATAATTTTATGTACATTTACTACATTTTACTGTGTTATCTGTATTTCCATTCATTTTATTATTAATTTTGATATTTCATTTATGGAAAAATGTCATAACTGAGATTAATATAAAAATAAGATCATATAAATTTCATAAGATGATACTGATACTTGGAGGTATCCTTCTGAGTTGAAATTGAAAAATCAAATTAACTTCTCCACGCGTGTTTCGCAAAAGTAAAAGCCTTAACAGCGGAGAACAATGCTTAACTCAAATAACGCAACTTAATTGTATTCTGGTTGGTCTTCCGTACTTTATAATTAGAGCCCGATTATAAACACAAAATTACAATTCTTAATTACTGCGGATCTTCTGATTAGTCAAACGATACAATTTACAACGTGCTAAAAAAGATCTATCTCATAAGGACACTTACAAAGCCTGATGCAGCTTTTAACTAATTTTATAATATTTGAACAACTTAAATGT
>OZ038507.1:57065722-57075722 GCA_964036315.1 Acanthosepion esculentum
ATAACTTATAACTGACATCCATTAAACATGGCACGTGGAACTAGAAAAGTCTACCCCAGTGAACGAAATATAGCGTTCAGTTCGACATTCCTACCACCTGAAGAAGGCCGGAGCGTATATATATATAAATATATATATATATATATATATATATATATATATATATATATTAGTCAATGTTCATACATATATAATTAATTATTATTAAGTTCCTGAAAAATAAAAATTTATTAAATCAAAGAAATGAAATAGCAATCTTTTGTAGACATTGCCAAAACTTTTCCTTAAGTAATAGCTAATTTTATAAAATGATCTAACATATATTTGATCATAAATTAAATAGTTTATGGATATATAATTAGATTCTAATGTATTAATTTTAACATTACCCTATATGAACTCAATTAGTAAATAAATTAAATATTATATCTTATGTCAGTACGAATAAAAATATAAATATTAAAAATGTGACTAAATAATATTTGAATGCTCCTTTTGAAAAAACTGTAATTGAATTTTATATAAAAATAAAAAATAAAATAAAAAATAAAAATGCCAAATGTATTGCTATTGAAACCCAGACGATATGTTGGAACGAAGACACTACCACAATTTTCTACTTGATAAAAGAAAGTTTGTATCAATAGATATATACCCCAGACAATTTGTATCAACCGACTTGAGAGCTATAATAAATTAGATACGTGAATTCTCTAAATAAGTTAAATTTTAACATCCCTAAAATAAAGAAGATTGAATTTTCTTTAACCCCACCATCTCAAAATATCAAGTTTGTCTGGACTTATAAATTAAGTAAATCAATTTCTAAAAAGTTATTCTCAGCATCGCTTGATAATGGAACGGTACTTTGTATTTTAAGTTTAATATTTATGATAGAATTTGCATTGAAGTTTCAGTTTTAAAACATGGGAATTTCGGTGTTGCGATGATAATATATTAAAAAACAAAACAAAAAAAACAATTATAATAAATGTTTTCTAGATATATGTTTATTCATATCTATCTATTTATATATGTTTACTTCTATCTATCTATCTAACTATCTCTCTCTCTCTCTCTCTCTCTCTCTCTATATATATATATATATATATATATATATATATATAGCATAATGGGAAGCTTCAACAATCATAAACTAACCAAACGTCAAAACAATCCTTATTACCCCATAGCTGAACACTTTAATCAATCAAGACACTCATAGATAGATTCCGATTTTAGTTCCACATACACACGCAGAAAAAAAGAAAAATACTGGATTTTAAAATTAGACACATATAAACTAGGGTTAAACAAAGACTTGGGATTTTTAAATCTCTATAAATATTTCAATAGTTAAAAATTTTTTTTTTTTTAGATATACAGTGTAACCCGGATATAAGAGAGTTGTCGGGACCGGAGAAGAAGTCTCTTATATCCGGGTTTGGTCTATTATATATACATTAACACAGACTCTAATTTGGGACCAGAGAAAATCTCTTATATCCGTTTTTTTCTTATATCCGGGTCTCTTATATCCGGGTTACACTGCAGTTAAAAAATCCTTTTTAAACAACATCTATAATATTATAGTTAGATTTACGTTAGAAATATTCAAACTCTGTTGCATTCCACATCACGTGACGTCCGCGTCTCGCGACGGACGCTACTTGAAAACAAACTTCTGAATACAGTTATTTAATTTATTTCTGACGAAAGATCAGGGCAGATCTGAAATATCAAATATATATATATATAAAAATATAAATAAATACTTTCAAACATTCAATTTTTTAAAAATTTGCAACTTTTCAGTTGTTTTCTCCATGTTATATATATATATATATATATATATATATATATATATATATATATATATCTTTTTGTGTGTGTGTTCATTCATATCTATCTACCTATGTATATTTATATCTATATATTTTCTCTACATATATGTTTATTCATATCTATCTATCTATCTATCTATCTATCTATCTATCTATCAGTATTGCTTATTTAAAGCTCGCTGCGTTGCCTATGAATCATCCACTAGGCTGTTATTGTCCCTTCGGACAATTCTTTGTGGAGAAAAATAAAATATTTTTAACAAATATAGTTGTTAAGGCTAATTTTCATTTTAAATATCAACTCTTAAATAGGAAAACCAATATTTAAAAAAAAACGAAAAAAAAGATTTTTGAAAAATAAATATATAGAAGTAAACAAAGAATTTCATGTTTTTTCTTTTGGTTTTTCTAAACGTTCAGCCGATTCTGTTATGATAATAATGATTTCAGAGAACTACCCGGCACTGGATACAAATCTCCGGATTGTTTATTCATAACAGGATGCGAATTGTATCCATCTATTCAGCGGTCAGTGTATGCGTGTTTTAAGCCGTTTTATCAATTGTTAATATTCTATTATTTTCGTTTGTACTTTTCTGTCTTTCTACTCCGAAGAATTCCAAACCTGCTTGTCTCCCCTTTGACATTACATCGTAAATCATGGCGAAGCGTCTTTATCATATAAATCTGCTTACTTAATTAAATATTGGCAACTGCCTTGTGGTATCTGCGTATTTGGGAAGCAAAAAGGAAAAGAAACTGTTAAGACTTGGGACATCAGTTCAAATTGAATCAGATCCAAATGAATTAAATAATGAATGGGAAAGGTTCAACGATATGACGGTTCGTTGTAGAACAATGGCTACCTTAAAAATTCTTAAACGGTACAGAGTTTGAGAAATGGGCAGAGGTGAGGAAGGGCGAACCGAAAATCGTCTGGACACGTGGGAATTCTTACTTCAGACAAGAATTAATTTGCTTTTAATATTGAACTGGAACTTTTTGTAATGTCGGAAAATATTTAAATCGGCTTTAAAATTAAAATCGTTGCGTGTTTGCAGACGACAGGCAATTTAAGGAAGAGGTAAAAACAAAATAAAAATAAATAAATGAAACGAAAAAAATGTTTTATGTAGATGTTGTTTTTTTTGTTTTGTATTGATAGCTGAACCAATACAACGCCCAAAAAGTCGTCCAAGGACCGTCTTTTGAACAGGAGTAGAGGTTTATCCTTTAACAATACCTGACTGATTTTGACTTCGCCGATGATCTTGCATTAATTTCTCGATGTATCAAAGATGCAGAATCCTTGCTGTAATCACGTGACAAGCAGCGAACCAGGTAGGTATCTATTGTAACGTGATTAAAACAGAATATATCACAACCTCCCCTGAACCATCCGAGTTGAAGTCACTCAATAATATTAGGTTGGTGCAAAAATAATGTCGTTTTCTCACATGAAGTTGAACGTAAAAAAACGACATTATTTTTGCACCAACCTAATACATCCATCAAAAGAGTTGAAGACTTCCAATGTCTTTGATCTCGCATAATAGATTCCCAAGAAGACTTCAACGTCCGTAAAGCTCTTGCATGGGGTGCGTGTAGCAAACTTCAAAAGATTTGGCGCTTGAACCTTCCGTCCGCCTTAAAAGTCCAAACCTTTTGAACCTGATTGAACCGGTCCTACTGCATGGATCAGAAATTTGCTCATTTTCTGTTGTCTTGAAAAATCTACCTTAGAAAAGTTCAGAACTTCAGTTAGAGATCCCATGCAACGCTTAAAAATATTTACGAAGAACAGAAACCAATCTCTCTTCAGCTCAAACAAAAACGATTAGAGTTTGCCGGCCACTGCCACCGGACAAGGGGAATCGTCTTATCCTTACTCCCATGACATCCTTCTGGAAGTCTCTTCTCACAAAAGGTGACTTTCCCAGACACCATAGCTCGGGGGAGTCAGGGTTGAAAAAAGAGCATATCATTACGAAAAAAAAAACAACAAACAAAAAACGTCCCAAACTTAATATAAACAAAGTTTTATCGTGAAAATGTTTATGTTATTATTAAGAGGAAAGACCATGTCGACATAAAAATGAAATCCTCAGTGGGATGGGAGTTGCAGTGTGGAGTAGATTGTTTTCGTTCCACGGACCATGTTTGGGGATATCTCGTCTATTCCTTATTTTGCTATTCCCCCGTCATTGCTCGTTATGTTCGTTTCCCATGAGTTCAAATTCACACAGACCAGTCATGGGATTGAACTCACCAAATTCACGGAACAACGCTCATCTTTGTTGCTGTTATCATATTTATTTATTTTGTTAATCAATTCACTCCAAGCAAGGCGATAATGTCACTAAGATGCAAGAGGGGGGGGGGCTACTCAGAGTAAAAGAGAAAGACAAGATTTTAGAATCGTTACCTCCACTAATTCGCTAAAAAAAGAGCATACCATAATGAAATGAAAAAAAAAGGCCCCAAACTTGAAAAAAAACAAAGTTTTATCCTCAAAATGTTTATGTTATTATTAAGACGAAAGACGAAAATATTTTCTATTATTTTATTAATTTTTTTAATTCTTTCTAACATGTTCGAAATTTTGGTTAAAAATCTTGGTTTTCCTGAGTGAGTCAAAGATTAGTAGAAGAATTTTTTGCGGCAAAAGCACACTGATTTGGAAATTCTTGCAACAATCAAATGTCATATTTTAATAAAATATTCAGGACTTATTCGCAAATGAATGAAATTATTCTTGAAATATTTTTTATTTAGAAAATCTTGGTAAAAATATATATATTGTTTTTACATTCGATACCCCCACTTAATTAATTTTATGAAATTTAGAGAAATTAAAATTCTACCCCTTTAGTTAGAAGCCGGACTCATTGGTGAATTTAAATCATCAATTTGTTTTTATATAAAAGAAACACCATTTACCGAAAATCTGCTCTGAATCGTAAAATAAAAAAATGCAATACAACTACTACATTATTTAATTAGAAAACTTTTAATTGCTTTTATAAATAAGATATATTAAGGAAATTATTATCTTTAAAAAACCTTTTCTCGACAAATAATAAATTTTTAAAAGAATTCTATTCACTTTTTAAAAAATTTAATAAGAATAATTTGTTAATAATTTAAATGATCAAACATTAATATTTTTAAAAAGAATTTTAAAATTTTTGTATGTGAATAAACGTACCGATTTTTGTAGATACAGCCGATCATATACATTATCAGAAAATAAGAACGATAACGATATTAAATCTAAAGCCCAACTTTCTAAAATTCAATAAAACATTAAATTACGGAGAATATTTTACTGACTACTTACACGTTATATATACAAGTCGCTCACGTTATATTCAATTTATTTTGTGCCATAGAACAACATTAGATATGCATCCATCTATCATCAAGCTATCAAACACATCAATAGCATAAATAAACAGCTACCACTGTGCTAAAAATGCATTTCCGCGATATTTTAAACGTAAAATAAATAATATTGGTTTCAAATCACATTAATTATACTTTAAACAGTTGATATTCCTCAAATAAAGTTTCAGAAAAGTATAGTTTATTCTTGGAATATTTTTTAATGAAGGGAATTACATTGCAATAAACGCAATCGAAAAATGGCGCTAAAATCAATTTTTTTAACAAACAAATAACTCCTTTCAATCAATTAGTTTTGAAATAGAGCAACGTATTTTGCTTATTGGAAATATTAAATTTAATCTATTGGCTTGAAATTAAAACTTAAATAAAAGATTCAAGAATGATTTTTCGTTTTTAAAAATTCATTTTGAACCTTGGTTATCAGGAATTAGTAGAGGTACCTACTTTTAAAGTAACCGGAAACCCAATTCTAAACAGGAACTGTGAGAAAAACAAAAACTCTACTCGTGTTCAAAAGACCGGGGATGTGTGTAACCCGAACGATAGGCAAATCTAACTACTTTTATTGAGAAAAAAAAAGTCAGAGTTTAGACGGATAGGTTATGAGTATAGAGTTGAAGTAGACATTAAAAGGAACCGGAAACCCAATCCTGAACAAGAAACAAGGGATAAACCTCTACTCCTGTTCAAAAGAGTGGGGAGGAGTGTGAGCCGGGTGATAGTCGCCTATCTACTCATATTGAGGAGAAAATAATTAGTAAATAAAATTTCAGAGTTCAAACGGAGACGTTAGAAGTACAGAGTTGAAGTAGACTTTAGAAGGAACCGGAAACCCAATCCTGAACAAGAAACAAGGGATAAACCTCTACTCCTGTCCAAAAGTGGTGGAGCGCGAACCGGATGACAGGCAAACCCATCTACTATTACACACACACACACATATATATATATATATATATATATATATATATATATATATATATATATATATATATATAGCAGGAAAAATCAAACTTATCAATAACCTTACTCACCGTGATGTGTTCTGAGTACAGGCTTGACGCTGGGGTTAGGAAAATTAAACAGCTTTTTTTGCGATTGGTTAACCTGAATATGTTATCACAGGCACCATTGAATGTAATATTGTCAAGTTCAATGGAGTTAAGGTATATGGTCCCCCTAAAATGTCATTTATATGTTAGACTACCGTGGGTTGGTCCCGTGAGTCAAATATATGCCAATAAAATATTCTCTTCTCAAACGGTGTTTTAATGCCGTACTGATCGGAAATATTTTTTTCTACAAGAAGGGCTTTTCCCTCTGGCCGTAAAGAGGTCTCGCCTGTCCATCAGCAGAGTTTAGTCGTTTACCTGTATAAATGTCAATGTGAGACCGACTATGTAGGTAAGACTATCCAGCAGTTAGAGGTTAGAATCACCCAGCATGTTCCGGGCCAAGTACGTAGACATGAGCCTATAACATTCGGGTGTTCACAGGCTCATGTCTCCGCTGTTAGCGAGCATTTATTGGATTCTGTAGCTTGCAGGACGGACTATTCTTCGGGTTTTCTGTCTTGCACAAGGCACGGACCAGACTCCACCTTGACATCTTGGAGTCTATTGTTATTATGTAGCCAGAGTGAATTTGGCTTTGATCAAGGTACCTGTCACCATTTCAATGCCTAACTAGGAAAATATTTTTTTTGTTTCCTCACCTAGTTTGGGGATATTTTAACACCAGTTTTTTTTGTTTTTTTTAGCGTTTCACCCCAAGCAAGGTGGGAAGCCACTAGTACGCAATGGGTTTCGGATGGTTGGAGCGAGAGCAAAGAGGAGTGATAGAGGAAAGGATGAAGAGAAGGATAGGGGATAGATCAAGGCATCTGGAGACGTCGATTGACATTACATTTGAATAGTTGGAGATTATAGCTATCAGGGAAACAGGAAGAGGGGAGGGTGTTTCACAGGCGAGAGGTGCGAGACATGAAGCTATCGGAGTAGAAGAGACGGCTACATTTAACAGATTCGACAGTGACAGGGTGTGAGCGAGATGCCAGCCTAGTAGAACGCTTAAATTCATGAAGCCTGGGAACCAGCGAAAGCAGCTCATCGGAGCAGTTACCATGAACGTATTTGTAAAAAAGGACATGGGGAGGCGACGACACGTCTGTGAGAGAGCGACTGCAGACGAGATGCCAGATCAGGTCCAATTACGTTGCATATCCGTCTCTGGATCTTATCAAGAACCTTGAGACAAACAGAAGGAGCACCAGACCATATATGGCAGCAATACTCCATGCAAGGGCGAATGGTTGATTTGTAGATTTGAAGAATCGACTCCGGCGAGAAAAATTTCCTGGCGCGGCACAGGGAGCCAACTTTCCTTGCGGTAGACGAAGCTATTGGCTTAATGTATTTGTTCCATCTTAGGTTAGCAGTCAATGTGAGGCCGAGTAGTCGCAAAGAGGAGCTCTCGAGAAGTTGAGCGTCAGACATTAGTTTTATTTGCTGACGATATTAATTTTTCTGAAGATGTGTCCGTAAAATTTTAATCGTTGTGATATTTTTGTAACTTTTTTATGAATAAAATATGATCACTGTTTTAAATATCATTTTATCCTGGTGTAGAAATAATAATTTGTTTATATATATATATATTAATAAAGATACACAATACCCCACGCCGTCAGTATGACTTAGAGTTTCATGCCTAATGCAATCTTCAGGTACTGAAGATTGCATTAGACTTGAAAGTCAGAGTCGTACTGTCAGCGTGGGGTATTATGTATTTTTATTAATATATACTTAATAGCTCTGTTATTTAGTATTTATGTTGTATTCTTACACCAAAGGTTGTTTTTCTTACACCAACTGATATATATATATATATGTATGTATATGTGAACACTTACACCTACATTTATTTATATTTATTCATTTGATTATATATATATATATATATATATATATATATATATTGCAAACATCAAGCTATACCGCCCTCCTTCCTTCAAAACCTTACGTCCATCTCTTATTTCTTATCTCTTTACTTCCCCACGTTTTTCTTTTTTCCTTTTTTCCCATATATTTCCGCTAAGTTAACCGATTAAATAAGTCAATGTCTGCTCCTTACCCCCTCCTCCTGAATATTAAGTGTTATAATAAAAATAAAAATAAATTTTAAAACTCTCTCTTCCGTCTCTAATTTCGACCATGTCTCTCACACTATCCCTCACCACCCTCTATGTCACCTTTATCAGCTTAATACTGCTCTTCAAAAGTGTAAATTTTAAATTCTTTTTTTCACCCTTGAAAGTGAAGTCTGAAGATCCAGAGAAAGATAAAATCTCTGGAGAAATAAATTATAACAAGGTAAGCCTAAAGTGGTCTGTTTTTTCTTTAAATTAAATTATATATATATATATATATATATATATATATATATATATATATATATATATATATATATATATATGAAGAAAGAAATAACTAAATGATTGCATGATAACGATTGCCATCATCCTAAAGTACCCATCGATTTGTTGTGCTAAAATGATGACACCACAACCATTTTTTGTGCTCACGAGCGGGCATGTAGGCATACAGACGCCCACACTTAGACGCAAATGTGTGCACTTGAAGGGGCACGGTTTCAGGTTTCACAATTCGTCTTCCACAAACCCAATACCCGTCCTCTTCCCCCTATTTGAGTCCCCCCCAACACGCCTCGCAGTAACTGCCTCCTTCCCTAACCTGGACTCACAGCGGTGTCCATCACAATCAAGCGATGGTACCGACATGGACCGAAATATGGGCTTCGGGAACTGGGAGAAAGATAGGAAAACGGTTTCTTTGAGAACGGAATCATTGCGAACACAAAAATTAACAAGCCCGACAAGAACTTCAAGGCACCAATGGATTTTAAAATTTCTCCCCCACCATTCTTTCTCCATCCCCAGAACCGCCGCCGGTCTATTGTCTTCTTCGTTGCAAACTACAATACTCCTGTCCCCTCCTGTCTCGTTTCTTCCCCTACACCTAACTAGCCACAAGAGTTGTTGGCGCTGTCATAATCATGGCGCGAACCCTAAAGGCGTCGGTTGGCATAGCAGACTAACAGAGAAACGAAGCCTACTTATTTTTCCCGCGTCTTTCCCCTCCGTCCAGTGATATTTTTCTTACCTTCATCTTCTCCTGCCACCTTGTTTCGCCTCCGCCCCGTGACGATATCTCAGTTCCCTATACCCACCCATAGCATCTCGTCTAGAAACCCCCAACCAAGCACAAACGTAACTGTTTTTTTTTTCTTTTTCTCCGCCTTTCACCTTATCACTGTCTTCAACTTTGTTGTCTTGTTCGGGTGTTATTCAAGGCTGCTTCTTACAGCTTCGTCTTTCTTAGCTTCTTTCTCTCGAGCTGCCCGTCGCCAATCTTCCCTCATAATGTTGTCTCAATTCATCTTCTTATTTATTGGCGTAATTTCAGTAATGAGTCTGCTGACTTCACCGTTGTTGTTTTTATTGATGGTCGCTTTTTTTTATTCGTTCATTCATTTTTTCCCCTCCTCCTCCTTTGATCCATTCTGAATTTTCATTCATACTTTTGCGTTCTCGACACATTCCCCCCCCCCACATCACATGTCATTTTTATTTTCCTACCGTCTCTTTATTTATTTATTCTTCATTTATGTCCAAATCTGTTTACCATATTATCAATGTATAAGAAGCAATTTACACTATTTACATTATT
>OZ038507.1:57078222-57133222 GCA_964036315.1 Acanthosepion esculentum
GCTCAATGTATAGCCGAAAGCGCTTGGAAAAATAAAACAGTTTTTGTATAATTTATCTACGGAAAAGAAAAAGATTATAAAATCATATGAGAAATTATATAAAAAACTTAATCAAACACCTTATCTGACACAGAGGGCCGGATGAGGCCAAGAGGCCGGGATTTGCCGACCACTAGTTTAGGAGTTTCTTTTCGATTCAACTATTGCCCTGGACGTCGTCAGTTGCCCTATAATCTATTTCTCATCGCAAATCAGGGAAACATCCTCTTGGAAGTCAGTTCCACAGAACAAGCGACTGAATCGTTGAAATCCTTCTCTCGTAAGAAGTTGTCTAAATGTTTAAATATATTGTAATCAGTTGGCAAGAGGTCAGGTGAGTAAGGTAGATGGGGTAGAGTGTCATAGTCCAGTACATTCAATTTCTGTAGCCCGAGGACCGAATGTGGCCGAGAGGCCGGGGTTTGCCGTCCCCTGGTTCCAACCATTGCCCTGAATATCGTCGGTTGTCATATAATTCATTTCTCATCGCGTGGAACAAGGCGATCGAGAAATGGGTGATTGTTGAACAGACTTCATAATGATTGTTCTTTTGGCTTTCATGTACTTCGTGTGCGAATCAATTCTCGAATATTTTAGATTTTCCGAATTTTCTTCAAATGTTCAGAAATTGATGCAATATTTGCAGCTCGTTCTCCTTTGAAGCCATCGAACGGTGATGCGAGGATTTGCTTCCACTAATGTTTTCAATTTGTCATCTTCAACGGAGGGCTGACGTCGACGTTCTTTCTTATCTTCAAGGCTGGCTTCACCACGACGGAATTTCTGAAAGCGACGTTGCACTTTTCAGTGGTTAACAGATCCTTAAGAATATTTCGAGCAGTCCGAGCTGATCTACGACTAATATTGTATTCATAAAAGTAAATCTGCAACGATCCAGAAGAATAGTCGGCAACCTTTAAGTCACGTTGAAGAGATAGAATGTGTTTTTGTAGCGCTTACATCCATATTTATCACTCGATCTCGTTAAGTGGACATTCACTAGTAAAATTGAGGTACCAGTTCATATATATATATATATATATATATATATATATATATATATATATATATATATATATATATATGTATATTTATATATATATATATATATAGAGAGAGAGAGAGAGAGAGAGAGAGAGAAATCAACAGAGATACAGATAGAAAGAGCGAGAGAGAGAAAGAGAATAGACCGGGATAGATAGATAGATAGATATGAATATATATATATATATATATATATATATATATATATATATATATATATATATATAGATAGAGAGAGAGAGAGAGAGAGAGAGAGTAACAGAGAGAGAGAGAGTAGACTGAGATAGATAGATAGATATTAACATATATATATATATAGAGAGAGAGAGAGTAACAGAGAGAGAGAGAGAGAGTAGACTGAGATAGATAGATAGATAGATAGATATGAACATATATATATATAGAGAGAGAGAGAGAGAAACAGACAGAGAGAAAGAGAGAGAGAGAGAGTAAACTGAGATAGATAGATAGATAGATAGAAAGAAAGAAAGAGGCTTAGATATCTATCTATCTATCTATCTATCTATTTTAATATCTATTTCACTATTTTAATATCTCTTTTTATCTATTTCACTCGTTTAATATCTATCTATCTATCTATCTATCTCTTTTAATATCTATCTATATATCTATCTATCAATGTGTTTCACTATTTTAATCTCTCTCTCTCTCTCTCTCTCTCTCTCTATCTATCTATCTATCTTCGTCGCTTTAACATTAAGATAGATAGATATTTATCTTAATAATATTCAAGCGACTCATTTCTTGAACGGCTCTATGCTTTGCACATTACTGCTTATTAGGATCAAATGATAATCTATTGAATTTTTACCAAATATCATATTGAGGCTCCACAAAAATAAACACATCACGCTCGTAAATATATTCAGAAAAAGAGAAACTCTAATGATAACTACTCGAACACACACTCTATTAGTAAAAGAAAAAGAAGTCCAAGGGAAGTGTTGGAAGTGAACATCAAAAGAAGAAAATACCTTTTCTAAAGTGAATGCGTATCTGAAAAAGGAGGCGCTATTTAGAATGAGGAACGACCTTCGCTACACTTAAAGTGTTGAACATAGACTCTTCCATTGGCTATGAAAGTAGTTCCTAGCGAGACGCAAGTAATTTCAGTCGTCACAAAGTGTCACACTATGACTTTCTCGACAAAAACTGTTGCTAAACTAAAAATAAGTTAAGTTCTAGTATTTTTACGTATTTTGATAAATGAGTTGTATGTATGTATGTATCTATCTATCTATCTATCTATAAAAGGCAGGATGTATGTGTGTGTGTGTAACGAATGCACGGCCGCAATTTTCGACGGATTTGCAACAAAATTTACATGCACATGCTCCAAGTTAGTGAGACCGACATTACATTTCCCAACTCACATCGATAGTGGAAATAGTCGATTTTTTCATGCTTCTACGGCAGTTTTCATGTAGTTTGCGGCCATTTTCTACTGGCCAGAGTGAGAGCCTATAGCTGGCTGACACGAATAGGCAGGAAGATTCTATTGGCCAGCGTGAGAGCCAACAACTGACTGACACGAATGTTAACTAGCATGCTAGCATGCAAAAAAAATCGATAGCTGCATTCGTCACAAGTGGGAAAAATTTAAATCTGCATGGCACTTTACTCCAATTGGCTCATTCGCTTGCTTAAACTCAACGTTGATTCTGATTCCGCAAAACTGGGTTGGGTGTGAAAAAGTATTTGTTGTTAACATTCTTTTTTCATTCGTTTTTTCCAGTTACGAGTCTTTTTTTAAAGCTGATCGTTTTGTGTTCATTTTGTTTAGTTCTTTTTTCGTAACAGATTTAATGTTTAGTATAGAGCTTAGAAAAACTTCGCAGTGTGAGATAGGCAAGAAGTAAGGCATGTAGCAACATCAGCACGGCAAAGGGCACTCCTTTAAAAGCAAGGAAGGGCAAAAATATTTTAAGTCAAGTGATAGCGATTGCTGTATGAGTCGTACGATTTTTGAATCAAGCACGGGCAACGCCGGGACATGCTGCTAGTCTTTCTATATATCTATCTATATTTATTTCTATCTCAGTCTGCCTAGAATCTTAGATCTATGTTCATTTTTATCTATCTATTCCAGTCTGTTCATTTCTTTCTTTCTTTCTTTCTTTCTTTCTTTCTTTCTTTCTTTCTTTCTCAATCTGTTCATTTCTTTCTTTCTTTCTTTCTTTCTTTCTTTCTTTCTTTCTTTCTATCTATCTATCTCAGTCTGTTCATTTCTTTCTTTCTTTCTTTCTTTCTTTCTTTCTTTCTTTCTATCTATCTATCTATCTCAGTCTGTTCATTTCTTTCTTTCTTTCTATCTATCTATCTATCTATCTATCTCAATCTGTTCATTATCTATCTATTTCAGTTCGTCCATTTCTTTCTTTCTTTCTATCTATGTTCATTTCTATCTATCTCAGTATGTTCATTTTGTCTTTCAATCTATCTATCTATCTATCTATCTATCTAAGTCTGTTTAGATCGATATATGCTCATTTCTATATATCGATTTCAGTCTTATTGAAATTATGTATCCATTTCAGTCAGTCAGTCCTGTGCCATGCGGGATACCACGCGTAGGCGATCATGTATCTTTCGATACATGACTGACGAAGCAGATTTTTTTCCCGTAGTAGGTTGCCATTTCTTTCTACGGTTGCCATCGAAGGCTATAGCAGAGAAGAAGATTCATACCTTTCCCAAGGGTATTAGCACGTAAGTGAATGTAACGAATTCGACTGGAAATCGAACTCTGCTCACCGATTCCTCAATCTGTGATATATCTATTTACTGTAGGCAAATTAGCTTCAGAATTAGGACATCAAAGTTCGCCTGATACACGAGTTTATACGGTCTCTACCCAGTCTGTTCATTCCTATCAATTAGAGAACGAAGAACAGCTTTCGTCCTTTTCTTCTTACCTTTTTTCCTTCTTTCCTTGCGTCTTCCCACTTTTTTCCTTCCATCTTTTCTTATTACCTTCCTTCGTTCCTTCCTTCTACCATTTCTTCTTTCTTTCGTTCGTTCGTTCGTTCCTTCCTTCCTTCATTCCTTCCTTCCCTCTTTCTACCATTTCTTTCTTTCTTTCTCCTACCATTTCTTCTTTCGTTCGTTCAATCCTATTTTGATTCCTTCTACCATTTCTCCTTTCTTTCGTTCGTTCGTTACTTCCTTCCTTCTACCATTTCTTCTTTCTTTCTTTCGTTCCTTCTTTCCTTCTACCATTTCTTCTTTCTTTCTTTCGTTCCTTCTTTCCTTCTACCATTTCTTCTTTCTTTCTTTCGTTCCTTCTTTCCTTCTACCATTTCTTCTTTCTTTCTTTCGTTCCTTCTTTCCTTCTACCATTTCTTCTTTCTTTCTTTCGTTCCTTCTTTCCTTCTACCATTTCTTCTTTCTTTCTTTCGTTCCTTCTTTCCTTCTACCATTTCTTCTTTCTTTCGTTCCTTCTTTCCTTCTACCATTTCTTCTTTCTTTCGTTCCTTCTTTCCTTCTACCATTTCTTCTTTCTTTCTTTCGTTCCTTCTTTCCTTCTACCATTTCTTCTTTCTTTCTTTCGTTCCTTCTTTCCTTCTACCATTTCTTCTTTCTTTCTTTCGTTCCTTCTTTCCTTCTACCATTTCTTCTTTCTTTCTTTCGTTCCTTCTTTCCTTCTACCATTTCTTCTTTCTTTCTTTCGTTCCTTCTTTCCTTCTACCATTTCTTCTTTCTTTCGTTCCTTCTTTACTTCTACCATTTCTTCTTTCTTTCGTTCCTTCTTTACTTCTACCATTTCTTCTTTCTTTCTTTCGTTCCTTCTTTCCTTCTACCATTTCTTCTTTCTTTCTTTCGTTCCTTCTTTCCTTCTACCATTTCTTCTTTCTTTCGTTCTTTCTTTCCTTCTACCATTTCTTCTTTCTTTCGTTCCTTCTTTACTTCTACCATTTCTTCTTTCTTTCGTTCCTTCTTTCCTTCTACCATTTCTTCTTTCTTTCTTTCGTTCCTTCTTTCCTTCTACCATTTCTTCTTTCTTTCGTTCCTTCTTTCCTTCTACCATTTCTTCTTTCTTTCGTTCCTTCTTTCCTTCTACCATTTCTTCTTTCTTTCGTTCCTTCTTTCCTTCTACCATTTCTTCTTTCTTTCGTTCCTTCTTTCCTTCTACCATTTCTTCTTTCTTTCGTTCCTTCTTTCCTTCTACCATTTCTTCTTTCTTTCGTAACTTCTTTCCTTCTACCATTTCTTCTTTCTTTCGTTCCTTCTTTCCTTCTACCATTTCTTCTTTCTTTCGTTCCTTCTTTACTTCTACCATTTCTTCTTTCTTTCTTTCGTTCCTTCTTTACTTCTACCATTTCTTCTTTCTTTCTTTCGTTCCTTCTTTCCTTCTACCATTTCTTCTTTCTTTCTTTCGTTCCTTCTTTCCTTCTACCATTTCTTCTTTCTTTCGTTCCTTCTTTCCTTCTACCATTTCTTCTTTCTTTCGTTCCTTCTTTACTTCTACCATTTCTTATTTCTTTCGTTCCTTCTTTACTTCTACCATTTATTCTTTCTTTCGTTCCTTCTTTCCTTCTACCATTTCTTCTTTCTTTCGTTCCTTCTTTACTTCTACCATTTCTTCTTTCTTTCGTTCCTTCTTTACTTCTACCATTTCTTCTTTCTTTCGTTCCTTCTTTACTTCTACCATTTCTTCTTTCTTTCGTTCCTTCTTTCCTTCTACCATTTCTTCTTTCTTTCGTTCCTTCTTTACTTCTACCATTTCTTCTTTCTTTCGTTCCTTCTTTCCTTCTACCATTTCTTCTTTCTTTCTTTCGTTCCTTCTTTCCTTCTACCATTTCTTCTTTCTTTCTTTCGTTCCTTCTTTCCTTCTACCATTTCTTCTTTCTTTCGTTCCTTCTTTCCTTCTACCATTTCTTCTTTCTTTCGTTCCTTCTTTCCTTCTACCATTTCTTCTTTCTTTCGTTCCTTCTTTACTTCTACCATTTCTTATTTCTTTCGTTCGTTCCTTCATTCGTTCCTTCGTTCCTTCTACCATTTCCTCTTTCTTTCGCTGGTTCGTTCGTTCGCTCGTTCCTTCCTTCCTTCCTTCTACCATTTCTTCTTTCTTTTGTTCGTTCGTTCCTTTTTTCCTTCTACCATTTCTTCTTTCTTTCGTTCCTTCCTTCCTTCTTTCCTACTACCATTTCTTCTTTCTTTCTTTCCTTCCTTCCTTCCTTTTTTCCTTCTACCATTTCGTCTTTCTTTCGTTGCTTTCTTCCGTCCTTTTTTCTTCTGTCATTTCGTCCATTTTTATTTACTTTCTTCATTAAATTATCCATAATTTCCTTTTCCAATTTAACATTTCTTTCATCCTTTTTGGATTGTTTGTTTGTTTGTTTGTTTGTTTGTTTGTTTCTTTCTTTCTTTCTTTCTTTCTTTCTTTCTTTCTTTGTACTCTTTTCCCACCTGTCATACAGAGCTGATTTCTCGAATTTCTCGCCAAAACTATTTTCCTACGATATCTCGTCGCCTCACGTGCTGTGTTTCGTCTTATTTATGTTTTCATGTATCAATCTGTTCAATGATTCGATCGCCTATTCCACCCCCTCAGACGCACACGTGATATTTACTGACTTCTCATGTGAGTATCTTGATTTGGCGCTCACGTGTGTCGTTGATAGGCAATGATGGCGCGTATTGGCACATATACACACTCGGACGCGTGCAAACAAACGTTATACAGGCATATCATCAAATATTTACTTTGCCATTTAATCATTAATATATATATATATATGATTCTCCAGGCCCTCCTTTCTCTTTAGGTGTCCCAGGAACTTCAGCTGCCTCTTCCTGATGTTAAGTATAAGCCTCCTCCTTGTTTGCAACCTCTCTAAAATCTTATCGTTGCTCACACGCACGGTCCGTGATATCCTTAGCATCCTTCTGTAGAACCACATCTCTTCTTCATCTTTGAGGAAATCGTCCAACATTCGCTGCCGTAAAGAAGGACAGATGTCACGTAACATCTCAGTATACTTTTCTTTGTTACCAAAGAAATCCTCCTGTCTCGAAATACTCTGCCCAGCCTCTGGAATGCGTTCTTGGCCGTCCCAATACGTCTACGGATCTCGCAGTCGCATTTGCCGTCCTCTGTCAGAACGCTTCCCAGATATTTTAACTTCTGCGTCTGCTTGATTCTAGTGTTCCCGACCTGCAAACCGCATTTCAGTGTCATCCTTTTACTGATGACCATGCATTCTGTTTTCTTGTAGTTTATGCTTAGTCCCTTCTTCACTTTCTCTGTCGCTAACTTCTGTAGGAGATTTTGTAATTTTATTTTCAGTGTCAGCTGACAGTACTGTGTCATCTGCGTATCTTATGTTGTTAAAGTTTTTGGCAGCCAATGCTAAATCCTGGTAGGATTTCCAATTCTCTCAGATTTGCCTCGCTGTATAGGTTGAACAGGTCTGGTGAGAAGACACATCCTTGTCTTACGCCCCTTTCTATTTTTGTATAGTCACTGAAATCGTTCCCGATGCGCATCCATGCTGTTTGCTGCCAGTATAGGTTCTTGATTATTGTGATATCTTTCCCGAATATATCAAGGTTGCTGAGCGGTTCCAGCAGATACTTGGGGCGTACTTTGTCGAAGGCCTTTGCGTAGTCTATGAAACATGGGTACACGTCCTTCTGCATCTGTATCGCTCTTTCTGATAACATCCTGAGCATGAATATCGCGTTCCTTGTTCCGGTGTCTTTACCGAATCCGCACTGTTCTTGCCCTATCTCTGAACTGATTCTGCTGCGCGCTCTATTCATCAGAATACGGATGATGAGTTTTGTCACGTGGCTCATCAGGCTTATTTTTCGCATTCGTTTGCGCCTGTTTTCTTAGGCATTGCTATGAAGATAAATCTGCTGAGGTCTTCCGTTATATCTCCGCTGTTTTAGATTTCATTTGTTATTTCGGTGATCTTGTCTATGCCAGAGTCATCTAATGCTGTCAACCTTCCGTTACAATTCCGTCTGGCCCAGCTGCCTTGTTTCTGTTCAATTTGGCCAGCGCGACTTTTACTTCGGTTTCCAGAATTCCAGGTCTGTCGATAATTCTGTGTAGTGCTGGTTGTTCTCTTTCGTCGTGGAAGAGTTCTCCAATATACTCGCTCCATCGTTGAAGAATTTTTCCTTCTTTAATGTGAACCTTCCATCCTTTGATTTTAAGCAGCCTGTTGACGAGCATGTCTTCTGTCCTCTAGCAGTGGATTACTTACTACACGCCGCTGGCGCATCTTGTATGCTGTTAATGCTATAAAGCTTACCGTTCCATTTCCAACCTTTGTTTTGGTTATTCTTATTCACTAACCTTTTCTAGATTAAAACACATTATTAAGGAGCGAGAACAATAGAAGAGTAATCAGGAAGATATCCAAGGTACGGATGAATGGTAGATTTATAAATGTGCCAGACAAAAACTGCTTGACATGAAACAGTAAACCATTTTTTCTTGCAGCTGTCCTAGATATATGTGTATAAATTGTGCCTCTTACTAATAACCCTTGGAATATATAGTAGCAGCACCGGGCTAGATCTGAGAACAGTATTCAATGCACGAACGGATATATACATTTATAAATATCCAAGATGGATTCCGACGAGACAAAAAATGCTTGACATGACAGTGAACCAACTTTTCTAGTAGCTGCTCTAGACATATCCGTATAAATTGTCTCTCTTACTCTGTAACTCTTGAGATATATAGTAGCAGCAGCAGGCCAGATCTGACAACAGTATTCAATGCACGGACGAATGGTGGATTTATAAATATGCCACATGGATTCCGACGAGAAAAAAAACCCTGCGCGACATGAATCTACCACTCGTCCGTGCATTGAATACTGTTGTCAGATCTCGGTCGGTGCTGCTACTATATATCTCAAGGGTTACTAGTGAACTAACTTTCTACTTCTACTATATCTCAAGGGTTACTGCGAACCAACTTTCTACTGCTACTATATCTCAAGGGTTACTGTGAACCAACTTTTTACTGCTACTACATCTCAAGGGTTACTGTGGACCAACTTTCTACTGCTACTATATCTCAAGGGTTACTGTGAACCAACTTTTTACTCCGACTATATCTCAAGGGTTACTGTCAACCAACTTTCTACTGCTATTATATCTCAAGGGTTACTATGAATCAACTTTCTACTGCTACTATATCTCAAGGGTTACTGTTAACCAACTTTCTACTGCTATTATATCTCAAGGGTTACTGTGAACCAACTTTCTACTGCTACTATATCTCAAGGGTTACTGTGAACCAACTTTTTTACTGCTACTACATCTCAAGGGTTACTGTGGACCAACTTTCTACTGCTACTATATCTCAAGGGTTACTGTGAACCAACTTTCTACTCCTACTATATCTCAAGGGTTACTGTCAACCAACTTTCTACTGCTACTATATCTCAAGGGTTACTGTCAACCAACTTTCTACTGCTACTATATCTCAAGGGTTACTTCGTGTGACAATCGGGCCTTGTACACTATTGTAAAAAATGTATTTTTAAGTAACAATAAATTCACGGAGATATACTTGTATCCACATATGTATAATCATCTACGCGGTTGGGGGCGTAGCGAAAAACGTGTACACGTGTCAGTAATTGTGTATTTGTGTAGGTGACAAGAGCAATTTACACACACAGTGCAAATGTAAATCACCTGGTGTATTTGTCTGTTTGCGTGTCCAACCCTCGCCCATTCCCTTGTCTTTCTACGTGCCTGCATGCGTTTCTCAATGATTTAGTGACCATCCAGAAATTGGTGTCTGCATCTTCAATCTTATCATGCTGTTTGCAATCCTTCCTCACTCATTATCAGCCAACCCTTTTTTTCTATCCGACCCGTTTTTCATCGTTTTTATTTCCCGCCATTTTCTACTTTCACTTTCGCTTTTGTCTTCTAACCATTTTTTTTCTCTTTTTCGCGTCGGAGAACCTTCTATTCTATGTTGTTCTTGCTTTTTTATTCTGCTTTCTTTTTCACTATTTTGCCCGTGTTGCATTTTTACCAGCATTTTTTTTTTTTTTTTACGTTTCTTCTAGGTTTGTGTCCCATTCATTTAGTGCCAATCTCTCCGCATCCCGCCAACTTTTTCCCGCCTGATATTTACTCATTTTCGGCTTCAGCCTTTTGTTTCGTTTTCGCGCTTTTTTTTCTTCTTTCCCTCTTAAACAACACCCCCCCACCTTCCCGAAATTGACATCATTACTTTTCTCTTTCTGTTCGTCTGTTTATTTCTTCGCTTCCTTGGGGCACCATTACGTCCGTGCTCGTGTCATTATAACTGAACGTACAGAAGAAAGACGACGCGCATAGCGAGTGACATGGGCCGGTAAGAGTGGGTGGCATTTTAGAGATGGCGGGGCACGGGGTGGCGAAGACAGCAAGTGGAGGCGGAAGAGTCGTTAGGATGTACATATGACGACAGAAAGACGAATAATGAGAAGAGGATTTCAGGGGAAAATGAAAGTGACATTGACAAAAGGAAGGGAATGGAACGGGAAAGGGTGTAGCGAAGGATATAAGGTGTCTTTAGAGATACTTTTTAGGAGATATTTCTGATAAGCGGAAGAAAATAGAGTATGTACAGGGAGATGAAAAGAGAGAGAGAGAAAGAGAGAGAGAGAAAGAGAGATAGAGAAAGAGAGAGAGAAAGAGAGATAGAGAAAGAGAGAGAGAGAGAAAGAGAGATAGAGAAAGAGAGAGAGAGAGAAAGAGATAGAGAAAGAGAGAGAGAGAAAGAGAGATAGAGAAAGAGAGAGAGAGAAAGAGAGATAGAGAAAGAGAGAGAGAGAGAAAGAGAGATAGAGAAAGAGAGAGAGAAAGAGAGATAGAGAAAGAGAGAGAGAGAAAGAGAGATAGAGAAAGAGAGAGAGAAAGAGAGATAGAGAAAGAGAGAGA
Organism: Acanthosepion esculentum; assembly: GCA_964036315.1. Lineage (NCBI taxonomy): Eukaryota > Metazoa > Mollusca > Cephalopoda > Sepiida > Sepiidae > Acanthosepion > Acanthosepion esculentum. The sequence continues at coordinate 57,089,239 of OZ038507.1, forward strand.
GAGAAAGAGAGATAGAGAAAGAGAGAGAGAGAGAAAGAGAGATAGAGAAAGAGAGAGAGAGAAAGAGAGATAGAGAAAGAGAGAGAGAGAGAAAGAGATAGAGAAAGAGAGAGAGAGAGAAAGAGAGAGAGAGAAAGAGATAGAGAAAGAGAGAGAAAGAGAGATAGAGAAAGAGAGAGAGAGAGAGAAAGAGTGATAGAGAAAGAGAGAGAGAGAGAAAGAGAGATAGAGAAAGAGAGAGAGAGAGAGAAAGAGAAGGTAACTTAAGAAAGAGCGAATGTGTAAAAGAAGATAGGAGAAGGATGGAAGATGAAGGAGAGTAGAAAGAAATGGAAAAAAAAGAGAGAGTGGCAGAGAGGAAAAGAGAGAGTGAGTATATGGGAAAGAGAGAGAGAGAGAGAGAGAGAGAGAGTATGGGGAGATGATATCATAAGGAAGAGAGAACAAATAATAAGGGAGGAAGCTGAAAATGAATGTGAGTGATGGGGAGATTGAGTGCATGGGAGAAAACGTGGAAAAAAAAGTAGGAACAATAAAGAATCATTTTGAGAGAGAAAAGAAAGAAATGAACTCATCTAAAGAGAAAGAAAGTAAGAGAGAGAGAGAGAGAGAGAGAGAGAGAATCACAGAGGGGAGAGAGAGAGAAAGTGAGTGAGAGGGAGATAGAGAAAAATGAGTGAGAGTGTGTGGAGGAGAGAAGGCAACATAAAGAGAAAACGTGAAAAAACGTAGGAATAATAAAAAATAATTTTGAGAACGGTAAGAAAGAAGTGATTATCTAAAGAGAGAAAGAGAGAGAGAGAGAGAGAGAGAAAGATACAGAGGGAGAGAGAGAAAGTTATTGAGAGGGAAAGAGAGAAAAAAAGAGTGAGAGTGTGTGGAGGAGAGAGACAAGCAACATATGAAAGAGAAAACGTGAAAAACGTAGGAATGATAAAGAGTAATTTTGAGAGAGATAAGGAAGAAATGAACTCATCAAAAGAAAGACAGAGAGAGGGAAGGAAAGAGAGAGAGATAGAGGGAGAGAGAGAGAGAAGGTGAGTGAGGGAAAGAGAGAGAAAGTAAGTGAGCGTGTCTGGAGGAGAGAGACGGCAACATAATAAAGAGAAAACGTGAAAAAACATAGGAATAATAAAGAATAATTTTGAGAGAGATAAGAAAGAAATGAACACATCTAAAGAGAGGAAGAGAGAGAGAGAGAGAGAAAGATGAAAGGAAAGAGAGAGTTTGTGTGAGAAATGAGGAAGACAAATAAGAAGATGGTAGAAATTCTTCTTCATGTGCTGTGTCCCCTCTGGAGATTGGCGATCATGGTCCTCCTCAGCTTTTAATACATTTTCAATTTTTGTTATTTCTCCTAAACCCCGTTCCGACATCCATTTATTCAAGCCTACTAAGTATGCCAGGCGATGTTTTCCTCTGTCTAACTTGACCTCAATCAGTCCCGTGAATATCAAATTTTCCAAGCCCTCTTTCCTCATTATGTGCCCTAGCAATTTCAACTCTCTTTTCCTGATGTTAAGTATAACTTGCTTTTTCGTTGCCATTTTCCTCTAAAGCTTCGTCGTTAGTAACATATTCGGTTCATGGTATCCCCATCATCCTTCTGTAGGACGATATATCTGTTGCTTCAAATCTTTTCTTGGCCTTTGGGGACATTGTCTATTATTCAATGCCATATAGGAGGAAAGATGTCACGTAACAGTTCAATATTCTTTTCTTTGTTTCTTACGAAGTTTTCCTGTTTCTCAATACTCTGCTTATATATATATATATATATATATATATATATATATATATATATATATATATATATATCGAGAGAGAGAAAGAGAGAGAGAGATAGAGAGTGAGACAGAAAGAGAGAAAGATAGAAAAGAATGGAAGGAGGAAAAGAGGGAAAGATGGTGAGTATGGTGGGTATATACATATATGTGGAGAGAGAGAGAGAGAGAGAGAGAGAGTGAAGGAGACAGAAGGCGAGAAAGGAAGAAGGTGAGAGAATTGAAGGGATGGAGGAAAATTGAGGTAAATAGGGAGAGATAATGAATATGGTGGGTATATACATATATAGAGAGAGAAAAAGAGAAAGAAAAAGATATAGAGAAAAAGAGACAGAAGGGGAGAAAGGAAGAGGGTGAAAAAAGGAAGGAAGGAAGGACAGTAAAAGCAAAAAGGAAGAGATAGTGAGTGTCGTGGGTATATACATATATAGAGAGAGACGGAGACAAAGAGAGAGAGAGAAACAGACTGAAAGAATGAAAGAAAGAAAGAAAGAAAGAAAGAAAGGGTGAGAGAGTGGAAGAAAAAGCGGAAGAAACGGTGAGTATGGTGGGTATATACATATATATAGAGAGAACGAGAAAAAGATAGGGAGAAGAAGAGAGAGAGGGTAAAGAGATAGAGAGAAAAACAAAGAGAGCTAAATGATAGAGATAGATAGATAGAGAGAGAGAGAGAGAGAGAATTGAGGAGAAAAAAATTGAAGACGATCCGACAAAAATATGTCTCAATCGAAACTAAATTACTTTCTAAACGCACTAAACTACACGGTGATTGAAAAGTAACTCCCTATTTGATGCATAATGGACTCTCCCGTCTAACTATAATTTTTACAAGACGGAAGAGTCCATTATACATAAAATAGGGAGTTCCTTTTCAATTAACCCGTATATCAGTATATGGCATAAGTAAAATGAAAGTAAAAAGCGAGAAAATAAGAAACTGGCGAGAAATATAGTCGAAGAAGAAAAACGAAATGATAGAAAGGAAGAGAAAGAAGAGAGGAAGGAAGAGAGAGAAAGGAAGAGAGAGAAAGGAAGAGAGAAGGAAGAAAAATACATAAGAGAGAAAGGAAGAACAAAGGAAGAGAGAAAGGAAGACAAAAGGAAGAGTAAAAGGGAAAGGAAGAGAGAAAGGGAGAGAAAAAGAAGAGAGAAAGGGAGAGAAAAGGGAAGAGAGAAAGGGGGAGAAAAGGGAAGTGAGAAAGGACCAACAAAAGAGAGAATGTAGACAAAAAGGAAGAGAGAAAGGAAGAGAAAAGGGAAGTGAGAAATGGAGAGAAAAGGAAGAGAGAAAGGAAGAGAAAAGGGAAGTGAGAAAGGGAGAGAAAAGGGAAGAGAGAAAGGAAGAGAAAAACGAAGAGAGAAAAGAAGAGAAAAGGGAAGTGAGAAAGGACCACCAAAAGCAAGAGAGAAAGAGAAAGGAATAGAAGAAGGAAGAAAAGAAGGAAGTAGGAAAGGAAGAGAGAAAAGAAGAGAAAAAGGACGAGAAAAAAGAAGAGTAAAGGAAGTGAGAACAGAAGAGAGAAAGGAAAGGAAAAGGAAGAGAGAAAGAAGGACAAAAAAGAGAAAAAGGAAAAGAAAAAGAAATAGAGAAAAGAAGAGAGAAAGAAAGAGAAAAAGAAGAGAGAAAGGAAGAGAAGGATGAAGCGAGATAGGAAGAGAAAAAGGAAGAGAGAAAGGAAAAGAAAAAATAAGAGAGAAAGGGAGAGGAAAAGAAAGAGAAAAGGAAGAGAGAAACGAAGATAAAAATGAAGCGAGAATGGAAGAGAAAAAAGAAGAAAGGAAGGACGAGAGAAAAGGTGGGGAAAAGGAAGAGAAAAAGGAAAAGAGAAAGGAAGAGAAAAAGGAAGAGAGAAAGGAAGAGATAAAGGAAAGACAAAAAGGTGAGAGAAAGGAAGAGAAAATCGAAGCGAGAAAGGCAGAGTAAAAGGAAGAGAAAAAGGAACAGAGAATGGGGAGAAAACGAAATAGAGAAAGGATGGTGTAAAGAAAGAGAAAAGGAAGAGAAGACTAAATGAGAAAGGAAAAGAAAAAGGAAGAGAGAAAAAAGAAGAAAAGGAAGAGAAAGGAATTGAAAAAGAAGCTTGAAAAGTAGAGAAAAAGAAAGAGAAAGAAAGAATAAAGAAACAAAGGAAAAGAAAGCAATGTAAAAGAAAAAGAAAGAGAAAGAATGAGAAACTGAATTATTAGACTCCGAAAGAGGAAAATCTAGTCGTGAAAGAAACAGAAAAAGGAGAAAGAAAAATCTTGAAGGAAAGACAAAATAAAGCTAAGTGAAAAAAAACCCAATTCGTTTGCAATAATTGTCTTCATCTAAAAGGCTCGAGAGTCACTTGAAGAAGAGTTACAGAGGTTAAGAGTTAAGAGGCACAATTCATGGAGATATTAGAGAAATATAAAGGTTAACCCTAGACTTGAACAGGTTAAGATTGTATTGGTCAAAGAAGCATCCTTCTGAGAGTCGATTTCACAAAGAGAGGTTTGTGGGAAGAAGTTGTTCGAGTGAAAAGTTTATCCAATGGAATGCGAGGAAAACGTGAGGCGTTCGCTACAATGGGCGTGCCATGGTGGGTGTTAGCCATAAAGGTCAGTACGGGTCAAACTAAGGAATGTAGTCCATCTGAGTACTTTCCATTGAAATAGCGATAGGGTAGCGAGAGCGAGCGACGTTTTGCCTGTAGAAAAGGGTTTTTAAGGTGGAAAATACGAGGGTAAGGAAAAAAAAAGAATTATCCGCCCTTTCACCATAAAATATAATTAGGCTTATCACACTGCCTTCTCTTCATGCGTTCTGTTGGCACTATTGTGGTCACGTCATCGAAGTTTGAGCTTGATCGCGCCAATTTTCTTTCTGCTGTTACAGTGCAAACATGGCCGCTCCGCTAGCAGTGTGCACCAAGGAGGAACAAAGAGAAGTGATCCGATTTCTTTGGTCGGAAGGTGTGTTAGAGACTTAAATTCATCGGGGGCTTTTATAGCGCAATATGACAACAGTGCACAGCTGCGTAGAATTGAGAAGATTAAAATTCTCCGGACAAGCAAGACGCCCGTCAACCGCTACCACCGACGAGAAGATTCAGCAAGGTCGAGAGATGGTAATGGCAACCCGGCGGGTTATCATCGATTAGTTAGCATGTTCTCTGCAGATTCGGATCACTGCTCATTGTTCCTTCTTGATGCACACTATCAGCGGAGCGGCTATGTTTACACTGTAATAGCAGCAGCAAGGAAACTGGAGCGATCAAACAAACTTCGATCACGTGACCACAATAGTACCAACTGTAAGCACGCATGTGCAGATGGCTGTGTGATAAACCTAAAGGTATGCTATAGCGAAAGTGCGGGTAATTTTTCACTTACCCTCGTAATTAATCAGCCACAAACCAGCGTAATCGCTTTTGGACTCTATTCACACAAGGAAAAAAAATGATGATTGGAACTAGAACAATCTACCCCGGTGGATGAAATAAAGGGTTCAATTATAAATTCAAATCACCTGATGAAGGCTGGAGCGTACCACCGCCGAAACGTTGTGAATATGGCAATGAAGATGGGAATAACAGTCCGAATCTTCTTCATCTGTTCTCTCAGGAACGCCCCTTACCTCGAGCGCCTCTTGGGACTTAGGCTCACCTCAGACCTCAAGTGACACTCTTAAATACGATCCCTCTCAAAAGATGCTGGAAAGAAGATCGGTTTCCTGTACCGCTCCAATAACTACCCGACTCCTCCTACTAACTATGGCAGCAGTACTCCATTTTCTAACTCACCTGGCTCTTGTGATGGTAGAAGATAATGTAAATAATCATAATACCTCATCTCAGAGATACAGACAGATAAATGTTGTTTGTTAAAAAAGAAATTATTCAAATCTAAAGCTTTTGTGCAAAACAAATCCTTTTGTCTGGTCAAAACTATTTTGTGTTCAATAAGTAGATCTAACATTTCTCATGAAAAAAAAATTCGACATTTTAAAAATGTTTTCATATTCAAAGAAATGAAATCTGCTCTGAATCATAAAATAAATAATGTAATAAAACTATCTGTCTATATCTCTGAGATGAGGTATTATGTTTACTAGCGTTATTTACATTATTCGGACTGTTATCCTCATTTTCATTGCCATATTCACGTTTCGGGCGTTATACGCTCTGGCATTCTACAGGAGATTGGAATTTTGGATCCGATCTTTTTATTTCGTCTACCGCGGGTAGATTGTTCTAGTTCCACATTTCATGCCTCTTCCGGGTGAAATTCCAATCATCTGAAGAAGGTCGGAGCGTAAAACGGTCGAAACGTTGTGAATAGAGCAATGAGGATGAGTATGACAGTGCGAATAATGCAAATAATACCTCATCTCAGAGATATAGAGAGAATGTAAATGCAAAGTCAGTCGTTATCTTCTGTCTTCTCAATTTTTTGTTCTTTTAGTGTTCTCTCTGTTAATATACACAATCAGTATCCACCCCCCGCATCTCAGTGGCTTTGTTGCCTTGCATGAGAGTGAAGTGATAAAAAAGAGAGGAAATTAAGAATATAAGCAGAGACAGAGAGAAATACGTTAAAAGATGTTTGCGACATGCAGAGTGAGAATGAACGAGGGAAAGACAGAGAGAGAGAGAGAGAAAGAGAGAGAGAGAGGGAGGGAGGAAGACAGTGAGAAAAGAGAGAGTGAGAAAAGAGAGAGAGAGAAGATTAAAAGAGAGGTGAGGATGAAGTTATTGCTCTAACTAGAAAAAGGTAGAACAAGGAAGTGAATCAAAAGTTCTGAAATCTGCGCTGAGCAGGCCATCTATCTGTTTGGCGAGCAAGCCACCGGTCAACGCTACAGAGAAGCGCCTCGAATGAGAAACGGACATTCCCTAAAAAAAGGAGGCCCTTCTGCGAATAGCCAACGGACAACGGAAGCTGCTAACAGGTTGGCACCGCAAGAAATTTTCCAGACGAACGCACTCACCGAATCGATCCGTAGATCCAGGAGAATAGGCAGCAGTGAAAAAGCAGTGAGCTTCCAGTTACCAATATGTCTTGCTCGGGTCTTTGTAACTTACAGGGAAACAAATATAGAGACCTTTCCAGAGGATATATATATATATATATATATATATATATATATATATATATATATATATATATATATATATATATATAGTCAAACCTAATGAGCCAGGCACACCTACCAAGGTTTCACTTAGGCAGATCTGCCTAAGTGAAACCTTGGTAGGTGTGTCTGGCTCATTAGGTTTGACTAGGTTTGCTCTACGTTTGTATTGAGCTCTTTAGTTAGTTGTTTACTCGTATCGGGGTTTTTTTTGGGTGGGGGCCTTGAACCTGTATCTGTGCGATTATTTTCGACAGACTTTCATGTTCCGGGCTCTTTCTTTTTTATAACCTTTTTTTCCCTTCGTGATTGATTTGGCTATTTTTAAATCAAGAATTCGAAGGATTTTCGACACGAGTATAGTTACCTATATATATATATATATATATATATATATATATATATATATAAAAGTGGACATGGAAGTCAGCACTTAGAGGCGACAGTCTGTTTCATGCTAGTGCAATCGTCAGGCGACGATTGCACTAGCATGAAACAGACTGTCGCTTCTAAGTGCTGACTTCCATGTTCACTTTTATATTTACACACGCTTTATCTCCGATATTGAGCACTTTATCCCATAAATATAGCACACTTTAAGACTATATTTCTTTATATATATATATATATATATATATATATATATATATATATATATATATATATATATATATATATATATATATTCAAATTAATAAATAATGCAGCTTAAATAATATAATAAAAATAGTCATTCAAAGATAAATCAATAAAGTTATTGTAATTAATGGCGAATTCACTTCGCTAACAGATTAAATAAAGCATTAACTCGCTGACCACTCGCTGAACGACACGATCCCTGTTTTTATTAATTGTATAATGGATTAGATGTTCGATCCATATTGTTCACAAGTACTTTCGGTGAAAACATTCACCATCTTCAGGCATAGATGCTATTCTTTATCAATTTCAGGTAATTTCGGATAAAAATTCCAAGACGAAAATGATTGTGATACTTGTCGAAAGATATTTTATCAAAACATTGCTACAATATTCTAAAATCTGGCGTTCCATTTCAGCACGTTCAAAAATATTCTTAACTGTTATGCTAGAACTGTGAAACGTTGCATGCATTCATTTCCACTCTTCTTATTAATAACTGCATTGTTTTTTTTCTAGGTATGAGGGTGGGCTGAAAAGTTTATAGGCTGATTATGAAGGAGTGATGCTAGAACTGTGAAATCTTGCAAGCATTCATTTACACTTTTTTTATTAACTGCATTGCTTCTTTCTAGGTATGACAGTGGGGTTTAAAGGTTCATAGGCTGACTATGAACGAGTGATGCTAGAACTGTGAAACCTTGCATGCATTAATTTCCACTCTTCTTATTAATAACTGCATTGTTTTTTTTTCTAGGTATGAGGGTGGGCTGAAAGGTTTATAGGCTGATTATGAAGGAGTGATGTTAGAACTGTGAAACCTTGTATGCATTCATTTCCATTATTCTTATTAATAACTGCATTGTTTCTTTCGAGGTAAACTAACATCTGACTGTTCAAAGAGGACTTCAAAAGTAACTAGTAGCGACTTCTCTTGAAAATGGACAAAATTTGACATCGAGGTGCTATCCAGTACCTGCAGAAAAAAGGTTTCTCCCCAAGGAACGGAGAGTCTTGAAGGTGACCGAATGTCTGAACATCCTGCAATTGCCACCGCCAAAAAAACATTTATCGTATCCACCTCACGGTGATGGATGGCAGGCGATTGACTATAAATCAAATAGCCAACGCTGTTAGCATATCTCGAAAAAGAGTTGAGAATATTCTGCAAAATGAAGCTGGCATGACGAAGGTTTCTGTTCGGTCGGCGCCACGTATTCAGACATCTGATCAACAGCGCCCCACTGCCCCAAAGAAGGCCAAGTTCGTTTCACATCAGAGAAGGTGACGGTCTCTCTTTTTTTGGAATGTAAACGGCATTGCGTCCACTGATGATCTTCAAAAGGGCCACACCATCAATGGAGAGTACTATGCCAACTAGAGAGAAAACAGTGTTTTCATTTTGCCGCAATTACAAATTGCTATAATTCATCGACGTTGATCTCGTTTAGCGGCATATCAACACCTCTATGGGTTATTTAATGCAGAAATCTAAATATTTTGTATGTAATTTTATGCTTTTAACTAAAGATATTTTTTACAAACTTTTATACTTTCAGACTAAAGGCATATTTTGTAAATATATATTTTGTAGATTATGAAATGTGTTGTTGGTAACTTTACTATAAAAATGTAGATTTATATATTTTTAGTGCTGCATTGGTTTTCATCTTACTACGAAAATGTATTGTTGGTCATTTTATTATATGAATGTACTGCTGATTTTTATTTGGAGGTTCACTATTTGCCAATAGCTGGGACCGTAACAGGTGCTGCCACACGAAGTTAGGGTTGAAATGGGAACAACAATAATGAAGAAGTGGTTCCACGCTCCTCAAAACCTCCAATTTCCCGATCAGAGGCCTTTGCTGCCGGATGTAGTTTATCGGCATACTCAGGACATCCTACGTATATGTATTATCTCGTTTTTCTTATCTCTTCTTTTCTCCATTTCTTTTCTCCCTTTTTCTTTTCTCCCTTTTCTTTTTTCCTTTCTTTCCCTTTCCGTCATTTCTTTTCATCTTTTTCCCATTTCTCCCCTTTCTGTCACTTTCTTTCTTTCTTTCTTTCTTTCTTTCTTTCTTTCTTTCTTTCTTTCTTTCTGTTTCTTTGCTTACTCTTTCTTCATCATTTCTTCTCTCTCTTTTTTGCTTTCATTCTTTCTTTTCATTTCATTTCTTCCCTATTTCTTTCATTCTTTATTTATTTCTTTTTCTCCGCTTAATCTTTCTTTCTTTCTTTCTTTTCATTTATTCCCTTAAAATTTCTTTCGTTCTTTATCTATTTCTTTTTCTTAGCTTACTTTTTTCATTCCCCTCCTTTTTTGTTTACTTCTCCCCTTCCTTTCTATTCTTTTGCCCCCCCCCCTCTCTCTCCCTCTCCGTTTTCCTTACTTTCAATTTTCCTGTCATCTCCTTTACTTTTTCCTTTCTTTTCTTTTCCTTTCCTCTGTCCTTACATTTTCTCTTCTCTCCCCATCCCTTTTCTTCTGCTTATATTTTTTTACTTTCTCTTACTTTACATTTCTCTCTTTTTCCCTTTATCACGCTTTCCTTTTCTATTTCTCTATCTCCTGTCCTTTTTATCGACTTTCTCTTTCGCTGTTTTTTTTTACTCTCCCTTCCTCTTCTTTTCCTTTTTATAATTTTCTTTTCTCTTTTGCCTTTCTTTCTTTTCATTCCCTTCTCTTTGTCATTTCCTTTCTCTCCCTTTTCTATTTTGCTTCTCTTTCTCTTGCCCCCTTTCGTGCCTGATTCTTTTCTCCTTTCTTTTTTATTCTATCCTTTTCATCATTCCTTTTGATTTCTCACTTGTTACTCTCTATCGTTCCCATTCTCTTTTTGTCTTTTATTTCTCTCTTTCTCTTTTCCTTTTTGCATTCTTCTGATTTTCCTTCTTTTTCCTTATTCCGTTTTCTCTCATAGCCTTTTCCTCTCTTTCTCTCTTTTACATACTAGTAGTTCAGGTTTCTGTTTCCTTTGTTTACTCTTTCTTTCTTTTCATTCCTTCTCTTACTATTTTATTCTTTTTATTCACTTACTCTTTCGCCTTCATTTCTCCCCTTTCTGTCTCTTTCTTTCTTTCTTTCTATTTCTTCGCTTACTCTTTCTCCATCATTTCTTCTCTCTCTTTCTTGCTTTCATTCTTTCTTTTCATTTCATTTCTTCCCTATTTCTTTCATTCTTTATTTAGTTATTTTTCTTCACTTAATCTTTCTCCTCTTCTTTTTTCTTCTCTTTCTTTCTTTTCATTTTTCCCTTAAAATTTCTTTCATTCTTTATCTATTTCTTTTTCTTCGCTTACTTTTTCTTATTCATTTATTCACTTTCTTTCTTTTCCCACGCTTATTCTCTCTTCTTCATTTCTTCCATTTCTTTCTTTCTTTCTTTCTTTCTTTCTTTCTTTCTTTCTTTCTTTCTTTCTTCTCCTCTATTCCTTTATATATATTTCTCTTTATCCCTTTCTCTCTCTCCCTCTCGATCTCTTTCCTCATTTCCTATTTCGCTTCCCCTTCTTTTTCTTCGCTTACTCTTGCTTCTTCATTTCATCGCTTTCGTCTCTTTCTTTCTTTTCATTTCTTCTCTTACAATTTCTTTCTTCTTTTCTTTTTTTTTCAACTCTTATTCTCTCATCTTCATTTCTTCAATTCCTTTCTTTCATTTCATTTCTTCCCTTAAAATTTCTTTCATTCATTATCTATTTGTTTTTCTTCGATTACTCTCTCTCTCTCTTCTTCATTTTTTCCATTTCTTTCTTTTCATTTCTTCCCTTAAAATTTCTTTCATTCTTTATCTATTTCTACGCTTACTCATTCTTCTTCATTTATTCGCTTTTTTCTTTCTTTCTTTCTTTCTTTCTTTCTTTTCCTACGCTTACTCTTTCTTTTTCATTTCTTTCATTTCTTTCTTTCTTTTCATTTCTTCCCTTAACATTTCTTTCATTCTTTATCTATTTTTACTCTTACAATTTCTTCTTCATTTATTCGCTTCTTTCTTTCTTTCTTTCTTTCTTTCTGTCTTTCTTTCTTTCTTTCATTCTTTTCCTACGCTTACTCTCTCTTTTTCTTTTGTTCCATTTCTTTCTTTTCATTTCTTCCCTTAAAATTTCTTTCATTCTTTATCTATTTCTACGCTTTCTTCTTCATTTATTCGCTTTTTTCTTTCTTTCTTTCTTTCTTTCTTTCTTTCTTTCTTTTCCTACGCTTACTCTCTCTTCTTCATTTCTTCCATTTCTTTCTTTCTTTTCATTTCTTCCCTTAAAATTTCCTTCATTCTTTATCTATTTTTACACTTACTCTTTCTTCTTCATTTATTCGCATCTTTCTTTCTTTCTTTCTTCTCCTCTATTCCTTTATATATATATATATATATATATATATATATATATATATATATATATATATATATCTTTATCCCTTTCTGTCTCTCTCGCTCTCTTTCCTCATTTCCTCTTTCACTTTCCCCTTCTTTTTCCGCATTTCCCTGCCTATAATAAAGCCAACCTATCATTAAGATTTCATTCTAACGATGTTATTACATGACTGATTCGGTCCCGTCCATGCGTAGCACTCAATAAAAACTAGTGCCCCGTTATCGCAGACTTTTATGATAGCATAAAGCATGAAAAGTAAAAGGAAGAAACAGAAAAAGTGACCGTCTCTTGCTCTTGGCTTCTCAAACGACTGCCACACATGACACCATCGTTTAATACCTACACTTTGCTTCGATGCTTTCCCGCCATTACATCAATTTTCTAGCCACTTAAAAAAAATCTTTTGTTAAATGACTGATCTCTACGTTCAGAACATGACGGCAGTATTCACGCCTACAATTTCCCATCGGAAGCATGGATCGATTTTATTCAACCCATCTCCTTTCGAAAGTAAGACTAAATAAAATAAAATCAATAAAATAAAAATAAATCAAAAATCGAAGTCATCAGTATAATGTATCATAGTCATTTTTTTTTCTGTTTATCCGATTTATTTTTCGTTTGTTTTTTTTGTTGTTGATGATTCAAATACATTTATTTTTTTCTTAATCTACCATTTTGTTATTAGCAGTACTTTTCCTTGTCTTCATATTAATTTATATTCTTTCAATGTTTTTTTTTGTATTGTTAATAGCCGAGAGCAGAATTAAATGTCAGATTTTCCTTGAAAATGGATGATGAATGATAACGCTTCAGCTGACAATGGGCAGCAAAATGAAGGGAAAATGACGATACCAGTTACTAAATAAAACATAAAAAACCAAAATGGCGACGAAGAGATGAAATTAAAATTACCATTGAAAAGAAACAACATAAAAAAAAAACGAAAAGGAAAGCGTCTTTGTGAAAATAAAAATAATTCTGAAAAACAATAACGTTGGAAAATGGAGATTGTGATATCCGATCCACGCGTTTTAGTCATTCATGTCCATTATGTCGATAGGTAATTTCTTTTAACGACAATTTCAGATCTCATGATTGGTAACTTTAAAAGGTTTAGGTTTCGTTTCGTTTGTTTTATGGCATATAACCTTTTTCTAAGTTACTTAAAAACGGATTCTGTCATCCAGTAGAAATCTAGAGACAGGTTTCGTTTGCCCGATGGTTAAATTGATAGACCCAGGTTTGGTTTTCCCAAGAATGAATAAAGACTGACATATTTGGTTTATACGAGGGTCAAAATAGGGTGGCAAAGGTTTGTTTTAAACGAAGGTCAGAATAGGTTGAAAAAGCTTGTGCAGAAGAGTCTCAATAAAGCCAGACATAGGTTTGGTTTTTACGAGTGTCAAAATACATTGACAAAGGTTTGTTTTGTTGGAAGGTAAAACAAAAAATAAAAATAGGTTTGATTTGCCTATGTGTCGATAAGAGCAAACATAAGCTTGGTTTTCACGAAGGTCAAAATAGTTTGATTGACTGGTTGGTTTTGTTTAGCGGCATATCAACAACTCTATGGGTCATTTAATGGCTGTTGTGGATTCCGGGGAGGGAATCCTGCACAAATAAATAAACAACGTCAGTAATTGAAATAGGAAAATAAGTGTATTGAACGTAAGAATACAAACTTGAAATGAAGATTAGTAGTCCAGGAATGCGGGTTAGTAGAATGTATATGTACAAGTCTCTGTAAGTGAAGTCGTAATTATCTCTCTCTCTCTCTCTCTCTCTCTCTCTCTCTCTGGACTCTACGTATCTCAACCTTGTCTCAACGTATCTCTACCCTGTCTCCAACTCTGTCAGTATAGGTATACTTTAGACGAGTTCATCTTGTGTAAAAGGGGAGAGCCCCACAACAATGATGAAAATTAAATATTTTGAACACAATTTTATGGCTTCAACCAAATATATTTTAAACGAAATTGTATGTCTTCAACTAAATGTATTTTGAATGCAATTGTAAGCCTTCAACTAGTGTTAAAATATATTGTTAGTCATTTTACTATAAAAGTATTGTTGGTAATTCTATTATAAAATGTATTAGTGGTAATTTTACTATGAATAGTTATTGTTAGTATTTTTTTTATATAAATATGTATTTCTGGTGTTTTTGCTGTATTTTCGTACTTTCATAGTGTTTTGATTTTGCTTGAGGGTTTGAGAAAAAATGATTAAAAAATCCATTTTTGCTCTAAAATTGTTCATTATATTAAGTTGGAAGAAGAGGGATTAGGAGATAGAGCAAAAAGGGGTACAAAGAAAAGGAAGTTGTGGAGAACCATGATTTCTAACGTCTTGAAGGGACACAGCATACAGAAGAAGACATATGAAGCCAAGTGAATGTATTTTCAAGTGAAAATTGACTTTAATAATTAAAAAGTAAGAGATTAATCGTGGCGGGGTGGGAGGGTATGCAGAAATGTGACTGAAAGTGGGCAATTTTAAATATATTCCTGAAAAATTAAGAATTACTCAAAGGAAGGCAAGTTCAGTTTGAACGTGAGTCTAAAAAGTAGATTCATATTTCATTTACACGGAAGTAAAAAAAAATCTAGACATTGGTACAGTAAACAGATGGCGTCTTTGCACGGGAATGCAATTTTTAAAAGTTACACCGTTTCACGGGAATGCAATTCTTAAGGGTTAGACGTTTTCAGGGGATGCAATTCTTAACGGCCACACCAGTGCACGGGGATGCAATTCTTAACGGATACACATTTGGACGATGACACATTTCTTAATGATTACACCTTCTCATAAAATGCAATTATTAACGGATACACCTGTAGATTGGGACACATTTCTTAATGATTACACCTTCTCATAAAATGCAATTCTTAACGGATACACCTGTAGATTGGGACACATTTCTTAATGATTACACCTTCTCATAAAATGCAATTATTAACGGATACACCTGTAGATTGGGACACATTTCTTAATGATTACACCTTCTCATAAAATGCAATTCTTAACGGATACACCTGTAGACTGGGACACATTTCTTAACGATTACACCTTCTCATAGGATGCAATTCTTAACGGATACACCTGTAGATTGGGACACATTTCTTAATGATTACACCTTCTCATAAAATGCAATTCTTAACGGATACACCTGTAGATTGGGACACATTTCTTAACGATTACACCTTCTCATAGGATGCAATTCTTAACGGATACACCTGTAGATTGGGACACATTTCTTAATGATTACACCTTCTCATAAAATGCAATTATTAACGGATACACCTGTAGATTGGGACACATTTCTTAATGATTACACCTTCTCATAAAATGCAATTCTTAACGGATACACCTGTAGATTGGGACACATATCTTAACGATTACACCTTCTCATAAGATGCAATTCTTAACGGATATACCTGTAGACTGAGACACATTTCATGTGATGCAATTCTTAACGGATACACTTTTAAATGTGAAGCACTTCTTAACGAAAGCACCTTTGGACAATGACTCATTTCTTAAATATTGCATCTTCTTATAGAATGCAGTTTTTAACGGCTACATTTTCTCATTGTATGCGATATTAACGGTAACACCTTTTCACGAGACGCAATTCTTAGCGCATACTCCTTTGGACGGTGATGCAATAATTAACGCTAACACCTTTGCACGTGGATGCAATTTTTAACGGTTACACCTCTTCATGAGACTTCAATTTTTAACGGTCTACACCTTTTTCACGGGGAGGCAACTATTAATTGTTACTCTTTTACACGAGAATGCAATACTTAACAGTTACGTCTTTGAACAGGAATGTAATTCTTAACAATTACACCTTATCATGATGATGCAATTCTTACACCTTTGCAAGGGGTTGCAATTCTTGATGTCGAGCGAGAGGACGATTTAAATGACTCTATGTAAATCCTTCAATTTTGCAGATGCACGTTTTATTAAAATTAAATATTGTCTCATAATATTTCTTCTTTTTTTTTTTTTAAATAGATTTACTTTTCTTAATTCATAATTTCAAAATCTTAAACCTCGCATAATAAAAATAAAATGTCCTTTTTTACTTTAACCTCTCCACTTTTTTCTTTTGGAAAATCAAATATTATCCTCCCAACCCGATGGCGTATAAAGTTTGGATAAAATATAAATGAAAATCAACTGTATTTTTTATTTATACAACACCCACCCTGAATACTTTCAGCTTTCATATTTTCAACTATTCTATCTTCCCGCGCCTGTTTTTGTTGTCGTGCCTTCTCCATCTTTTTTCATACTGGTTCGTTTATTCTCTTGGAGAATGCAACTCAGATAATAATGATAATGGAAATATCTTATAAATTAATTACACACTACAAATATTGCGCTGATTAACTTGCCATTTATTTAATAATATTTCAATTAAAACGCATGTCAGCAACTAACATAACAAATCCCCTTTTATGATCCAGAATGATGATGATATTTCATCATTGTAAAAACAACCTTTTCACCATTGATGATTGATGATAAAGATATTTCATCATCTTAGAAATAAATTAAAAAATTTCATCATCTAAATCAACCTGGCCACCAGTGATAATGATATTTCATCATTCTAAAATCTGAATCTTTGTCATTATAAAAACGACTATTCCACCACAAGCTAAGACAGTATGGTCAATAGAGTACAGTAGAGTAGAGTAGCAGTAGTAAAAAGAACACAACACATCGTATCATTGCTCCGAAAATCGAAAGTTGACAATCTCAAACGCTATCCTTAACAACGAAATCCTCGGAACTAGCAATGAGAAGTAAAAACATTTAAAGAAACAAAAGAGACATATATAGCTAACACTGAGAACATTTTTAACACGCACAATACCAATATTGCAATTAACATAACGAAAAGAAAAATACATATTCTCTCATGAATATCAACATATGTCTCAAAGTTTTATTGTTATGTTATTGTTGTGCATTTTATTCATTTCATTTTCAGTATAAAAAAGAGAAGAGGAATTCCCTATCAGCTACTACTATAAATATAAATAAAAACGGGGTAAATCTACATCAACAACCACGAAATTTGACACCATTCACACCAAAACGTCCAACAATCTTTGCCAATAACGCAAAAATGCGATATCACATGAACTGTGAAAAACGACTACAAATATTTGAAGATTTAATCATAAAAGCAAGCAACACAGCATCCATTAAATTCTATCAAGGAAAAAAATGACATGATAAAACGAACTGATTCTACGTGAAGACACGACATTTTAAAAGACCATGGAAAAGAACAAAAACAAAAATGCTTTGATAAGTAATCTATTTAGTTCAAATAGGCACCGTATTGATCAATGACTGTTCTCCAACGTACCTCTAAATTAATGAACCCCCTTTAAAAAAATTCTCTTCCTTTGATGTGATAAACAGTTCAAATGATTTGATTATCTCTTCCTTATTGTGGAATGTTTTATTGCGTATGAAAAGCTCAAATTGTTTAAATAAGTGATAATCAGTAGGAGAGATATCAGGTTAATATGGAGGATGAGGCAAAATTTTATAATTCAGGCTATGCAGCTTTTGGACAGTTGGTTGAGAAGCGTGCAGCCGTACGTTGTCGTGCAGCAAAATTGGGCCATCCCTATTCAAATGCCTAGGGGTTTTCTTTTTCAATTTTGCGTGCAGACACCAAATTCCCCACGAGGTTGCTGTTATTAGTTTTCCCTTGCGGCAAGAATGAATAAATAATATCCCCCTTGAAAGACCACCACACAGTAACCATTAACATTTTAGGGTGCAGTGGAGGTTTTAGATATTATTTTGGTGATTCACATGCATCTAACTCCTGGCCTACTCTCTTACTTTTTTCAAAGAGTATCCATTTCTCTATTATTAGAGGAGGTTGCTATGGAGGTTACTTCGTTAGACGACCGGGTCAACAAATAACCAAAAATGTGCAACATAATCTCTCTCTCTCTCTTTATGAGGGACTCTCCCGTCGAATTCGACGTATGAGTGTCAGGCAGATCAGTTCCTAGAAACTGAGAGCCCGACACCGACACATGAGATTTGATTATAGTGGTGAAGGCTTTGTGCAGGGCCATCCACACTTTTTGGAGGGACGAATACAGGGACCTGGTGCAGCGAATGCCACAAGGTCCTCAAACGACCCTCCGCAGGTTTTGAATTCAGAGTTGGCCTTCTCCTAGACCGGTTGCCATCCAAGGCTATAGAACCCAGTCTGTCCTGCTATTTACCCATAGTTGGAGGGAGAAGAAGAGGATTCACACCTTTCCCAAGGGTATTAGCACGTAAGTGAATGTAATGGATTCGACTGGAATTCGAACTCGGCTCTCCGATTCCTCAATCCAAGCCGTTATCCATTACTCCACCTTGCCTCGAGAGATACGGAGAGATACAGAGATAGAAAGAGAAATGTGGAAAAGGCTAACCACGCAGCTTTAATGCTATCTTCAAAGTAAATGCCATTAGTACTTTCGTAGTATTTTTTATATATTGGGTTGTATGTATAGGTTCCTGGAGAGTTAATGAAATAGGGAAAGACAAATTTCTTATATTATGGGATAATTCTAAGTAATTACGTCGATGGCCGCAAGATAGCTTAGATATATATTGTTACGTATTCGCTACGTATAACGCTAACGGAAAAAAGAAAAGAAAAGAAAAGTAAAAAAGGTGGGATTCGCTCTGATAGCAACACACGATATAATTAATAGATATATTTACTAAAATTACACAAAATTGTCTTGCCATAAGTTCATCTTACAAGGAGTTGGTTACTCGCTCAACTGCGTCCCACACATAATAATCAAAGGTGTTGAATTCTGGGAAGTTATGTGGCCAGATGTTAAGGGGTGATATCGTCGCAGAATTGACTGGGTTCTTTTGCATGTGTTGCCAGATTCAGTGTCTTCCGGCAGCTACCCTCTTGACCCAGGGCGGCACTACCTCCTCAAGGCACTTGATGTAGGCCCTTACCAAAATTCGGGAGTGTTTTCTTATCAGAACGATCAGAGTGAGTTTTCCCAGCTGCCACACTTTCGTAATGACTATTAGACTCATCCAACTCATTCCAAATCTTCTGCACTGCCCTCAGATTGACACCCAAACAAACACTCTGAAATGTTCGTATTGGAGCTTCCGATACGAACGCCAAGCAGATCAGCAGGTCTTTTCAAAATTTCTGGCGGAGTGAATTGCGTCATGGTTCTCTTTTTCTCACAGACGATGCCCAAACTCATCCTACTATACTGTGCAATCGACAAAATCAAAAACAAACAACGCGCATGAGCAAAATTAAAAATTTACCTGTTGCACCCTGTAATATTTTTTTTTCAAAAACTGTTGGAAAGAATGCTGATAATTTGTAAAGAAATAATGTGATAATATTTTTTATAGTTAAGTGCTTATTTTTTTGTCAGATTCAAAGCAAATACACTGTAGTTACTGAAATTTTATCTTTAACTTAAAAATACAAAATATCTCATTTTCAGAAGCTTTTTAAAAAAAATAAATGCAGGGCGGCTGTAGGTTTTCCTGTAGTGTATATATTGATCAATTTTGTCTTTAGCTTGACATTAATATTGGCTGTATTTTTATCTGTATTTTTTCACTTGACCTTGATCTGTCTGATAAATAGAAAAACGCTGGGTTAACTTCATTAACAAAGAAGTAAGCCGTGTTGAGAAATCAGTCAGATGTCTACCTTTTTCAAGAAAATGGAGCGTCATGTCATACGAGCAAAATAGCAAAGGCCTGGAAGGAATCGCAAGGAATCAAGTCACTGCCATGAGTAGCCCAAAATCTTGACATGAATCCAATAGAGAACGTTTGGGAGTACCTTGACCGAAGACTTCGAGAGCGTGCAACCAAAACCACGTGAGTGACAACCCTTAAAGAAACATTTCTAAAGGAGTGGCAAAATATGGCTCAGACGATTGTTGATAACTTGATCAAATCCATGAAAAATCGAATCCAAGCACTGAAACTAGCAAATGAAGGACCTACTTCATACTAGTTCCAAATACTGTTTATTTTGAATAGGGATTACGTAATTAAATTTTGAAATTGGATGTAGTTTATTTCTCCTGGCTAAAACCTTTTCTTAGGCCACTGTATATATATATATATATATATATATATATATATATATATATATAAATATATATATATATATATATATATATATATGTATATGTATATATATATATATATTTGTATATATATATATATATATATGTTTGTATATATATATATATATATATATATATGTATATATATATATTTGTATATATATATATATATGTTTGTATATATATATATATATATATATATATATATATATTTGTATATATATATATATATATATATATATATATATATTTGCGTGTTGAATTTAATAGCAAGTCATCAGCGATTCTTCGTCATTGGCATTAAATCAAATATTTCTTCTTCAAGCAAAGTGTAGAAATCGTTGGCAAGAATTCTCGAAGGTTTTCGCGAATGGTAAGCTCGTTAGATTGAAGTTGCATCTCTGGCAATATTTTACGACATCCGATTCAAAGAGTCATCAAAGTGATTGAATCCGTCTTCTGCTTTGTACAGCCGGTCATCATGCCAGACGTTTTTCAATTTGATACCCACACCTTTTTTTTTTGTTCAAGAAAAGGGACGAAATATTTAACAGGACGGAAAAATTAAACAATAAAAATAAAACAAATATGCGATAGCGAAAATGTTTTCCTTTTTATGTTGTAAAAAATGAAAATAAAATTATTTCTAGCTCTTTTATTTTTGCTAAATGATTTCGTGAGAAGAAGAATCTTGTCTGAAATAAACACACATACAGACACTGACACAGACACTGACACAGACACACACACACATAAATATATAATGAAATATATATATATATATATATATATATATATATATATATATATATATATATATATATATAAATGTATATAGGAAAGGACATAGTGTTTACGTTTTAACCGTTGTAGTTCATGTAAATAAATATTTTAATTGTATTAAATATATTCTTATTTGTTGTCAGTCCCAATATGTAAAGTGGGTCCATCACTATATGTGAAAAACGTCAGCTGAATTTGTTTATGTCTGCTTAGCATTAAATCACTTGGTAAAAAAGGCATGAATCTATTTCTCCCTCTCCTCTGACCTGTCTGTCTTATCACTGTTATGTCATGATAGCTGGGAAATGAAAAACGAAAAAAAAAAAAAAAAAAAACTCTCGCATAACTAATTTTTAAAAATCACAAATAGATAGAAACAGTAAAAAAAAAAAAAAAAAAAACCTACATAGCATATACGAATGTATAAATCACTCTTTGGAGTGGTTTGTAACGCCTTATTTTTCATCAGCCAGTTGCGTCCCGGTCTTTGGGCAGAGTGCACTCAGGGGCAAAGGACAGAGTCGCAACTGAGGGAAATTATACTGAGAAGTACCCAGCCCTGGGGAACAGCTGCCCGAGGGCGCGCCCTCTCGTTGCACCAGAGAGTGGGATCGGTGAACGCACCGAGGCCAGGGCAACCGAGGGTTGCGGAGCTGCGGGAAATTTTTGTTCCTAGCCCGGGTGTACGTGCTCGTTTCCCCACCTTAAAAAAGAACTTGTGTCACAACTTGTCTTAGTGGGCAGACAGAGTAAATACCTAGTCAGTATATACGATCCCTATCAGATGTTTAAAAAATGATCGGATCTTCGTATCGCACCAGAAAGAATCTGACTCCTCCTACCCTGCTCTATCTTTCAAAGAGCCAAATCAGACCTAAATACAGAGTATAACTGCTATATTTGGTCTGTAGCTACCCAATCCTTGCTATCCAATCCTTCGTGTCCCATTAGTAAGAAGAAAGTTCCATTAGGACAGCTTCTTTCCAAGAACCATTATTTTGCGGAACAGACTCCCGAGTGTATACTTTCTCGAATGTGCAATCTTAACCACTTCAAGTCTAAGTTCAACCGTTACCTTTGTTATATATCCTCATAATCTAGACTACTTATATCCTTTTCTATATTCACGCAACCATCTTATTCAGTAGCCCTCTATCTTGAGTGGCTCTTGGGATTTGTATAGCGTGAACAATAGTAACAGAAAATCAGCATTGACAGGACCTAACCAATAAGTCTTTTGCGTGCAGCAGTGTGGATTTATGATGGACTTTTAAAGACTTGGAAAGTGAAACTGAAGAACTCTTAACAAATTCAAGGGAATTAATCCCATAATGATTCTCTTTTATTTTCTTTTTCTTTTTTTCTTTTTTTTTTTTGCTTTTTGCATACAATCGACAATTTGTAGTCCGATGGTAAATATCCGGGCTCTGTTATCGCTACAATACAGTGAAATGAAAAGTTTTTTTCTTTTTGTCATGCACTTAATCTGACGTTAGTTGTTTGCATGGCTGGTTTCAGAAGCTGGGTGTTGAATTGCTTGAGTGAAACCCGGGGCATAGGAAAGAAGACCCGAGTTGTGTGACTACGAAAAAAAAAAGAACTGTCAATAAAGACTTTGAATATGTTTCCTGTCTTTCTTTTTCATTAGATCGGATACAGCAATAAACAGGAAGGCGAGAGAATGACAATAGCATCAATAATAGAGAAGGAAAAAAAATCATTAACTTGGTGAGAACAACAAAAAATACTTTTGGTCTGCTACTAAAGCAAATGACGCTGTACTATACTAAATCGATCACGCTGATTCCGAAGCTTGTTAAACGATAGCAAGATAAGCCTCTTCATGGTCAATACCATGTCCATACCAACGAAACGGATGTAGACAAACCCAGTACCCATCAGTTGTTACGTAACGCAGGGTTAAAGGCTGAAACCGGCGCAGGACCAATGCTTGCTAGCTAGAAATTATCCAGCACACACACAGAAAATTTTTTTTAGCCCAAAATGCAGATTCTGTGACAAATATTCAGAAACAATTGACCATTTTGTATCAGGCTGCACGTTATTGGCACCCACTGAATATAAAACCCACCATGACAGAATGGGCCAATATCTGTACTGGAAAATCTGCAACACTTACGGAAAGAAAACTGCAAGAAACTGGTATGAACACCATCCAGACCCGGTTACAGAGATAGGTCCTGTAACAATTCTATGGGACTTTACAATACACAGACAGAACAATCAAAGCTAATCGCCCAGACATCGCGATTTTGTGTGTGTGTGTGTGTGTGTGTGTGAGGTATTTTCGTGTATGTAGGAGCAAATGGAGACGAATAGATTCTTATGATAAATGAGTAAATTGTAATGACTGAATGGGCCGTGAATCTGATTAGCTCAAAAATGAAGTCAGTGATTTCAGTTGTAGTTAGAACCCTCTGAATGTTTGGAAAAGTTTCCGATAGAATCGTTGATGGGATTCCTGGTAGCACAAGTCTCAAAGAATTAAAAAAATGTACTTACAAGTATATCTCACGCCTTACGAAGGGCTTTACCTATGTAAAATGTGTGTGATCTTGTTTTTTGTGTTGTTTTGTTTTGTTTTTGTACAAATAATGAACAATGTAAAATGTCATGATGCCGTTTCTGACTACAGTCTCTGATTTAAATCTGGGAGTAAATGTGTAATACAACTGAAACCCAAGGAAATGATTAATAATAATGATAACAACAACAACAACAACAACAACAACAATGATAATAATAATAATAATAATAATAATAATAATAATAATAATAAGAAGAAGAAGAAGAAGAAGAAGAAGAAGAAGAAGAAGAAGAAGAAGATTCTGTGATAAATATCCAGAAACAATTGACCATTTTGTATCAGGTTGGAAGGTATTGGTACCCACTAAATATAAAACACGACATGACGTAGTGGGCCAATATCTGTATTGGAAAATTTGCAACTTTTACGGAAAGGAAACTGCAAGAAATCAATATGAACACGACCCAGATCCGGTTACGGGCATAGGACCTGTAACAATTTTATGGTACCTTACAATACACACAGACAGAACAATCAAAGCTAATCGCTGAGAGATCGTGTTTAGAGACCGCACAAAATGTGCCTTCTTATTGACATGGCAGTCCCTGCAGACTGTAACGTATCTGAAGATCTTCAAAAAACTAACATACAAGGACCTTGAAATCTCATAAATGTGGCACATGATGATATCAACAAGTCCAGTTTTAGTTGCAGCCCTCGGATTGACTGGAAAAGATACCAATAGATTTATTGAAAGGATTCCTGGTAGCCCATGACTTAAAGAAATAATTGTACTCAAAAGTACAGCTTACATTTTACGAAGGGTTTTTCTGTATTTGTGATCATAGGTGTTTTTTTTCCTCCAAGATTGCTCAGTGGAAAATGTCATGATGCCATTTTAACCTTAGGTTAAGAAATGAGTACACACCAGAAATCCAATAAAATAATCATAATAATCTTAACAAAAATAATAGTAATAGTAATCATAATAATAATCGTAACAATAATGATAATCATCGTTATCATAATAATGATAACAATACTTATAATCATCATCATAATAACAATCATAATAATTATAATCATCATAATAATAATCATAACAATAATTATAATCATCATCATCATAATAATAATCATAAGAACAATTATAATCATCATCATAATAATAATCGTAACAACAATTATAATCATCATTATCATAATAATCATAACAATAATTATAATCATCATCATCATAATAATCATAATAATTATAATTATCATAATAATAATCATAACAATAATTATAATCATCATCATCATTATAATAATAATCATAATAACAATTATAATCATCATCATCATAATAATAATTGTAACTATAATTATAATCATCATCATAATAATCGTAACAATAATTATAACCATCATAATACGAATCATAACAATAATTATAATCATCATCATAATAATCGTAACAATAATTATAATCATCGTCATAATAATAATCGTTACAATAATTATAATCATCATAATAAGAATCATAAGAAGAATTATAATCATCATAATAATAAATATAATAATTATAATCATCATCATAATAATCATAAGAATAATTATAATCATCATTATCATAATAATAATCATAATAATAATCATAACAATATTTATAATAATAATAATAATAATAATAATAATAATAATAATAATAATAACGGTTTGTATAACTTGTGTGATTCTTTTCTGTATTGGATAATTTAGTGGGTTCTGAACTTTTGCCCTTGCCAGCATTTTAAAAGGTCAGATCAGCTGAAGTCTTCTCTATCGGTAAGGCCTCCAGCAGAGAAACACGCTTCGTTTATTCAACTAAACATTATAACTAAGTAGCAGAACTGTTTCACAATGGCTGATATTATTTCCTTCCTTCTTGAGCTATCGATTCTTACCAGATCGCTCTCGAATGACCTCCAGAGTTTCCAATTATCTTTTCTAAACAGGTTACAATATTCGATCCAAAGCGATGGTGTTCGGTTTTGCCCTCTTTTTTTTTTCGTCTGTTCTGCATATACAATAATAAGCAAGCGCGGTTTTAAAACGAACAGAATACAACAAATAACAAATTTCTCAGAAAGGAATTTATTTCCTTTATATGTCCAGTTAAAATAACATCGCCCTTTCGGGATCTTCTGGAAAGCAAAAAAAAAAAATCAAATAAAAATAACAATGGGTTGAGATTATCACCATTGAAAGTGCAATGACATGAACCACAAGGACATTTATCATCATTTTGATGCCTGAGTTTGTCGTTCATGATCCGCGCTCAGAGACCAAAAGACAAACGCATTGGCGCGTTAAAAAAAGGTATTGAAGTCATAAGACATTCGAGTTGATTGTGTGCGGCGAGGCTATTATTTGAGATATGAACAACTTAAGAGAGGAACAAAACCTTGTTTTGATATCGATATGAGCTAAATCAAAAATGGCGGACGGTCGAGTCAAGATTGATGGGATGGGATTATGGCTGCTGGAAGGTGAAATCAGCCACTGACATTTACTCGCCAAAACATGGATTGGAGAATTTCACTGTGTTCGTTCATTCATATATATATATATATATATATATATATATATATATATATATATATATATGTATGGTTTGTGTGTGCGTGTGGGGGGGGGCGTGTGTGTGTAACACTCTTCTAGCTTCTGGTTTTTCAGCCAAGTTCAAATATTTAATTGTAATGTCATTGGTTTTGTTCTATGTTCTTAAGTTCTGTACTTTTTTTGTTCTCGTTCTTTAATAAGGATTTTCATATATTCTGATATTCTTTCACACTCAGTAACCACACGAGTGCTAGTGAGTTTGTGGCTTTACGTGGGTGTAAAAGATTATCTATCTATCTATCTATCTATCTATGTATGTGTGTGTGTGTATATATGTATATATAGGTCAGAATCTTACTAATATGTAATACATATTAGTTTTATTATGTATAATATATTTTTTGATGTTTCTTAACTCTCCAATTTCTCTCATTCTATCTAAATATTTTAAAAAGTATACGTGGTTAATCTAACTTCATATATATATATATATATATATATATATATATATATATATATATATATATATATATATATATATATATGTAGAGTGCGATGGATGAATTGTCGTCTAAATGACGCAAAAATGGAAATAGAATTGACATCTCATTTTAACAGATATATTTAACAAAATTACACAGAAATATCTAGAAATACTAAAGAGTGAATATATTCAATAAAATCGCCATTGGCTCTTTTTCTCACAGACGTTGCCCCAACTCACCTACTATACTGTGCAGTTGACAAAATCAAAAAGAAACAACACACATGGACGAAATTAAATATATAAAATGACGACAATTCACACATCGTATATATATATATATATATATATATATATATATATATATATATATATATATATATATATATATATATATATATATATATATATATATATATATATATATATTGATTGGCTACTGGCGTTTGTATATATCACGTATATAATATGTTAAATAGCTTAGATTGATGCCAAATCGGTCGAGTTTCGATCCCGGCTAGAAGCAATCAGATGTCTAGACACACTGGTGAGCCGTGATACAGCGACACAGGCTTGTATGTTGATGACTATATATATACATATGTCATCCACAGACAGTACTGTTTCGCTGTATCACAGCTCCTCAGTGTTCCTAGTCATACGAATGCTTCAAGCCAGGATCGAAACCCAACCGATTTGGTTTCAGTCAGAGCTTCTACAACTGAGCTATCTTCATTCGACAGAAGGAAACAACTAAATCTAGCATATTGTTTTTACAAATGTAAACAAATGCCAATCAACCGGAGTGCTCTATTCATTTTACTGAAGAGCTTTGCATTAACGCAGGTGGCTGTTGTTTATAGAATTAGCTTATCATTCAACAGTGCTCAATTGAAATATATTTTTAAGAGCTAAATTATTTCATTCACTGACAGTAGTGTTTCGATGTATCACAGCTCCTCAGTGTGACTAGACATCCATTATGGACAATAAAGCATAATTTTTCTTAAAAATCCACATTACAACCAAAAACGTTTGCGGTACCTCTCTTCTTTTTAATATACACACTTTTCTCTCGTTGAAACCACTATAACCTCTTCCTCTTATATATATATATATATATATATATATATATATATATATATATATATATATATATATAAACTCTTGATATCTTCTACCGAGTAGACGGAGCAATTGCTGGAGAGTCTGTCCACAAACACTAAAGGGAAAGCTATGAATCCATTTTTCGCCCCCTCTCTAACTATGGGTAAATTGCACGACAGATTGGCTCCTATTGCCTTCGATGGCAACCGGTATAGGAGAAGTATATATCTGAATTCAAAACCTTAGGCGGGTTGTCTGGAGATCTTATGACACCCTATGTTTACCAGATCTCTGTATTGCTGTCCTTTGAAGCTCTTAATAAAGGTTCTCTTTTTGCTGCCTATCTTAAGCCTTTTTCTCAAACCCGCTAGCGGTGTTATGCATTGTTTTCCGCTGTTTATATTGTCTTTAATCTATCCTGTGGATATCAAATTTTACAAGCCCTCCTTCCTCCATATTGTATTACCCAGAAATTTCAACTGTCACTTCTTGATGTCTAGTATCAAATTTTGGCGTTACTCATATAGTATCCACAGCATCCTTCTGCGGAACCACAGCAAATATGTGCGGGTTAGGATAGATTGAAGAAAGGATGGACAAAGGAAAACAACGTATAACACTGCCAGCGGGCTTGAGAAAATGGATGGTAGAACAAGGCATAGGATAGGTTACAAAAAGAGAACGTTTATTAAGAGCTACAATGGACAGGAACTTATGGAGAGCCATGATCGCTAACGTCCTGAAGGGACACAGTACATAAAAGAAGAAGGGCGAACTTTTGTAAATAGATGGCGGGAAAAGGTTTAGGAAATTGTGGGGAGCAATGATCGTCAACGTCCGGAAGGGACACGGCACGTAGAACAAAAAGGACGAGCGGTTGGCGGAAGAATGTTTAGGAAAAATAACAAAAAGAGAACATTTATTAAGTGCTACAAAGGAGAGGAAATTGTGGATAACCATAATTGCCAACGCCCTGAAGGGACACGGCATATAGAAGAAGAAGGATGAGCTCGTGTAAATGGATGACGAAATATGATTTATGAGAGATAACAAAAAACAACAGTTATTAAGAGCAGGAAATTGTGGAGAGCCATGATCGCTAACGTCCTGAAGGGACATGGCACGTAGAAGTAGAACGACGAGATTTTGTAAATAGACTGCGGGACAAGGTTTAGAAAATGGTGGAGAGGAATGATTGTCAACGTCCTAAAGGGACACGGCACATAGAAGAAAAAGGGGCGACTTTGTGCAAATGTATGGCTGAAGATGGTTTAGGGGAGATAACACAAAAAAAACAACAGTTATTAAGAGCTACAAAGGAGAGGAAATTGTGGAGAACCATGACTGCCAACGTCTTAAAGAGACACGGCACAGAGAAGAAAAAGGACAACCTTGTGTGAATGGATGGTGACAGATGATTTAAAAGAGATAACAAACAGACAACAGTTATTAAGAGCTACAAAGGACAGGACATTGTGGAGAGCCATGATCGCTAACGTCCTGAAGGGGCACAGCACATAGAAGAAAAAGGACGAGTTTGTGTAAATGGATGGCGGAAGAAGGTTTAGGACAGATAACAAAAAGACAAATGTTATTAAGAGCTGCAACGGAAGGAAATTGTGGAGAGCCATAACTTCTGAAGTATGACGGAACATAGAAAAAGAAGAATTCTTTCGCGAAAGGCACAAAATGTAACACTCCTTGCATTCTCTCACCTTTATTGTTTTATCATTGGCACGAAATAGTACCAGAAAGAATTGATGCAATTTATTTCAATTAACTTAACTATTAAGGCACTACGATAAAAAAAGAACTGCAATTTCCATTGCCAGTTTTGACAGCGGAAAGTTAGTGCGTGACGTAGATGCAGACGTATGTTTGTTAATAATATTGTATGTAGACATAAGCCTTCCCGTATCGCGTGTCACTTCGTGAGAAAATTTCAATTTACTGACATGACGATGTTTTAGCAGAATGCCAAGACTTGTGACCCGGAAGCGATCCATCAATTTTGTATAAAAACTTTCCCGTCCAAGGCGAAAAGAGTTATGATGCATTGCAACCCCCCTCCTAGATAATGAGGTGAAACTTCTATTTTTTCTTTAATCAGTCACATTTCAAACATTTACACTCAAAATGATTTCAAAACAATTTTGGACAGAAGCCGAAAGAAATGTCAATATTTCAAGTCATTATTAAAGCCAGACCACTGTTTAGATACATACAATGATTTAAAAAAATTAACAGAGTAAAAATATCCTTTTGTTTTTATATAATCATATAATAATTGTACTTGTCCCGTCTCCGTTTGTTCGCACAACCATTACGCCTTGTCCATATCTCATAAATAATAGACTATTCCGTTTTGATTGCGTGGAAAGCCAAAGATTTTATCAGAGAAGCTACTTGGTTTTAATGAAAAAAAGAAACATTGAAATTCTTAACATCTACTGCTAATACATCATAAATCATGGGCTATTTTTGTTTTGATAGTTTATAAGAGAAGCTACTTGTTTTCAATTAAAAAAAACAAAAACAAAGAAAGGAAGACGTCTTTAACGTCTCCTGCTAATGCCACATAAATAATGAACTATTCCGTTTTGATAGCGGGAGAAGAGAAAAGATATGAAAACGCTACTTGGCTTTAGTGGGAAAATGAATGCAAGATCGGAAGATAGAACTTAACGTCTGTTTCAGTGAAATGGGAAAAAGTTGTCAATTTCAAATCTTTTCATTTGTATCCCCTTACTTCTTAAAATGATGACCAGCATTCATATTTATGATTGTTATTGCAATTTTTTGTTGAAGTTTTTATGCTCAAATATTTAACGATTTTTACAGATATTTTATTGTCGTAGAACTCGTCATGAGTTTATTCAAACCTTAACTGAAAAATTCAAATAGGAAAATTGCAAAGTTTCCACTGGTAAAAATTAGTATTTGCAATAGTAGTAGTAGTAGTAGTAGTAGTAGTAGTAGTAGTAGTAGTAGTAGTAGTAATAATAATAATAATAATAATAATGAGGCCCACTTAAAATAGCCAATCATCAAATGAAAAGATGACAAAACCGTGAATAATTCCGCAGGGAAAGTTCGATGATAAAAGAAAAATTCCACGTAATATTTAAAGAGCCGACAGAAACCAGCGCAGAGGACATCTGAGAAAAGAAACAAAGTTTTTCTTCATTACATCGGAGAATTCATGGAGCACACCATGAGCTTATTCCATCATTAACTGAAGTATTAAGATTGAGCAGAAATTTAAAATCGGAAAACCGTGAAATTTTCACAAGTTAAATGTAGCTATTATTATTATTATTATTATTATTATTATTATTATTATTATTATTATTATTTATTTATTTATTTATTTATTTCCTTTTATTTCTGGTGTATACTCATTTTTCCGGGTCCCAACCAGAAATCTAAAGTCAGAAATGTCATCATGATATTATCCATTGAGCATTTTAAAAAGAATCAAAACCAAAAAAATATATAACACACATATTTTCCATAGATAAAGCCCTTCGTAAGTGTAAGTACAATATTTTGTATTTCTTTCATGCGCCGGCTATCAGGAATCCTTTTAATCTGTCTATTGGAATATTTTCCAATCAATCTGAGGTCTCCAAATACAACTGGAAATATTGATGGCAATATGTGCCAATATTTTTATAGATTTCCACTTCAAACATTCTTGTATTTTGATAGTTTTTCTAAGATCTTTAAAGATACATAATAGTCAGCAGGGACTGCCATGTCAATAAGAAGAGACATTTTGTCTTTGTGGGTCACTAATCACGACCCCTCAATGATTTGCCTTGATTCTACTGTCCGTGTCCTGGGGCCCTGTAAGAGAATTGTCATTTAACTGATAATACTTGGCAACTTGTATGTTGATGTTACCTGGCACACTGTTAGTAAAATTACCCATTCCTTTTCTCACGAGACACAGTGCTCCGATTACTATTGGTACACTCTTCATTCTCCACATCCTATAAATCTCGATTTCCAGGTCCTTGTATTTGAACAATTTCTCGATAATTTTCATGGAGATATTTCTCTCAGATGGTACTGCTACGTCAATAAACATGCACTTGCTGACTTTCTTGTCTTTTATGATAATATCAGGTCTGTTGGCTTTTATTTCCCTGTCAGTCTGAATTGGCATGTCTCAGAGGATAGTTACATTGTTATTTTGGGTAACTGTGTCTGGTTGGTGCTCATATCATCTCTCAGTGGTTTCGATTTTGTGCTTCTTGAATATCTTCCAGTGCACTATGTTGCTACCTTGTTATGTCTGTGCGTATATTCATTTTCTGCTAGTTCCGGACATCCTGAGATATTATCGTCGACAGTTTCATCATATTTTCCGTAGATCCTGCATTTCAGGTTAGTTCCATATTTGATTATGCGACAGTGACAGGATCTGGTTGCAAGGCTTTGGTCCTGCGAGGCAGTAAATAGCTCTTTTGTCTCAGCTTTCAACCCGGTGCTCCTCAGCCACTGATGTGTTTTCTGTTGGTCGATGTCTGCTTCTTTCGTTCTTTTTAGTTATTTGTCATGCAACGCCTTCTTGTCTTCGCAGTTTTTCTTTCTTTTTTTTTTTGTAATTTCATTTGGCCAAGTTGTTTCGCTTTCTGTTTTACTCGTCTCACTTTGTTTTTTCTTCGCAGGGTTTCAGGTAACTGTTTCTTGAAGAATGTAGCTTAATTGAAAAATTGAATTCGGTGTTTTACTGTTTTTAGGAAAGTGTCATTTGTTTTTGTGAGATATTCTTCCAATCCGATTGTTGTAGTTTTTAAACTTCAAGTCGGATTAGACCTCGGACTCCTAAAGCTTTTGGTACGTAAAAAATTATCAACATCTGATTTCGGGTGGTGCATCCTCATTTGGTTAAGCCTTTTGGGGGTTTTGTAGTCCACTATTTTCATGTTATTCAATTTCCATTTAATAACGATGAAGCTGTATGTTACTACGCGTATAGCTAAGGTGTTGATAGCCGCCATTTTATTGACCTCATTAAGTTCGCTTTCTAGTATCAAAGGCAGGCTCCTATAATATTCTGTTCGGATCTTTTTCTTCATAATTGAATGTTGTATTCCTTCTTCTTCATTAATTCCTAAGTATTTGGTCTCGTTCCTAAATTTTGTTGTTGATATCAAGGTCGAAATCCGTAGTTTTCGTTAGTTTACCGCCTTTGAAAGTGGCTTTGGCACATTTGTCGATTCCGAACTCCATCCTAATGTCTTCACCGAAGGTTTTGACAATGATGAGCAGGTTTTTCTGTTGGTTGTCATCCTTGGCAAACGATTTAAGATCATCAATATAGAATAGGTGTTTCAGTTTGCCATACTGTGACTTGTATTCATAGCTACTCTTGTTCCATAGGCAGCTGAATGGCGCTAATGCAAGGCAGAAGAGTAGTGTCCATAAGGAATCACATTGGAAGATCCCGCTTTTGATATTGATTGGTCTCGATGTTAATGACCCGTTTGTATGGTTTACATTTAGTGTAGTCTGCCAGTTTTTCATGCCCTCCGTTATGAATTTGTTATTATTATTATTATTATTATTATTATTATTATTATTATTATTATTTTTATTTTATTTCCTTTGATTTCTGGTGTGTACATATTTTGTTCCGGGTCCCGCCCAGAGACCCCAGGTTAGAAATGTCATCATGATATTTTCCAATGACAACCCCCCCCCCCCCAAAAAAAAACAAAAAAAATAACCAAACATATTTTACATAGACAAAGCCCTTCGTAAGGTGTGGGATGTACTCGTGAGAACAATTCTTTGTATTTCTTTAAGGCATGTGTTTCCAGGAATCCCTTAAATGAGTCTACTGGAATCTTTTCCAAACAATC
This sequence comes from Acanthosepion esculentum, assembly GCA_964036315.1. Taxonomy (NCBI): domain Eukaryota; kingdom Metazoa; phylum Mollusca; class Cephalopoda; order Sepiida; family Sepiidae; genus Acanthosepion; species Acanthosepion esculentum. Next base: position 57,122,695 of record OZ038507.1, read on the forward strand.
CGAGGGCTCCAACTACAACAAGGATTGTTGATGCTCCCATGTGCCACATTTTTGAGATTTCGATTTCAAGGTCCTTGTATTTTGATAGCTTTTTGAAGATCTTCAAAGATACATTGCAGTCCGCAGGGACTGCCATATCAATATGGAGGCACCTTTTTTGTTTATTATTATTATTATTATTATTATTATTATTATTATTATTATTATTATTATTATTATCCGTTTTTGGTCTGATCTGACTCTTGTAAAGATGGAACAATGGAAAAGGGGTCAGCTACTTTCCGGATCCGTATAAGGAAGCAACCATTTTTCAAGTATCTTTTTCATTGGAGGCTGCATACTTGTTCAACTTGAGATTGACGATCATTATTGAGTGTTCAACGCTTACCAGTTCAAGAAATAACTCGGGGTCTGCTTGAGCCGCAAAATTCAAATAATGACAATGTCCGTTTCGTTCAATTCGCACTAATGCCTTTGGAATAAAGCATGAATCCATCTTCCCCTAGCTATGTGCTAAATAACAGAATCAACTGGGCTCCTCCTACACCTTGGCTGGCACCAATCGAGAAGAAAGAGTTCTTAACGAACACCAAAAATAAAGCAAGGATGGGCTCTTTAGGGTAACCAATTGAGAAGAAGGAAAAATCTGAATTCAAAACCAGCCTGAAGAGTGATGGGTACCGTCAGTTTATCTTGATCTGGACACTACTGCTTCTACGTTTGCTGTACATAAACATATGGTGGCTCAACGAGCCTAACGGGTTACCTTGATGAATGAAACACCGGTTCTTGTCTGATCACCGTTAAGCAACGTTAACCCTGGTCTGTACCTATATGGGTGATCGTTTAGGAATATCAGGTGCTTGAATGTGCAAGTGGCGTAACAGACAACGGCTCAGAATTGGAAATCAGAGAGCTGAGTCGGGTTCGTTTTATTCTCTAGAGCTTAAATATGTTAAATATATGAATACACATCTTTTCTCCCCATCTATGGGTTAATTAGTAGGACTTGATCATTATATTCTCACAAAAATTCATACAGTCTAGAATTTTTCTGCCTTTAACTAGCGGTGTGGGGGGCGGTGAGTAAGAAGAGTAAGAGGAGATTGGAAAAGCGAGTGGGGACGGATTAACATAGAGTGAGGTAATAGATTTAAAGAGAGACATAGGGAAAGGGAGAGAGAGAAAGATAGAAAGAGAGAAAGAAAGAAACAGAAAGCGGGAAAAAAGCAGAGAGGAAGAAATAGAATGAGATTATTTTACGGTTTGTCAGTTTGCATGCTACTTAAATCCAGAAAAAAATATTTTTCGGGTGCAAGAATTGTTTTGGAGATAATAATAATAATAATAATAATAATAATAATAATAATAATAATAATAATAATAATAATAATAATAATAATAATATACTTATATTTAACCCATAGCTAGAGGAGTTGAGGTGAATTCATAGTTTTCCTTTAGGGTATTTGCGCACCGGTGAATATAACGAACATGAGTAGAAAATTGAACTCTCCTCACAAAAGTTCAAAAAGAAAGAGAGATGAAATTAAAAAAGAAATGGAAGTGAAGAGAAAGAGAAAGAGAGCGAGAGAAAGAGAAAAAAGAGAAAGAAAGAAAAGAGAGAAAGAACAGAGAGAAAGAGTGAAAGAAAGAGAAAGAAAGTGAGAGAGAGAGAGAAAAAGAGAGAGATAGAGAGAAAGAGTTTCAAAGGTTAAATCAAAACGGTGAATATGTGAAAGAATTAAGAAGAAGTGGGAAAAATATCGAAAAGAGAAAGAGAGAGAGAGAGAGAGGGGGGAATACAAATATAGAGGGAAGGAAAGATAAAGAAGTTCAAAAAGAAAGAGAGATGAAATTAAAAAAGAAATGGAAGTGAAGAGAAAGAGAGCGAGAGAAAGAGAAAAAAGAGAAAGAAAGAAAAGAGAGAAAGAAAAGAGAGAAAGAGTGAAAGAGAGAGAGAGAGAGGAATACAAATATAGAGGGAAGGAGAGATAAAGAAAAATAAGTGGGAGATACAAGAGAGAGAGAATTGTGAGCAGATATGACTGTGCGTACCTCAGAGAAAGGCAGTGACAGATCGACAAAATGGAAGAGAGAGAGAGAGAGAGAGAGAGAGAGAGAGAGAGAGAGAGAGAGAGAGAGAGAGAGAGAGAGAGAGAGAGAGAGAGAGAGAGAGAGAGAGAGGTGTGTAGGGGGGTACTGGAAATGTAATATTGCATAGATATGGCACTTGATACAATCAAAGTGATTTCCGATTTGGGCAGGCAAATTGGCCGGTCGAGCAGACCAGTCAATTGGTCAGTCAGCTGATGGTAAAGGCAAAAAGTGCCGAGAAACTAAAACGATTGTTTAACTGTAACTAGACATTTAATGCACAGCGGACATTTTGATGGTTACCGGATGTTGTGTTGTTGTTGTTGCTACGATCGCCATTTTTATCTAAGTTACTTCCTATCGTGTCTTTCTGATTAAACGGAAGCGTGATTGACAATGATTAATTACCTCTTTCTTCTATCTTTTCACTATCCCTCATATATATATATATATATATATATATATATATCGCCTATAATATATATATATATATATATATATATATATATATATATATATATATATATATATATATATATATATATATATATATATATGTCGCCTCTACGTGTTGACTTCTATGTTCACTTTTATATTTATATATATATATATATATATATATATATATATGGGATACTGAAAACTTATCTGCCCGACCGACTTCGCAAAATTTGATCCCATGATTAAATATCAGATTTTTTCTTGGTCAAGTCGAGAATTTGTTAGCAAGCACTCAGTCGTTTTTAATGAAGCTATTCGGAAACTTGTATAAAAGAGGTTTTACTACCCAAATACACAATTATATATATATATATATATATATATATATATATATATATATATATATATATATATATATGAAGAAATATACTCTTAAAGTGTGGTATATTTATGGGATAAAGTGCTCAATATCAGAGATAAAGCGTATGTAAATATAAAAGTGAACATTGAAGTCAACACTTAGAGGCGACAGTCTGTTTCGTGCTAGACGCAATCGTCAGGCCACCAGGTTTTTTTTGTCGGCTATATTTAAATAGTCGAGAAAAAAGAAAAAACAAAACAACGCCTCTAAGGGTTGACTTCAATGTTCACTTTTATATATATATATATATATATATATATATATATATATATATATATATATATATGTATATATATATATATATATATATATATATATATATATATATATACATATATATATATATATATATATATATATATATATATATATATATATATATATATATATATATATATATATATATATATATATATATATATTAAAAGGAAACTCAGTTGAGTTCCACCACGGGATATATGTGAGCGAGTGGCGCTATCTCTTCGTCACCGAGGCCCGTTGGAACAGTTGGTATGACGTTTGCTTAACAATCTAACTGTCAGGGTTTCCATTCTCGGTAGTGGATGTGCACTGCTGATGAGTCCCAAATATAGGACGAAACGGCCGTCCAGTGCTTTCTGCATTCTGTTGAGGTTTCAGACTCAATGAATTACTTATATATATATATATGTATATATATATATATATATATATATATATATATATATATATATATATATATATATATATATTAACGTGGATAAATTGAATAACTAGATATTAGCAGCGGTATATACGCGCGTTAGCATGCATGCTGGGGTAAGCGAATAAATATTTACTCAATTTAATTTAAGGTCTAAAGAAAACAGTGCTCAGTGTGGTTAGACAGAGATAAGAAGCATATATCAATAAATATCCATATACCTTCGTTTGAAGTTTGAAATGCAACAAAGTTTCGCTCTTCTACCAACTCATCAGGCACGAAATATTACTTTTGATTTTACAAAAAAAATATATATACTGGGTCTCATGGTAGGAACGCTATTTTAAACGCAGATTCGAAGCTCATATTTAATACAAACTTAATATTTAGGTGGAAATACAGAATGTAGATTGTGGGTAGGCAGCTATTGTAAAAAAAAAAAAAATGTCAAGTTTAAAGTTTAAAAGAGGAACGCCAGTAAACTCGTTAATTAATAATAGAAATTAAAATGGTTAAAGGGGAGTAATCAATATGGTACATTTGTATGTAGGGCCGTACCACTTTAAACATTTCTTATCAAATCGTTACTATCACAATGGGGAATATTTAATATGTGTAGCGATAAAAAAGAAGGAAAAAAATAGCTGAAAAGAATCAACTAACCAGTATGCTTATATACACCAGAAACAAGAAATTTAAAATTTAAATTTAAATTTTTGCGTACCTAGCGATATAAAATCATAACCGAAGTTTTTGTTTATATTTTCACCCCCTCTTCCTCCTTCCAGCACTAAGAACATTATTTTAGTCTGATGAAGTCTTTTCGAAGGCTGAAACATCTGTTTGTGGATCGTTTAATACTCAAATTTAATTTTCTTGGAAGCATTAGTAATTTCTTTTGCAAAAATATGTTGGTAATTTTTTTTTTTTCTGTGAAAATGTATTACTGGTAAAATTTGTTACTATGGAAATGTATTGCTGTTATTTTTACTATAAAATTAACCCCAGTTTGAGAGTTAACTATTTGTACATAGCCGAGACTCCCAACAGATGCTGCCATCCTGGATTAGGGTGGACCTGGAAACAGCAGCAGTTAGTAAGAGGGTCCACGTTACTCAAAACCTCCCAATCAGAGGCTTTGCTGCTGCATGTAGTTTATTGTCTTACTCCAAGACGGGAAGGATGAAACTCGTTACGTAAATGGTTTTTTGTATTAATTTATTCGATTATCATGGAAATATATGCAGATCTGAATAGGTTCATATTATATATGGAGAACATTTAAGGATATACGCACAGAGTAAGTCCAATCTAAATATTAGTGGTTTGTCGGAGTTAGCACCTCCTTAATTCCCTAATTGTCACTAGGGTTCGCTCCCCTACACTATTAATACTGGGCGAATTCACGCCTCGTTCTCTTTTTTACTTTGCATTTCAGCGGACAAAAAATGTAATCTCTCGTAGAGATCCGTGTCTTCCCATTTGTGGGAGACGCCGCGAACATTATACACACACACACGTACGTACGAACATTCACCAACTGTATGTTGGTGAATGTTCGTACGTACGTGTGTGTGTGTATAATGTATAACTCTTTACGTTCACACACAAACACAAATGTTAATGTCTTTGTCACTTGTAAATTTGTTGTTTAATACTGTTGTTGGGCAGACCCTTTTTACACAAGATGGACTCGTCCAAAGCATACTTATACTGACAGAGAGAATACCTGCAGGTTGAGATACGTTGAGTCAGGGTAAGAGATACGGAGACAGTACAGAGGGTGTTATACGAGAGTTATACGAGAGTTATACGAGAGTCCAGCGAGAGAGATAATTACGGTTTCACTTACAGAGACTTGTACACATACTTTCTACTAACCCACATTCCTGGACTACTAATCTTCACTTCAAGTCTGTATTCTTACGTTTAAAACACTTATTTTTCTATCTCAATTACTGGCGTTGTTTATTTATTTGTGCAGGATTTCATTCCCGGAATCCATAACAAATACATATATTTGTTGACATATATATATCGGTCTTGTTTGTTTTCTTTTCATCTTCGGTTGAACAACAAGAGACCGGCCATTTTCTTGTAGTTGTATCTTCTAGCAGGAATAAATAGCACGTGTTTCTAATTCAACAACACGCAAACACACGCAGTCCTCTACAGGCTCCGTCGCTGGTAAGGTAAGATGTGTAGGCAATGGGAAGAGAAACGTTATGCACTGATCGATACATACACAAGGATAAGCAAAAATAGAGATATTAAATTGATAAGTTACGTGAAAGCAACTAATAGTAAAGATTAGTTTTAAGCTAAAGAGTAGATAATCCTCGGTTTGATTTGACGTGAGTTCCTTTGATGAAGGATTAAAGCCACCCAGCAGAAATCGCAGACCTTTTGTGCCGACATAAAAGAGACTAAGGCTAGTTCATTGAAAAAAGAATATACATATATATACATATATATATATATATATATATATATATATATATATATATATATATATATAAAAATATATAAAGAAACTAAAAAAAAATGCCTGTCTAAAAAGGAAGTCTTGTTTGTTTTAAAGCACGGAAGGATTTGGAACAGAGACAATTACGTATGAGATGCAGCCTTTGTCATCATCATCCAATTTATCTTCTGATTTTATAGACTTTTTTTCTTTTCCCCCCCTTTTTGCCATCAGACGCCATCCCTCATGCAGCCGTTGTTATTTTCCTTCCTACCGCTTCTTCCGTTCTTATGTTATCATCATTCAATGTCCTTTCGTCGACATTCAAAATATCAATGCACGACTTAAAGCTGGGACACGCGCTGGGAAAAGATGGCCACTGGCAAAGCGCGGGTTAAATCCTGCGAGAGTTCAACATCTGACGAGACTTGCCTCCGGTCGGATTATGCTAAACTCAGACGCATTCATATCATCCTATTCACTGGGATATATATATATATATATATATATATATATATATATACAGAGAGAGAGAGAGAGAGAGAGAGAGAGAGAGAGAGAGAGAGAGAGAGAGAGAAGGAATACGTTGAGATGCATACATAAATAGATAGATAAATAGACAGATATGAAAAGACTGGGACAAAAATATAGATAGATATAAATAGATATAAAGAAACTGAGATAGAAAGATAGATAGGAACAGATTGAGACTGATAAATATGAACAGATTGAGATAGATAGGAAGAGACTGATATAAATTATAAATAGTTACATGTGAACAGACTGAGAGATCAGACTGAGGTATATAGGAAGAGACTGATATATATATATATATATATATATATATATATATATATATATATATATATATATATATAAATATAAAAGTGAACATAGAAGTCAACACTTAGAGGCGACAGTCTGTTTCATGCTAGATGCAATCGTCAGCCTGACGACTGAATCTAGCATGAAACAGACTGTCGCTTCTAAGTGTTAACTTCTATGCTCACTTTTATATTTACACACGCTCTATCTCTGATATTGAGCACTTTATCCCATAAATATAGCACACTTTAAGACTATATTTCTTCATATATATATATATATATATATATATATATATATATATAGTCATCCACAGACAGAGTGTTTCGATGTATCACAGCTCATCAGTGTGTCTAGACATTCGATCGCTTCAAGCCGGGATCGAAACCCGACTGATTCGGCAACGGTCAGAGACTTCCCCCCTTAGCCATATGTACTGAGATAGATAGATAGATAGATAGATATGATTTCTGTCGACTTGTTAACCTAGTATGACTATTGCTGACAAGTTTGTGCATTGTTTCATCCTAAAAGGCATAATCATCCCTTCCTTATAGAGTGACTCCACTCTGTATGATTTGAAACCAGTTCTTCCCAATCTTGCACATCCATGTGCAATGCATTCAGATTGTCTTTCAGATTATCATTAAAGCTTCTGTTAGGTTTTTGTTGTAGACACTTTCCTGCCTGCAGTTCCCCGGAGAAAGGTGTTTTGGGAATACTGTTACCAAACCATTGTCGTAACGTCCCCTGTTACATTCAGATCTTTGGAGGACAACGGTGTCTGAAATCAAAGACTTCTGTTTGACGTCAAGGATTTTTCACGGGCATTTCTGGGTGGAAACGCTCAATGCATTTTATATGCTTCCGATATGATGTCCATGGTTCAGAAGACGACGGAAGTGACGTCATGGCTCATGCCGTCTACACACTTACTTTAGGCAGTCTACACATTTTCTTTAGGATGTTTACACACTTTAATGTTGATGGTAATACACGTCTCTGATCAAACTCTACTTTCCAATTTACCAAATGCAACACTTGCCTTCTGAATGCGCGCAAAAATCTCTGCATCCAGGGCACCATTTTGGACATGGCACTTCTGAAGTATGGGAAAGCGTCAACAAATATACCTTGTCTGGAAAAACGGTTATATTAAAAAGTGCTCAATACACAGTTCAAAATATTTAAAGTGCAGATCTATTTACTATTTAAAATAATAGAGCAACCAACCAACCCAATCGTTCTGCTACCGCCGTTTCCACTAATAAATGGTTTCTTCAGCTAAATTGCTTTACTAGACAATTATTTATACACACGGAAATATATATATATATATATATATATATATATATATATATATATATATATATATATAGACAATATTAGTGGTAAATATACACATGCATATGCAATTATATATACACATACATATATGTATAAAAATAATTCCAAGAGGATATGATCCAGGTAGAACTCAATGTCAAGGACAGAGTAAGGATATAATCGTTTTTCATAGGTGTGTGTATGTATATGTATATATATATATATATATGTGTGTGTGTGTATGTGTGTGTATGTATGTGTTGTAGGTGTCTGGGCGGGAGTATAAGATTTTATCGCCTATGGGGTGTGTATGTCGCCAAGAAATGTATACACTCTTCCGGTATATCTTCGGACGTTTGAAAATACGCATATTTTTCTCACTGAAACCCTTCTTTAAATCTTCTCTCTGTTAAATTTTAATGCCCCCTCCATCTTTGGACCTCCCTGCCTCTCTCGTCTGTTACCCCTCTATATAGATCCCATGTCCTCCCACACTCTCATACATATACTCTTACTAATTTTTTTCCCGGAGTTGTTTTTTCTGTTTTATTTTTGAATCTGTAGGTCTGATGAATTGGATCGTTTTTACGATTCCAATGGAATAAATTATGACCATGGAAGATTAGTGTTTAAGTCTTTTTATTATATTTTATTATATATATATATATATATATATATATATATATATATATATATATATATATATATATATATGTATGTATATAAAACAACTGAAAAGTTGCAAATTAAAAAAAATTGAAAGATTTTTTGTGAAAGTATTTATTTATATTTTTATATATATATATATATATATATATATTTGATATTTCAGATTGACCCCGATCTTTCATCAGAAATAACTGTTTTCAGAAGTTTGTTTACAAGTAGCGTCCGTCGCGAGACGCGGACGTCACGTGATATGGAATGCAACTGTGTTCGAATATTTCTAACTTAAATCTTACTGTAATAATATTTTAGATGTTGTTTTAAAAAAAGAAATTTTGTAACTATATCTAAAAAATTTTTTTTTGTTTAACTATTGAAATATTTATAAAGATTTAAAATACCGAAGTCTTTAACCCTAGTTTATATGTATTTAATTTTAAAATCCAGTATTTTTCTTTTTTTCTGCGTGTGAAATCAGAATCTATCAATACACATTTATTTTATTTTTATAGCTCTCCCGTCGAACTCGACGTATGAGGGTCAGACAGATCAGTTCCCAGAAACTGAAAGCCCGACAGCCACACAGGATTTGATTATAGTGGTGAAGGCTTTGTGCAGGGCCATCCACACTTTTTGGAGGGACGAATACAGGGACCTGGTGCAACGGATGCCACAAGGTCCCCAAACGACCCTCCGCAGGTTTTGAATTCAGAGTTGTCCTTCTCCTAGACCAGTTGCCATCCAAGGCTATAGAACCCAGTCTGTCCTGCACACATTTACAGTTTTCTAATGAGTTGATTAAAATGTTTAGCTATGGGGGAATAAGGATTACATGAATCATTCATACAAAAAATACATTAGTGAAGTTAATGATATAAATGGCGAGAATACACCTTCGCAAACAAATTTATTAAAATTACATTAACCCACGAACCTCTATATGGAACGAGAGACATAGAGATGATAAAAATATAGTTTTAATGTATGCTATATTTATGGGTAAATATGCTCAATAGCAGGAATAACCCGTATGTGAATATAAAAGTGGACACTGAGGCCAACATCGAGCGGCGATAGTCTGTTTCATGCTTGAGCACATTCTTCAGGCCCGAAAGGTTGAAAATTATTTTTTACTTTAAATTTATCGTTTTCGAATGGAGATTTTGCGAATTACAACTCAGATTTTTATTTATTTATTTATTATTAGTTTTCAGGTTTTTCTGATGCCGTCGATTGATCGGCCGAATATCAAATACAGAGAGAGAGAGGGGGGAGAGAGAGGGAGAGAGGGAGAGAGAGAGGGAGAGGGAGGGAGAGAGAGAGGGAGAGAGAGTGAACAGACAGAAATAGATAGATAGATAGATATGTACGTATATATAAAGAGACTGAAATAGATAAAAAGAGACTAAGATAGATAGAGAGATATGAAAAAACTAGGATAGATAGATAGATAGATAAATAGATAGATATGTAGGTATATATAAAGAGACTGAAATAGATACATAGATAAAAAGAGACTAAGGTAGATAAAAAAGAGAGTAAGATAAATAAATATGTATGTATATATAAAGAGACTGAAATAGTTAAAAAAGAGACTAAGATAAAT
>OZ038507.1:57140722-57183222 GCA_964036315.1 Acanthosepion esculentum
TGCTTCTTGATAATGATTCCGAAACGGAATGATAGCTGTAATCGCTCATAAAGAGTCAGGCTTTGTGCCATACTGGTCTACATCTCTCATCCTGAAAAAAAATTGATATTAACAAAAGTTATTAGTAATTTTCAATAGCGGTATCTATCTATATATATATATATATATATATATATATATATATATATATATATATATATATATATATATGTATATATATATATATATATATATATATATATATATATATATATATATATATTTCATTGAATCATTGAATAATATAATATTCATGTGATGTTCGTTAGATTTCGTTGTGAATCTCTCGAGTTTGCAGATTAATTTTTAGTAGACTTAGAAAATTGAGTAAAAAAACAAATACCAAAATTTTCTTTCGAATACTTTTTATTGTCCCAGGTACTTTCACTCTCATCTGAGACCATCTTCAGTGGGGTTAAGTTGTTTTTGAGTATGTATATATGTGTTTCTGTGAATTTAAGACATTTCAACTGGCTTTACTACGACGATACCAACAAAAATACTTACATTCCATTTGGCTGAACATAGCTCAATACATCAGCAGTTAAAGAAACACTTATGCCCACACCTCACATATTAGACGGGTGTTGTTTGAAAATACATCTATATTACATGAAAACAATAAAAAGCGAAAACTAAATATTCTTGAAGCTATTTATATTAGAGAGTTAAAACCCCAAATAAATAAAGTCAGCTTTGAGTAAGCGGCAAAGTCTTTAAATTCTTATGAAAAAAAAGAAATTATATACGCATGCGCAAAAGCAAAAAATGAATTCTTTACACTGAAAAAAACTAAAAGAATACCTGAACTTTGAATTTTGAAATCCAGAACGCTGCATAAACAGTAAAAAAAAATGAACAGTTTAAATGTTTTATATTCAAAGAAACACATGTATACATACTCACAGACAACTTAAGATGATCTCAGATGAAACTAAAAGTACATGGGAAAATAAAAACTATTCGAAAAAAAACTTTTGTATTTTTCTTAATCAATTTTCTAAATCAACCAAAAAATTAATCGGCGAATTTGAAAGGATGAGGACGAAAACTAATCGACATGACATGTCTAAATTATTTAACCAAACCTGTTTGAATGAAAATATGCTGCGTATATATATATATATATATATATATATATATATATATATATATATATATATATGATGGACTTTACTGTCGATTTCGACATATGAGGTTTCGACCATTGTCTCTTTAGTTTTGATGTTACTCATGCAGCCGGTTGGTGCTTATACCTTTCATTGTATTTTAGTCCTACGAGCGACTTGCAGCGAAGACGACGGACCACACATCTACAAGGGTTAGAATCCCGAATGGCAAGTATGTTTGCTGCTGCTTTTCTTCTGGTCCGTGTCTCACGGTGGGGGATTAATGGAGGGTGGCTCTGTGTTGTTCGATTCCAGTGCACCATCTTTTGTCCGATATTCAACTCTCTTATTGGCTATCGCCTCAAAAGATGTATGTGGCATGTTGACGGCCGTATGGTTGTTTTTCAGTTCATCTTTTTACCTTAACAATGGTCTCTCAACGTGCTAGTTGCTTGCACATCAGGACCTTCGGTATGTGATTATCATCCTTCCAGTCTATATGACGCAATTGGAATGTCTTGAGAAAGCCCTCTATACCACATGGTAAGACAGACAGATGGCTCAGATAACTACCAATATTAAAACAGGTAGACTTTCTAGATGTTACCCTAGACCTCAACAATAGTTCTTTCAAACCTTTTATGAAGGTTAATTCGAACTCTGTATACTGACACCATAATTCTAACCATCCTCAGTCAGTTATTTAACGCATACCTTCTTCCACAGAATTTACAATCAGCGCAAACTCTTCTAGCAAAGAGGTTTTTAATAAGCATTTTACAACTCTGCACTTTAAGTACATAGATCCCATTATTTATGACCATAATAAGAAGAGAAGGTCTGGGAAGATCACTTGGTTTGCTTCCCCTTTCAACCCAATGATTAAAACTAAATTAGGGCAAAATTTCCTAAACCTTATTAATAAACATTTTCCCAACACTAACCCGCTTAGTAAAATATTTAATAAAAATATACTCAAATTAATTTATTGTTGTGCGGGCAACCTTGAGAAATTTATTAATCTGTTATGAAAACACTCCCATGTGTGCTCAGGATCGCCTAGTCAGTGATGTTATGACTTGGGGTCATGGCAAGTTTCGGGTCTTCTAACAACATACTTGCTCCCCAGGCGATCCTGAAAAAAAAAAAAAAAAACACGCAACAAATGGACTCCTCAAATAAATGCTACTGCTGACCAATCACCACCGACTTACGTCACTTCATCCTCAGCTAAGACGATACAAAAAAAGAATCGACGGCGAGCTTGTCTTTTTCCTTCATCTTAGGTTGACCACGCGGAACGACCCTCATCTTCAACGAACAGTTTTACATAACAGGTAAGTAATGACAAGAAAAGTTTCCTTTCATATGAAGTGTTACTTAACCAAAAAAAAAAAAAAATTTGTTCGTAGGTCATCGGAATTATGATCAGAAACTTTTCTCGCTCTCTTTTCCCACCACTCCTACTTTTTCCTTCTTTACCCTTCCTCTCTCCCCTCCCAACTAGGAATGCAGAAAACAAACAAAAAAAACACAGTTAGGACTACCAAGATGGCTTTGCTGAAAAAGGTAAAAAAAAAAAAACTTTAAAAGAGAGAAGAAAAAAGGACCCTCCCCCAAATAGCGACTTAGGTCATCCCTCTACGTATCTCTTTTTCCTTCTTCCCAACTGCCCCTCAACGCCCACCAATCCACGTCATAGAGCTCCATGGAACAGATCTTTTTATCCCTAGCCATTTCGAGGCTTTTTCTGCAGCTTCTGATAGGGCCCTGATGGCCTTTCTCTTTTATACTCCCCTGAATCCAAGCCGACTTAGAGCACTGCATACAGATCTTCCTGCAAAACCTCGGCATCCGATTTCAACTGGGAGGCAGGTCGTCCGCCATTTGTTAGCTCTGCATCTCTCAACTAGCTCCTGGTATTTCTCCAGCTTTCTTTCAAAGGCTTCTTCCAAATTCTCCTCCCAAGGTACCATAAGTTCGAGCATTATGACCTGCCTGGAGACAGCCGACCAGACCAATAAATCCGGGCGCAGGGACGATGTCGTTATCTGCACCGGGATATTCAATTGGTTTCCCAGGTCTACTCTTAACTGCCAATCTCGGGCTGATGCGAGAATGCAGGTTGACGACTTACGCACCGTGGAAGATTTTTCACCGGCCTTGATGAAACAGATCGCCTTCGTTTCTGGCTTACAACTGCAATCGCTAATTGCTGTGGTGACTATCTCGGCTAATTTCTAAGAAACATAATAATAAAGTCTTCAACAAATATAAAAATTCAAAAAGCGATGGTGCATTGATAATAATTATAATAATACTAATACCAGCAAATGTAACTGCAGGAATTCTAATGATTACCAACAACAAAATAATTGCTTAGCTAGTTCCCTGGTTTATGCTTGTACTATTTCTACACTTGAAATCCCGAGTGTTAAAAAGATCTACATTGGCAGCACTAAAAACCAGATGGTATCAACATGTACTATCCTTCAATAATAGTACTTATAAAAGTACTTTTGGAGTTTAAAAGAGGAAAGCAAAACTCCTACAGTTAAATGGAAACTCCTTAGGAAGGCTGGAACCTATTATTATCTATACGCACCATGTTATATTTGTCTCAATGAAAAATTGTAAATTATCAGATTTAAGGACAGGATTAATCTCTTAAACTAAAGGAATGAACTTACTGTTAACTGTAGACATACTTAACTCTTAACCTTGCAGTATAAGTAATAATATTATGAATGATAATATAATGGTATTGTAAGTTAGTAATATTATTATTTATTGGTTCTTTATTTTATTTATTTATATTTATTTTTTTATTACAACCTGACCACCTACGTTAATTATAACCTACTCTTATTTGCTAGCGATTTAATCTGACATAGAGATTCAATTTTATGCATTAATTTTACATGGACTCGGAATTCGTTATTGTTATCTAGGCATACATGTGCGTATGTATACATGTAAGTATGGTTGTTTCTATATCTGTTTACATATGTGTGTACATACATGGTTACATATATGTGTGTCTGTGTGTTGGTATGTATACGTGTATATACATGTATGTGGGTGCATCGGACATATGCATGTTTATGCACTTCTTACTTTTATTTGACTCTCTTTTTATCTATATGTTTGTTTGCGTATGCAAAATATTGATGGTTGGTTTGTGTAGATTTATTAGTGAATTTATGCTTGAATTTTGGTGATTCTGATTATTCGTATATTTATTTATATTATATACAAGTAATCACACGTGTGTGTGATTACTTGTATATGCTGTTACCTGTATATACATAATTTACATAATTTACATCTGTCTGACATAATTTACATTTGCGTGTTTTTTTTATAAATGTATGTTCGCCTTTAATTTTTCTTCTGTTTATTCCTATTTTATTCTTTATTTTTATTCTTATTTTTAATTTTTCCTTCCTCTATTTCCGGTGTAAATATACGTCCTTCTATTTGCGTGCTCATATATTTGCTTATACAGGCATACCTCACCGTACGTGGTTAATTGGTTCCAGAGGCCACGACGTAAGTCGAGAAACGACTTAAGTCAAAATATCGACACGATAAACCTCAAATATACACTACCATTGCATATTACAGTATTCATGATATGTACGTACAGTATTCGGAATAAAATAATTTATCAGCGATATCGCCTTACGCTTAGCATTGGCAATGAAAAAACGGTATGGCAACTTTTTCCAATATAATCCAGTTTCGTCAACGTTAAAAATCTGTTCAGGAAGAAATCCGTTTTCTTCCATGATCTTAGCCAATGCTTTAGGAAAATCGGCTGCTACTTGTTCGTCAGCGGATGCACTTTCACCTTGCTTCTTAGTAAAGTGATAACTTCTTCGTTCTTTAAATATCATAAACCAGCCTTGACTCGCTTTAAATTTTGACATCTTTTTCATCTGGATATTTGAGTTCTGGTCTTCAAACAAAGACAACTTTGAATGATTTCTTGACTAATAGCAGAACGCTGATGATTCAACCTATCAATCCAAAGAGAAAGAAGTTGTTCCATCTCTTCAAAGATTTTCTCTCTTTTCTTATTGATAATAGTATTCTTCATCCCTGGGGCATCAGATTTGATATGTGGCAAAATCTTATCCTTATTGTGAACAATCTTCGATACAGTTGTCCGACTCATTCCAAAACATCGAGCAGTCGATAAAACCTTTTCACCTTTTTTCATGGCGTTTTATCATAGTAAGTTTATCGTCCAGCGTTATAGGATGACGCTTAGCACTTGCACTAGGAATATTCTTAGGGGCAAAATATAAAGTCACAAATGAATAAGAATGAGAGACTAGGCGATAAGCAGACGTATACGTAAACTAAACTGGATTTAAATTCTGCAGGGATCACGAGTGGCGCTGACAACGACGCCAAACGGTAGATATTGGAACTACCGTAGAAAATGCCAATATTGAGCTCTTAAAGACCGCTAAATAAGTCAACAACAGAGAGTCACAGATGTTTTCATATTTCGTTCTCTAGGATTTATGATGATTATATTAACATTTATTGTAAATGTACGTATTTGAATATGATTTTATATAATTTTATTCTTATTTATTGTACAGTAACAGGATCTTATGTACGTTCAACGCTTGTCTAGTGATATTACGATTTCAATATTTGTGGCGGACAGACGTAAAGTCGAATAAAACGACTTAAACTGTTTATTTTTCTATATATTTTTTTGACAAACGACAGAAAATCGAGAACGACTTATCTCGAAACGACGTAACCCGAGGTATACCTGTATATGAAATGAAACAAGAATCAGTATTTCATAAGCTGATTGAAAATTAGTTTCTTTGGATTGTTTAACGGCATATCAACAACTTGTGGACCACCTAAGTTTTAAAATTTAAATCTGCATGGTACTTTACTCCAGTTGGCTCATTCGCTTGCTTAAACTCAACGTTGATTCTGATTCCGCAGAATTGGGTTGGGTGTGAAAACGTATTTGTTGTTAACATTCTTTTTTCATTCGGTTTTTCCAGTTACGACTCCTTTTTTAAAGCTGATTGTTTTGTGTTCATTTTGTTTAGTTCTTTTTTCGTAACAGATTTAATGTTTAGTATAGAGCTTTAAAAAAATTCGCAGTGTGAGATAGACAAGAAGTAAGGCATGTAGCAACATCAGCACGGCAAAGGACACTCCTTTAAAGGCAAGGAAGGGCAAAAATATTTTAAGTCAAGTGATAGCGATTGCTGTATGAGTCGTACGATTTTTGAGTCAAGCACGGGCAACGCCGGGCCATGCTGCTAGTTTATTTTATAGTAACAGGATTTTATGTGTTTTAACTCTTTTCGAGTAATATTACATTCTCATTGTTTGTGGCGGATGAGTGTAAAGTCGAATAAAATGACTTAAAGTTGAATTTTATTTTTCTATATATTTTTTGACAAACGACGTATAATCGAGAACGATTTAATTCGAAACGACGTAACCAGAGGTATACCTGTATATACGTGCTTGTGTATCATGATGTGAATGTGTTTGTCCTGTTATTTGTAAATTCTCTTCATTTTCTTCCTCCTTATTTGAATTCTGACTTCCATGTATCAAATATATGTAACGATCGGAGATACTTTTTTCATCAGCGTCGAACTTAACTGATAAATTTGCACTTCGCTAAGAACAATAATTTGTTTCTCCTAGTTTAATTTCTGAATGATCTTGAAATAATATTAAACTTGATACTCGGTTAAGTTTAGAATCTTACATTTGAATTTTTGAATTTTGAATTTAACTGTAAACTTAAAATTAAATTTTTATATTGATTTCTAATTTAATCTAATCTTAACTTTAATGCACTAATAGATTGTACTTATACTAGAGTATGTTGTCATGTTATTTTAAATTGTCATATAATTGTATTCTGATTGGTTATCATAGGTTACGTAACAAAGTTTCCCCTACTGAGAGGATTTGGTTGGCTTTTGAACTCTTAAAATGGTTTATTTTTCCATTCAATATCATCGCTTGATAAAATACCTGAAGTGTCGAAACAAAATTGCAACTTATGTAGCGATCTTATAACAAGTTTTTCATGGTACAAAATTTAACAATAGCAAAAATAGGAATAAGCAAGCAGAATTTATATGTGATTTTTAAAAAAGCAAAAAAAGAACAACTAGGACTTATCAAGTTTATTTTTCTGGGATGTAAAAAATATATTAGCGTGTAAAATAAATTAATATAACGAATGGAATGGGGAAAAAATTATGAATTTCAAGAAACTAGAGTCCAATATCTTTTAGACACAGTCTGTTTACAAAGGGATGGCCCACGGGATCTGATATACAAGGACTCTAGAACCTTGAGAGGATATGAGGAGTGGGACCTAGATAAAATCGAAAAACGGTCACCACTAAAATCAAACACACAATATATAGTGTATTGGGGCAGCGGATAATTATTTAAACATATATTGTTAAATACAACAGAAAATGAATGTCTATTATGTTTGATCAGGAGCCGTTCTAAACTCCGTATATTTGCTTTAATTTCGGGAGAAAATAAAAACAAAAATTGTCCAACATTTGGATAGTTTTTATTAAGATTTCGGCTCACATGAACCATCTTCAGAGTGATTATGCGGACATTTAAAAAAAGATTTTCACCATCAAAGATGATACTTTGTTATGTTGACCTAGAAGATTGCTATGCGACAGTAACCGTCTCAGAATAGTAGACGCAATACTCAAACATGCAGACAGTAAAAAGAGTCTTGGAGGCCATTTATATTCAAACAAAGCAACCCACACTCAACAAAATGACATTTCAAACTAGTCACAACACATTACATTGCATCAAAACATATAATTCTGTTGTTAATATTTCAGTCTCTCACGCGGTACGACGTCATAGAACTGCATCATAAACTTACGATCTGCGTTTGCTATCTGCTATGCACCGTTATCGTCGTATAGCAATCTTCTATGTCAATATAACAAAATATCATCTTTGATGGTGAATATCTTTGATAAAATGTCCGCATAACCGCTCCGAAGATGGCTAATGTGAGCCGAAATCTTAGATCAAAGAACAGGTTAATAAAAGAAAATATTCAAATTTGGGTGAATTTTTGTCTCTATTTTTACCCGAAATTAAAGATATATACAGAGTTGAGAACAGCTCATGATCAAACATAATAAACGTGCATTGTGTTATATATATATATATATATATATATATATATATATATATATATATATATATATATATAGTCATCCAAATGCAATTCTGTTTCGTTGTATCAACTCATCAGTGTGGCTAGACATCCTATTGCTTCAAGCCGAGATCGAAACACAACCGAGATTCTACCCCTAAGCTATCAGCGCACGGCAGAGAAAGGGAATTTTTTTTTAACGTATTAGCTACATGATGTATACAAACGCTAGTAGCCAATAGCGCTCAATTCATCACTGAAGAGCGATGTGTTAACAACAGGAGCAGCCACTGTTTTTTAAAATTACCCTTTCTCTAGAGTGCACAACCGAGAGCATATATATATATATATATATATATATATATATAGAGGAATATGATGTCTAGCCACACTAGTGAACCGATACAGCGAAACAGACTTGTATATATATATATATATATATATATATATATATATATATATATATATATATATATATATATATATATAAGAGGAACGGTGAAGTAATGGATAGCGGCTTGAATTGTGGAATCGGAGAGCCGAGTTCAAATTGCAGTCGAATCCATTACATTCACTTGCTAATACCCTTGAGAAAAGTATGAACCCTCTTCTTCTCCCTCCTGCTATGGGTAAATAGTAGGACAGACTGGGTTCTAAAACATTGGATAGCTAGGAGAAGGACAACTCTGAATTCAAACCGTGCGGAGGGTCGTTTGGGGAACTTGTGGCACGTAGAGCACCAGTTCTCTGTATTCGGCCCTTCAAAAAGTGTGGATGGTTCTTCACAAACCCTTCACCACTATAATCAAATTTCATGTGATCGGGCTGTTGGTTACTAGGTACTGATCTGCTTGACCCTCATACGTCGTATTCGATGGGAGAGTCGAGAGTATATAAGAGGTATATTTATGCGGAAATATTCATCCAAGCTAGTTTGATAAAAAGAACTGACAAGGCCCGTTTAATTTTTAATACATTTTTACAATTTTTTGATAAGGTGCTGCGTATTGTATTCGAAGTTGTTGATAAACTGCCCAAAGTTCATATTTTTTTTAATTTTTGTTCTTTGTTACCAATTTCTTTAGAACCAATGTTAGAATTCCTTTGTTTGCATCCTAGTCTTCTGTGGGTAGCTTTTTTAATATTTTTATCCGAAAACTGAAAAAATATGATAAAAATTAAACAGACGGCAGACATTGTTGGTTACTTTAATGAAACTTGTATGCATATGGGCGCTTGGCCGAGTGGTTAGAACGCTCGCTTTCTGACCATGAGACCATGGTTGATTCGTCAGAAAGGAGACTTCCTGAAGTTATCGGTCAGGTGGGGGACGATCCCGGCGTGTGGCACATTTGCAAAGTGCCTGAAAACCATACCACGCTTTGTGAGTGAAATTGGGTAGACTGAACACTTGGGAGCCGTCGATAGCTGTGCTAGCACGAGGTCACAAGTCATCGTGACCGAGGGTTTGAGTGTATTGACCTTTGTTCAGATTGTGTATCATGCTAGATAACACGCTCTCTCCCTGAAACCGTAATTAACGTCTGCTCAGCATAGTTGCAGTATAAACAACAGGTGGACGCTGTAGGTGTTGAACAAACACTAAATATGCCTGAGCGAACGTCTACAGTAGGGATTAGCTAGCCGGCCTAATAGATGGGTATCGAGTGACCCGCTATTATATATATATATATATAATATATGTATGTGTGTGTGTGTTTATATATATATATATATATATATATATATATATATATATATATATATATATATATATATATATATATTTGTCATCCACAGACAGACTGTTTCGCTGTTTCACAGCTCATCAGTGTGGCTAGACGTCCGGTTGCCTCTAGCTAGGATCGAAACCCGCTATCAAAACTAGCTAGGATCGAAACCCGCTATCAAAACTAGCTAGGATCGAAATATATATATATATATATATATATATATATATATATATATATATATATATATATATATACGATTGCACTAGCATGAAACAGACTGTCGCCTCTAAGTGCTGACTTCCATGTCCACTTTTATATTTACACACGCTCTATCTCTGATACTGTATAGCACACTTTAAGACTATATTTCTTCATATATATATATATATATATATATATATATATATATATATATATATATATATATATATATAGCAAAGGTAATAAATATGTTGATATATAATCCAAGTGGATCCATGTAATATAAAATATTAAAAGTGATCCATAAAAAGTGCTCAATGTATTTATTATTACAGAGAAAATAATTAATAAAATCCAGAATCACCTAATATGGGAAATAGCCTATAAACTTATGTAAACTTTTATATTTACATATGCTCTATCTCTGATATTGAGCACTTTATCTTATAAACATAGCATACCTTAAACTATATTTCTTCATGTACACCAATATATAAATAGTCTGAAGGTCATCTTTTGGTTAATTTTTGTTATATTTTTGATTCCTACTTGTTTAGAATGTCCGTTTTTAAAGCGATAACAAATAAAAAGCTAACTACAGATAATTCTTCATTAAATTATGAATTGGTTTGACACTGTATTTATATTATGAAGAGGTCAGCATCTTTTAATATGATGAAAAAATAATCAATAACCCTAACCATAACCGTTCAGTGGCTTCAAAAATTTTTAACGAATGCATTACGAATGCAGAAGGACATGTCCCTGTGTTTTATCGATCATGCAAAGGCGTCGATCGATAAAGTCCACCACAAAGATGTGTCGGACCTGCTTAGCAGCACTCATATATTCGGGAAAGACATAAGAATAATCAAGAATCTATACTAGCAGTAAACCACCTGCATATAGACAGAAAATGAGTTCAGTAGACATGCAAATATAGAAAGGGGTGTCAGACAATGATTTGTCTTCTCGCCGGATATATCTAACCTATACAACGAGGCATTTCTAGTCCTGCCTAGATTCCTTATTGACGGACATAATCTTAACGACATAAGATATGCAGAGGACACAGTGTTGATAGCAGACACGAAAAGGAGACTACAAAATCTCCTACAGAAGGTAGCGAAAGAAAGCAAGAAGAAAGGTCTAAGTATCAGTAGTATTAGTATAGCTGGCCGCTCGTATTCGAGGATGCCCGTCTACTAGGGCGGCTAGCCAATCCCTGTTGCAGACGCTAGCTCAGGCGCATTGGTGTTTATTCAACACCCACAGAGCCCGCCTGTGGTTTATACTACAACTATACTAATTAGTTACAGTTTCTAGGAAACAGCGTGTTAATTTAAACAAAGCCAGCACGCACAATCCCTCAGTCACGATGACTTGTGACTTCGTGCTAGCACATCTATCAACGGCCTCCAAGGTTTCTGTCTACCCAATTTCAGTCAACCCGTGGTATGATTTTCAGACACTTTCCAAATGTGCCGCACGCTGGGATCGACCCCACCACCACTCCAGTCCGATGAAATCAGAAAATCTCCTTTCTGAAAAATCGACCATGCTAAGATTCGATCTCATGGTCAGAATGCAAATATTCTAACCACACGGCCATGCGCTCATAGACTAAGTATAAAATACAAGAAAACAGAAAACCTGGTTGTTAGCAAAAGGATGAACCCAAAATGCAAATTACAAATCGTGGATACTAAAATCAAATATGGACTGTGTGACACTGAGATCCAAAGACGTACTGGGATGGCCAAAGATATATTCCAAAAGATAAGCAGAGTATTAAAAGACAGAAAAAAGTTCGTTAGAATCAAAGAAAAGAGTACTGAATATACGTCCTCCCATATGGCAGTAAATGCCGGACAATCTCCTCAAAGATGAAGAAGAGACTTGAAAAAAAAAATGGTTCTACAGAAGGGGGATGAGGATACGATGGACCGCAAAATGTGAGCAGCAAGGAGGTTTTAGAGAAAATGGAAACAAAAAGGAAACGTATACTTAACATCAGGAATAGACAGTTTATATTTCTAGAGTACATCATTGGAAAAACTGATACTCACAGAACAATTAGAAGGCAAGAGGAAAGAAACGCATAAAGTGCTTAGTGAACTTGAGTAATTGGATGGCTGAATAAGGGTTAGGAGAAATAATAGAACGACATTTATTAAGTGCTACAAAAAAACGGGAATTTGTGGAGATCCGTGATCGCTTATAACCCGAAGTGGCACGGCACGCCAAGAAGAATTTACAAAAATTCTTACAAAAACAAAAAAACAAAACAAAAAAACAAATAACAAAACAAACAAACCCTATTTTTATGAGCAGACCAGTTAACTTACATAGTTTTAATTAACCCGCGGGAAGTCGTAACTGAATTTACTAAATCCAATAAAATTCTTCCAAATAATTCCTACCCTATTTTTATGAGCAGACCAGTTAACTTACATAGTTTTAATTAACCCCCGGGAAGTCGTAACAGAATTTACTAAATCCAATAAAATTCTTCCAAATAATTCCTACCCTATTTTTATGAGCAGACCAGTTAACTTACATAGTTTTAATTAACCCCCGGGAAGTCGTAACTGAATTTACTAAATCCAATAAAATTCTTCCAAATAATTCCTACCCTATTTTTATGAGCAGACCAGTTAACTTACATAGTTTTAATTAACCCCCGGGAAGTCGTAACTGAATTTACTAAATCCAATAAAATTCTTCCAAATAATTCCTACCCTATTTTTATGAGCAGACCAGTTAACTTACATAGTTTTAATTAACCCCCGGGAAGTCGTAACTGAATTTACTAAATTCGAATTCAATAACGCGTTATCGGGACACCATGTTATTTAGTATACTTACCAGTTTTACTTTTGATCATTTTTTTTTATTTTCATATCACAAGCTACCGATGATCCTATGCTTTACGTTAGACGCAATCTGTGGAAAAGGAAAGCGACATTAATGGGTTTTCAAGAGTACCGTATTCTTTTGAACCGTTATGGCTCCGTGTTTATGTTTATTCAAACACTTGACATTTCGAGATAACGCAGCAAGATCCAGTGCTTAAAAATGAGAACTCATCATTAATGTCGAGCTCGCTGTGTTGATCCGTTCGGAGATCCAAAGAACCACAATTGACCTCAGTGCATTTTATCTCGCTCAAAAGAGGTTCTGAATATAGAACCCGAGTTCCAGTTCTTTGTTTTTAACCCTGTTGAGCTAATCGAAATAATCCTGTAACAAATGCATTCAAAGCAAATATATATATATATATATATATATATATATATATATATATATATATATATATATATATATAGGGTAATGGGTGTGTGGGGAGTGGGTTTGATTTATTTTTGTTTTCAGCCCTGAATATTCAAGATTTGCTATTACAAAAATTTGCAGATTGATCATATTTATCTAATTACATTTGAATATACAGACCGCTAAACAAATCTATCTATCTATCTGTATATATATATATATATATATATATATATATAGGCCTGACGATTGCGTGTAGCATGAAACAGCCTGTCGCCTCTGAGTGTTGACTTCAATGTTCCCTTTTATATTTATATTTACATACGCTCTATCTCTGAGATTGACCACTTTATCCCATAAATATAGCATACCTTAAAACTATATTTCTTCGTATATATATATATATATATATATATATATATATATATATATATATATATATATATATATATATATATATATCAATTATGTAGTGCGTATTCAATTTATGTAACGTAAATCATTCAAACGAAAAACAAATAATAAAGCTAATTATACGGCAAGAATCACTCTCGCAAACAATATTTAATAATAAAATACATCAACTTCGAATCTGTTAATGAATGGTGTGATCCTTGTTTATAAATTCCAGTTTTATCAGGTCTTATAAATATAAAACCGGAATTTATAAACAAGGATCATACCATTCATTAACGGATTCGAAGTTGATTGTATTTTATTATTAAATATTGTTTGCGAGAGTGATTCTTGCCGTATAATTAGTTCAGTATTTGTTTTTCGTTTGAATGATTTACGTTATATATATATATATATATATATATATATATATATATATATATATATATATATATGTATATATATTCGTGGAAAACAGTCCTTTTATGAATGTTTAATTGAATTTGACGACAGACAGTTTCTATATACTCTCTTAGAGCTAATAAAAGATATTCTATTACGGCACCATTAGAAAAGAAAAGAATTTCAAAACAGGAAATGGTAACATTTATTTTATGATTACATACTAATACAATTAAATTTCGATAAACAATTATTACATATACAATTAAATTTTATTGTATACAATAATACAATAGAAAAACACAAAAAATTTATTTCAGTGCAGATGCTCAAACTACTGTCCATCACAGTTTACACACCTTTGAAGTCTACCTTCCATGTTCGACAAATATTTTGGCACAAGCATCTTCATGTATTAATTTCTGGAAATACATGTCTGATGTATTTTTTCCCAAATCACTAACACTTCGTGGTTTTCTACTATAAAATTTGTCCTTGAGTACTCCCCAAAAGAAAAAAAAATCCATTGAAGTCAGGTGAACGTCAGGGTCAATCAACTGCACCAATTCGGCCCATCCATTTCTCGGGAAATGTTTCGTCAAGATACTCACGGCCTAAAAAAATTCTTAGGCAAAAAGTTGGTTATGGTTCCATGTGCAAACAGTTTTGGGGTCAACCAGTGTTAGCGGCATTAAGAATTGATTCAGTGGCATCAAATTTGTTATGAATGAGGTAAATGGTTTGTCTCTTTGGTGCTTTCAGTACCAAATGGTTCACCCCATTTTTTTCTCTAACCGTTTCAGCATTCTGAGACTTCCAATACTCTTTTAGTAGACATTTTCTGGCATCAGTATTTAAATTATTTGCCATTATGGGTGCTCTGAACTAGCTGAAAAAATGACTAAATTTAAATAAATTTAGATATAAAATTTAATATAAAACAGACACCATAGTTATAATATAACCCTGGCACAGACCCTATTCAACCTACTGTCCACCTACTTTTGGTTCACCTTATATATATATATATATATATATATATATATATATATATATATATATATATATATATGTGTGTGTGTGTGTGTGCAAAGTGGATCAAAAATACTTTGGGTCACGGATTCCTCGCAACAAAACAAGGAGTCCATACAATCATAGGTCCGCAAATCTTTTCGTTTTTGAGTTATTAAGTTTAACGTTTATGGTAGACGCTGTTAAATTTACAATCCAAGTTACAATCCAAAAATAATTTTACAAACAAATGCTGGTTGTGTAAATTTGTTATTCCATCTCTTCCAAAAAGACTGAAGAGACAAATAACGGATCAGTAGTCTGTGCAATAAACCACCGGCAAAAGTTCTCCGGTGGTGAGTGATCAGAGGGCAAATGTTTGGATGACTCTGCTGCCTTCGGTCTGGAAACACAATCTGATACAGTCTGCACGACTGTATCAGATTGTGTTTCCAGACCGAAGACAGCAGAGTCCATTACCTCGGGTCCATTACCATACGTGCGAGCGTATGTAAAAATCAAATCTGCCTGCTCATGGTATGAATATCCTGTGAAAGGGAACACTTCATAGTTAACTCATTACTACACACATTAGTCGTTGAAGACAGTTTAGTCCCAAATGTACACGAATGACAAATGTAACCTAGTCTATGTGGCAACACAGCACCATCTACTTTGAACTTTCTTTAAATTTAATAACTCAAAGATGAAGGATTTGCGGACATATGATTATGTGGACTTTTGTCCTTGTTTTGGTGTGAGGAACCCGCAAAGTATATATATATATATATATATATATATATATATATATATATATATATATATATATATATATATATATATATATGTAGTGTTTTGACCCAGGTTCAAATCTCACCATGGTCAATTTGTCAGGAAGGAGATTTTCTGATGTTATCAGGAATGAAGTGGTCGATCCCAGCGTGCGGCACCTTCGGAAATTGCATGAAAACCATGCCATGGTTTGATCTAAATTGACTGAAAATGGGTAGACGAAAACTTTAGAGGACGTCGATGGCTATGCTAGCACGAAGTCACAAGTCATCGTGGCTGAGGGCTTGAGCGTGCTGGCCTTGTCAAAATTGTTGATCACGCTGGATAACACGCTCTTTACCAGAAACTGTAACTAAGGTCTGCTCAGCATAGTTGCACAGTAAACCATAGGTGGGCTCTGTGGGTGTTGAATAAATGCGCCTAAGCAAGCGCCTGCAATAGGGATTGGCTAGCCGCCCCCTCTCTCTCTCTCACTCTCTCTCTCTCTCAATATATATATATATATATATATATATATATATATATATATACTTAGTCAGAGACTATTCATCCAAACATGTTAAATTATGAGGATGCCCAGAAATGGGTCGACTCGTGGTTAACCTAAAAAGACGTATGGTTTTTACGACGTGGAATTCAAATGCTACCAAGAAGATGGAAAAAAGTAGTGGCTAATGATGGACAATAATTTCAGTGACATGTTTCTTACTAATGTTTGTAAATAAAACATTACTTTTCATGAAAAATGAGCGAGAACTTATTCAATGTCCTAATATATCTATATATATATATATAGGTTTATATATATATATATATATATATATATATATATATATATATATATATATATATATATATATATTTACAAACATATATTTTTAGATATAATAGACAATGGATGTCTATTTTTGACCATGATCCGTTATAAACTCCGTATATTTGCTTTAATTTCGGGTGAAAATAAAGAGAAATTTTCAAACATTTCAATATTTTTTTTATTAAGCTGTTCCTAGATCTAAGCTTTCGGCTCACATGAGCCATCTTCAGATTGGTTATATGGACATTTAAACAAAGATATTCACCATCAAAGATGATAGTCTGTTATGTTGACATAGAAGATTGCTATGCGACGATAACGGTCGCGGAATATCAGACGCAGGTCGTAAATTCATGATACGGTTCTATGACGTCGTACCACGTGACAGACCGAAATATTAACAACAGTACATTTCAAACTAGTTACAACATATTACATTGCATATAGACATATGGTTTTATTAATATATATCTTTCCTCTGTCTAACCACATCGAGCACTATTAAGTTTAAACTACTTCGCTAAATTTGATAATTATTAATTTGTTTGCCTGTGTATACACGACAACACACGCGTATACGGTTGCATATATCTGGTCATTTGACTTACTTAAACATATATATATATATATATATATATATATATATATTACAAAGAGTTAATCATATCTTGAATCAATTAGCAATATTAATGCGATTATTGACGAAATCCCTTCGCTAGTAGACATAATTATAAGCATTATACTACTAATAATCCACTGAATGATGAAATCCTTATGTATAAAATGGATATGGTGTATTTTTAAATTCAGCTAGTACTTTCAAATGCTTCACGCATTCATCTTCAGGCTGTATTTTTTCCTTTAGAATCAAAACTGGAAGACGAAATAAATTCAATGTATGATTAACTCTTTGTAATATAAAATTATATGCTGCCTATTTTATTATAATATATATATATATATATATATATATATATATATATATATATATATATATATATATATATACATGTCTGATTTAATAAATTACAGACATTATGTCTGCTATTTTTTAATAAAATTCGTTTATACTCACCAATAACCTTCTGTGTATTGATGTCAAAGGATGAGAGAAATGTGCTATAGCAGTTTAAATTTCTTTACAGCTATAGCACGTAATTTATTCACTCAGACTTGTCTAAAAGAGAAGTTGCTGCCTAAATACACAAACACATACATATGTATGTATGTATGTCTGTACCGGCTGTAGCAACAAAATGGTCTAAATCGTGTGACAGCATAATTGTGCATGCCACAAAATGGTTAATATCTAAAAAAAACATTAAACTAATTGAGTTTCTTTTTTCCAGTTTTTCAGATAAGAGGTTCCGGCATCTTGACACCATTTGTCGTAAATATTACTGAAAAACCCTTTGTGTTATTCAGCTCGAAAGCGAATGGGTTAAAATCGTTTTGTGCCAGCTCAACTTTTTAACTGATCAATGGTGAGAGGAAAAAAACATTCAGTAATGGTACCAACATTCAGACTCTGGCTTCCATCTTCAAAACCCATTCAAGAACCATCAAGGAAACGGTGAATGAGTTTTTTTTTTAAAAAGAGGAAAACTGGATCAGGAGGTCACAAGGAAGAAGGATTATCATTTCAACTTATAGCTAAAGAAATCAATTAGAAAAGATCCAACTCAATTCATAAAACGTGAGAGAGGAGTTTCAGTTATGACAGTCCAAAGAACAGCGAAAAAGACTTGGAAACGAAATCGTACGTGAAACTCGAGAGGCAACTTGTTACTCCAAGACAGAAAGTTAGAAGGGCGAAGATCATCTTGAATAAGTAGGAAAATGATACTGGAATATTATATATATATATATATATATATATATATATATATATATATATATATATATATATATATATATATATATATATGTGTATATTTGAACTTTATTTCAAACCTTCATGAGCTTCCGATCCTTAGCTAGGATTAATTAATGATGAACAAGACCTTTTCGTTTACGATCAGTTTCATCATGATACTTCTGTTAAGCTTAGAGAGTAATTATATATTCCTATAGCTCGAAGTATATAGTCCATTAGTGTTATAAGAACTCCAGTAAGATATCTTTAACCATTTCTAAGATAAAATAGTTCAAAGCTTAATGTAACAATTAGACAATTTTGCTGTTACACCCGGTATATATTAATCTATTTATGCGTGTCTGTTAATTTTTTTCATGTGATATTCCGTTGTCACGTATAAGAAAATAAAAAGTAATCCAAGCCTAAAACCTTTAGTCCGGCCCAAACCATATCGACTTTCTGTCACTCCCTCACACAGATGACGCCGTGCTTGACCGATGGCGTGTGTAATGGAGAAAGTAGTCGAAACTGGTAATTATCTACCGTTTCCCATCTTGCCTCCCTCGTTTGATGGTCATTCGATGGTGCAGTTCGCCTCATTTCATTCTACACTATTCATTAGAAGGCAGTTATTTAGATCTACTCAACTGTCACGGGCGCAAATTACACACACGCACACCCACAAAACAAAAAATATCAAATATCTCGTTTGGCTTTTCAATGTAATTTTTATTTTTATTTTCGGTTGGTTTTCTGTCGTTTATTTATTAATGAAATCTATCGCTGAAAACAGTGGGAGCTTCGCAGACGACACAGCCACTTCCGGTTCTGACACGTGAAAACTAACAACGCGATTATCCTTTTTTTTAATTTTTTGTCGTTTTCTTTTTCCTTTCTTTTTTTTTCCTATAACCTTTTTGTGTCGTTCGATTTTTATTTTTCTCTTTTCTTCACTCTTTTTCTCTTTTTTTTTTCTCTCTGTCACTTCTTTCGTTTTTGATTTCAGTGTCTCTCCATTAAATTTCATTCTGTCTTTGTTGAATTCTCTAAAGAATCTCATTCATTTTCATTGCCAAAGAATTATTTTACACGTTTTTTTTCTCTTATCGTCAATTCTGTATTCAGTTTTCTTTATATTTCTATCCGTATAATCTTTTTGCAATTTTTCTTTTTCCATCAATTTTTCTAGGTTTCTTTCTCTGCAGTACAAATTATTTTCTTATATTTTCATCCGTTTTCAGGAATTGGTTCGTCTTCTGGTTTCAATCACTTTCTTTCTCATACTCTTAATATCTATCTATCTATCTATCTATCTATCTATCTATCTATCTATCTATCTTTTTCTACCTCTTTTTCTATATTTCTTTCTTTCTTTCTTCTCCTCTCTCTCCTTCTCTCTCTCTCTCTCTCTCTCTCTATATATATATATATATATATATATATATATATATACTTTACAAGTGCCTTTAGTTAATGACCATTTTCATCTACGAGTTTAATTTTTAAATTCCCTGGATTTTTCAAACCGTTTCGGTATATTAATGCACAGATAGACTGTTTCGCTGTATCACAGCTCATCCTTGTGGCTAGATATCCGATTGTTTCAAGCCGGGATCGAAACCCGACCGAGTGGCATGGCAGAGAGAAAGGGAAATTTTAACGTCTTTACTATACCAAAGACGTCAGTGACTAGAAGAGCTCGATCCTAGTTGAAAAGCATTGCATTATATATATATATATATATATATATATATATATATATATATATATGACAGAGACTCACTTGCCATCTATCGGACGAGAGTGCCATCAGGCAACATGTTAATAACCAGCATAATGATCATAGTAACATTAGACAGCTCCTCACAATACATCTGTATTATGGAATGGGGCTTTTATTGGCTTCTTTCTTTTGGTTTCAATCTCTTTCTTTCTCATGCTCTTAATATCTACCTATCTATCTGTTTCTCTCGCTCTTTCTCTCTCTTTCTCTCTTTCTCATTTTCTCTCTCTTTTCTCTCTCTCTCTCTCTATATATATATATATATTTATAATGGTGTGTGTGTGTGTGTGTGTGTGTGTGTGTGTGTGTGTGTGTGTGTGTGTGACGGTGACTTGCTTGCCACCTATCCGACCAGAGTGCCATCAGACGACACAATAATAAGCAACATAAGGACCAGGGTAACATTAGACAGCTCTTCACAATCAATACCAAAATACTAGTAAACTTAAACAGTAAAACCAGACTTATGGTCAACGATGCAATAAAAAACAACTGTCTATAAATAAAAACAATTATTATTTAAGAGCCTCATACCTTTTTCCACGTCACCACAGCTAACAGTTCTATGAAACTCACCAATTGTCTCTACTTACCCTGATGATACCCTTAAGATAGTCGAAAGCTTGGAACATATTTCTCTTGAAATGATCTTTGGACAATTTCTGACGGAATTTCCTTCTCGACTAGGAAGGATTATTTGTAATTTGGAAAAACCGATGAATAAAATTTATCGTCTGTTTGTCTTTAATAATATTTACCTTTATATATATATATATATATATATATATATATATATATATATATATATATATATATTATGAAATGGACAAAGTCCGATCATTATTTAAAGACTTTTTTTTTTACATTCTTTTTATAGATACAAGTATTTAAGTAAATGCACTGTTTATAATAAACAGTATTAAAAAACATTTACTGGCCTGAATGTCCGACAATTTTTCATAGAAAATATTCGTCCTCCGACAGGATTCGAACCTGTATACTATGTATTCAGGCCGGTAAATGCTATTTAATACTGTTTATTACAAACAGAGAATTTACTTAAATACTTGTATCTATAAAAAGAATGTTAAACATAAAAATAAATAATTGTCGGACTTTGTCCATGTCATAATGTGTGACGTCATTTGTTTACATTTGATACACCATGAGCAGTTATGAATGTACGTGAGAGATTCATGGAAGATTGAAGTTTATAAACAGTAAATTCGACCTTGCCAACCGAATGATCCTCAGTAGCCAAATCGGTTAAGGCACGTCAGGCTATATGATGGTCCCGTATAGGATACAGGTTCGAATTATAAACAGAACATTTACTTAAATACTTGTATCTATAAAAAGAATGTTAAACATAAAAATGTCTTTATATATATATATATATATATATATATATATATATATATATATATATATATATATATAATACGCAAATCATTCATACGAAAAGCAGATAATGAAGTTAATGATATGGCAAGAATCATTCTCGCAAACAATTTTTAATAATAAAATACATTAACCTCGTATCCGTTAATGAATGGTATGATCCTTGTTTATAAATTCCGGTTTTATCAGGTTTTTTTTTTTACTACTAGCTTAGCTTTCAATCGTTTCATACGATCGTCTTCAGGTAGGGGAATTTTGTAAGTTTTTACATCCAGGTAATAACAGGACATCGAAAGGTAAAGTGTAATCCGAAAGAGGTGTTTTTTTAGAAATGTGATATTGTTAACTGTAAGAATACTTTCGGAGCGTGCAGTCACGGCGCTGAGGTTGAATTCTTTTTAAATTTTAAAATTGTGCGTTCTTGATCTAATATAGTAATATGAGTTTTTTTTTTTTTTTTGTAAATGTAGGCTTTTTTAGTAAAGGTGGCATGAACTAAATTGTTCAATAACTAGAATAATGTCACAGTTATTATCAGGAATTCGCACGTCGGATCGATTATTATATATATATATATATATATATATATATATACACACATTATGAAATGGACAAAGTCCGACAATTATTTTAAGACATTTTTATGTTTATACAACCACTACTCGAGCATGGTGTGTTATCCGAAACCCAGACTACAAAATAAAAATCATTTTGTTGCAATGAGCCCTGGGCAAGAGCCTCCATCTAGCTACAGACAAAATCAATGTACCATCCTTTCAGTCAAGACGCCAATTCTCTGATCTGTGTGAGGTTTGTATAATACTGAACTGACATTATAAAAGGGGTATGCAAATATCCATTACATTCACAATCAGGAGCATGTGTACTCACTCAAACAAGTTGATGATACAACTATTTAACCTGTCTTCATAGTAAGTCTGGTCGGTTCAATAAGGTCAAATTGGCAGCTGATTTAAAAAAAAAACACTACCTACGTTCTGTTGTTAACTGGGGCAAAGAATGGCGTGCTAAATTTAACGCCTCAAAACTTGGAACAGCTTTCATTTAATCATCCTAATAAACAACTTTATTTAGTAACTCTTCATCTTGAGTATATATCTTAGGCCTTGTATTTCTTTTCAGTTCTCTTGCGATAAAAAAATGAGAAATATTAACTTCATTCGTGTTTTAAATTTAATACTACTGTTGAATTAACGATCAATGCTGGAAGAGTCCATCAAGCACTAGATATGAATGGGGAAGCTCGATCTGTTGCTTTGGATATCTCGAAGATATTTCACAGGGGCATACCGGTCTTCTTCACAAGTTGAAAGATTATAGTATTTCTGAATGTATTTCTGAACTGATTCGGTCTTTCTTATCAAATCGCGTAATGAAAGTTATCTTGAATGGCCACTCTTCTAGATCATTTTGTATCAATGCAGGTGTTCCCCAGGACTTAATCCTTGTACGTGCGTTGTTCTTAATTTTCATAAATGACCTTCCTGATGTCATCAGCGATCAACTCGGTATCTATGCTGATGGCAACTATTTACTCTTGTCTTAATAGTAAGATCTATTCGATAAAACGAAATTTGCAGCTGATCTAAAAAAATTACCTACAATCTGTTGTTTACTGGGGCAAGAAATGACTTGTTAATTTTAACACCTCCAAAATGAAACTACTCTTTTTTAATCATCTGGGAGAACCCTTTTTACCTTCCATAATGCTAGCCTCCAGGAAAGTGGCTCATTGCGCTTTCTCGGACGAGCGTTTTTTGCTGACATGAAGTGAAAAGAGTATAGTGAGTTAATTTCTAAGTCTGCAGAGAAAGTTGGTTCACTGTCTAGACAATTTTTCTCGACAGAATCCATCTTACATATAATGTTTTTATTATTGATTGATTCGTTTTCTTCGGCTTATCAACCCTTTGTAGGTTATTTAAAGCCTGAAAATATTCTTTAGATTGTAAGAATTTTTTTTAAGATAATAATGGTTTAGTGATACAAGTCTTACCCATTAACCCATATTTGTTTGAGAATATGTGGATTCATACTTTTCTCAAGGGTATTTTGGCGTGCGTAAGTGAATGTAACGAACCCGACTGGAATTCGAACTCGCCACTCCGATTTCTCATTCCGAGCGTCTATCCATTGCACCAGCCTCCAAATGAATTTTAGTCATAATGGCCTTTATTTCTAAAAGAAAGTAGGTTAAGAGTAAGCCTCGTAAAAGACGAGGCAACGATAAAAATTTGAGAAATGTTAACTTCATTCGTGTTTTGAATTTAATACTGCTGATGTATTAACGAGCATTGCTGAATGAGTCCATCCAGCACTAGATATCAATGGGGAAGCTCGGGCTGTTGCTTTGGATATCTCGAAGACATTTCACAGGGTTTGGCATACCGGTCTTCTTCACAAATTGAAAGATTATGGTATTTCTGAACGTATTTCTGAACTGATTCAGTCTTTCTTATCAAATCACGAAATGAAAGTTATCTTGAATGGCCACTCTTCTAGATCATTTTGTATCAATTCAGGTGTTCCTCAGGACTTAATCCTTGGACATGCGTTGTTCTTAATTTTCATAAATCACCTTCCTTATGCCATCAGTTATCAACTCGGTATCTATGCTGATGTTATGGTAATTTACCCACGCACGCATGGACTCTCCCAACTATAAATAGGAGCAGGTACTGCTTTTTGGAGAGGGAAGTTTCCAGCAGTCAGCTCTGACAGTCGGACCGAACATTCTTACTGTAACGCTCTCGTTTGTACATATTTGTATTACTGTTTCTCTTAATATATTTAACTCAATTCTTCTCTTTGTCTTTATTTCTGGCCCCTAACAAGGCCACAACAGCTGATGACACAACTATTTACTCCTGACTTAATAGTAAATCTGATAGGTTCGATAACGTCAAATTGGTACCTGGTCTCAAAAATGGCCTACATTCTATTGTTAAACTGGGACAGAGAATGTTCTGCTAATTTGAACACCTCCAAAACGAAAATTTTTTTAATCGTATCACCCCAAGCAAGGCCGGAGGCCACTATCACGCAAGGTGTTAAAGAAGGGTTGGAGGAAGAGCAGATAGGAGTGGCAAAGGAGGGGATGTGGTGAAAGAGAAAGACAGTGGGTCGATCAAGGCAAAGGGGCTACAGAAGATTTGGAGCGAGAGCAGATAGGAATGAAAAATGAAAGGATGTGGAGAAGGGAAGTGGATAGATCAAGGCAACTGGAGATGTCGATTGACGCTACACTTAAACCGTTGGAGATTGTGTTTGTCAGGGAAACAGTAATAGGGAAGGGAGTTCCATAGGCGAGATGTGCGAGACATGAAGCTATTGGAGTAGTAGAGACGTCTACATCTAACAGTTTCCACGGTGTAGGGGTGGGAGTGGGATGCCAGCCTCGTGGGGCGTTTAAATTCACGAGGCCTGGGGACAAGCGAACGCAGCTCCTCGGAGCAATTACCGTGGAAGTACTTGTAAAAAAGGCAGAGCGAGGTAATATCGCGTCTGTGAGAGAGCGACTGCAGACGAGATGACAGATCAGGGCCAATCACGTTGCCTATCCGTCTCTGGATCTTATCAAGAACCCTGAGGCAAACAGCAGGGGCCCCAGACCATATATGGCAGCAATACTCCATGCAAGGGCGGATGGTCGATTTATAGACTTGGAGGATCGATTCCAGGGAGAAAAATTTCCTGGCTCGGCACAGAGAAACAACTTTCCTTGCGGTGGCTGATGCAACTGACTCGATGTATTTGTTCTATCTCAGATCAGCAGACAGCGTGAGACCGAGCAGCCGCAGGGAGGAGCTCTCGAGAAGTTGGTCTTCAGACATTCTAATGGGATGCAGGGATGGATCCTTGTGGTGGTTAATAGAGAGCAGTTTTGTTTTAGAGGCGTTAGAGTTAACCATCCATTTCTCATCCCAGTTCACAACCGATTGGAGGTCCTTTTCAATTTGAGCTGCCAGGTTAGCTTTGTCCGCCTCATTAGATTTGTGTTTGAGGCAGGAGTAAATAGTGGTGTCGTCAGCGTAAATGCCGACTTGGGAGTCTATGGCGTCAGGAAGGTCGTTTATAAATATGAGGAACAGAGTAGGGCCTAGGATGGAGCCGTGAGGAACACCTGCGTTAGTGGGATAGGAGCTGGAGATGAATCCACTGAGAACAACGTTCAAATCCCGGTTTGACAGGAATGATTGTATTAGGTCAAACAATCGACCTGTGATACCATAACCCTGGAGCTTGTGAAGAAGGCCGGCATGCCAAACTCTATCGAATGCTTTGGAGATGTCAAGGGCCACGGCACGAGCTTCACCGTTATTATGGATAGCTTGGTAGACAAATTCAGTGATGGCCGTAAGCACATCGGCAGTAGATCAGGCAAAGCGGAAACCATACTGCTTGTCTGAGAGCAGATCGTGGGATATCAGGTGATTAATCACTTCGGCGTTGATAATGGCCTCGAAGACTTTGCCGAAGAGGGGTAGGAGACTGATAGGACGGTAATTGGAAGGGTCGGAGGGGTCACCAGAGTTCTTAAAGACAGGAACAATGGTTGAGGACTTCCAGCAGTCAGGAAAACAGGACTCCTTGAGGCAGCGGTTGTACATTTTAGAGAGGGCAGGCGCCAGTTCAGGTGCGCATTTCTTCAGGACAATGGCTGGTATTCCGTCACCACCAGTAGCCTTGTGGTGATCTAAGTTAGAAATAATGCCCAATACCGACGACGGGGTTATGTGCAATCCGTCCAGGAGGGGCTCAGTTCTGGGACGGAAATCGGGCAAGGGTACCCCGGAAGAGTCTAGCGTAGAATTGGAAGAAAACTTCCGAGTGAAGCATTCGGCCTTGTCGGCAGAGGTGGTCAGGACCTCAAACTGATTGAACAGGGGAGGAATATCTGTTTTACCTTCTATTAGTATGGTTGATGCTAACCTCCTGGAGAGTGGCCCTTTGCGCTTTCTCGGGCTAATGTTTTTTCACAGGAAGTAGAAATATTATATTGGACCAATTGCTAGACCTGCTGCCACGACATTTTGGTTCACTGTGTCGTGCTAGAAAAAAGTATAAAGGTAAAAGACAATAGGAAAACTGTACTATTAGCCGGTGCGTTTCATCCATTGTGGACCTTTTCAAGGCAAAAATGAAATGAATTTATTGAAAACAAAGTAACTATTAACAACAAACAAAATGCCCTTAGCAACTAGAAGATTTTAGAAAACGCTATTATATTCATATTGTCAACTGAAAATTACGTCAAGTACTTTCACGCGTAGAAATTTTTTATTGTTGTGTTTTATTTTGATTTCTTGATATAGTTGTTGCGTATGTTGGCTTGGGAAAACAGTAATTCTGTTAGGAAAGGTGATAATGGGAAAAACCCGGGCGTAGAACTAGGATAATAATTCCTATTGTCTTTTACTTTTATACATATTGTCTTTTTCTACAGCTTAATTCTGAGAAATTGTTCATATTTATAAGTGTAGCATTTGCCATACTTTGAATATTTCTGCTATATATGCACTCCTGCTTCTGTTATATATTTAGAAATAAAATACAAAGAAGAATCTGCAATGTTATCAGTCCTGACCTGGCATCTCGGCTCCAGTCACTTTCCCACCGCCGTAATGTAGCTTCCTTGCGTCTTTTCCGTAAATACTTACATGGCAATTGTCCTGATAAACTCTATTGTGCCTAGATTTTATGAATTTAAGCGCAGTACTAGATTGGCAGCAAGGTCTCATCATTTTACAGTTGTAATGGCTAGAGGTAAGCGTAATTTCTTTGCTAACGGTTTCTTCTATCGCACTTCTTAATTGTGGAACTCCCTTCCGGTATTTTTGTTTTCCAACTTCGATCTTCAAAAATGTAAATGCAATTTCAATCATTATCTTCTGTCTTCTTAATTCCTGTTCTTTTGTTTCTCTCTCTCTTTCATAATGTTATTTTTCATATTCTCTCACACTCGGTAAACCGTTGCGTCTTAGCGGTTTTATTGCCTTGCTTGGGGTGAAATGATTAAAAAAAGGATATATTTTTATCTGATGGCACTTTGAGAAGGGATTTTTTTGTGTTGAGCAGAAAGAAAAGTGTGCGATGGTTTGGTTGATTTTGCTTAACGGTATATCAATATCTCTATGGGTTATTTAATGCCAAAATCTAAATATCTTGGACACGATTTCATGTCTTCAGTTAAATATAATCTGAACGCAATTGCATGCCTTCAACCACAGATAAAATATATTATTAGCCGTTTTGGTATCGTTGGTATTTTTTTTATATAATAATGTATTGCTGGTATTTTTACTATAAAAATTTATTTTTATACTTCCATAGTGTTTTGTTTGGAGGTTCACACTTTGCCCATAGCTGGGGCCCTAACAGGTGCTACTACTTCGGGTTAGGGTGGACCTCAGAACAACAGCAATTAAGAGGTGGTTCCACTCTCCACAAGACCTCCAGTCTCCTGATCAGAAGCCTTGCTGCCGGATGTAGTTTATCCTCATACCCAGGACAGTGCGTTATAGTATCAGATTATTATTATTATTATTACTATTATTATTATTATTTTGGTGCCACGCATTGAAATAGTCAGTGGAAATAGACTTTGTGAGACACGGTGTCAACAGGATACCTCACAACTCAAGAACGTTTAGGAGGAATCCTGCGAAGAAAATGGTGGCAGATTCTTGGAGGTCTACAATCTTGGTCTCAGTTTCAATAGCTATTATTATTATTATTATTATTATTATTATTATCTTCGTGTCGCACACTAAAGTCATTCAGTGCGTTATGTGCCATGCGTGATACACGCTTAGGCGATCATGTGTATCTTTCGATATATGACTGACGAGGCAGATTTTTTCCCGCAGTAGGTTGGTATTTCTTTCTGCGGTAGACCAGATGCCATCCAAGGCTATAGAACCCGGTCTGTCCTGCTATTTACGCATAGCTGGGGGGGGGGAGAAGAAGAGGATTCATACTTTTGCCAAAGGTATTAGCACATAAGTGA
This sequence comes from Acanthosepion esculentum, assembly GCA_964036315.1. Classification (NCBI taxonomy): domain Eukaryota; kingdom Metazoa; phylum Mollusca; class Cephalopoda; order Sepiida; family Sepiidae; genus Acanthosepion; species Acanthosepion esculentum. Next base: position 57,169,784 of record OZ038507.1, read on the forward strand.
ATGTAATGGATTCAACTGGAAAGTCAGTCAGTCAGTTATGCGCCATGCGTCATACACGCTTAGGCGATCATGTATCTTTCGATACAGACGAGGCAGATTTTTTTTCTCGCAGTAGGTTGCCATTTCTTTCTGCGGTAGACCAGTTGCTATCCAAGGCTATAGAACCCGGTCTGTCCTGCCATTTATCCATAGCTGGGCAAGGAGAAGAGGATTCATGCCTTTCCCAAGAGTATTAGCACGTGAGTGAATGTAATGGATTCATGTGGAATTCGAACACGGCTCTACGATTCCTCATTCCGAGCCACTATCCATTAGTAAATGAAAATTCAGTTCTTGAGGCATGGTGTCATCAATTCTTCTCTCAACTCAAGAACTTTCCAGAGAATCCTCGCAGAGTAAAATGTAGTTTTCTGGAGCTCTACAATCTTAGTCTTAATACCAGTTATTATTATTATTATTATCATTATTATTATTATTATTATTATTATTATTATTATTATTATTATTAATCAGCTTTTTCATTTATTACTTTTTCGTGGAAAACAAAAGCAGTCATCGTCGTCGTCGTCATGTGGTCATTTTTAATCACTGTGATAATGATTGTTATTTCCACGTTGCGCTCTTGAGTACAAGTGCACTTGCAGTTGACCTTGCGGGTAAAGACATCCCTTCTTCCTATCTTGCTAAATGTACACCAGAACAGCGTCTAGGTAAACATCAGTATTCCGTGAAGGCGAAGGGCGATAACTCAGGTTGTCATATGACACATAACCAAAACATTCCTTGTTATCGTCTGCTTTTATCATGGCTGCCAGCTGCCTCGCAGACGCAGGCAAAGAAAAAAAAGAAAGAGTGGCAATAAAAAGTAAATGAATAAAATAAATGAGGTCAGAGTGGTTAAAAATGGTGATGGCAAGCGAAAAAATAGACGATTTGATAAAAATGAATATTTTCTTTTTCATGGCTGGTTTCTTACAAAAATGACCACATGACGACGACGACGCCGATGACTGCTTTTGTTTTCCACGAAAAAGTAATAAATGAAAAAGCTGATTAATAATAATAATAATAATAATAATAATAATAATAACTGGTATTAAGACTAACATTTTTTTGCTTTGTTTTTTTCCGTCTGCGTGTCTTTTAGTAACGGTGACTTAGGACGGGATTTACTTTTTTGCTTTGGACTGATTTTATTGAAAGGCAATTAAAAGAAATATGTTATTTTTTTTAGCTTTTATACATACAAGCAAAACATTGACTATTAAACAAATCACAGACAAGTACAAGGTTTTGGTACTGCTACTAATAATACCTATGATTCACCAATTCAGTATTATAAGACAACGACACTTACAGAATTATGAAATAGACAAAGTCAAGCATTTATTTTAATATTGTTATACGTTATCTATATGGACATAAATATTTAAGTAAATGCTCTTTTTATGATAAGCAGCATTAACAGCATTTACCAGAATATCCGAAAATTTTTCATAGAAAATAAGTGTCCTCCGACAGGAATCGAACCTATATCCTACGCATCATATAGCCTGACGTGTTATGCAAGGTAAGCTACAGAGAAGCGTCTGGTTAGCAAGGTCGATTTTACTGCTTTTAAACTACAATTGTCCATGATTTCTCTATTTTCCATGTACCTAAACTGGTATAACACGTTCAGGCTATATAACGGTTCCGTGTAGGATACAGGTTCGATTCCTGTCGGAGGACGCATATTTTCTATGAAAATTTCTCGGACGTTCAGGCCGGTAAATGTTGTTAATACCGTTTATTATAAACAGAGGATTTATTTAAATATTTGTCTATATAATTAATTAAGTTATAACAATAAAATATATTAAAATACAGAATTAAGCTAAAGATGTTTTGTTATCAACTGACGCCTTGGATTACATCACAGTTGAATTTAGCGTAATTTCAGTGTATACTTCTTTGTACAGAAGAGTTCTCAACCTAACCAAGATTCCCTTCCAAAAAATCTCTTTCCTCATTTGGTCAGATATTGGGGAACTGGCTGATTCCAGAACATTTCATCTGCTGATTTTAAGATATTTCCAGCAATCTTGGCCATTTCGTACCCGCAAAAATTGTGATGTCGAAAGAAGGCTTTTTTGCCCCCTTGACACTGCTATTAACTATAACTACCTTCACTCCTCGAAAATGTCTAGTTTAAAAAGTGACGTTTAGTTTTGTAATAAAACCTAAACATAGGAAAGTGAATTTATACATTTTATTTGTTCTTGATAATTGACAACAAAAATAATAAGTACTCTTTAATTATTTACATTATTCTGACTATTGTCCTCATCTTTATCGCCATATTTATTACAACGTTTCGGCCGTTGTACGCTCCGGCCTTCTTCAGGTGGTTGGAATGTCGAACTGAACCCTTCTTTCGCTCACTGGGGTAGACTGTTCTAGTTCCATGTGCCATGTTTAATGGATGTCAGTTAACAGTTATCTCCTGTTAATTTCCCCTTGAACGTTCTCCACTGCCTTAACCGGGCATTGAATTCACCCTCTTTGGGTTCTGTCATTGCATCTAACTAACACCTTTATCTACTATGCCATGTGTCCTTGTAATAAATATTGCGACAAAGATGACGACAATAGTCTGAATAATGTAAATAATGTACATAATACCTCATCTCAGAAATATAGACGGATACTCTTAAATTATTAGATTGTTTATTTATAATATTTATTTATTATATTATTAGAATGGCAAAACAACGGCTAATTTGCAATTCATCCAAACTTTATAAAATGGTAAAAAACAAGGATTTCTTAATAGTCGGTTCACATATGTTTTTCATAGTTTAGATACTTATATACAGGGTGACCCCCAAAACGGGAATTTTTGAAGTGCGTATTGCCAGACATGAGCAAGTGGCAACACTGCGAGATAGTGACCTTGAGCAAGTAAACATTTCGCCATTTTAGTAACGAGAATGAAATTCACAGTATCCCAGCTGAGATGTTGCAGCAGTCAATGAGGAATCTCAACAGTAGATTTCAAGAATGCATTCGTGCAGGAGGACGCCATCTACGGGACGTAATTTAAAAAAAATGAAATTCCATCATTGTTTCTTAAATGGCATGTTTTAAGGTCTCAATTACTAGGAATTAAATATTTTTCTTCCATCACTCTTGGTTTTATTGGATTGTTAAAAAGTTCCCATTTTATTTTGGTCACTCTCTCTCTCTTTCTCTCTCTCTTTATATATATATATATATATTATATATATATATATATATATATATATATATATATATATATATATATATATATATTTGTGTATCTAGGTAGCAATCCTTCTTTCATGCACATTTCATTGAATACGACAAACAAGGTACTTTTATTTAGTTTTTTTTTATACAATTTCTCATGCGATCTATTTTTTTTTCTTTTCAGATGATAAAATATATAAAAACTGTCCGAATCTTCTTTTTATCCGAGCGCTTTCGGCTATACATTTTACCATTTTCAAGGATTAAATATTTTAACTGTTAAATAAGAATTAGTTTGTTGCATGTATGTTTTAAATTTAAATTCGGATTGTTGGATTTCCATATTAGACGTTAAATTGTTGGATTTCTCCATTAGGCGTTTTCTGTCTAAGGTAGCTAATAGCAACGACGAGAATAGAAACATAAACAATAACATTAATATTTTTTATAAAAATCAAATGAACGAAAATTATAAACAAAATGAAAACAGAATTAAGAACATTATAAAAAAATGCATAACACCAGTTGACAATAGCAAAAGAATTAGACTAATTATTTATTACAAAAATTTAAAACCTTATAGTTAAAAATAATAATTCCCCCCTTAGAACAAAATTAAATAGGGCAAATATTATTTACGAATTTATTTTTTGGGGTCACCCTATATTTATGAGTTTATAAAATGTTTTCATATTTATTTATTTATAAATTGGTAAATGAAAAAAATATTGCATTAGTTTTAATTTTATTACTTTTTATAATGACGTAAATATAAAATTATTCTTAAAAATACATTAATAAATAAATAGTGCATAATATTCTTGTTGCCAATTCTGAAGAACAAAAATGCATAAATTCAATTTCATTAAGTCTAGGTTTTAGAACAATTACTTTTTAAAAGAATAAACAGAGGAATGAAGGTAGTTAAAACGATATTGTCAAGGGAAAACTGTCCTTTGGACAATACGAAAGTTCAAGTTTGCCGAAGTTCCTTTCAATAGATGCTTAAATGGTTTGGTGAAACCAAATCCCCTTGCCTCCCTCTTTCCCAAACCTTTATTTTTCCCGTGTTTTTTTTTTTTTAAGTCAAATTTTCACAATGCTGTTATCGTATATATTTTATGGAAACTTTGTTCATATTCTACTCTCGTAGTCTGCTGAGTGTTCTGCTGAGTAGAATGCTTTCTCACAGGCAACAACACTGAAACTGTATCTGTCTATATTTCTGAGATGAGGTATTACGTACACTATTTACATTATTCGGACTATTGTCCTCATCTTTGTCGCCATATTTATTACCTCGTTTCGGCCGTTGTACGCCCCGGCCTTCTTCAGGTGGTTGGAATGTCGAACTGAACCCTTTATTTCGCTCACTGGGGTAGACTGTTCTAGTTCCACGTGCCATGTTTTAATGGATGTCAGTTATCAGTTATCTCCTGTTAATTCTCCTCTCCAAGTACTCCACTGCCTTAACTGGGTATTGAACTTTTGTCCTCAAGGACACATGGCACAGTGGATAAATGCGTTGGTTAGATCCAGTGACACGACCCAAAGAGTGTGAGTTCAATACCCGGTTAAGGCAGCGTTCAACGGCCGAAACGTTGTAATAAATATGGCGACAAAGATGAGGACAATAGTCAGAATAATGTAAATAAAACTGAAACGATATTTGTTATATTTCTTTCTTTTTTTTATCAGTTCGTCCATTGTTTGTATATGGCCTGTTTATTGAGTTGTCACTCCTAAAACCAGTCGATTAACTTGTCTGAGTTTAATTTAGGATGTTTGTTCTTTTGTTTGTAAGTATTTTTAAGAATATTTTGTAATATTTTATGTTAATAAAATAGAGCGATTGATACGTACTTCCTTTTTTTTGTTAAGTAAATTAACTATTTCGGAATTAACTTTTGACCAGACCATTGTCTGCGTTTTTTAATCTAGTATACATCGGACCAAGGTGTAACTTTTTAACCATTGTGTAAACCGGATCTATGTCTCCTTTTCTTTACTCAAGTGTAAACCGGACGTGTATCTACATTTCCGACTGGTATAAACTGGATCTCTGTTTAACTTATTGGATCAACGTAAATCGGACCCATGTCTAATATTTATTGACTTCTGTGTAAGCGAAACATCAGTCTACATGTCCATTATTAAGTCATTAAATTAGGTCGTTAAATTAACGTAAAACAAACCCGACGTTTCGAGCTATTTTCCTTTTCCTTATAGATTAGCTAAGTATTTTAGCTAGCCCTCTTCTTCAGAATATTTCAAAAGGTACGTCACTATGCCATCTTCACTTGACACTCCTCCTTGTTTTACATTATAAAGCGTACAGCTTATTTAACCTAAAACGTCATTATTTTCTTCTCGAACGACTGTTAGCGGTATTTTTATTTTCAAAACATGCGGATTTCCCCAGTAAACCTCGTTTATCCTTAATATATCCTTTTGATTGTTAACATATGAACAAAGAAAGAGAGGTATATGCATACAGAGACTGGCTGGCTACACATTTCCAAGCTTGCTCATCTGTTAGGTTGGCTAGCTAATCCCTGTTACAGACACCTGCTCAGACAATTGTTTTAGTATTTCTTCAAGACCCGCAGACTTTGTTTTATACTGAGAGGCCCTTTTCTGCCTTCCATCAGTATGGCTGATGCTGACCTCCAGGAGAGGGACTCGTTGCGCCTTCTCGGGCTAATATTCTCGGCTGACATGAAGTGGAAAGACTATCCATTGCTTGGTCAGTTGCTAAGAAATTAGGTTTTCTCTCCATAAACTATCTTGCTTATCTATAAGACTATGCTTAGAATATTGCTGCAGTATATGGTCAGGACCTATAATATTGCTGATTCTTCTTTGGATTTTTCAAAAATCTGTAAATATATAGCAAAAATGTCTGACCCTATGTGGCAGCAATATTCTAAGCATGGATGAATAGTAGACTTATATATATGTAAGATAGATTCTTCTTTGAAATTGTATCAAGAATCTCTAAATATATAGCAGGAGCACCAGACCATATGTGGCAACAATATTCTAAGCGTGGATGAATGGTAGACTTCTAAATATGTAAGATAGATTCTTCTTTGAAATTGTATCAAGAATCTCTAAATATATAGCAGGAGCACCAGACCATATGTGGCAGCAGTATTCTAAGCGTGGATGAATGGTAGACTTATAAATGTGTAAGATAGATTCTTCTTTGGATTTTATCAAGAATCTCTAAATATATAGCAGGAGCACCAGACCATACGTGGTAGCAATATTCTAAACATGGACGAATGGTAGACTTCTAAATATGTAAGATAGATTCTTCTTTGAAATTGTATCAAGAATCTCTAAATATATAGCAGGAGCACCAGACCATATGTGGCAACAATATTCTAAGCATGGATGAATGGTAGACTTATAAATATGTAAGATAGATTCTTCTTTGAAACTGTATCAAGAATCTCTAAATATATAGCAGGAGCACCAGACCATATGTGGCAACAATATTCTAAGTATGGATGAATGGTAGACTTCTAAATATGTAAGATAGATTCTTCTTTGAAACTGTATCAAGAATCTCTAAATATATAGCAGGAGCACCAGACCATATGTGGCAACAATATTCTAAGCATGGACAAATGGTAGACTTATATATATGTAAGATAGATTCTAGAGAGAAAAATCTAACACGACACATTGAACCAACTTTCTTAACATTCAATTCTTTAAGAAATTTATTTTCGAAACATTATTCTAATTTCTAGATGATCAATTATTTCAATCTTAAACTGAATTCGGCAAACGTAGTGATTAAGAAATAAGTTCAACGTTTAACATTTGTTTAAGTTTGAAAGATATTTTTAAGGTAACAAAAGGAATGGTCTCTCTTGTTGAAATGGAAATTGTGACAAAAATGATATTTCCTTTCGTCATATTATCCAACCCTCAGTAAACCCCATTGCGTCTTACTGGTCTTACTGGACTCGCTGGTGTATAATGATTAAAAAAATAAAATGAAAATAAAATCTAGGTACCATAGCTAAGAGATCACTTGAACAGTTATCATGAAAGTATTTATTGAAAAGGCACAGGGAAGCTATGTTACGGCGATGGAAAAGTGACTGAAGCCGAGATGCCAGGTCAGGACCAATAACGTTACAGATTCTTTTATGGATTTTATGAAGAATCTCTATATACATAGCGGGAACACCAGACCAGCTGTGGCAGCAATATTCGAAGCATGGATGAATGGTAGACTTATAAATACGTCAGATAGATTCTAAAGAGAAAAATTGTCTATCACGAAACAGTAAAAAAAAAATTTCTTAGCAGGTGACCTAATATAGTCACTTTCCCACCGCGGTAAAGTTGCCACCCTGTGCCTTTTCTATAAATAATTTCATGGTAAATGTTCGGATGAGCTCTTCATTATGGTACCTAGACTTTATGAATTTAAGCGCAGTACTAGACTGGCTATGGGGTCTCATTAAGGTGAGTAGGCTAGATGTAACCGTACTTCTATGCTAACAGTCTTTTTCTACCGCACTTCTCGCTTGTGGAACTCTCTTCCGGCTCTCTGCTTTCCAATCAACTTCGATCCTCAAAATTTTAAATGCAATGTCAATTGCTATCCACTGTCCTCCTGATTACTCATCTCTTCACCTTACTAATGTTTCTGTTTTTCTAATTCTTCCACACCCAGTAACCCCTTGTGTCTTAGTGGCTTTACTACATTGCATAGGGTGAACTCGATTAAAAAAAAATACCTACAGACTCGAGCAAAAGCTTATACAAGATGTTTATAATAAAACATGGCGATATACTCTTATATCTAGTACTTACTATCTTTTGTTTGTTGGACTAAATGATTATCTTAGAATCTTTGTTGGATGAAGAATAGTGAAATGGGAGATATAATTGTTTCCGGCAATCTTGACTACTTGTGTCATAGTGATTTTACTACATTGCTTGAGCAGAAGCTTATACAAGATGTTTATAATATAACATGGAGATATACTCTTATATTTAGTACTTACTATCTTTTGTTTGTTGGACTAAATGATTATCTTAGAATATTTGTTGGGTGAAGAATAGTGAAATGGGAGCTAAAATATTATTGGACTTATGTTATTGGTCAGTGACCTGGCGTCTCGACTTATTTTCCCATCGCCGTGATGTTTTTTCCTTTGCTTTTTCTATAAATACTTACTTGGTAATTGCTCGGATAACTTCAATGCAATGGTACTTCGACTTTATGCATTTAAGCGTACTACGTTATTAGCAACATTGTCCCATTAATTTACAATTGAATTGGCTAGATGCAACTGTAAGCTTTATGCTAACGGTTTCTTTTCTCACACTTCTCGCTAGTGGAACTCTCTTTCGGTTCCATGCTTTCCAGCCAACTTTGATCACCAGAAATTTAAATGCAATATCAATCGTAATCTATTGTCTTCCTGATTACTCTTCTATTGTTCTCCCTTCTTAATAATGTTTCTCTTTCTTTCATTTGTCCACACTAAGTAGCTCCTTGTCTTTTAGGCCATGGTCGTTTCATCTGCATGGAAGGCGATGACCTCAACTTTTTGGGATGCAAAAGGCATTGTGTTTATTGACTATCTTCAAGAGGGGCCACACCGTCAATGGAGAGTACTGTGCCAACTTTGTGAGGCATTTACGAAAGGTTATCAAGACCAGACGCCCAGGAAATCTAATGATAAAGGGTCTTGTTTCCTTCTGGAAAGTCTCCAGCAAAGAAGTCCTTGGTTTCAGTGCCTGATGTGCGTGACTGTGACTTTCAACTGCTTTCTTTCTGATTTGGCCTCATCTGACGATCATCTGTTCCCCAATATGGAATCAGTATCGCAGTGATGATGACGTCATATCTGCTGTTGATGACGTTTTTGACCAACATGTATGAAAGCTTTTTCACCAATGGGATTCAAACACTGCAACGCCGTTGGAAGAAATGTGTGGGCCGCAAGGGGGACTATGTTGAAAAATGACTCCTCATTTGCCACATTCCACAAAAGGATCTTGGTTAGTCTATGAACTTTTCAGCGGACGCTTGTATCTTTCTCTCTGACTTGCATGCCTCCTCATCTGTATGCATCATCTGAAATTAAAAAAAATGTCTTTTGGAGACTCTAGTTGAGAGTTGGCGGTAAGTCATGCAACCCAAAGCAGAGGCGAAACGACAACAACAACAACAACAATAATAGTAATAATAATAATAATAATAATAATAATAATAATAATATATTTATGATGATCTCTTTTATTAGACCTAAAAAAATTTAATTTCCTCTTCGTTTTCGTTCAAATAATGCCGAAAAGATCGAAATGACAAGAAGAAGAAGAAGAAGAAGAAGAAGAAGAAGAAGAATAAGAAGAAGAAGAAGAAGGACAAGAAGGAGGAGAAGGAGTAGTAGAACAAGAAGAAGAAGGAGGAGGGGAAAAAGGAGAAGAAGAATAGGAAGAGGAGAAGGAGGAGCAGCAGAAGAAGAAGAATGAGGAAGAGGAGAGGAAGAATGAGGCGGAAGAGAAGGAGGAGGAGAAGTAGAAGGAGAACAAGAAGAGGAGGAGGATACAGAAGTAGACGAATGAGGAAGGAGAAGAGGAGGAAGAGCAGCAGCAGAAGAAGTAGTATGGGGAAGAGGATGAGGAGGATAAACAGAAGAAGAAGAAGAAGAAGGAGGGGGAGGAGAAAGAGGGGGGAGAAGGAGAAGAAGAAGGTCGAGAAAGAGGGCGAGAAGAAGAAGAAGAAGAAGAAGAAGAAGAAGAAGAAGAAGAAGAAGAAGAAGAAGAAGAAGAAGAAGAAGAAATTAAAAAGTAACATTTATTATTTTTTAGTTCGGTATTTTTCAAATACTAATAAAAAGAAAAAAAATTAGAACGAAGGGGAAACAGCAGAAACGAATGCCAGTCAATCGAAGAAAGTTCACCTGAGGCGGGAAATCAGATCTTTTTCCTTTGTTTCTATTTTTTTTTGTCCAATACTTGTTTGAATGCAAAAATTAGAATAATTTTTAGCTTGTCAAATGATCTCTATTCAACGCTCATTGAAATGTTGCAGAATTTCAACATGCTCCCCTTTCTGAAACCATTTCTATCAAGAAATAAGTTGATAAAAAAAAAGAAATGAACGGAAAAAGTCATGATAAAAGATGGACTAATAAATGAAAGGAAGAAAAAAAAATGGCGTCATCAGATTCTTCGTAGGTATTCAAAGTAAGTCGATATTTTGAATGCATCTCCGGAAATAAGGAATGAGATGAAGCGACATTCGACCTGACAGGAATCGTTCATTTGTTTGATCTTGTTTCCTTGTCTCCACCATCAGCCAGGAATTTTTTTAATTTATTTTGTTATCTGTAACTCAGCGAAACGTGCATACGCTTGGACAAGGCGTGCAATTAGCCATTTATATATATACACGGTGTATCAAAAATACTTTTGCAAACTTTGAGGACGGGTTCGTCACACCAAAACTAGAAAAAAAAGTCCATACAAACATATGTCCGCAAATCCTTCGTTTTTGAGTTAAACTTAAAGAAAATTTACGGTATATGACTCTGCGTTGCCATAGGGATTAGGTTACATTTGTCATTCGTGTACATTTTTGGCTTATCTGTTTTCAACGTTTAACGTGTATAGTACTGAATTAACAGGGAAGTGTTCCGTTTAAAATATGGCAGGATATTCTTATCGCAGGCGGGCAGACATGATTTTTAAATATGGACGCGAAGTTGCACGGCCGTATCAGATTGCGTTCCCAGACCGAAGTTTAAAGAAAGTTTACGGTAGGTGTGTTGCCGTGTAGACTAGGTTACATTTGTCATTCGTGTATAGGCTCAGATAAATATATAGACAGACAGATACATAGATATGAACAGGCTCAGATAGATAGATAGATAGATAGATAGATAGATAGATAGATAGATAGATAGATAGATAGATAGATAGATAGATAGATAGACTGAGGTGGGTTCCTCACACCAAAACACGGACAAAAGTCTGTATAAACATATGTCTGCAAATCCTTCGTTTTTGAGTTAAGTTTAAAGTTTATGGTAGTCGCTGTGAAATGTACAATTCAAGATTCTTCTAAACTTTGGGAGAAGGTTCCAGTCACCAAAACAAGCAACGCGACAATAAACAACAGCAAAGTTTCGATGACTCAGCTGGCTTCGGTCTGGAAACGCAATCTGATACAGCCGTGTAACCTCACGTCCGTTACCATTCGCGCGGCCGTACGTAAAAAAACATATCTACCTGCTTATGATATGAATATCCTGGCCTTGTTAAATGGAACACTTCTCAGGAAATTGACCGCTACACACGTTAAACGGTGAAGAGAGAGTAGCCACAAATGTACATGAATGACAAATGTAACCTAGTCTATATGATAACACAGTGCTATCTAATGTAAACATTTTCTATTTATGCCTTATCCTATCTATCGGATTCCGACCCATATATAAAAACTGATATATATATATATATATATATATATATATATATATATAGGGTGTGATGGGTAAATAGTTACCATTTTATGTTTTAAAATTTCGCGCATGCACGTTGTTTGTTTTTGATTTTGTCGACAGCACAGTATAGTAGGGTTAGTTGGACATCACCTGCGAGAAAAAGCGCACCATGACGCAATTCACTCCGCCAGAAATTTGGAATCGGCATGCTGTACTGCTTGGCATTCGCACCGAAAGCTCCAATACAAACACGTTAGAATGTTTGGGTGTCAACCTGAGTACAGAGTTCGGAAAGAAATGGATGAGTCTAAGGGTGATTACGGAGGTGTTTGGTGTGATCACTAGTAATAGCGACGTTATGCCTCTATTCATCTTCCCGCAGGGCCTCAGACTCAACACGGGGTCTACATCAAGTGCCTTGAGGCGGTAGTGCTGCCCTAAGTAAAGAGGGCGGATGCTGAAATGACCTAATTCTGGCAATAGGACTCTGCACAATGCCACACAAGCAGAAAAAACCTAGTCACGGCTGTCAGACAAGTTCAGAGACCACATAACCCCCTTACATCTGGACCGTAACTCCCCAGGCTGCAACCCTCTTGATTATTAGGTGTGGGCGCAGTTGAGCGAGAGACAAACAAAACTCTTTGTAACACTAAGGATGGACTGAAAGCAAAGGATAATGGCAGCATTTACCAACTTAAACAAGGAGATGGCATAGGAGAGATACAGGAGATTCCGAAGTCGTCTTGAGGCCGTGGTTGAAAACAATGGCGATTTTATGGAATAAATTAACTCTTTAGTTTTTCATGATATCTTTATATGATTCTGGTAAAATGTGATGTCAGTGTTATTTTCATTTGGTGGTGGTGGTGTGTGTGTGTGTGTGTGTGGGGGGGGGGGTCAATTAGACGACAATTTATCCATCGCACCCTGTATATCTGTTAAAATGAGATATCAGTGTTATTTTCATTTATGCCTCATTTAGACGACAATTTATCCATCGCGCCCTGTATATCTGTCAAAATATGATGTCAGCGTTATTTTCATTTTTGCACACTTAGACGCCAATCTATCCATCGCACCTTATATATGTTAAAATGAGGTGTTATTTTCATTTTCGGTGTGTGTGTGTGGGGGGTCAATTAGACGACAATTTATCCATCGCACCCTCAATATATGTTATGTCAGTGTTATTTGCATTTTTGCTCAATTTAGATGACAATTTATCCATCGCACTCTATATATCTGTTAAAATGAGATGTCAGTGTTATTTTCATTTTTGCCTCAATTAGACGCCAATTTAGCCATCGCACCTCATATATGTTAAAATGGTTATTTTCATTTTCGGGGGTGGAGGGGGGGTCAATTAGACGACAATTTATCCATCGCACCCTGTATCTCTGTTATGTCAGAGTTATTTTTATTTTTGCGTCAGTTAGACGACAATTTATCCATCGCACACTGTATATCTGTTAAAATGAGATTTCAGTGCTATTTTCATTTTTTTTTGGTGGTGGTGGTGGTGAGGTGTCAATTAGACGACAATTTATCCATCGCACCCTATATATCTGTTAAAATGAGATTTCAGTGCTATTTTCATTTTTGGCCTCAATTAGACGACAATTCATCCATCGCAACCTTTATATACTTATATGTATCTATATATCTATCCGACATTTCAGTAAGATGACCTTTCCGACA
>OZ038507.1:57188222-57190722 GCA_964036315.1 Acanthosepion esculentum
CTCACATCCTCTCGCCTCACTCTCTCGCCTCTCTCTCTCTCTCTTGGTTCGCTTCTCTCTCTTCTTCTCACACCTGCTCTCGCCTCTCTTTCTTTTTTTCTCATTTCCTTTCACCCCCCTCTCTCTTTATTCTCTCACTTCCTTTCGCCCCTTTATCATTTCTTCTTTCTCACTTCAGTTCTTCCGCATTCTTTCGTATCTACCCCCCCCCATTCACTTATTTCATTCCCTTACAACGAAAATATTCTTCATTTTTCCCTTACTCCAATTCTTTCCACGATTAAGCTTGAATTCTCTTTCTTTCCTTATTTCGCCCATATTTTCCCATCGTTCTTTTGCCACTAACCATTGTCGATTCTTCTTCTTCTTCTTTTCTTTTTCCTCCTCCTCCTCCTCTTCCGGTACGCCCCTTGCCCCTTCTTTGTAACTCACGAACTCCTGTCGACACACACTGCAACGAATTACATTTTCTATCTCGCCTCTGACATTTGAGTCCGTGTGTAGATCTGTTCAAATCAACAGCCCCTGCTTCATTAGCGTCTATTATAAGATGCGACGCCCAGCCAATTCGACAACAAAAAAGCAACCTTTAAAACGTCGAAAGAAGAAAAAAAAATCAAAGAAAGTTTTTGTTTTTTGTTTTTTTGGATGGAACAATCATTTTTTTCGCGTCATTGTCGACCAAAGACCGGAAGTCAACGTGATCAACTATTTTCCTTTATTTTATTTTATTTTTTTTTCTTGGCCGGTTTATTCCCTCCAAAAAGCACCTGCCAATAATAATAGTCTTGGAAGTAATGAAATCATTGTAATGCTATTCGAATTTGAGGTTATAGCAGTGGGGAATATCATTTCAAGTTGGATTTGTAGCACTAGTACTAGTTGTGTCGCCAACGTCATTGTCTTCAGGACGATAAAAAAAATGGAAGTAAGTAATGAAAAAAAAAAAAAATGAAATAAACGATGTCGAGCAAACATTTCTTTTATTACCTTGTCCCTTTCAGGCTGTAGGCGGTCATGATTCTCCACAGTTTCCTTTTCTTTATTATCTATGTCATGCCCTCTTCTGGGAGATAGTCGAGTGGTCTCCCATTGTCTTCTCCGCGGTTTGGAATTCAATGTAAATTTTAACTCTTCAAGATGGAGATCATTATGGTCCACCACAGATCCCTTTTCTTTATGATCTGTGTATTGGGAAAGATAGTGTAGTGGTTTCCCATTGCCTCTCCGACCATTTGGACTTCAAAGCTGTCTTTGTCCGCTTCACGATGGCGATGATTATGACTCTCCAAATCCTTTTTCTTTATTATCAATGGATTAACATAACTTATTTGGAAAGATAGTGCTTTCCAGTTGTTTCCTCTGCGGTTTGGAATTCTGAAATCTCTTTCTCCCTTCAGGGTATAGACGATCATGGCTCTCCACAGTTTCCTTTCCTTTATTACCTGTGAATTGCCATGATATTTGGGAAAGATAGTGGAGCGGTTTCTCGTTGTCTTCTTCGCGGTTTTGAATTCAGAAATGCCGTCCTTCGTTCAGGGCATAGGCTATCATGGTCCTCCACAGTTTCTTTTTCTTTATTATCTGTGAATTGCCATGACGTCTTTGAAAAGATCGCGTAGTGGCTTCCAGTTGTCTTCTATACGGTTTGGGGTTCAAGCTGTATTCTTCCTTCATGCCGTTAGTGATCATAGCTCTCCACGGTGTCCTTTTTCTTTATTATCTACGTATTAACATGTCTTCTTTGAAAGGATAGTTAGGTGATTTCCAGTTGCCTTCTCCACAGTTTGGAATTCAGAAATGTCTTTCTCCCTGCAAGGTGTAGGTTATGGCTCTTCACCGCGTCCTTTTTCTTCATCATGATTTCTTGCTAAAAATAGTGGAGTAGTTTCCAGTTGCTGAATGCACGGCTTTTAATTCAGAGTTTCCTTGCTCTTAGATTAGTTGCAAACAAAGGCTAGATGACACAGTCTACGATGAATAAAACTTTTCTCGTTTATTATATTGGTGTGTTTCACCTACAATTTACAACGTATGTTTATTCAACAAATCTATTATAGTTTTCATTTCGTTGAATAATTATATCTTCAGATCAAGATTTGATTTAATGTATATTCTAACGGAGATTGCTTGTTATGTTATTATTTTTTCTCAGCAGTACGGCAATATTTTACGTAATTTTAAAACTATAAGCAATTTTGTATTTGGATGCATCTCGCGCCATATTGTTATCCATGTGTGGGTAGGTTTTGAAAATACGTCTTTTTCAGTTTGGTGAGAAGAGTAAACGTAGAAGAGAGACGATCCATGTATTCGATCTTGAGTCGATTATTCCATTTGATCTATCTATCTATCTATCTATCTATCTATCTATCTATCTATCTATCTATCTATCTATCTATCTATCTATCTATCTATCCCAGCCTCTTCATATCTATCTATTTATCCCAGTCTTTTCTTATCTATCTATCTATCTATCTATCTATCTATCTATCTATCT
>OZ038507.1:57195722-57218222 GCA_964036315.1 Acanthosepion esculentum
AAGTAATCTAATAATGAATAATGAGTAAAAAATTAATTAAACAACACAATGAAATAGCTATTAACAATCGCATTCAGATTCAAAATTATTTCTACTTAATGGATATTTTGACTTTAATAGCTTAACGAATAATTAGAAACATAACCGTTACTGTCCTACACAGTAACCATTGGGATAATACAACAGAATCTGCTACCGATAATGCACCATTAACGATCATATAAAAATAGTCGAGTCAAAGTGCAGATATTTAGGGATATAACAGGATAATCGACACTGGTTCAACATATTAATGAATGGTGGATGTAACAGGGTGATTCACACTGGTTCTAAATTTTACACCATGAGGGATATAACAGGATAATCGACACTGGTTCATCTTTTTACTGTATGATGGATGTAACAGGGTGATTCACACTGGTTCCATTCTTTACCCCATGAGGGATATAACAGGAGATTCGACACTGGTTCATCTTTTTACTGTATGGTGGATATAACAGGGTGATTCACACGGGTACAAGATTTTACACCATGAGGGATATAAAAGGAGAATCGACACTGGTTCATCATTTACTGCATGAGGTATATAGCAGGGTGATCCACATTGGTTCAAAATTTTGCACAATGAGGTATCTAATAGGAGAATCGACACTGGTTCAACCTTTTTATTTATGATTGTTGTGGCCTTGTTAGGGCCAGAAATAAAGACCGAAGAGAAGAATTGAGTTAGGCAAATATATTAACAGAAACAGTAATACAAACATATAAAAACGAGAGTGTTACAGCAAGAATGTTCGTTCCGACTGTCACAGCTGACTGCTGGAAACGTCTCTCTCCAAAAGGCAGTACCTGCTCCTATTTATAGCTGGGTTGTGTCCATGCGTGCTTGGATAAATTACCATAACACACGCCTTTTTAAGTATTAACTCTGCAGGAGTTTCAATACCTTGTTTTCTTTGTGTTAACGACGATTAAGTCCGTCATTTTCCTTTTCCTCTTTAAACGGCAATGCTCCGGGGCCGCTTGAGGTATTGACATGTCAAATGTATCGTAAATGACATCCATGACTTCTTTTACTTCAGGAGGACTGCTGTCAGCATCGTCCGACCGCTGTTTCCTGATTTGGTTTAAATGTTTCTTGTGAGTAAACTGGGGACCTTTAACTATGTAGATCATATTTCCTGATCGTTTTTTAATTGTACCCATTTCACAGGAAGATTTATTATCACGAATCATCCGGAAAACAAAATTTCCCTCCTGGATGGTAGTGTTTTTTTTGTGTTTTTTTTTTTTGGTACAGTGTTTGTTCGTCCGGGTTTTGTTTGTTTGGGGAGTAGCTTGTCGAAAACAGACCTGGTTTTACGCGCAAACATTAGCTCGGCTGCGGGGAATGATGCTGGTGTGTTGTCGTTGGGCGTAATTCTATACACCTGAAGGGCTTTTTCTGTGGGTATGTCCTAACTTTCTTCAGGGCTCTTTGCAGCGTATCAACGAAGCGCTCAGCCCGTCCCTTGGACCTCGGGTGATATGGGAGGGGGCTATCGTGACATGATTGATCTGGAAGGGTCTCACAAAGATCCTCAAAAATCGCCCGACGTAAATTGTATCCCATTGTCGAACACTAGACAATCGACTACCCCAAATCTGGCGAACAGGTCGTGGAGGAAATTGATTGTACCTTCTGTATTGGGTTTTCTACATCTAAGGACTTCGGGCCATTTCGAAAAACTATCTACTACTATGAGATAGTAGAATTCGTCTAGCGGGCCTGTAAAGTCTATATGTATTCGGGACCATGATCGGTCCGTTTTAGGCCAAGGACTATATTTGATTAGGGGTGACTCAGTTGCCAAGGCACAGCCTTTACAGGATTTTACGATGTTTCCGATATCCATATCTTGTCGAATTTTGGCTTAGTAACAGCCAAATTTGGCGCAAAAAAGGTTGGGAAACTTTGTCATTACGTCCAATGACGGGAATCCCGAGTAACACAGCTAACAGAGACCTGAAACCATAAATATACAACCATAACAAGCGAGACAAAGAAGGAAAAAACCACTTGAAATAGCTATAAAATTTATTGTGGGAAAAGAAAAAAAAGAAATGAGGGGGGAGGAAGAATAGTCAGATGTTAAAGTTCACTGGTACAACTTGAAAATAACTGCCAAAAACGTCCCTTTGGCGAGCCCTTAAAAAGGACTCCAACAACAGTTCAGAGAGAGTGAAAGATGTAGAGAGATAGCGGAAAGAGGGGAAAAAGTTAGACTTACTGTTCTAAAAAACTTTAGTATTTTTTTAGTAGCCAGCAGAAAGGTTTTTTTTAGATATTTTTAGTTGCCCTCCTTGGAAAGCAAGATGGTGGAGAATCCGGGTAATGCGAATGTTCTATTGTAAAATCCTCTTTACAATAATTATTTTGACCGATTTTTTGATAAGTCTTTACTGACTTGTCCTTGGTAGCTGAACAATAATCCTCTTGATTACTGGAACAGACCCTTCAAGCAAGTTTCTTTCCGTCGCAAGACAAGACGACTTCGTCTTCACACAGCGAACACACTTTTTCTTTCAGAGCAACAGCAGACTTTTCAAGCAAGTCCTTTACTCGTCGCAAGACAAGACGACTTATCGTCTTCACACTGCGAACACACTTTCTCTTTCAGAGCAACAGCCCGGGTCTTTAAGCAAGTCCCTTTCTCTTCTTTTCTGACTAGATTTCTCTAGTCTAATAAAAAAAACAAGCGGGAAAATCACGTACGACCAATCGTTAGACACGATTTCGCCACGTGACACAGCAGCAGCAGTTCTTACACTGCACGCAGGGGGGGGGGAAGAGGAGGAAAGAAGTAAGAGAGATAGAAAGATAGATACAGAAATTAAATTTCTGACACTCTATGTTCGGCTAGTACGCATAACTGCGCATCATCCTTGTAATACCTGGGTGGCCAGAATGGAAATCTTTCAGAATTCTTCTTTGTAGCGTTGTGGGAATAACGACTCGCTCATTATATATCATAGGCGAAAATATATGAAATCTGTTGGTCGTTTTCACGAATTTTCGTTTTGGTTTGCCTGATCAACTCATCGTTTAGAGTCTCTCATTTGATTTGGTCTTAATTTACAGGGAGTTCCCTTACTGTGTTGCATAACGTGGTTTTAATTTCTCCTTCGAGAAGTTCCCTGTGTTTCGGGATTAATCTGGATAGTACGTCGGCATGACAGAGTTTTTTTAGACGTTAGGAACTCCATCTCCGTAGTCTATTTGCTGTATGCACAGGCAGACCATTTTTAGAACCGAAAATAGTAAGTAATGGTCTATGGTTCGTCTGCAATGTAAAGTGTCTACCGTGAATGTACCGGTGAAACTTCGTTACTGCGAAAATAATCCCTAATGACTCTTTCTCAATTTGGGAGTAGTTCTTCTCGGCAGGAAGAAGTGTTCTCGGCGCGTGAGCAACTGGTTTGTGAGATCCATCTGGCATCTTGTGCAGAATACATGCTCCAATGCCATACGAAGTGGCGTCGCTGGCAACTGTAATATTCAGGTCTGGATTATAGTGCGTGAGAAACAAGTCCGACGTCAAAACTTCTTTTATTTTGACGAATGCTTCCTGGCATTTAGGTGTCCACTCCAAGTCCTTGTCTTTCTTGCGAAGTTCGTTTAGAGGAGCACGTAAGTTGGGCATATTAGGTGTAAACACTTGGTAGTAGTTTGCCAAGACGAGACGTTTTCGGGAGCTGGCATGTCCTTGATTGCGGTAGCCCGTTCTGGGTCTGGCCTTCTGTCATCTTTGCCGATAATGTGCCCCAAGTATTTAATCTTCTCCAAAAAGAAGTCGCATTTAGATTCCTTCAATATGAACCCGTACTCCTGAATTCTTAAGACTTTATGAACATGTTCCTTATACTGTTCTACATTTTGACTGTTTATTAACATGTCATACTAATATGCAACCGTGAAGTCAAGACCGTTCAGCATAGTGTCCATTACTTGTTGGAAGATTGCCGGCTCGACCTTGATCCCGAAAGGTAGACGTTGGAACCTGTACAAACCACGATGGGTGTTGATACAGAGCAACTTAGAACATGCTTCCTCTATCGGTATTTGAAGGTTTGCGTCACTGAGGTTGATTTTTGAAAAAAAAAAATTCCTTCATTTAGTTTCACGAAATTTTTTTCCAGGCTTGGTAAAGGATAGTGTTAGTCTTAGAGTACATCATCAAGCCCCATCGAGAAATCGGCGCAGACCCGGATCTCCTTTGACTTCTTTTTTACATAGACGGTCGGTGGAGCCCAGTGACTGTACTCAATTTTCGACAAGATCCCGGTTCTTTCTAGTCTATCGTGTCCTTCATTTATTTGTGGTAAAGATGCGAAAGGCACTGGTTGGATGTCATCTTTTAACTCGAATTTTGCCATCATCTTGTTACACCGACAAAGACCCCTAGAAAATAAAAAAAATCCGGAAATGTTTCTTTTAAATCTTTTATTAAATTTTTTGCCTCGGTGGTCAGGTTTTCGAGTTTTTGGCAAAATGAATTAATTGGCATGTCCCACAACTTAAATTTATCCATCCAGTCGGTGCCAAATAAATCTTTTGTATTCTTTAATACGTACGTTTTTAGTTTTAACGTCCTTTCATGAAAAGTTACATTTGTGACAAGTTGTCTCTCAAACTTGATTTTCTCCCCTCTCACGGCTCCTGGCCATTTTATTAGCTTCAAACCAGAAATAAACCAATTCATTAAGATTTAGTAATGCTGAACAAATCTCCTCACAGATGAAGAAGAGACTTGAAGCAACAGAAATGTACTTCCCAGAAATTCAGAGATAAAATAATAAGTTTCATAAAGAAGGGAACAAATATAAAAAAAAAAATGAAAGAGGAAAAGAAGGGACAAAAAAGGATGTAACCAGGCGAATAAAACAAGAGAAGTCATCAAATAACATAAGGCTGTTAATCAAGCACATCAATAGCCCAGAAAGTAGGAAGCAAAGAGAAAAACAATCCAAAAGGGGTTAATCTTTTTTCATCGAATTCATTCATAAGGAGAGAAATTGGCTCTGCGCATGAGCAAAGCAAGGAGTAAGGAAGAAGCAGGAAACCGTTTTAGCCCATACTTCGTTTCTTGGAATGGGAGCGTCTCATCATTTCCCACAGGCAGACAGAGAGGCAGCGGCAGCGAGAGTATGCAGACAGGTAGCAGGGTGTATTGGTAAGGGAACAGATGATGCCCGGTAGGAGAAGAAGGTTGGGAAAGAAATCGGGGTGGCGGCTCAACTTGCTTATGGCGCTGACAGAGTGGGGGAAAAATGGCGGCATAGAAGCTGAAGGGGAAAAAAGACTTGAATCGATGAATAAACAAGTAAAAATGGATGAACAACAGAGAGTGTTAATGAAAGCGTGAAGGACATGGAAATAATTTGGTTTAGAATAAAATAACCGTAGATAAAAAGCTTTGGAGCATAGATTTTGGGGTCGGTTTGAAGATTTATGCTTTTTCAATCAATCTACTGCCTTTTGCGTGGAACATTGTTGTAAATAACCCATTTTTCATCGTCTGCTATTTTAAGTAAGTATTATTAAAATGCTTCGTCGTTACAATTGTTTTCCAAGAGTATATATATATATAGTCTCGTTTGGGATGGGGGCGGGATGAAAACAGGCGGCCCGAGAATTATTTGGCCAGTCCGATAAATTTATGGAGGCAGAGATTGTTAGTTTATGACTTGAAACGGCTAGACAATACGTTTCAAAACGCCGTCCTTACTTAACCTTAGGGAATTCTAAAATCCCTTCTAAGGTTAGATTATCTAAACTCTCCCTTTATCTTATTAGTGTGTGTACGTATGCGTTGTAGGGGTCTGGGCGGGAGCATAAGATTGTATCGCCTAAGGGGTGTGAGTGTCACCAAGAAATGTACACTCTTCCGGTATATCTTTGAAAATACGCACCCTTTTATCACTGAAATCCCTTTTTAAATCTTCCCTCAGTTAAATTTTAGTGCCCTCTCCGCCTAAAGTCCGCCCCGTCTCTCTCGTCTATTACCCATCTATATAGATCACGGGTCCCCCCACACTCTCACACATACTCTCACCAATTTCTCCCGGAGTCGTTTTTCCGTTTTCATTTTGAATCTGTAGGTCTGAAGAATTGGATCGTTCTTACGATTCCAATGGAATAAATTATGACCATGGAATATTAGTGTTTAAGTCTTTTTATTATATCCTTACTCTGTCCTGGACATCGAGTTCTACCTGGATCATATCCTCTTGGAATTATTTTTATACATATATGTATGTGTATATATAATTGCATATGTATGTGTATATTCACCACTAATATTGTCTATATATATATATATATATGTGTAATTTGGCAGCAACTTTTCTTTCAAACATGTAGTGTTGAATGTTAAAGACAACATAGTCTTACATATTTTCTTTTGAATTTTCTCATATTCTCTAATGAGACTTTTTATTTGAAAATGGTTTTGAAATATGTATTTTCCATACGATGACCTAGCGCTTTCGAACATCATTGTTCATCTTCAGGGTCAATATTTTAGTCAAAATTTTTTTTTTTTATTAAAAGAAAAAGACCTCTTATTAATCGTATAGATTATAATATATCTGGTAATATATTGCAATGTTTATAATATATTTAAATTTTGTAGCGTATTCTTCGATCTTTTGGCTTGTGTATTGGAAATCTTTTTCACGGTGTCACATGATAAAAATCTACGCCATGCACGTGATATAACATACTCGCGTCTTTTGAATTTAAAAGGAATTTAACGTTTTTAGTTTGTAAAAAAGTAGCAACATGATTACGCTACAAGATAATTGGCAAATGTTTGTTTAAAAAAAAAAAAAAAAAAAAAAAAAAAAAAATTTTGACTAAAATATTGACCCTGAAGATGAACAATGATGTTCGAAAGCGCTAGGTCATCGTATGGAAAATACATATTTCGGAACTATTTTCAAATAAAAAGTCTCATTAGAGAATATGAGAAAATTCAAAAGAAAATATGTAAGACTATGTTGTCTTTAACATTCAACACTACATGTTTGAAATATATATATATATATATGTGCGTGCGTGTGTGTTTCATCGAAGACGACCGACTAGGTACTGTGATTAAGCTTTTTATATAATTTTTCTTGTGTTTCAAGAAGTGTTTTATTTCTGGACACAGACTGTGTAGAAACTGTCCAAATGTTCTATACATCCAGCGCTTTCGGTTATGCTTTTAGCCATTATCAAGGATGATTTTATTTTTGCTTTTTAACTGGGTGTATGGGTTGTGAGCATGTTTCTAGAGTTATAGGGATGTTTTATTTTCCGAACAAAGTCAGCACCTTATGGCCGTGTTCGAAGTTAATATTATTAAGGTTGGCTTTTTCTTTTTTATTCTTTTTCTTCCATTATTTTTTTTTATCTTTTTTTACATGTGGGTGAGGTTATTTTGTTTGTATTTTCACTAAGTATTTTTCGGATGGAGCTTGCTAAGGTTGTGTGTGTGTTTAAATGGGTCCCAATAGAGCTGTGGTCAGATAGGTACAACGTAAGGCGTGTGACCGATGTAATTATTTGTGAATTCAGTTTGATCAGGAAAACAGTCCTTTAATGGGCATTTGAACTCAGAGCTAATGTTCATTCGTTGTAATTTCGATTTTGCTGGTGTGTTGTTATTTTTTAGGATAAGGTTAGCAGTTTAAAATTTTTTGTTGTAGATGATTAATTTGATTTTTTTTGTTCAGGTCATTTGAAAACATACACACAACTCATACATCCAGTTAAAAAGCGAAAATAAAATCATCCTTGATAATGGCTAAAAGTATAGCTAAATGCGCTCGAAATTACAGAATATTTGGACAGTTTCTATACACTGTGTCCAGAAAAGAAAACACTTGTTTGAACACAAGAAAAAATTTAAAAAAATCATAATCTTAGTACTTTATCTGTTGTCTTTAAAGAAACATGTATAAATGAAGGGTTACTATACATATTTTTTTCTAACATTATATTTTTTCTAACAATACATATATATTTTTTCTGACAATCTATCTATCTATCTATCTATCTATCTATCTATCTCTCTCTCTCTATATATATATATAAGTTTATTAAGTTTGAAATAAAATCATATATATATATATATATATATATATATATATATATATATATATATATATATATATATATATGATTTTATTTCAAACTTTGGCTTAAGCTGAATGTCATTTTGAAATGAAATGAATTCTTTGTATGAATTCCTGGAAGTTATGGGTTAAATAGTAGAATCGAGAGGACCCTCTTCCTTTTAAATCGGTGTGTTGTATTTAATTCTCGGTTGATTCTGTTTCCCTAAATTGGCGTTAATGAATTTAGAAAAGGTTACTCTTTTACTCTTACTCCTATGGGTTAAATAGCAATGCAGACTAGGTTCTCTAGCCTTGATGCGAAAACAGTTTAGACGGATATCTCGCAATTCAAACACAGCCTGAAGAAGGATGGGCTCTGTCGGGTTATCCGTTTTATTTTTACCAGAAAAAAAGTCACTCGACAGTAAAAATTGCTTACAAGTTAACATAACAATTTCTTTGTAAAAAATGAAGCAGTGTATATTTTTTCTTTTAGTAATTATATTTTTTATTTTCTAAAATAAAATCTCGAGTAAGTTCTACCTGAAAAAAATACGTCTCTTGAAAAAAAAAAATGATTTGCAAGTTAATGAAAGAGTTTTTTTTGTATAAATTAGAAAGTTTTTTTTTTATTATAGTCTAATGCATAGGTTATTATTTTTTAAGTATATTTTGTTGTTTTGTTTTTGTTTTTCATAATAAAATAAAGGAACAAAAGTGTATTTGAAGTGGAAAATGGCTCGTAAGTTAATAAATCAGTTTTTTTGTAAAAACTAGAATTTTTTTATCTTATGAATAGGTTATTTTTTAAAATGTTTTTTTTTTTAACTATATTTTTTGTCTTTTTTTTTTCATAATAAAATCCTGGGAAACGTCGGAAACATCTTCCAGAAATAAAGTCTCTTGGGAGACAAAATGGCTCGCAAGGTAACGAAACAGTTTTTTTTTTTTATAAACTAGAAAGTTTTGTTTATGGTGCAATGCATAGGTTATTATTTTCTTTAAGTATATTTGTTTTGTTGTTTTGTTTTAGTTTTTAGTTTTCATAATAAAATAACGGGCACATTTGGAAACCTCAACCAGCAACAAAAGTATATTTGAAGAGGAAAATGGCTACTAAGTTAATGAATCAGTTTTTTTGTAAAAACTAGAAAGTTGTTTTTTTTTTATCTTCTTATGAATAGGTTATTTTTTTAAATTGTTTTTTTAAGTATATTTTTTTATCTTTTTTTTTGTTTTTTGTTTTTTTTTTTGTTTTTTTTTCATAATAAACTCCTGGGAAACGTCGGAAACATCTTCCAGAAATAAAGTCTCTAGGGAGACAAAATGGCTCGCAAGGTAACGAATCAGTTTCTTTGTAAAGACAAGCAATGTTTAACGGCGATGGGGAGAATCGGGGGTGGATTCAGACACGAGATCTCATTCTGACTCCCACGCGCCGGTGATCGTCTACACCTAAAAATCGAAAACAAGCTGGGAGGTGACAAATGGAATGTGACCTTTTGACACATCTACAAATTCTGATCACCAGCTCCCATCAACTCATTCAGCGACCACTACCTTTTGCTAGAAGACAAAGATATATTGGAACAGATTGCGTCGGCAGACGATTGGAAAAAGTCTTCAGGGGATAATAGATCCGGTTCTGGTGGATACTAATTTGGTAAATCGGTTTGAATATCTTTGTCCTTTCTTTGCCCTCAACTTGGGTTGGTAGGTGGTAACTCACAGCCGTGGATATACGATTGTTTTTTTTTTTTTTTACATCAGTCGCACCAAAAGAGGGTCGGAGATCAGGTTGGACGGCATCTCCACATCTGCAGTGTGCCTGACCCACCTTGAGGGTCATTACTCAGCGATCTTAGAGTGGATGCTCATTACACAATGTATTCACCAATTAGGGTTTTCATTTTTTTTTCTTTTCATCTGTCATTGCTTCCAATTTCCTCTTTCTTCACAATGTTTCTTTTTTTCCTCTTCTTCTTCATTTTCTTTCCTTTCTTTTTTCTTTCAATCCTTCTCCGTTTTGACTTTTAAAATGCTTCTTTTTCATTCCCTGCACTTGTCTCATCTTCTGTTTTTTTTTTCGTTTTTAGTTTGATAGATTCAGCTTCTTATATTTACTAACCTGTCTTTTCCTTCTCTCTATTTTATTTTCCTATCTATCTATCTATCTATCTATCTATCTATCTATCTATCTATCTATCTATCTATCTATCTAAGCCTGTTTCTATCTATCTATCTATCTATCTATCTATCTATCTATCTATCTATCTAAGCCTGTTTCTTTCTTTCTTTCTTTCCATCTATCTATCTATCTATCTATCTATCTATCTATCTATCTATCTATCTATCTAAGCCTATTTCTATCTATCTATCTATCTATCTATCTATCTATCTATCTATCTATCTATCTATCTATCTATCTAAGCCCGTTTCTTTCTATCTATCTATCTATCTATCTATCTATCTATCTATCTATCTATCTATCTACCTATCTATCTAAGCCTAATTCTTTCTTTATTTCTTTCTTTCTATCTATCTAAGCCTGATTCTTTCTTTCTTTCTTTATTTCTATCTATCTAAGCCTGATTCTTTCTTTATTTCTTTCTTTCTATCTATGTAAGCCTGATTCTTTCTTTATTTCTTTCTTTCTATCTAAGCCTGATTCTTTCTTTCTTTCTTTCTTTCTTTCTATCTATCTAAGCCTGATTCTTTCTTTATTTCTTTCTTTCTATCTAAGCCTGATTCTTTCTTTATTTATTTCTTTCTATCTATCTAAGCCTGATTCTTTCTTTATTTCTTTCTATCTATCTATCTATCTATCTATCTATCTATCTATCTATCTATCTATCTATCTATCTATCTAAGCATGTTTCTTTCTTTCTATCTATCTATCTATCTATCTATCTATCTATCTATCTATCTATCTATCTATCTATCTATCTATCTATCTAAGCCTGTTTCTTTCCATCTATCTATCTATCTATCTATCTATCTATCTGTTACCTACTGACCTACATTTTTTGTTTACAATAGATTTTTCTTTACTTTTTCTTTATGTTCATTGTCTTTCTTTCTTTCTTATGTTCATTGTCTTTCTTTCTTTCTTTCATTCTTTCTTTCTCATATTTTCTTTCCGTGCCATATTTTCTTTCTTTCTTCACTTTTTCCTTATCTTTGCGTTTACTTTGTTTCTTACTCATATTCACTTTCATTCGCTTTCGTTATTTTTCTCTTTACTTCTCTTTCTTTCTTTTATCGTTATTTCTTCACTTATCGTTTTTCTTTCTTCTTTATATCATCTTCACTTTTTCTTTGTTTGTTGTTTCTTTCTTATATTCGCTTTCCTTCTTCCTTCTCTTCTCTTTCTTTGTTTCTCATATTTTCATTCTTATATTCTCTTCGGTTTTGTCAGTCTTTCTTTCTTTCTTTCTTTCTTTCTTTCTTTCTTCTCATCATCTCCCCCCTTTCTGCTTTATGTCATCTTCGTGTTTTCTTTCTTTGTTTATTCCCTTCCTTTTCATTCATTCTTTCTTTCTTTCTTTCTTTCTTTACTTTTCGTTTTCTTTTCTTCTTTATGCCATCTTCGCGTTTGATTTTTTCCTTCTTGTATTCCCTTTCTTTCCCTTTCCTTCTTCCTTCTCTTCTCTTCTCTCTCTCTCTCTCCTTCTTATATTCTCTTTCTTTTTTTGTCCTTTTTACTTTCCTTCTTTCTTTCTCATATTCTTTTCTTCTCTGGTCCTTTTTACGTTATTTCTCATATTCCTTTTTTATTCTTTTTTTCTTTTTCTTTCGTTCTTTACTTCTTTCTTTGTTTTTTTTTTCTTTCTTTTTTATATTCTTTTCTTCTCTGGTCCTTTTTACTTTATTTTTCATATTCCCTTCTTTCTTTCTTTCTTTCTTTCTTTCTTTCTTTCTTTCTTTCTTTCTTTCCAATTTTACATTTCTGCTCATTAATTCTTGTTGCCCAAATCCACCACAAACGGTATTCCACAAGAATAACACCAGCCAACCATCTGTCCAATCAGTCCACAGCGACTCTGGCGCCCTCCCTTGGGATCAGTTCAAAAGGAGTCATTGGCACTTACTCATGTGCATGCGCAACTCTTCATGTGTAAACACGCACATAAAAGAAGGCAGATAATAAATCCGATTGGCTTAAAAGCTTCTGTGGGAGTCAAGTTGACACGTGCGCGTCAATGAGGGGTTTTATTTTGAGGAAATCAAAAACTCTTGGAAGATGAAAATTAAGTCAACATTTTCCGTGGAACGGGTTTCAGTTAATAAATTAATAGTTTCCTGTGTTCTTTCAATAACAATAGTCTCCATATAAATCGGCCTGGACGATACATTATCTATCCATTTGTCTTCGTCATACTTGATTAAGATAAGTATCAGTACCTTGTAACATTCAACTCCCCTCCAAAACCAAACTAGTGTCGTTTCATCATCACTGAGCAGACCTTGAATTTTGTTTCCAGACATCAAGTGGAACAAATCTATAAAGTCGGTTCTTTATACCGCTTCTCAATGTATCTGACTCCTCCTGCCAAACTCTATAATTACAAGAGCCGGGCCAAATCCAAAATGGAGCGTTACTGCTATATCTGGACTGCAGGTACATACAAGGTTTGATAAGAGTTAATAAAGCTTTGTGAGTGATGGATTAATTTCCGCCCTACCACCACTTTCCCGCAGTCGGAAAGTTGTTAAACGCTCTCTGCTCTATTACTGTTTTCATGGCGAATGTCCAGGCGAGCTACATGTTCCAACGGTTCAGGCCTTCGCAGCTAGGACTCGCAATGCCGCGTACACAGGGTCGAATCGTCTTCATTCCATTTATAGTCCACTGGTAAGGAGGAGGTTGCACTCAGGATGCTTCCCCGAACGCTAAAATTTTAATCTCTTCGTCTAGTGTCAGCTGTTATCTGTCCTTCCTTGTACGCGATTACAACATCACACAAACACACACATTTTTTCTTCCACCTCTCTCTCTCTCTCTCTCTCTCACTCACACTCACACATTCTCACTTTTCCTTCACACACACATACACGCATTTTCTCTCAAACACATATATACGCACACACAAGCACACACACCAAATCAACACACATAATATATATATATATATATATATATATATAGACGTCCTCTCCCCCGCCATCATGTTAATTCAGTGATTTATAAATATGTGTAGTTGTGGACTCGACTACATAGAGAGGACATCCCAGCGTTTGGATCTGAGAATAAAACAACACTACCCCCCAGGATTTTGAATCCGGATGCCAGGAATAACCAACTAACCAATTCTTCTGGCTCTGCTATTTCTGAGCATGTAATAAATAGCAGGAATTGTGTGGTTGATTTTAGTGGTGACCGTTTTTCGATTTTATCTAGGTCCCACTCCACATATCACCTCGAGGTTCTAGAATCCTTGTATATCAGATTCCGTCGGGATTCACTTTGTGAACAGAGAAAATGCTTACTGTGTCTGAATGTTATTGGACTCTAGTTTCTTGAAATTCATTTTTTTTTCTTTCCTTCCATTCGTTATATTAATTTAATTTACACCCTTATATATTTTTATATCCCAGAAAATAAACTTGATAAGTCCTGGGATGAAACCGGTTATTCTTTTTTAGCTTTTTTAAAAAATACCATATTAAAATTTTGCTTATTCCTAGCTATCGTCAAATTTTGTACCATAAAAAACTTATATATATTTTTATATATATATATATATATATATATATATATATATATATATATATATATATATAAATAGAAAAAACAATTGAAAAGTTGCAAATTAAAAAAAAATTGAATGTTATTTTTGTGAAAGTATTTATTTATATTTATATATATATATATATTTGATATTTCAGATCGGCCCCGATCTTTCATCAGAAATAGCTGTTTTCAGAAGTTTTTTTACATTAAGTAGCGTCCGTCGCGAGACGCGGACGTCACGTGATATGGAATGCAACTGTGTTTGAATATTTCTAACGTAAAATCTAACTGTAGTAATATTTTACATGTTGTTTAAAATTTTTTTTAACTATATCTAGCAAATCTTTTTTGTTTAACTATTGAAATATTTATAAAGATTTAGAATACCCAAGTCTTTATATATATATATATATATATATATATATATATATATATATATATATTATGTATGACAAATTAGAAAAATGTACTTGTGACGCGTTTAATCCGTTAGCACTTATTGGACTGGGTTTATTTACATTGTTCCAGTCCGATGGAGTCCTAACGAATAGAACGCGTTAAAATTTTTTTTCAAATTTCTCACAAATCATATATATATATATATATATATATATATATATATATATATGAATGAAGAAATATAGTCTTAAAGTGTGCTATATTTATGGGATAAAGTGCTCAATATCAGAGATAGAGCGTGTGTAAATATAAAAGTGAACATAGAAGTCAACACTTAGAGGCGACAGTCTGTTTCATGCTAGCGCAATCGTCAGGCAACTAGTGCTATATATATATATATATACATATATATATATATATATATATATATATATATATATATATATATATATATATATATATATATATATATATATAGGGTGCAATGGGTAAATTACCGCCATTTTATATTTTTAATTTTGCGCAAGCGCGTTGTTTGTTTGGGATTTTGTCGTCCGCCAGAAATTTGGAAACGGCATGCTGTACTGCTTGGCATTCGTGCCGAAAGCTCCAATAAGAATACTTCAGAGTGTTTGGGTGTCATTATGACGGCAGTACAGAGGATTCGGAAAGAGTTGGATGATTACGAACGTGTTTGGCGTGATCACTAGTAATGGCGATGTTATGCCTCTATTCATCTTCCCGCAGGGCCTCGGATTCAAAGTGGAGGCCTACATCAAGGGCTTTGAGGATGTAGTGCTGTCCTAGGCCAAGAGGGTGGCTGCTGGAAGACCCTATGTCTGGGAACAGGACTATGAGCCATGCCACACAAGCACGAGGACCCAATCATGGCTAGCAGACAATTTCTGCTATCATATCACCCCTTTCATCTGATCGCCTAACTCCCCATACTGCAACTCCCTTGATTATTATGTGTGGGGCGCACTTGAGCGAGAGACCAACAAAACTTCTTGTAACACAAAAGATGAACTGAAAGCGAGGATTATAGCAGCATTCTCAAAACTTGAAGACCGCCCACAAGAGTTGCAGGAGATTCCGAAGTCATCTTGGGGCCGTGGTTGAAGACAATGGCGATTTTATTGAATAAAATTTCCTCTTTAGTATTTCAAGATATTTTTTGTGTCATTTTAGTAAATATATCTCCTAAATGAGATGTTAGTGTTATTTTCATTTTTACGTCATGTAGACGACAAGTTATCCATCGCAGCCTACACATACACACAAACACACACAAACACACACACACACACACACATATATATATATATATAAAAGTGAACATTGAAGTCAAAACTCAGAGGCGACAGGCTGTTTTATGCTAGACGCAAACGTCAGGCCGCCTGACGATCGCGTCTAGCATGAAGTTGTACTTTTAAAAGGTAAGCTTAAATATTAATGCAATACTTAAATGCAGCGATCAATTTTTCAGTTCCTCAGTTTATTGTTGTCTATCGCATTTACTTCTGCCTCCCTATTGCGATGAAGGCCCAATCAAGAGCCTTGCGCTGGAGCTAGCTTAAACACTTTAAGCTATATATATATATATATATATATATATATATATATATATATATACGGAAAAAGAGGTAAAGAGAGTGAGAGGGAAGGATAGGCAGGAGACAGACAGATAGAGAGAGAAATCGGAGTGTAAGAAAGGGGAGCTTTCAAGAGTCTCTTCAGACATGTTTTATGGTACAAAGGTCACTTGTTGTTGCCCAAATCCATCCTAAATGTTATTTCATAAGAATAACACCAACCGTCCAACCATCTGTCGATCAATCCACAGTGGTTCTGGCGATCCACTCCACCCCACCGAAGGAGGAAGGTCAGTTCAAAAGGAGTCACTGAGCAAGAGTCAAATCGCTTCGGCTATATATGATGTGAAAGAGGGGGACTTTTTTGTGATGCGTATCTTCTGGTTTTTTATCGTGTTTTTTTTTCAGGTCGTATTTTAATGAATCATTTCCAGACAGATGGACTGGGAGCGTCCGTCAGCTTCAACACGTTTATGAGACGAGACTCGGTTCACGCATACAATTACGGACGGTAATCGGGCGGGGGGGGGAAGCCGTCAAAGAACGCGGCTATTTACTATAACGCTGTGGTCTCTCGAGGACGAGAGCGATGCCTAGCGAAGGTGAAATATTGGGACACTTAAAATAAAATGTAATCTATATAATAAAATAAGAGCTGATTTCCTGTCTGACGCAGAGTCTCTACGTTTGACTCTTCTTCTTCTTCTTCTTCTTCTTCTTCTATGCCGTGTCCCTTCAGGACATAGATGATTACGGCTCCTCGCGATTCGTGTAGACCTTAGCAAACTTTGTCCTTTTACAATCTCTTCTAATCCCCGATCTGCCACCCACCCCCCACTACCGCTCGTCGGCTATCATTTGCCGCTGACATGAAATGGAAAGATTGATATTGCAATGGTTGGAGATAATATGTATGAGCCTGGTCTTAGGTTTTTTTATGGTCACAATTTCGACTTAATAAATGCCAGGAGAGCAAAACTATTCACTCAGAAGAAAATACATTGGAGGGGCACTGATTTCACAATTCTCGACTATAAACCGAAGACCAGGCCCATCACCATTATCATCTGATAGGTCTACTGCTAGGAAAGTTGGTTCACTGTGTCCTGATAGGCAATTTCTCTCGACAGAATCCATCTTACATGTTTATGAGTCTAGCAGTCGTCCATGTATTGAATATTGCTCTCACATCGGGTCGTCAAATTCTGCTGCGTATTTAGAAATTCCAGATAAATTCAAAGAAAAAAAACTGCAATGTTATTGGTCCGGACCGGGCATCTCGGCTTCAGTCACTTTCTCACCGCCGTAAGTAGCTTCTGTGTCTCTTTTTGAAATACTCTCATGGTAATTTTTCTGATGACCTTTTCTCTTTGGTACCTCGATTTTACAAATATAAGCGCAGTACTAGATTAGCAATAAGATGTAATCATTTCACAGTTGAAATGGAGAGATGTAACCGTAAGTTTTATGCTGACAGTTTCTTCCATCGCACTTCTCACTTGTGGATCTATTTTCGGTCTTCTTGCTTCCCAGTTAAAATCTGATCTTCAAAAATTTAAATGCAATGTCAATCATTATATTCTGTCTCCTTAATTCTTGTACTTTTATTGTCCTGTCGCCTTAATAGTATATTCTTCACATATTCTCTAACATTCAATCAATCCTTGCATCTTAGTGACTTTATTGCCTTTTGGGGGTGCGATTAGATATATAAAAAAGTTTATTGGCTGTTTTCTTCTGTCTTTTTTGCCTTCAACATACCCTGTGAATGTCAAATTCTCGAAGCCCTCTTTCCTCATTATATGTCCTAGACATTTCAAATGGCACATTCTAATTCTAAATGTAAATACAGAGCAACCTCGGTTCTCGAGCGTCTCACATGTCGGACAAATCGGTTTTGGAACAGAAATTTCGAGATGAAAATACCTCGGCTATCGAACAAAATTTCGGTTCTCGAACAACTTTGCCGAACCGAGTTAACCAGATCAGAATAATTTCTGAGTCGACCGCCGTGTTGTCTACATTCGTATGTTGTGTCGGGCTTTTCTTTTCCAATTTTATTGCACTGTGACTTTTTCCTCTACATTGATTTCTGTTGGAAAAATAATTTCGGTTTACGAACATTTCGGGTTACAAACGGCCTTCAGGAACGAATTAAATTCGTGAACCGAGGTTCCACTGTATTTTCACTTATTCTAGTTGAATTTATCACCAACTTATATTGCAAATATACATTTTATTGTAACCTAATTATGTACAATAATGGATCATTCTGTTGTCTCAAGTCTCTTCTTCATCTCTTAGATTTTCTAGCATTCACAGGATGATCGATATTACATAACAAGCCTTTGTTTCGAATGAAATTTTCATGTTTCTTGATACTTTACTTGACTTTTAGAAGGCATCTTTCCTTATTCCAATGTCTCTTCGGATTTTGGTGTCGCATTTTCTGTCAACAGGGGGTTACAGAAAGTAAAAGTGAAAGTGAAGACTGAGAATAGGGAAGATTGCGGAATGGTCAATAAAGGGACCGAGTTCAAAAAGACAGAAGATGACAATTGATGTTTCATTTAAATTCTTGAACATTATTGTTAACAGGGAAGCAAGAAATCGGAAGGGAGTTTCACAGTTGGAAAATGCGCGAAAAGAGACTATTAGAGTAGAATTGGCGGTTACATCTAGCTATTTCAACAGTAAAAGGGTGGGACCTAGTTGCCAATCTAGTAGCATGCTTAAATTTATGTAGTTGAGGGTACCAGGGAAAAAACTCGACAGAACTGTAGCCATGGAAATATTTGTAGAAAAGACAAAGGCAATTCACATCACTTTGGTGAGAAAGTGACTGGAGTCAAGATGTCAAGATCCTTCTTTGGATTTTGTCGAAAAGCTCGAGAGGAATAGCAGGGTCACCAAACCAGATATGGCAGCAGTATTCTTGACATCTTGACTCCAGTCAAGATGTCAAGATCCTTCTTTGGATTTTGTCGAAAAGCTCGAGAGGAATAGCAGAGGCACCAAACCAGATATGGCAGCCGTATTCAATGCATGTCGAATGGTAGTTTTGTAGATGCGTAACACTGAGAGTTACTATTACCTCATCTCAGATATATCGACAGATGTTACAGAATCATACTGTCAAAAAACATTAAAATTAGGAACTTAGCATTTTTTATTATTTATTTATTTCCTGTCACCGGGGCACCAGGTAACTAGATATCTAAATTTTTGTACTTACTTGATTTTGTGTGCCATTTCATGTGCACTAAAACACGCACATACACATACCAAGCAGTTTCACTGAATTTAAAATAATCCACTGGAATAATACACCTCCTTTTCACTTAGTCTGAACAACCCCTACTCTGGGCTGAGTAATAACATTATAAAACTGGGCCACCAAAGAAATGTTATCACTAACTGTTGTAGCATACCTACAAACGATAATGGGTATGTTCCCATTAACATAAGTAGTAAATACTGTATATTGGAGATTCGTCTCTAGCTGTGCTGGTCAAACTCTCTGCCTCCGAGCAGAGAGGATAACAAGACGAGGCTATGTTGAAGGGCAGAGCCTTGTCTCGGGAAACAGCTACCCGACCCCGTTTTATACGTGGTCTACGGGCTGATTTTTGGCCGAGCCTACGGGCTCGGATACCCCAAATTAAATTTTGCCTTGTACCACATCTGACCGCGTGGGGCGCTTGGTAGAGCTGGAGATTCATTGTGGAATTCACTTGACTCACTTCTAGCAATTGACTACTACTTCTACGCGCCGCCGGTGAATCTTATATGTGTTGTTCTTGTCCTAAGTATTATCGTTCATTTTCCAACCTTCGTTTGATTATTTTATTCAGTAACATTCCCTAGATTACAACTTTTCTCTCTCTCTCTTTCTCACTCTTTTTCTTTCTTTCTTTTTGTTTTAGTATACCTACGGACGATGATAGGTATGCCCTCGTTCATATAAATACAATCTTAAATACTGTATGTTGGTCTGCAGTTGGAGATTCACTGTAGAATTCACTTGATTGACTTCTAGCAGTTGGCTCCTTCTACGCGCCGCTGGCGAATCTTATATGTGCTGTTCTTGTCCTAAGTATTATCGTTCATTATGGTAACGTAGCCGAGTGGTTAGAACGTTCGCATTCTGGCCATGAGACCCATGAGACCCGGGTTCGAATCTCACAATAGCCAGTTTGTCTGGAAGGTACTTAAATCTGATGTTATCGAACTGGAGGGTTCGATCACAGCATGCGGATCCTTTGGAAAGGGCCTGAAAAACCCCACTACGGGTTGACCGAAGCCTTGTGAGTGAAATTGGGTAGACGGAAACCTTTGATAGCTATGCTAGCATGAAGTTAGAAATCATCGTGGCCGGGGGATTGAGTGTGATGGCCTTGTTCAAATTGTTGATCACGCTAGGTAACACGCTCTCTCCCAGAAACTGTAACTAAGGTCTGCTCAGTATAGTTTGGTCTGTGGGTGTTGTATAAACACAAATACGTCTGAGGGATTGACTAGCCACCCCAGTAGAATGGCCAGATATACATTAGCGTTCATTACTAACCTTCGTTTGAGTAGGCATGCTTTCTCTCTCTCTCTCTCTCTCTCTCTCTCTCTCTCTCTCTGGCTCTTTGTGTGCCTCTCTCTCTGTGTCTCTCTCTGTATGTGTGTATATATATCTACTCTCTTTCGCCCCTCTTTCTGTCTTCGTCTCTCCATCTCTATCTCTCTGTCTTTCTCGCTCTCTATCTCTCTCCATTTCTCTCCCTTTCTTATGTGGGTCTGTCAAAAGGTTATCTCTCTGTCTGTCTATGTCTCTCTCTCTCTCTCTGTTTCTATGTGCGTTTAAAAAATGTTATATCTCGCTCTCTATCTGTTTGTCTCTCTCTCTCTTTCTCTCTGTCTTTCTGTATGAGTGTCTATAAAAATGTTATATCTTTCTCTGTTTGTCTGTATGTCGTACTGTCTCTCTTTCTTTGTCTCTCTTTTTGTTGCTGTCTCTCTCTCTATCTCTGCATGTATTTTTATAAAAAGGCTATATGACTCTTTGTCTCTTTGTATGTTTGTCGAAAAGGCTATATATCAATGCTTGTCGGTTTCTCTGTCTGTCTGTCTGTCTGTCTGTCTGTCTCTCTATCTACCCGTTTGTATGTGTCCCTATAAAAAGGTTATATAGCCCATTATCTCCCTGTCTCTCTGTGTCTCTCTCTGTATATGTGTCTATAAAAAAGCCTATACGCTCTCTGTCTTTCTGTTTGCCTGTCTGCTTCTCTCTGTCTCTGTCTCTCTCTATGTGTCTCTATAAAAAAAGTTGCATATCTCACTGTCTCCCTGTCTCTTTTCGTCTCTCTCTCTCTCTCTCTCTGTTTTGTGTCTTTAAAAAGACTCTATTCCTCACTGTCTTTCTGTCCCTCTTTCTCTTTCTCTGTTTGTATGCGTGTCTATAAAAAGGCTATGCAGTTTAACCCGGATATAAGAGACCCGGATATAAGAGAAACCCGGATATAAGAGAGATTGTCTCTGGTCCCAAATTAGAGCCTGTGTTAATGTATATGTAGTAGACCAAACCCGGATATAATAGAAACCCGGATATAAGAGACTTCTTCTCCGGTCCCGACAACTCTCTTATATCCGGGTTACACTGTATCTCTCTGTCTCTATCTCACTGTGTCTCTTTCTGTCTCTCTGCCTCTCTTTCTGTTTCTCTGTTTTTATCTCTCCGTCTCCATCTCTCTCTTTCTGCACGTGTGTCTCTAAAAAGGCTATATCTCTCTGTGTCTCTATCTCACTTTCTCTCTTTCGGTCTCTCTCTGTGTCTCTCTTTCTCTCTCTCTCTCTCTCTTTCTCTCTCTCCCCCCCTCTCTCTCTCTCTAAAAAGCCTATGACTTATAGCGAGATAACGGGAGAATTGGATAAAAGAGGATGGAGAAATGGAGGGAAACAACAGAGGAAGTGTATGGACAGAACTCCATCGATGGCATCAATCCTCTTTTGATGTCGTTCTTTTGTCTGGGCGTCTCGATTACGAGAACTCGACTTGCTTAAGTGCTTCTCCTACCAGTTATAAAGAGAGCCTTCCTTCGGAGACACACAACTTGATATGCAACACTTCGTATCCGGCACTGGTTATTATTTTCATTTTCTCTTTAATATTCTCTTTAGGTTTGTTTTTATTTGTCGAAACGCATATTGTTGTAGTTTTTCGCCTTGTTCCAACTGGTGCTGTCTTTACCGTTTTTGTCGAGGGGCAGTCACTCCATATATGCAAACAGAGCCGACGAAAATAATGGGCATGGGGCCCGAGGTGAGAAGATCCGGGTAATTGTGAGCTTTTCAAGTAGACACAGTACTGTTGAGGGGTCGAGGAAAGAGAATTAATTTCTGAGGGTTTGGATGAGCTTTGAATTCAGAAGATAGGACAGGGAAAAGAAAGGGGATATTAGATTGGTAAAAATGAGCGGGAAAAAAAGAGGACGTGATTGAATAAATGAATGAAAGCACCCAGGCATTGGACAACTTACGTCTAAATATGTATCGGAAATCAAGAAAAAAATGATACGAAATATAGAAAAAAATAAATTTCAAACAGAGAAAAGTTTCTTTGGTCTTCGGTCCAACTTGTAT
>OZ038507.1:57220722-57328222 GCA_964036315.1 Acanthosepion esculentum
CGATATTAGAAGACATGTCTCACTAGATATATTACGAGTCACTATATATATATATATATGAGTGTTTATGTGTTTGTGTGTGTGTTTGTGTGTGTGTGTGTGTGTGTGTGTGTGTGTGTGTGTGTGTATGTGTATATATCTGTATGCTAATTCCTTATAATAAGACAGTATGTATGTATGTATGTATGGAGATGGAATATACGTATACATATGTATGCTTAAATATACACAAAAAAGGGAAATAGATCTAAGAACACACAGGGGTCATTAAAAGATAAGAATATAGATATCTTTCTCACCCTTTCTCGGACCAGTCTTAATTGTTTTATTACCCTTCACGCAGAACTTTTTCACTGTCAGTTCAAGGAAGACATTTGGGTCACTAACAGACACAAAAAAGAGAATGCCTAATATCGATAATATTTAACATCGAAAAATAAGAAAATATAATTCCTTTTAATAATATGTGGAAATACCGACTGTTTGCCTGATGATGGCCACGAGACCGGAAACCCGCGTAGCAAAATTATGGAAAATAAAGTATAATATATTTTTTTAAAATCCACATTACAACCAAAAATGTTTGTGATTTCTCTCCTTTTTAATATACACACTTTTCTCTTGTTAGAACTAATATAACCTATTCCCTTTATATATATATATATATATATATATATATATATATATATATATATATATATGTGTGTGTGTGTGTGTGTGTGTGTGTGTATATATCAGAGATAGAGCGTATGTAAATATAAAAGTGAACACCCAGATGCCACAGTCTGTTTCATGCTAAAAGCAATCGCCAGGCCATATATATATATATATATATATATATATATATATATATATATATATATATATATATATATTAATAATTTCATCCAAAGTGTGAGAAAAAACTTAAGGAGAGAGGACAATAAAAGAACAGGAATGAAGGTGACAGAAGACGACCGGCATTGTATTTAAATTTTTGAAGTTCAAAATTGACTGGAAAACAAGAAGCTGGAAGAAAGTTCGATAAGCCGGACATGAGAGAAAAGAAACTTTTAGCATAGAACTTACTGTTACATCTAGCCATTTCATCTGTAAAATGATAAATCATAAAAAAAGAAATCAAACATCGAAAATGATGACGCCGTGCTACCAATCTATTTCTTTCTGTTTATGAGCCATGTCTTTTCAGGACGTAAGTGATCATGGCTCTCCATCTGCCTCTATCCTTTGCAGCTATCAGCAAGTTCCTTCCCTTTGCTTCCTCCCCGAGACCACGTTCTGTCATCCACCTGCCCTGGCTCGTTAGGTAAGTCGCGCGCTGCTTTCTCTTTTCTCTCTTTTCTCTCTTTCCCTCTATTCGACACGTGAGTATCAGATTCTCCAGGCCATCCTTCCTCCTTATGTGTCCCAGAAACCTCAGCTGCCTCTTTCCGATGTTAAGTATAAGCCTCCTCCTTGCTTGCATCCTCTCTAAGACCTCATCGTTGCTCAAATGTTCGGTCCATGATATCCTTAGTATCCTTCTGTAGAACTACATCTCCTTCGCCTCTTCATCTTTGAGGAAATCGTCCAACATTCGCTGCCGTAAAGAAGGGCAGATGTCACGTAAAGAGTTCAGTATTCTTTTCTTCGTTATTATTATTATTATTATGATATGATTATTACTATTATGATATCCTTAGCATCCTTCTGTAGAACCACATCTCCGTCGCCTCGAGTCGCTTCTTCATCTTTGCGGAAATCGTCCAACATTTGCTATCGTAAAGAAGAACAGCTCAGGATTTTCTTTGTTACCGAAGAAATCGTCTTGTCTCGCAATACTATGCTCAACTCTTGGAATGTGTCCTTGGCCATCCCAATACGTCTACGGATCTCAGCGTCGCACTTACCGTCCTCTGTCAAGACGCTTCCCAGATATTTAAACTTCCGGATCTGCTTGATTCTAGTGTTCCCGACTCATCCTCTTACTGATGAATATGCATTCTGTTTTCTTGTAGCTTATGCTTAGTCCTTTCTTCTCGCTCTCCTTCGTTACCTTCTGCAGGAGATTTTGTAATTCCTTTTCCGTGTCTGCTATCAGCACCGTGTCATATGTGTATATTATGTTGTTAAGATTGTGGCCGTCAATGCTAAATCCCGGTAGGCTTTCCAATTCTCTCAGAATTGCCTCGCTGTTTAGGTTGAACAGGTCTGGTGAGAAGATGCTTCCTTGCCTTACGCCCCTTTCTATTTTTATGTATTCACTGAACTCGTTCCCGATGCGCAGCCATGCTGTTTGCTGCTAGTATAGGTTCTTGATTATTCTGATGTTCCTCCCGAATATATCAAGGTTGGTGAGCAGTTCCAGCAGATCCTTGTGGCATACTTTGTCGAAGGCCTTTGCGTAGTTTATGAAACATAGGTACACGTCCTTCTGCATATGTATTGCTCTTTCTGATAACATTCTGAGCATGAATATCGCGTTCCTTGTTCCGGTGTCTTTACCGAACCCGCACTGTTCTTGTCCTATCTCTGGCCTGATTCTGCTGCGCGCTCTCTTCATCAGAGTACGGATGATGAGTTTTGCCACGTGGCTCATTAAGGTTATTGCTCAATGGAGTTCACATTCGTTTGTGCCTGGTTTCTTAGGCATTTCTATGAAGATAAATCTACTGAGACCTTCCGGTATATCCCCGCTGTTGTAGATTTCATTTGTTATTTCGGTGATCTTGTCTATGCCAGAGTCGTCTAAGGCTGTCAGCATTTCCGTTACAATTCCGTCTGGCCCAGCTGCCTTGTTTCTGTTCAATTTGGCCAGTGCTCTTTTAACTTCAGTTTCCAGAATTCCAGTTCCGTCGATAATTCTGTGTATTGCTGGTTGTTCTCTTTCGTCGTGGAAGTGTTCTCCAATATACTTGCTCCAGCGTTGAAGAATTTTTTTCCTTCTCTAATATGAGTGTTCCATCATTTGATTTTAGGCAGCCTGTTGACGAGCATGTCTTCTGTCCTGTTAGTTCTTATTTGTTGGTGCATGTCTCTTTGGTTGGTTGCACTCAATCTCTCTGTTTCTGCACATTTTTTGTTCAGCCATTTTTCTTTAGCTTGCCTGCATTTGGTCCTTATTTCATTGTTTATTTTTTTTGTATTCCGTTCCGTATCTTGGCCGAGTTTTCTGTCTCCTTTTTCATCATGTCAAGAAACTCA
This sequence comes from Acanthosepion esculentum, assembly GCA_964036315.1. Taxonomy (NCBI): domain Eukaryota; kingdom Metazoa; phylum Mollusca; class Cephalopoda; order Sepiida; family Sepiidae; genus Acanthosepion; species Acanthosepion esculentum. The sequence continues at coordinate 57,223,906 of OZ038507.1, forward strand.
TCAGTCATCCTTTCTTTTTTTTTTCTTCTTCGTCGCGTCGCCATTGGGATGATACCATTGGCTGATGTTACTAAAGCGTCTCTTAGCGCGCCCCATCTTGAGTTTCCATTGCGTGTCTCGTATCTTTTCTTCACATTCTCCATATATATTACTTTTAGGTTAGGATCCCTCAGGAGTACTTTGTATTGCAGTTTGGGTGCTGCATTAGGCTTCTTCAATTTCCGCAGTTTCGCTCTTAGTTTACATATAAGAGGGCGATGATCGCGTCTGCAGTCAGCACTTGGGTAGGTTTTGCACTGAATCATTGCATTCCGGAATCTTTTGTTGATGCTTATATAATCAATTTGGTTTTTAGTTTCTCCTCCTGGACTCCTCCATGTTCATAGTCGTCTCGGATGATCTTGGAACCATGTGTTGGTTATTACTTGGTCATTGGCTGTGCACCATTGGATCCATTTTCCCCCGCGTTCGTTGCTGGTTTCTAGCCCGAATCTTCTTGCTTTATCCCCTGCCCTCCCCTGCAGACTTTTGCGTTTAGGTCTCCCATGATAATGATGGTTTCCAGTGATTTGCATAGAGCATTGGCACTGTCCAGTATGGAGTAGAAAGATTCGATGTCCTCCTCTTTCTTTGTGCCGTCGGTGCGTAAACTACTAAAATACCCACGTTGAACGGCTTCCCTTTCAGCCTCAGTACCAGAATTTTTTCGGAAAGTTGGTGGTATCCTAGTATGCATTTCTGAAATGCACCAACTAGTATTCGTCCTAAAGTTGATGTACCAATCAAAGTTGAGGTACCATGAAAATATTTATAGAAAAGTCACAGGGAAGGGACGTTATGGCGGTGGTAAGTGACTGAATCCGAAATACCAGGTTAGGACCGATAGCATTGGTAGCTCTTTTTGTGAAAGTAGTAGTCAATGTATCGACGAATGGTAGACTTATAAATATGTAAGATAGATTCTGGTGAGAAAAAAATGTCTAGCACGACTCGGTGCACCAACATTCCTAGCAGCAGACCTAGCAATTGATTTAATATAATCTTTCCATTGCATGTCAGCGGAAAACGTTTGCGCGAGAAGGCGCAACGATGGACTCTCCTGGCAGAAACTGTTCTCTCAGACGATGAAAACAGACCAGTTTCGTTTTACACACACACACACACACACATATATATATATATATATATATATATATATATATATATAAAAATCCGTAATTATTTTGCGTTCATTTGTTTTCTCATATGCGTTACATCGTTGAGCAGTAATTTAATTTTATCCTTATATATATATATATATATATATATATATATATATATGCATATATATATATAAAAATCCGTAATTATTTTGCGTTCATTTGTTTTCTCATATGCGTTACATCGTTGAGCTGTAATTTAATTTTATCCTTATATATATATATATATATATATATGTATATAAAAATCCGTAATTATTTTGCGTTCATTTGTTTTCTCATATGCGTTACATCGTTGAGCTCTAATTTAATTTTATCTTTATATATATATATATATATATATATATATATATATATATATATATATATATATATATATATATATATATATAAAAATCCGTAATTATTTTGCGTTCATTTGTTTTCTCATATGCGTTACATCGTTGAGCTGTAATTTACTTTTATCCTTATATATATATATATATATATATATATATATATATATATATATATATATATATATATGTATATAAAAATCCGTAATTATTTTGCGTTCATTTGTTTTCTCATATGCGTTACATCGTTGAGCTGTAATTTAATTTTATCCCTATATATATATATATATATATATATATATATATATATATATATATATATATATATAGTATATTTACAAAATAAATGGAGTTCAATTTATTCAGACACATTCCTTAATTTCTGTTCCTTGTGTCTGAATAAATTAAATGGATTTTAAGAATTCTGTATTTATTATTATATTTGCTCTGTTCTTACACTTAGCTCTCTTTGTATTTATATCCGTCTTGGAATTGTCCCTACTAATTTTCATATATATATTATAATAAAAAGAAAGAACAGTAAGAGATATAATCCGGTGTTCTTATTGATATTTTTAATTTTAAATAACAGTGCTCAATGTAAATTTACAGAGCATAAATATCTATAAATTAACTGATTTAAAATATTTTAAATCAGTTAATTTATAATATTATATGTGGGTGTGTGTGTCAGTGTGTGTGTGTGTCTGTGTCTGTGTCTGTGTGTGTGCTCGCGTGTGAGAGAAAGAGAGAAATGTTTCATTCATATACAAGTTAGATAAATGAAAGTAACTTAGGGTAAATATCTGAGGGAAGAGGAAAGAAAGAAAGAAAGAAAGAAGACGGACAAAGCAGAAAAAGAAAGAAAGAAAACAAGAAAATTAAAAAGAAAGGAAAAAGAAATCAAGAACGGTAGGTTCATAGTTTTTATTTAGTGGTATATCAACCTCTATGAGTTATTTATTACCGAATTCTAAATATTTTGTACGTAATTTTATGCTTTCAGGACAGATGTATGTTTTTTAAGGACAGTTTGTAGGTAATAAAATGTATTGTTGGTAATTTTACCATAATAAAATATTTTTTAATATTCCAGCGGAAAAGAAGGAAAGCAAAGACAAAGGGAAAGAAATAATCGAATAAAGCAGGAAAGACGAGGGAAATAAAGGAGAAAGTTGAAATGGAGAGTAATAACAGTGTAAGGAATAAAGGAAGGCGGGAAAGGAGAGTAAAGATAAGAGGAATGAAATAATTGAATAAAGAAGAAAGGACGAGGGAAATAAAGGAGAGTAAGTAGAAATGGAGAGTAATAACTCTATTAGAGGCTAGGAAAGAAGGAGAGTAATGATAAAAGGAATGAAATGATTGAATAAAGCAGGAAGGACGAGGGAAATGAAGGAGATTAAGTGGAAAGGAACACTAATAACTGGGTAAGGAATAAAGGGATGTGGGAAAGAAGGAAAGTAAAGACAAAAGTAATGAAATAATTGGATAAAGCAGAAAGAACCGGGGAAATGAAGGAGAGCAAGGAGAGAGATAATGAATATGGAGGCTAGAGAAGAATGATAGCACAAAGAAACGGAGAAATTAGATGAATGTGAAGAAAAACAGCATAAGAAAAAGAAAAGAAACACAGATTGAAAGCAAAGGAAGAAGCACAATATTTGATAAAATGAATAAAAATGGGTAAAAGAATTAAAAGAAACAAAGTGAAAGAATAAATAATAGAAAATGCAGTAAAAATCAATGCAAAAAATGCAACAAAAAACAAAATAAAACAAAAAGAAACAACAAAAATACAACAAAAAAACAAAACAAAAAAAAAAACAAAAAAAAATGTGAGAGTGATCTGACAAAAAAGACAGTGACTTGTTGTGTAAAGCCTGGCCAATCTTAAGGAGTTGAGTACCAGAATTGAAATGAGTTAATATCTAATGATGATCGCTGAACGACAGGGCGAGTGGGGAGTTTCAATTTTAGAAAAGAGGGAGGGAAAAACGATAGAAGTAGACCATTATCAAAACGCCAAGTCTTGAGAGTTAATGAGCGTGAATCAGGATTTGCCAAGGAGAATTTCGAGTCAGAAAACTAATGAAAAATACTGGACGATATAAACGAAACGTCCATTTATGTCGACAAAACAAAAAACAAAAAAACATCCAAACCGAAAGTCTTTCAGTTTTGATCGGAATTTAAATATGGCTTTGAAAATGGCGGAAGGCATTCTTTTAAAGGGACCTTTTTCGTCCAACATTTCTTCTGGAAAATTCGTTGGAACAAGAAAAATCAAAACGACGAAAGTGAAAAAAGTAAACAGGTGTGTTTGTGTGGTGGGGGTAAAAAAGGAACCACGACTAAAATAAATTTCTTACTAAAAACAAACAAATCGGTGTAAATAAACTCATAGTAAGTATAGCACGCACGCGCACGCACAGACATACATACACACACACACACACACACACACACATATATACATATATATATATATATATATATATATATATATATATATATATAGAGAGAGAGAGAGAGAGAGAGGCAAAATGAGAACTAATGGAGTATAATTCCACAGTCCGTAACATTTAATTTAAAAGAGAGCTCAATACACAATACTAAATATTATTTATTTTACGATATTAAACAAACAAAAAAAAACAAAAAAAACAAAAGAAAAACATTATAAAAATCGCTACACAATGGAAATTATATTTCGACGCTACAAATATGTCTCCTCGGGCGATGCTAAACTGCCGTTGAGTGAATGATTAATTTAATTTCAAGAGCAGAATACTTTCTTTCGTGTGTAACAGCAAAATTGTCCAATTATTAGATTATGGTTTAAACGTTTGTATCTTAGAAATAGTTAAAGGTACCTTACTGGAATTCTCCGAGTTGTTTTATAACACTATTGGACTACTTTGAGCAATAAGAATTTTATTTAGTTCTAAATTGAAATGATGATCCCTCTTTCTGTTGTGACCTCCTGATCCAGTTTTCATCTCTGCTGTTCCCTATTTTTTAAACTTATTCACCGTTCTCTTGATGGTTCTTGAATAACTTTGAAGATGGAGTATGAATGTTTTGTACCATTACTGAAGGCCTGAATTATCTTTTTCCTCACCATAGCTCAGTTGGGAAGACATTTTTACCTGTTCTCTCTTTAGCTGAATAACTCAACGGGTTTGTTCAGTGATTCTTACGGCAAATGGTGTCAAGATTGCCAAACGTCTCATCTGAAAACCTGGGAAAAAAAAGAAACTCAATTAGTTTAGTAGTTTTTAGATATTAAACATTTTGTGGGATGGAAAATTCTCTCATGCTGTTACAGGATTTGGACAATTTTGCTGTTACACACGGTCCACCAAATGGCATTAGGCAAATATCAAATATAGTAACAGCACTTCCCTTTCCTAAATTTTTCTGCGAACTCTAAAGCGAGTATAAAAACACAATTATCACCTGGGAATCAGTAGCGAAAGCTATGCCCTTCAGCGGGAAATGCAACAGATGTAATTTATGTCTCTCTGAAAAATGAATAATCCGGAAAAATATAAGCAATTCTAATCTCTGAAAGAAAAGAAGTGAGTTAATGAGCACCTGCTTACGTTGAACTAAATTTCTACTAAAACACGTTGATCCAAATTAACATAGTCTAGCCGGAGCCGGGGGCCACATATAGTATTGATAGTATTTTTTAAAATTAATATTTTTACTTTTGGCTACCTTTACTATACAAATATTGTTATTCGTATTATTTCAAACTTAAATGTTAATCTAAGCCTAAATTTAAATTCAAAATTAAACTACATTGTATTTAAACATTTTAATAACAATAATAACGTGTCCCAACAGTAAAGTATCTCGCGATGACGAAAATACTATAAAACGGGGTTACCCCAAAATAAAAATACCAGCACTTGAAAATTACGTTAGCATGCAACTCAGAGTTGTGCAGTCAATGTAAGGTATTATGTATATATCTTAATATATATTAAATAGCTCTGTTATTTAACATTGGGCACTATTTTTTCTTACACTATAGAGTATTTATATGAATTTTTATTCGATCGATCGCTTGTACATCTACCTATATTTACGCATTTTTACAAACACACACGCATATATATTATTTGTTCAAAAGTTATAACATAAAAATGTTAATGTGTCACTACAAAAATAGACATTTTGTTTCAACATTTCTGGTGTCTTTTCAAGTGATGGTGTTGAAGGTTCAACGCCATCATATATATATATATATATATATATATATATATATATATATATATATATATATATATATATATACAGGGTACGGCTGGTATTTGAGGACATACAGATTTAAGATTAATACTGCTTCCCACTAACTTCTAATGCTTTTATTTTTCAGAAATCAAGAATGGCAAACCCAATGATAACAAATGAAATGAAAATTATGCTGTGATTGTGGCATTAAAGGCTGATCATAGCGATTTGGATATTGCACGTTTCCTCAAAGTTGCAAGATCGTTTGTCCACACGATACGAAAAGAGTTAGAAGACGCTGACAGTTCCCCAATGTCTGTATCAAAACGTAAAAGACATTCTGCACGTTCTGAAAAAGTGAGATCATCTGAATTTATTCAGTAAGTCAAGCAGACAATTGATGATAACCGAGGTCAATCAATGAGGTCAATTGCCAAAAAACTGTATGTGTCTGAAAAAAACAATCAGAAGTAGTGTTTATGAAGACATTCGATACAAGTCCTACATGATGAAGAGAGGTCAATTTATGTCTGAAAAAAAACAAAAAACAAACAAAAGAAAACCGTTTAAACAGATCCGAAAGGCTTTTAAACAAACTTAAAAATCCTTCAGAAGCTGGTGTGATTTGGTTTTTCTCAGGTGAGAAAAAATTTGATCAAGATCAAAAACTTAACAGAATAAATGACAGATGGCTTTGTTCAGATCCTTCTGAAGTGCCAAGAGTGATGCGCACAAAATTTCCTTCAAGTGTTATGGTATTGGGTTTCGTTAGCAATGAATGACATGTTATACAACCACACTTTTTTCCACAAGGTCTTAGAGTAAATACTGCTGCTTACATCGAGGTTATAGAAAGAGTTGTCAAGCCCTGGGTTAACAATATATGCGACGGCAGGCCTTACATATTCCAGCAAGACGCGTCTCCATCACACAAGACTCTACGAACACAAGAATGGATGGCTGATCATTTGTACGACCACATCACACCTAACATTTGGCCTCCTAACTCTCCAGATCTCAATCCACTAGACTATCATGTGTGGAACGTTGTTGAGAAGGAGGTTAATAAACAGCCTCATAACACCAAAGACTCTCTTAAAGCTGCAATAGTTCGAGTAATGTCTGATATAAATAAGGACCAATCAGAACTTGTAGCCGATTTTGACCTCGTGTAGAGGCAATTATTGATGCTAGTAGTGGTTTTATTGAATAAAATGAAATAATAGCTAAATTTCATGTGTACTTTTTTGTAATCAAATATAATTGTATTCATTTGTTCAGCAAGTTTTTTAATAATCCATAAAATTTGTCCTCAGATACCAGCCGCACCTTGTTTATATATATATATATATATATATATATATATATATATATATATATGAAGAAATATAGTCTTAAAATGTGCTATATTTACGGTATAAAGTGCTCAATATCAGAGATAGAGTGTGTGTAAATATAAAAGTGAACATAGAAGTCAACACTTAGAGGCGACAGTCTGTTTCATGCTAGATGCAATCGTCAGGCCACGAGTGCTTTTATTTTTCTCGGCTATTAAATAAGCTATATAAACAAATTTTTTTACGTTAATAAAAACACCGGTCAAAATAAAATAAAAAAATATATAAATATATAAGAAAAAATAAAAATAAATAAAAACAAGCAAAATAATAAATAAATAAACAAATAAACGACTTCCGGTAAAATAACCGCCAAAATAGACTACCCACAATAAGCCACATAAACAAATATATACTACGTTAATAAAAACACCGATCAAAATAAAAATAAATAAATATATAAGATAAAAAACAAAAAACAAGCAAAATAATTTGACCCAAATAAATAAATAAACAAATAAACGACTTCCGGTAAGATAATCGCCAAAATAGACTACCCACAATGCACCACTGACACTATATATAAATAGCCGAGAAAAATAACAGCACTCGCGGCCTGACGATTGCATCTAGCATGAAACAGACTGTCGTATCATCTTGACTTCTATGTTCACTTTTATATTTATATATATATATATATATATATATATATATATATATATATATATATATATATATATTTGAAGTTTTTAAAATCTCCGAAGAAGTCGGTTTATATAATCGGTAAACTCTCCAAAACTCACTTTTGTTTTCGTTTTCTCCCGAGTACTTTCGAATGCTACATTTATTAACAAGGATTTCGTTTTGTCTATTTATTTATTTTTTGTTTGTTTGTTTTTGTTTTTTTTTTGCTTTCTTCAACAATCAGTCTCGTTGCTGAACGACATGAAATAACCAGAACGATTCCTTCCACTATCTTCAGATTTCCGGGTGTTCCTTTAAGACAAAGCCATATCTTTCTGCACCCAACCACATCGATCCACCGAAGAAATCGCATCTAAAACCGAAACAGGTGCTGCTTCATTGAAACGTCGCGACACGCTTAAATATATAGGCACCAACCCTACATTATTCGTATTAAAAATATACCTTTCTGCGTATATTTTTAATTTTAATGCAGAATTAATTTTAAAAGCAGAATTCTTTCTTGCGCGTGATTATAGATTTCTATAGATTAAAAACCTTAGATTTCACTGCGTGACACGATGTTTGCCATTGGTTAGCAACTGTTATTTCCTATTTGCTTACGCCTAGAAAGTATGATAAATAGCTAATATCTCCTTCAAAGTTTGCTTTTGTAACAAGGTTAACGGTATTTCGGAAATTTCTCATTGGCAAAACTGTCAAATTTGAATATTCCCGTTCAATCAAAGTAAGAACAAAACGACAAATAATTCAAAAGTGGGATTTATTTATTCTAGGATTACACAAGAACATTCTCGTTCACGCAAAATAGGAACAAAACGATATATGATTCAAAAGTAAGATTTATTTATTCTAGGATTACACAAGAACATTCTCGTTCATGCAAAATAGGAACAAAACGATATATGATACAAAAGTAGCATTTATTTATTCTAGGATTACACTAGAACATTCCCGTTCACGAAAAATAGGAACAAAACGATATATGATTCAAAAGTAGCATTTATTTATTCTAGGATTACACAAGAACATTCTCTTTCACGCAAAATAGGAACAAAACGATATATGATTCAAAAGTAGCATTTATTTATTCTAGGATTACACAAGAACATTCTCGTTCACACAAAATAGGAACAAAACGATATATGATTCAAAAGTAACATTTATTTATTCTAGAATTACACAAGAGAGACCAATAAAAAAAAATTAAAAGCGAACAGTTTTCACGATTTAAATTAAATTACTTAATTTAAATTACTTATTTAATACCGACAAAATTTTTATTGCTGGTAATATGTTTTTCTTCAAAAATCTATTTCTGAAAATATTTTTCCTTGAAGAAATCTATAGCTGGTCATATTTTTTTCAAAGAAAAGTTTGTATTGCTGGTATTTTTTTAAAAGTATTGCTGATAATAATTTTTCCTTCAAAAATTATTACTGGTAATAATTTTTTTTATTACAAAGTATATCTGGTATTAAAACCTATTTTTACGCAAGTTTCGGTGTTAACTATTTGTCCATAGCTGGGACCCTAACAGGTGCTACCACCCCGGGTCAGAGTGGACCTGGGAACACCAGAAATTAAGAGGTGGTTCCACTCTCCGCAAAACCTCTTGATCAGAGGCCTTGCTGTTAGACGTAGTTTATCGTCATACCCAGGAGGCGGATGTAGTTTATCGTCATACTCAGTACGAGATCCTTGGTAGCGATGAGCATCTAGGATATGAACCTTGAGAGACATCCTGCGTTCCGTTTTGTCCTCGTTCTTCAGCAGCGTTCCAAGAAGCTCCGCATAATTTTCAGCCTTGTGGTTCCCCAGGAAGCCCCGAACCACTGTGACAAAGCTGTTTCACACTGCTTTCTCTGTCCTCGTGAGCTTCTTGGGGAATTATTTGCACTCATGCCTGAGTGGTGGTGGGGGGTGGTGTTAAAGAAATGACAAAGATAAATGAACGATCAAGTAAAAGAAATAAAATGAAAGACAGATAGAAAGAAATGTGATGTAGCTTCCCTCTGTCTTTTCTACAAATATCTTCATTGCAACTACTCTGACGAGCTCTTTTCCCTGCTGCCTCGACTACATGAATTCAAGCGTGCTACTAGGTTGGAATCTAGATCCCACGCTTTTACTGTTGAAACAGTTAAATGTAATCGCCTCTTCTACTCCAACAGCTTCTTCTCTCGCACTTCCCGACTGTGAAACTCCCTTCCTCTTACTTGCTTCCATGATAATTAGAATCAGAAATTTATATGTAATGTCAGTCTTCTGATGCCTTGGTCCCCGTTCTTCTTTTTATCCTTTCCACAATCTCCTTTATACCCAATCTTTTCTCTTACTTTCATTCTCTGTACCCCCCTGCGTATTAGTGGCACTCCCACGTTATTGGGGGTGAAATGCTTTAAAAAAGCCCCAAAATGACGTAATATGTAACCTATGAAATTACAAACTTATATACGATTGTTATTTTTTAAGAGGATCGATAAACTAGTAAATAAATAATTTAAAAAACAAAAAAACTTCGTTCGAACTATGGGAATCAATGCGGCAACTCTAAAGCCATAAGCAAAACCTTCCCATCTTTTATGGTCATTGTATCAGAATCGGCGTACCATACAATCTGCGGTGTACATTTGAAAATCTATTTTACTCTGAAGCAAACAGCCTTCGGAAACAGCACTCGGCCATCAACCTCCACAGTGACTGACCACTGGTCATTTTGACACATCATAAAAATGGACTGTCCACTGTTCACTTATATAAGTCAATTAAAAACCTGACACAAAATAAAACCAACCGATTGATACCTGCTTCATCTTCAGTGCGTAATTTAAATAACAATTAATTGTTAAAAGTGTGGAAATGTCGCAGCTGTTAATACGTAAACGACGGGTAAAAAGAGGGAAACACAGACAGCATATTGCCTCTTATAACCTTATCAGGTTAGACGTTTTCGTAGTAAAATGGTTAGCGTGCCTGCCTCCTAACCACAGGCAGCTGAGCTTGATGAATCGATAATTGATTTTATTTAATCTATCAGCAGAGCGGACACTGCAAGAAGGGCGCGTACCGATGTTTCGTAAACTACGCAAAAGAATTTGATAAGGCATGACACGAAGATCTATTTGAGGTGATAGGAAAACTTGATTTAGAACATTTCTTTTACTAATGTTCCCCCAATAGAAGGCCCAAGAGCCACACAATGTAGACGGTTGCTATGTGAACTTATATCAGCGTAGGAAAGAAGAAGTGTTAATAGAGCCGATACAGACTTTAGAAGGAACTAGAAAACCAATCCCAAAGAAGAAACAATGGATTAACCTTTACTTATTTTCAAAGGACCAGGGAGGAATGGGGGCCGGGCGATAGTCGCCTTTCTACTCATATTTCGGAGAAAATTTATTAGTAAATGAAATTTCAGAGTTCAAACGGAGTCGTTAGAAGTATAGAGTTGAAGTAGACTTTAGAAGGAACCGGAAACCCAGTCCTGAACAAGAAACAAGGGATAAACCTCTACTCCTATTCAAAAGAGTGGGGAGGAGTGTGAGCCGGGTGATAGTCGCCTATCTACTCCTATTGAGGAGAAAATAATTAGTAAATAAAATTTCAGAGTTCAAACGGAAACGTCAGAAGTATAAAGTTGAAGTAGACTTTAGAAGGAACCAGAAAGCCAATCCTGAACAAGAATCAAGGTATAAACTTCTACTCCTGTTCAAATGAGTGGGGAGGAGTGTGAGCCGGGCGATAGTCGCCTATCTACTTATATTAAGGAGAAAATAATTAGTAAATAAAATTTCAGTATTTAAACTGAAGTATAGAGTTGAAGTCGATTTTAGAAGGAACCGGGAACCCGAATCATTTTGTGTTAAAGTTTTCAAAGTGCAACTGGAAAAAAGTGTTCGTGAATTCAATCAAATTTTGTCAGTGGCAGAAGTGAAAGCACCTTTGCGTGTTTATTTACGCCGTGCACTAGAATGTGGCCCAAAATCCAGACACTTCAATTTGTCATCGCGCGCAGGAATTGAACCCTCTCCACAACAACGTTACATCGTTTCCAATTGCACTCTCGGTTGGCCGATTATGTTGACTAAAAAAATCGCGAAGTGCGTGAAATGCATTTTTTGTTTGAACGTCCATTTTTGTAATAGGCTTCGACAAATTTAACACGTTGACTGATTGCTAATCTTTCCATGGTTGACATTTCAAAAGACTTAAGTTGTTAAATCTGAAAGAAAAAAGAAAAACAATCATTAGATGCTTAAACTTAAGTCACATTTAAAATCGGTCCAAGTTATTGGAAAACCCTTTAATTTTCAATGGTCAAGTTTGTTTTGTTTGTTCTTTAATACGGTAGTAGCAGCAGCAGTTGTTGTTACGTAAGTCATCGTTATCTGTTACCTTCCTTTGGTATTTTTTGCACTACATCATGAAGTGAGATGACCAAAGACGCATTCCAAAAGCCAGGCAGAGTATTACAAGACAGGAGGATTTCTTTGGTAACAAAAGAAAAGAGTATGGAACTGCTACGTGACATCTGTCCTCCTTTACGGCAGCGAATGTCGGACGGTCTCCTCAAAGATGAAGAAGAAACTCGAGACGACAGAGGTATGCTTCTACAGAAGCATGCTGAGGTGAGCGGTGGAAAATCTTTCCATGTGAAAAGTGAGCGATGACGCTAAAAAAGTTGGGAACTCTCGGGGTTTTTACAAAAGGTAAAAAGTTTTTAAAAAAGAAGAGATCCACGATTGTCCACGCCCTGAAGGGACGCGGCATATATAAAATAAAACAAAGCTTTTGTTTAGCCTAGGTCAAGGCCCTAATCCGAGGAGGCAGGTACCGAGACATGACAGAACTCGCTTTTGTAGAAATGGTCTGGGAGAGAGCTTTACTAATTGTGACTCTGTAATGAGATGTCCAGAATCAACTGGTATTCAAACTAATCCCTTCCAGATAAAGAACTGATCCCGTGACTTTTTAAAAAAATGTAATCAGATTCGAGTACGAGAATTAACTCTCAAGCTTTTATCACTTTTTTATCACTTTTTGTACGACATCATGAAATCAGTAGGATGGCAAGAGCTACACTGAGGTCCGAAGACGTATTGGGATGGCCAAGGACGCATTCCAAAAGCTGGGCAGAGTATCGAGAGACAGGAGGATTTCTTTGGTAACAAAGAAAAGAGTATGGAACTGCTACGTGACATCTGTCCTCCTTTACGGCAGCGAATGTTGGACGGTCTCCCCAAAGATGAAGAAGACACTCGAGACAACGGAGGTATGGTTCTACAGAGGGATGCTGAGGATATCATGGACCGAGCCTGTGAGCAACGATGAGGTTTTAGGAGAGGAAGCAAACAAGGAGGAAGGTTATGTATAACCTCATAAAGAGGCAGCAGACGTTTCTGGGACAAGTAATGAGAAAGGAGGGCTTGGAGAATCTGATACTCACGGGTTGAATAGAGGGTTGGTTGGTTATTGGATTTGACGGCATGTCAACTCCTGTTTGGGTCATTTTATGCCGAAGCCTTGTTTATTTATGTATATAAGATGGTTATATTGTATAAAATGTTGAGAGGCTGTTTGGGTTTCATAATCTACTGTATTTGTTTTGGATTGCTTTTTCTTGTGATTGTTTCTGATTGTATATTTTCATATCTACATCCATGCGTGCATATATATGTCTATACACTCATATACACATAGATATACACTATTTGAAAGTATTATATTTTGTTGAGGATCTTTATTTCTTTGAGAAAGTATATTTTATCTGTGTCTGTATTTTAAAAACATTATTTTAAGCCTTTTCCATTGAAATTCCTAGTAAGCGTTTTAGGTTTAGGAAGTTGTTCCATTAAGTTGTTTATTTATGTGGTATTTATTGGTTCTTTTGGGAGTATATAAATAGAAAGAACTGTGATGGTTTTATCTAGTGTCGCTTGTGTTGCTATTGCTTGTAATTTAGTTTTAATATCTACTTTACTTTGTGGTGTGTAATTTCTGATCAATATTGACATTCCTCCATTAACTCTGTGTCCTGTATTATGGTTATAGTGGTATTGTTTATAATTTTTAAATTAGCATTTTCTTGTGAATAAGTTTCCTGTAAGCAGATGACGGTTTTTGAGCGTTATGTTTTGACAGTGTTTATTCATCCGTGTCTGAAAAAAAAACACTTTCGGTAAAAACGTATATACACGTCTACACCGGGTAAGTGGATACGGTCAAATATCCCTTGGACACTTCGGCGTGGTGTAATGGTTAGCAAGCTTGTCTCACTAAAACAGTTACGACTGAATAGTGAGTTCAATCCTCTCTGGGTGCCCCACACTTTCGACCTTGTGCCACATCTAAGCTACGCATAGGGAATCATTTTGGGAACCTCGAGGTGGTGTAATGGTTAGCAAACTTGTCTCGCTAGAACTAATACCATTGGGTAGTGAGTTCGATCCTAACTGGGTACCTCATGTTTTCGTCTTTGTGCCACATCTAATCTACGCTTGGAAAATAACTACGGTCAAATATTCATAGCACCTCAAAGTAATACCCTCCATTTTGTTTCGTTTCCTTTCTAAGGAAAATCTTTATGTAGAATTCTGATATGAATCAGACTGACTCAACGATTTAATTTTTTTTGTGTGTAATTATTACTGTTATTATTTAAGAGACGCGACAAAAAGACAGAGACCAGAAGATAGACACGATTGTTTTTCGACCTGCCATTGAATCTTCTTTCTCCCTCAACTGAATCTAATCGCCGATTTGTCACAGTTCGTTTCTGACTATAATATTCGCACCCCTCCTTCATTTTCTACCTGATTTGCTGAAATCTTTGCATAGGAAAGCATAACCACAGACGAGGATTGAATCCGCATTGTTGGCTTTGCTTGGGCGTGTTTCACCCGAGAACCACTTTATTATTCTTTCTCGGTCACCATTACCCTTAACAACTCCGTGTACTTTTCAGTTCTTCGCTTAGTTTAGGACCCCTTTTTTTTTCAACCCCCGCCCCCAACCTAGTCTTTAACATACTGAGGTTAACTTTGACCTTTTCTGTCACTATCGGCTATTTTATTTATTAGAAAATTCCCGCCTTCTGATTTCAATACTTAATTGGCCACAAATGAAACTTGCCGTTTTCGCAGAAAGTAGTGTTTTCGTCGGTGCGCCATTTTTTTCTACCCGCGGCCAAAGGAAAAAAAAAAAAAAAAAAAATGAAAAAAGAAGAAAGCAAAAGAAGCGATAAAAAAAAAGAAACGAAAAAAGAAATGGAATAAGAGAAATGCAGTAAACTCTCTCAGAAAGAAAGTAATAAGAAATATGACGATTTGCTGGGAATTGTGAAAGAAAGAAAGAAAGAAAGAAAGAAAGAAAGAAAGAAAGAAAGAAAGAAAGAGGACTGGTGAATGAAGGATTGAAAATACAAAGAAAGAAAGAATGAAAGAAAGAAAGAAAGAAAGAAAGAAAAAAAGAAAGAAAGAAACACACAAACAAACAAATAAACAAACAAACAAAACAAAGAAAGAAAGGACTGACAAAAGAAGAAATGAAAAGAAAAAGAAGTTGCAAAGAGGAGAAAGAAAGAAAGAAAGAAAAAGAGAGAGGACTGATGAAAGAAGGAATGACAATAAAATGAAAGAAAGAAAGAAACAAAACAAGCAAGGAAAGAAAGAAAAAATGACAAAAGAAGGAATGAAAAGAAAAAGAATTCAAGAATTAAATACATAAATAAATAAAGACAGACAGACAGACAGACAGACAGACAGACCGAAAGAAGCAAAGAAACGAATAAGGAAAGCAAAAACTGACAAAAATAGGAATGAAAAGAAACAGAATTTTCAAAGGGAAGAAAGAAAGAAAGAAACGGATAAGGAAAGGGAAGACTGACAAAAGAAGGAATAAAAAGAAGAAATTGCAAAGGAGAGAAAGAAAAAAGAAGGAGATCTGGTGAAAGAAGAATGAAAATAGAAAGAGAAAAGAAAGGAAGAAAGCTAGAAAGTCTGACGAAATAAGAGAAAATGAAAAAGAAAAGAAATGAAAGGAAAAAGAAATTGAAAAGGGGTGGAAATAAAAGTTAAGAACGGATTGATAAAATGAGAAGAGGAGGAAACTGTGAATGGGAGAAATAAAGAAAGAATTAAAGAAAGCTGGAAATGACTGATGAAAGAAAGAAAAAATAAACAAAAATTGCCAATAGGAGGAAAATAAAGAAAGAAACAATCGGATAAAACATTAAAAGAAAGAAGGAAAGAAATAAAGAAAGAAAGAAAGAAAGAGAGAAAAGAAAGAAGGAAAGAAAGAAAGAAAGAAAAAGAGAAGAGAAATAAAGAGAGAAAGAAAGAGAGAAAAGAAAGAAGGAAAGAAAGAAATAAATAAAAGAAAGAAAGAAAGAAAGCGAGAAAAGAAAGAAAGAAAGAAAGAGAGAAAAGAAAGAAGGAAAGAAATAGAGAAAAGAAAGAAGGAAAGAAATAGAGAAAAGAAAGAAGGACAGAAAGAAAGAAAGAAAGAAATGAAAGAAAGAAAGAGAGTAAAGAAAGAAAGAAAGAAAAGAAAGAAGGAAAGAAAGAAAGGAAGAAAGAGAGAAAAGAAAGAAAGAAAGAAAGAAAGAAAGAAAGAAAGAAAGTGAATAAATTAAAAGGATATTATAGAATTAAGTAGAAAAGAAGAAAAGAAAATGAAACGGGTTATATTACGGAAGTTTAACTATCTGGGAAGTATATGTACTGAAGACGCAAAGCGTGACATCGAAATCCGAAGTATTAATAAACGTATTAACAGATCAGAAAAGCTGGTTAGAAACAAAGTGTATTGAATTGCTATGTAATATTAATCCTCCGATATAGCAGTGATGGTTGACACTTTCCCCACAGATGAAGAAGGAAATTGAGGCAACACAGACATTGTTCTACAGTAAGTTGTTTAAAATACCATGGATGGAACATGCGAGCAACGGCGAAGTTTTAAGAGAATGCAAACAAAAAGGACACTTGTATTTGAAATCAGAATGAGACAGGTGGAATTTCTAGACAACATTACGAGGTTTAGAAAGTCTGATATTCACAAGGCATAACGAATGCAAGAGAGAACGAGAAAAACAGGGGTTTGTATCAATGGCTAGACGAATAGGGATTTGGGAGGCACTAAAAATAAAAATAAAAATATTGCTAAGAGCTACAAAAGATAGGAACTTGTCCTGAATGTACAAGACGTATAGAAATAAAATTGTATTTAAAACTCTACGTTAAGTTTGACGTTGGGTCATATTTGCTAGTGTTGGAAAATGAATAAGATAGTGGGCTGAAAAGGTTCATGGGCTGACTATGAAAGAGTGATGCTAGAAATGTGCAATCTTGCATGCATTAATTTCAACTCTTATTATTAATAACTGCATTGCTTCTTTCCAGGTATGAGAGTGGGCTGAAAAGTTCAAAGACGGATTATGAATGAGTGACGCTAGAACTGTGAAATCTTGAATGTATTAATTTCCACTCTTCTTATTAATAACGGCATTGTTTCAGTCCAGATACGAGACTGGGCTAAAAAGTCCATAGCTTGCCTACGAAGGAGTGACGCTTGAGTTGTGAAACGTTGCACGCATTCACTTCCATTCACCTTATTAATAACTGCATTGTTTCTGTTCAGGTACGAGGCTGGGCTGAAAGTTTCACATGTTGCCTATGAAGGATTGAGGCCACAGCTGTAAAATGTATGAGGGTGGGCTGAAAAGTTCATAGGCTGACTATGAAGGAGTGATGCTAGAACTGTGAAACCTTGCATGCATTCATTTCCACACTTCTTATTAATAACTGCATTGTTTCTTTCGAGGTATGACAGTGGGGCTAAAAGTTCATAGGCTGATTATGAAGGGGTGATGCTAGAACTGTGAAACGTTCCATGCATTCATTTCCATTCTTCTTATTAATAACTGCATTGTTTCTTTCGAGGTATGACAGTGGGGCTAAAAGTTCATAGGCTGACTATGAAGGGGTGATGCTAGAACTGTGAAACGTTGCATGCATTCATTTCCATTCTTCTTATTAATAACTGCATTGTTTCTTTCGAGGTATGACAGTGGGGCTAAAAGTTCATAGGCTGATTATGAAGGGGTGATGCTAGAACTGTGAAACGTTCCATGCATTCATTTCCATTCTTCTTATTAATAACTGCATTGTTTCTTTCGAGGTATGACAGTGGGGCTAAAAGTTCATAGGCTGACTATGAAGGGGTGATGCTAGAACTGTGAAACCTTGCGTGCATTCATTTCCATTCTTCTTATTAATAACTGCATTGTTTCTTTCGAGGTATGACAGTGGGGCTAAAAGTTCATAGGCTGACTATGAAGGAGTGATGCTAGAACTGTGAAACCTTGCATGCATTCATTTCCACACTTCTTATTAATAACTGCATTGTTTCTTTCGAGGTATGACAGTGGGGCTAAGAGTTCATAGGCTGATTATGAAGGGGTGATGCTAGAACTGTGAAACGTTCCATGCATTCATTTCCATTCTTCTTATTAATAACTGCATTGTTTCTTTCGAGGTATGACAGTGGGGCTAAAAGTTCATAGGCTGATTATGAAGGGGTGATGCTAGAACTGTGAAACGTTCCATGCATTCATTTCCATTCTTCTTATTAATAACTGCATTGTTTCTTTCGAGGTATGACAGTGGGGCTAAAAGTTCATAGGCTGACTATGAAGGAGTGATGCTAGAACTGTGAAACCTTGCATGCATTCATTTCCACACTTCTTATTAATAACTGCATTGTTTCTTTCGAGGTATGACAGTGGGGCTAAGAGTTCATAGGCTGATTATGAAGGGGTGATGCTAGAACTGTGAAACGTTCCATGCATTCATTTCCATTCTTCTTATTAATAACTGCATTGTTTCTTTCGAGGTATGACAGTGGGGCTAAGAGTTCATAGGCTGATTATGAAGGGGTGATGCTAGAACTGTGAAACGTTCCATGCATTCATTTCCATTCTTCTTATTAATAACTGCATTGTTTCTTTCGAGGTATGACAGTGGGGCTAAAAGTTCATAGGCTGACTATGAAGGGGTGATGCTAGAACTGTGAAACGTTCCATGCATTCATTTCCATTCTTCTTATTAATAACTGCATTGTTTCTTTCGAGGTATGACAGTGGGGCTAAAAGTTCATAGGCTGACTATGAAGGGGTGATGCTAGAACTGTGAAACCTTGCATGCATTCATTTCCACACTTCTTATTAATAACTGCATTGTTTCTTTCGAGGTATGACAGTGGGGCTAAAAGTTCATAGGCTGATTATGAAGGGGTGATGCTAGAACTGTGAAACGTTGCATGCATTCATTTCCATTCTTCTTATTAATAACTGCATTGTTTCTTTCGAGGTATGACAGTGGGGCTAAAAGTTCATAGGCTGACTATGAAGGAGTGATGCTAGAACTGTGAAACCTTGCATGCATTCATTTCCACTCTTCTTATTAATAACTGCATTGTTTCTTTCGAGGTATGACAGTGGGGCTAAAAGTTCATAGGCTGACTATGAAGGGGTGATGCTAGAACTGTGAAACGTTGCATGCATTCATTTCCATTCTTCTTATTAATAACTGCATTGCTTCTTTCTAGGTATGACAGTGGGGCTAAAAGTTCATAGGCTGACTATGAAGGAGTGATGCTAGAACTGTGAAACCTTGCATGCATTCATTTCCACTTTTCTTATTAATAACTGCATTGTTTCTTTCGAGGTATGACAGTGGGGCTAAAAGTTCATAGGCTGACTATGATGGAGTGATGCTAGAACTGTGAAACGTTGCATGCATTCATTTCCATTCTTCTTATTAATAACTGCATTGTTTCTTTCGAGGTATGACAGTGGGGCTAAAAGTTCATAGGCTGACTATGAAGGAGTGATGCTAGAACTGTGAAACCTTGCATGCATTCATTTCCACTCTTCTTATTAATAACTGCATTGTTTCTTTCGAGGTATGACAGTGGGGCTAAAAGTTCATAGGCTGACTATGAAGGGGTGATGCTAGAACTGTGAAACCTTGCATGCATTCATTTCCACTCTTCTTATTAATAACTGCATTGTTCCTTTCGCGGTATGACAGTGGGGCTAAGAGTTCATAGGCTGACTATGAAGGAGTGATGCTAGAACTGTGAAACCTTGCATGCATTCATTTCCACTCTTCTTATTAATAACTGCATTGTTTCTTTTGTGGTATGACAGTGGGGCTAAAAGTTCATAGGCTGACTATGAAGGAGTGATGCTAGAACTGTGAAACGTTGCATGCATTCATTTCCATTCTTCTTATTAATAACTGCATTGTTTCTTTCGAGGTATGACAGTGGGGCTAAAAGTTCATAGGCTGACTATGAAGGAGTGATGCTAGAACTGTGAAACCTTGCATGCATTCATTTCCACACGTCTTATTAATAACTGCATTGTTTCTTTCGAGGTATGACAGTGGGGCTAAAAGTTCATAGGCTGGCTATGAAGGAGTGATGCTAGAACTGTGAAACCTTGCATGCATTCATTTCCACTCTTCTTATTAATAACTGCATTGTTTCTTTCGAGGTATGACAGTGGGGCTAAAAGTTCATAGGCTGACTATGAAGGAGTGATGCTAGAACTGTGAAACCTTGCATGCATTCATTTCCACTCTTCTTATTAATAACTGCATTGTTTCTTTTGTGGTATGACAGTGGGGCAAAAAGTTCATAGGCTGACTATGAAGGAGTGATGCTAGAACTGTGAAACGTTGCATGCATTCATTTCCATTCTTCTTATTAATAACTGCATTGTTTCTTTCGAGGTATGACAGTGGGGCTAAAAGTTCATAGGCTGACTATGAAGGAGTGATGCTAGAACTGTGAAACCTTGCATGCATTCATTTCCACTCTTCTTATTAATAACTGCATTGTTTCCTTCGAGGTATGACAGTGGGGCTAAAAAGTCATAGGCTGACTATGAAGGGGTGATGCTAGAACTGTGAAACGTTGCATGCATTCATTTCCATTCTTCTTATTAATAACTGCATTGCTTCTTTCTAGGTATGACAGTGGGGCTAAAAGTTCATAGGCTGACTATGAAGGAGTGATGCTAGAACTGTGAAACCTTGCATGCATTCATTTCCACTTTTCTTATTAATAACTGCATTGTTTCTTTCGAGGTATGACAGTGGGGCTAAAAGTTCATAGGCTGACTATGAAGGAGTGATGCTAGAACTGTGAAACCTTGCATGCATTCATTTCCACTTTTCTTATTAATAACTGCATTGTTTCTTTCGAGGTATGACAGTGGGGCTAAAAGTTCATAGGCTGACTATGAAGGAGTGATGCTAGAACTGTGAAACCTTGCATGCATTCATTTCCACTTTTCTTATTAATAACTGCATTGTTTCTTTCGAGGTATGACAGTGGGGCTAAAAGTTCATAGGCTGACTATGATGGAGTGATGCTAGAACTGTGAAACGTTGCATGCATTCATTTCCATTCTTCTTATTAATAACTGCATTGTTTCTTTCGAGGTATGACAGTGGGGCTAAAAGTTCATAGGCTGACTATGAAGGAGTGATGCTAGAACTGTGAAACCTTGCATGCATTCATTTCCACTCTTCTTATTAATAACTGCATTGTTTCTTTCGAGGTATGACAGTGGGGCTAAAAGTTCATAGGCTGACTATGAAGGGGTGATGCTAGAACTGTGAAACCTTGCATGCATAAATTTCCACTCTTCTTATTAATAACTGCATTGTTCCTTTCGCGGTATGACAGTGGGGCTAAGAGTTCATAGGCTGACTATGAAGGAGTGATGCTAGAACTGTGAAACCTTGCATGCATTCATTTCCACTCTTCTTATTAATAACTGCATTGTTTCTTTTGTGGTATGACAGTGGGGCTAAAAGTTCATAGGCTGACTATGAAGGAGTGATGCTAGAACTGTGAAACGTTGCATGCATTCATTTCCATTCTTCTTATTAATAACTGCATTGTTTCTTTCGAGGTATGACAGTGGGGCTAAAAGTTCATAGGCTGACTATGAAGGAGTGATGCTAGAACTGTGAAACCTTGCATGCATTCATTTCCACACGTCTTATTAATAACTGCATTGTTTCTTTCGAGGTATGACAGTGGGGCTAAAAGTTCATAGGCTGGCTATGAAGGAGTGATGCTAGAACTGTGAAACCTTGCATGCATTCATTTCCACTCTTCTTATTAATAACTGCATTGTTTCTTTCGAGGTATGACAGTGGGGCTAAAAGTTCATAGGCTGACTATGAAGGGGTGATGCTAGAACAGTGAAACCTTGCATGCATACATTTCCATTCTTCTTATTAATAATTGCATTGTTTCTTTCGAGGTATGACAGTGGGGCTAAAAGTTTATAGGCTGACTATGAAGGAGTGATGCTAGAACTGTGAAACCTTGCATGCATTCATTTCCATTCTTCTTATTAATAACTGCATTGCTTCTTTCTAGGTATGACAGTGGGGCAAAAAGTTCATAGGCTGACTATGAAGGATTGATGCTAGAACTGTGATACCTTGCATGCATTCATTTCCACTTTTCTTATTAATAACTGCATTGTTTCTTTCGAGGTATGACAGTGGGGCTAAGAGTTCATAGGCTGACTATGAAGGAGTGATGCTAGAACTGTGAAACCTTGCATGCATTCATTTCCACTCTTCTTATTAATAACTGCATTGTTTCTTTCGAGGTATGACAGTGGGGCTAAAAGTTCATAGGCTGATTATGAAGGGGTGATGCTAGAACTGTGAAACGTTGCATGCATTCATTTCCATTCTTCTTATTAATAACTGCATTGTTTCTTTCGAGGTATGACAGTGGGGCTAAAAGTTCATAGGCTGACTATGAAGGAGTGATGCTAGAACTGTGAAACCTTGCATGCATTCATTTCCACACTTCTTATTAATAACTGCATTGTTTCTTTCGAGGTATGACAGTGGGGCTAAAAGTTCATAGGCTGATTATGAAGGGGTGATGCTAGAACTGTGAAACGTTGCATGCATTCATTTCCATTCTTCTTATTAATAACTGCATTGTTTCTTTCGAGGTATGACAGTGGGGCTAAAAGTTCATAGGCTGACTATGAAGGAGTGATGCTAGAACTGTGAAACCTTGCATGCATTCATTTCCACTCTTCTTATTAATAACTGCATTGTTTCCTTCGAGGTATGACAGTGGGGCTAAAAGTTCATAGGCTGACTATGAAGGAGTGATGCTAGAACTGTGAAACGTTGCATGCATTCATTTCGATTCTTCTTATTGATAACTGCATTGTTTCTTTCGAGGTATGACAGTGGGGCTAAAAGTTCATAGGCTGACTATGAAGGGGTGATGCTAGAACTGTGAAACCTTGCATGCATTCATTTGCACTCTTCTTATTAATAACTGCATTGTTCCTTTCGCGGTATGACAGTGGGGCTAAGAGTTCATAGGCTGACTATGAAGGAGTGATGCTAGAACTGTGAAACCTTGCATGCATTCATTTCCACTCTTCTTATTAATAACTACATTGTTTCTTTTGTGGTATGACAGTGGGGCTAAAAGTTCATAGGCTGACTATGAAGGAGTGATGCTAGAACTGTGAAACGTTGCATGCATTCATTTCCATTCTTCTTATTAATAACTGCATTGTTTCTTTCGAGGTATGACAGTGGGGCTAAGAGTTCATAGGCTGACTATGAAAGAGTGATGCTAGAACTGTGAAACCTTGCATGCATTCATTTCCACTCTTCTTATTAATAACTGCATTGTTTCTTTTGCGGTATGACAGTGGGGCTAAAAGTTCATAGGCTGACTATGAGGGAGTGATGCTAGAACTGTGAAACGTTGCATGCATTCATTTCCATTCTTCTTAT
Organism: Acanthosepion esculentum; assembly: GCA_964036315.1. Classification (NCBI taxonomy): domain Eukaryota; kingdom Metazoa; phylum Mollusca; class Cephalopoda; order Sepiida; family Sepiidae; genus Acanthosepion; species Acanthosepion esculentum. The sequence continues at coordinate 57,247,596 of OZ038507.1, forward strand.
TAATAACTGCATTGTTTCTTTCGAGGTATAACAGTGGGGCTAAAAGTTCATAGGGTTACTATGAAGGAGTGATGCTAGAACTGTGAAACGTTGCATGCATTCATTTCCATTCTTCTTATTAATAACTGCATTGTTTCTTTCGAGGTATGGCAGTGGGGCTAAAAGTTCATAGGCTGACTATTAAGGGGTGATGCTAGAACTGTGAAACCTTGCATGCATTCATTTCCACTCTTCTTATTAATAACTGCATTGTTTCTTTCGTGGTATGACAGTGGGGCTAAGAGTTCATAGGCTTACTATGAAGGAGTGATGCTAGAACTGTGAAACTTTGCATGCATTCATTTCCACTCTTCTTATTAATAACTGCATTGTTTCTTTTGCGGTATGACAGTGGGGCTAAAAGTTAATAGGCTGACTATGAAGGAGTGATGCTAGAACTGTGAAACGTTGCATGCATTCATTTCCATTCTTCTTATTAATAACTGCATTGTTTCTTTCGAGGTATGACAGTGGGGCTAAAAGTTCATAGGCTGACTATGAAGGAGTGATGCTAGAACTTTGAAACGTTGCATGCATTCATTTCCATTCTTCTTATTAATAACTGCATTGTTTCTTTCGAGGTATAACAGTGGGGCTAAAAGTTCATAGGCTGACTATGAAGGAGTGATGCTAGAACTGTGAAACGTTGCATGCATTCATTTCCATTCTTCTTATTAATAACTGCATTGTTTCTTTCGTGGTATGACAGTGGGGCTAAAAGTTCATAGGCTGACTATGAAGGAGTGATGCTAGAACTTTGAAACGTTGCATGCATTCATTTCCATTCTTCTTATTAATAACTGCATTGTTTCTTTCGTGGTATGACAGTGGGGCTAAAAGTTCATAGACTGACTATGAAGGGGTGATGCTAGAACTGTGAAACCTTGCATGCATTCATTTCCACTCTTCTTATTAATAACTGCATTGTTTCTTTCGAGGTATTACAGTGGGGCTAAGAGTTCATAGGCTTATTATGAAGGGGTGATGCTAGAACTGTGAAACCTTGCATGCATTCATTTCCACTCTTCATATTAATAACTGCATTGTTTCTTTTGCGGTATGACAGTGGGGCTAAAAGTTCATAGGCTGACTATGAAGGAGTGATGCTAGAACTGTGAAACGTTGCATGCATTCATTTCCATTCTTCTTATTAATAACTGCATTGTTTCTTTCGCGGCATGACAGTGGGGCTAAAAGTTCATAGGCTGACTATGAAGGAGTGATGCTAGAACTTTGAAACGTTGCATGCATTCATTTCCATTCTTCTTATTAATAACTGCATTGTTTCTTTCGCGGCATGACAGTGGGGCTAAAAGTTCATAGGCTGACTATGAAGGGGTGATGCTAGAACTGTGAAAACTTGCATGCATTCATTTCCACTCTTCTTATTAATAACTGCATTGTTCCTTTCGCGGTATGACAGTGGGGCTAAGAGTTCATAGGCTGACTATGAAGGAGTGATGCTAGAACTGTGAAACCTTGCATGCATTCATTTCCACTCTTCTTATTAATAACTGCATTGTTTCTTTTGTGGTATGACAGTGTGGCTAAAAGTTCATAGGCTGACTATGAAGGAGTGATGCTAGAACTGTGAAACGTTGCATGCATTCATTTCCATTCTTCTTATTAATAACTGCATTGTTTCTTTCGAGGTATGACAGTGGGGCTAAAAGTTCATAGGCTGACTATGAAGGAGTGATGCTAGAACTGTGAAACCTTGCATGCATTCATTTCCACACTTCTTATTAATAACTGCATTGTTTCTTTCGAGGTATGACAATGGGGCTAAAAGTTCATAGGCTGGTTATGAAGGGGTGATGCTAGAACTGTGAAACGTTGCATGCATTCATTTCCATTCTTCTTATTAATAACTGCATTGTTTCTTTCGAGGTATGACAGTGGGGCTAAAAGTTCATAGGCTGACTATGAAGGAGTGATGCTAGAACTGTGAAACCTTGCATGCATTCATTTCCACTCTTCTTATTAATAACTGCATTGTTTCTTTCGAGGTATGACAGTGGGGCTAAAAGTTCATAGGCTGACTATGAAGGGGTGATGCTAGAACTGTGAAACGTTGCATGCATTCATTTCCATTCTTCTTATTAATAACTGCATTGCTTCTTTCTAGGTATGACAGTGGGGCTAAAAGTTCATAGGCTGACTATGAAGGAGTGATGCTAGAACTGTGAAACCTTGCATGCATTCATTTCCACTCTTCTTATTAATAACTGCATTGTTTCCTTCGAGGTATGACAGTGGGGCTAAAAGTTCATAGGCTGACTATGAAGGAGTGATGCTAGAACTGTGAAACGTTGCATGCATTCATTTCGATTCTTCTTAATAATAACTGCATTGTTTCTTTCGAGGTATGACAGTGGGGCTAAAAGTTCATAGGCTGACTATGAAGGGGTGATGCTAGAACTGTGAAACCTTGCATGCATTCATTTCCACTCTTCTTATTAATAACTGCATTGTTCCTTTCGCGGTATGACAGTGGGGCTAAGAGTTCATAGGCTGACTATGAAGGAGTGATGCTAGAACTGTGAAACCTTGCATGCATTCATTTTCACTCTTCTTATTAATAACTGCATTGTTTCTTTTGTGGTATGACAGTGGGGCTAAAAGTTCATAGGCTGACTATGAAGGAATGATGCTGGAACTGTGAAACGTTGCATGCATTCATTTCCATTCTTCTTATTAATAACTGCATTGTTTCTTTCGCGGTATGACAGTGGGGCTAAAAGTTCATAGGCTGACTATGAAGGAGTGATGCTAGAACTGTGAAACGTTGCATGCATTCATTTCCATTCTTCTTATTAATAACTGCATTGTTTCTTTCGAGGTATGACAGTGCGGCTAAGAGTTCATAGGCTGACTATGAAGGAGTGATGCTAGAACTGTGAAACCTTGCATGCATTCATTTCCACTCTTCTTATTAATAACTGCATTGTTTCTTTTGCGGTATGACAGTGGGGCTAAAAGTTCATAGGCTGACTATGAGGGAGTGATGCTAGAACTGTGAAACGTTGCATGCATTCATTTCCATTCTTCTTATTAATAACTGCATTGTTTCTTTCGAGGTATAACAGTGGGGCTAAAAGTTCATAGGCTGACTATGAAGGAGTGATGCTAGAACTGTGAAACGTTGCATGCATTCATTTCCATTCTTCTTATTAATAACTGCATTGTTTCTTTCGAGGTATGACAGTGGGGCTAAAAGTTCATAGGCTGACAATTAAGGGGTGATGCTAGAACTGTGAAACCTTGCATGCATTCATTTCCACTCTTCTTATTAATAACTGCATTGTTTCTTTCGCAGTATGACAGTGGGGCTAAGAGTTCATAGGCTTACTATGAAGGAGTGATGCTAGAACTGTGAAACTTTGCATGCATTCATTTCCACTCTTCTTATTAATAACTGCATTGTTTCTTTTGCGGTATGACAGTGGGGCTAAAAGTTCATAGGCTGACTATGAAGGAGTGATGCTAGAACTGTGAAATGTTGCATGCATTCATTTCCATTCTTCTTATTAATAACTGCATTGTTTCTTTCGAGGTATGACAGTGGGGCTAAAAGTTCATAGGCTGACTATGAAGGAGTGATGCTAGAACTTTGAAACGTTGCATGCATTCATTTCCATTCTTCTTATTAATAACTGCATTGTTTCTTTCGAGATATAACAGTGGGGCTAAAAGTTCATAGGCTGACTATGAAGGAGTGATGCTAGAACTGTGAAACGTTGCATGCATTCATTTCCATTCTTCTTATTAATAACTGCATTGTTTCTTACGTGGTATGACAGTGGGGCTAAAAGTTCATAGGCTGATTATGAAGGAGAGATGCTAGAACTTTGAAACGTTGCATGCATTCATTTCCATTCTTCTTATTAATAACTGCATTGTTTCTTTCGCGGCATGACAGTGGGGCTAAAAGTTCATAGGCTGACTATGAAGGAGTGATGCTAGAACTGTGAAACGTTGCATGCATTCATTTCCATTCTTCTTATTAATAACTGCATTGTTTCTTTCGAGGTATGACAGTGGGGCTAAAAGTTCATAGGCTGACTATGAAGGAGTGATGCTAGAACTTTGAAACGTTACATGCATTCATTTCCATTCTTCTTATTAATAACTGCATTGTTTCTTTCGAGGTATAACAGTGGGGCTAAAAGTTCATAGGCTGACTATGAAGGAGTGATGCTAGAACTGTGAAACGTTGCATGCATTCATTTCCATTCTTCTTATTAATAACTGCATTGTTTCTTTCGAGGTATGACAGTGGGGCTAAAAGTTCATAGGCTAAATATCAAGGAGTGATGCTAGAACTTTGAAACGTTGCATGCATTCATTTCCATTCTTCTTATTATTAACTGCATTGTTTCCTTCGTGGTATGACAGTGGGGCTAAAAGTTCATAGGCTGACTATGAAGGGGTGATGCTAGAACTGTGAAACGTTGCATGCATTCATTTCCATTCTTCTTATTAATAACTGCATTGTTTCTTTCGCGGCATGACAGTGGGGCTAAAAGTTCATAGGCTGACTATGAAGGAGTGATGCTAGAACTGTGAAACGTTGCATGCATTCATTTCCATTCTTCTTATTAATAACTGCATTGTTTCTTTCGAGGTATGACAGTGGGGCTAAGAGTTCATAGGCTGACTACGAAGGAGTGATGCTAGAACTGTGAAACGTTGCATGCATTCATTTCCATTCTTCTTATTAATAACTGCATTGTTTCTTTCGCGGTATGACAGTGGGGCTAAAAGTTCATAGGCTGACTATGAAGGAGTGATGCTAGAATTGTGAAACGTTGCATGCATTCATTTCCATTCTTCTTATTAATAACTGCATTGTTTCTTTCGAGGTATGACAGTGGGGCTAAAAGTTCATAGGCTGACTATGAAGGGGTGATGCTAGAACTGTGAAACCTTGCATGCATTCATTTCCACTCTGATTAATAACTGCATTGTTTCTTTTGCGGTATGACAGTGGGGCTAAAAGTTCATAGGCTGACTATGAAGGAGTGATGCTAGAACTTTGAAACGTTGCATGCATTCATTTCCATTCTTCTTATTAATAACTGCATTGTTTCTTTCGAGGTTTGACAGTGGGGCTAAAAGTTCATAGGCTGACTATGAAGGAGTGATGCTAGAACTGTGAAACGTTGCATGCATTCATTTCCATTCTTCTAATTAATAATTGCATTGTTTCTTTCGAGGTATGGCAGTGGGGCTAAAAGTTCATAGGCTGACTATGAAGGAGTGATGCTAGAACTGTGAAACCTTGCATGCATTCATTTCCATTCTTCTTATTAATAACTGCATTGTTTCTTTCGAGGTATGACAGTGGGGCTAAAAGTTCATAGGCTGACTATGAAGGAGTGATGCTAGAACTGTGAAACGTTGCATGCATTCATTTCCATTCTTCTTATTAATAACTGCATTGTTTCATTCGAGGTATGACAGTGGGGCTAAAAGTTCACAGGCTGACTATGAAGGGGTGATGCTAGAACTGTGAAACCTTGCATGCATTCATTTCCACTCTTCTTATTAATAACTGCATTGTTTCTTTCGCGGTATGACAGTGGGGCTAAGAGTTCATAGGCTGACTATGAAGGAGTGATGCTAGAACTGTGAAACCTTGCATGCATTCATTTCCACTCTTCTTATTAATAACTGCATTGTTTCTTTTGCGGTATGACAGTGGGGCTAAAAGTTCATAGGCTGACTATGAAGGAGTGATGCTAGAACTGTGAAACGTTGCATGCATTCATTTCCATTCTTCTTATTAATAACTGCATTGTTTCTTTCGAGGTATGACAGTGGGGCTAAAAGTTCATAGGCTGACTAAGAAGGGGTGATGCTAGAACTGTGAAACCTTGCATGCATTCATTTCCACTCTTCTTATTAATAACTGCATTGTTTCTTTCGCGGTATGACAGTGGGGCTAAGAGTTCAGAGGCTGACTATGAAGGAGTGATGCTAGAACTGCGAAACGTTGCATGCATTCATTTCCATTCTTCTTATTAATAACTGCATTGTTTCTTTCGCGGTATGACAGTGGGGCTAAAAGTTCATAGGCTGACTATGAAGGAGTGATGCTAGAACTGTGAAACGTTGCATGCATTCATTTCCACTCTTCTTATTAATAACTGCATTGTTTCTTTCGCGGTATGACAGTGGACTAAAAGTTCATAGGCTGACTATGAAGGAGTGATGCTGGAACTGTGAAACGTTGCATGCATTCATTTCCACTCTTCTTATTAATAACTGCATTGTTTCTTTCGCGGTATGACAGTGGGGCTAAAAGTTCATAGGCTGACTATGAAGGAGTGATGCTAGAACTGTGAAACGTTGCATGCATTCATTTCCACTCTTCTTATTAATAACTGCATTGTTTCTTTCGCGGTATGACAGTGGGGCTAAAAGTTCATAGGCTGACTATGAAGGAGTGATGCTAGAACTGTGAAACGTTGCATGCATTCATTTCCACTCTTCTTATTAATAACTGCATTGTTTCTTTCGCTGTATGACAGTGGGGCTAAAAGTTCATAGGCTGACTATGAAGGAGTGATGCTGGAACTGTGAAACGTTGCATGCATTCATTTCCACTCTTCTTATTAATAACTGCATTGTTTCTTTCGCGGTATGACAGTGGGGCTAAAAGTTCATAGGCTGACAATGAAGGAGTGATGCTAGAACTGTGAAACGTTGCATGCATTCATTTCCACTCTTCTTATTAATAACTGCATTGTTTCTTTCGCGGTATGACAGTGGGGCTAAAAGTTCATAGGCTGACTATGAAGGAGTGATGCTGGAACTGTGAAACGTTGCATGCATTCATTTCCACTCTTCTTATTAATAACTGCATTGTTTCTTTCGCGGTATGACAGTGGGGCTAAAAGTTCATAGGCTGACTATGAAGGATTGATGCTAGAACTGTGAAACCTAGCATGCATTCATTTCCACTCTTCTTATTAATAACTGCATTGTTTCTTTCGCGGTATGACAGTGGGGCTAAAAATTCACAGGCTGACTATGAAGGAGTGATGCTAGAACTGTGAAACGTTGCATGCATTCATTTCCATTCTTCTTATTAATTACTGCATTGTTTCTTTCGCGGTATGACAGTGGGGCTAAAAGTTCATAGGCTGACTATGAAGGAGTGATGCTAGAACTGTGAAACGTTGCATGCATTCATTTCCATTCTTCTTATTAATAACTGCATTGTTTCTTTCGAGGTATGACATTGGGGCTAAAAGTTCATAGGCTGACTATGAAGGAGTGATGCTAGAACTGTGAAACGTTGCATGCATTCATTTCCATTCTTCTTATTAATAACTGCATTGTTTCTTTCGAGGTATGACAGTGGGGCTAAAAGTTCATAGGCTGACTATGAAGGAGTGATGCTAGAACTGTGAAACGTTGCATGCATTCATTTCCACTCTTCTTATTAATAACTGCATTGTTTCTTTCGCGGTATGACAGTGGGGCTAAAAGTTCATAGGCTGACTATGAAGGAGTGATGCTGGAACTGTGAAACGTTGCATGCATTCATTTCCACTCTTCTTATTAATAACTGCATTGTTTCTTTCGCGGTATGACAGTGGGGCTAAAAGTTCATAGGCTGACTATGAAGGAGTGATGCTGGAACTGTGAAACGTTGCATGCATTCATTTCCACTCTTCTTATTAATAACTGCATTGTTTCTTTCGCGGTATGACAGTGGGGCTAAAAGTTCATAGGCTGACTATGAAGGAGTGATGCTGGAACTGTGAAACGTTGCATGCATTCATTTCCACTCTTCTTATTAATAACTGCATTGTTTCTTTCGCGGTATGACAGTGGGGCTAAAAGTTCATAGGCTGACTATGAAGGAGTGATGCTAGAACTGTGAAACGTTGCATGCATTCATTTCCACTCTTCTTATTAATAACTGCATTGTTTCTTTCGCGGTATGACAGTGGGGCTAAAAGTTCATAGGCTGACTATGAAGGAGTGATGCTAGAACTGTGAAACGTTGCATGCATTCATTTCCACTCTTCTTATTAATAACTGCATTGTTTCTTTCGCGGTATGACAGTGGGGCTAAAAATTCACAGGCTGACTATGAAGGAGTGATGCTAGAACTGTGAAACGTTGCATGCATTCATTTCCATTCTTCTTATTAATAACTGCATTGTTTCTTTCTCGGTATGACAGTTGGGCTTAAAGTTCATAGGCTGACTATGAAGGAGTGATGCTAGAACTGTGAAACGTTGCATGCATTCATTTCCATTCTTCTTATTAATAACTGCATTGTTTCTTTCGAGGTATGATATTGGGGCTAAAAGTTCATAGGCTGACTATGAAGGAGTGATGCTAGAACTGTGAAACGTTGCATGCATTCATTTCCATTCTTCTTATTAATAACTGCATTGTTTCTTTCGAGGTATGACAGTGGGGCTAAAAGTTCATAGGCTGACTATGAAGGAGTGATGCTAGAACTGTGAAACGTTGCATGCATTCATTTCCACTCTTCTTATTAATAACTGCATTGTTTCTTTCGCGGTATGACAGTGGGGCTAAAAGTTCATAGGCTGACTATGAAGGAGTGATGCTGGAACTGTGAAACGTTGCATGCATTCATTTCCACTCTTCTTATTAATAACTGCATTGTTTCTTTCGCGGTATGACAGTGGGGCTAAAAGTTCATAGGCTGACTATGAAGGAGTGATGCTAGAACTGTGAAACGTTGCATGCATTCATTTCCACTCTTCTTATTAATAACTGCATTGTTTCTTTCGCTGTATGACAGTGGGGCTAAAAGTTCATAGGCTGACTATGAAGGAGTGATGCTGGAACTGTGAAACGTTGCATGCATTCATTTCCACTCTTCTTATTAATAACTGCATTGTTTCTTTCGCGGTATGACAGTGGGGCTAAAAGTTCATAGGCTGACAATGAAGGAGTGATGCTAGAACTGTGAAACGTTGCATGCATTCATTTCCACTCTTCTTATTAATAACTGCATTGTTTCTTTCGCGGTATGACAGTGGGGCTAAAAGTTCATAGGCTGACTATGAAGGAGAGATGCTGGAACTGTGAAACGTTGCATGCATTCATTTCCACTCTTCTTATTAATAACTGCATTGTTTCTTTCGCGGTATGACAGTGGGGCTAAAAGTTCATAGGCTGACTATGAAGGAGTGATGCTGGAACTGTGAAACGTTGCATGCATTCATTTCCACTCTTCTTATTAATAACTGCATTGTTTCTTTCGCGGTATGACAGTGGGGCTAAAAGTTCATAGGCTGACTATGAAGGAATGATGCTGGAACTGTGAAACGTTGCATGCATTCATTTCCACTCTTCTTATTAATAACTGCATTGTTTCTTTCGCGGTATGACAGTGGGGCTAAAAGTTCATAGGCTGACTATGAAGGAGTGATGCTGGAACTGTGAAACGTTGCATGCATTCATTTCCACTCTTCTTATTAATAACTGCATTGTTTCTTTCGCGGTATGACAGTGGGGCTAAAAGTTCATAGGCTGACTATGAAGGAGTGATGCTAGAACTGTGAAACGTTGCATGCATTCATTTCCACTCTTCTTATTAATAACTGCATTGTTTCTTTCGCGGTATGACAGTGGGGCTAAAAGTTCATAGGCTGACTATGAAGGAGTGATGCTAGAACTGTGAAACGTTGCATGCATTCATTTCCACTCTTCTTATTAATAACTGCATTGTTTCTTTCGCGGTATGACAGTGGGGCTAAAAATTCACAGGCTGACTATGAAGGAGTGATGCTAGAACTGTGAAACGTTGCATGCATTCATTTCCATTCTTCTTATTAATAACTGCATTGTTTCTTTCGAGGTATGACATTGGGGCTAAAAGTTCATAGGCTGACTATGAAGGAGTGATGCTAGAACTGTGAAACGTTGCATGCATTCATTTCCATTCTTCTTATTAATAAATGCATTGTTTCTTTCGAGGTATGACAGTGGGGCTAAAAGTTCATAGGCTGACTATGAAGGAGTGATGCTAGAACTGTGAAACGTTGCATGCATTCATTTCCACTCTTCTTATTAATAACTGCATTGTTTCTTTCGCGGTATGACAGTGGGGCTAAAAGTTCATAGGCTGACTATGAAGGAGTGATGCTGGAACTGTGAAACGTTGCATGCATTCATTTCCACTCTTCTTATTAATAACTGCATTGTTTCTTTCGCGGTATGACAGTGGGGCTAAAAGTTCATAGGCTGACTATGAAGGAGTGATGCTAGAACTGTGAAACGTTGCATGCATTCATTTCCACTCTTCTTATTAATAACTGCATTGTTTCTTTCGCTGTATGACAGTGGGGCTAAAAGTTCATAGGCTGACTATGAAGGAGTGATGCTGGAACTGTGAAACGTTGCATGCATTCATTTCCACTCTTCTTATTAATAACTGCATTGTTTCTTTCGCTGTATGACAGTGGGGCTAAAAGTTCATAGGCTGACTATGAAGGAGTGATGCTGGAACTGTGAAACGTTGCATGCATTCATTTCCACTCTTCTTATTAATAACTGCATTGTTTCTTTCGCGGTATGACAGTGGGGCTAAAAGTTCATAGGCTGACTATGAAGGAGTGATGCTAGAACTGTGAAACCTAGCATGCATTCATTTCCACTCTTCTTATTAATAACTGCATTGTTTCTTTCGCGGTAAGACAGTGGGGCTAAAAATTCACAGGCTGACTATGAAGGAGTGATGCTAGAACTGAGAAACGTTGCATGCATTCATTTCCATTCTTCTTATTAATAACTGCATTGTTTCTTTCGCGGTATGACAGTGGGGCTAAAAGTTCATAGGCTGACTATGAAGGAGTGATGCTAGAACTGTGAAAAGTTGCATGCATTCATTTCCATTCTTCTTATTAATAACTGCATTGTTTCTTTCGAGGTATGACATTGGGGCTAAAAGTTCATAGGCTGACTATGAAGGAGTGATGCTAGAACTGTGAAACGTTGCATGCATTCATTTCCATTCTTCTTATTAATAACTGCATTGTTTCTTTCGAGGTATGACAGTGGGGCTAAAAGTTCATAGGCTGACTATGAAGGAGTGATGCTAGAACTGTGAAACGTTGCATGCATTCATTTCCACTCTTCTTATTAATAACTGCATTGTTTCTTTCGCGGTATGACAGTGGGGCTAAAAGTTCATAGGCTGACTATGAAGGAGTGATGCTGGAACTGTGAAACGTTGCATGCATTCATTTCCACTCTTCTTATTAATAACTGCATTGTTTCTTTCGCGGTATGACAGTGGGGCTAAAAGTTCATAGGCTGACTATGAAGGAGTGATGCTGGAACTGTGAAACGTTGCATGCATTCATTTCCACTCTTCTTATTAATAACTGCATTGTTTCTTTCGCGGTATGACAGTGGGGCTAAAAATTCACAGGCTGACTATGAAGGAGTGATGCTAGAACTGTGAAACGTTGCATGCATTCATTTCCATTCTTCTTATTAATAACTGCATTGTTTCTTTCTCGGTATGACAGTTGGGCTAAAAGTTCATAGGCTGACTATGAAGGAGTGATGCTAGAACTGTGAAACGTTGCATGCATTCATTTCCATTCTTCTTATTAATAACTGCATTGTTTCTTTCGAGGTATGACATTGGGGCTAAAAGTTCATAGGCTGACTATGAAGGAGTGATGCTAGAACTGTGAAACGTTGCATGCATTCATTTCCATTCTTCTTATTAATAACTGCATTGTTTCTTTCGAGGTATGACAGTGGGGCTAAAAGTTCATAGGCTGACTATGAAGGAGTGATGCTAGAACTGTGAAACGTTGCATGCATTCATTTCCACTCTTCTTATTAATAACTGCATTGTTTCTTTCGCGGTATGACAGTGGGGCTAAAAGTTCATAGGCTGACTATGAAGGAGTGATGCTGGAACTGTGAAACGTTGCATGCATTCATTTCCATTCTTCTTATTAATAACTGCATTGTTTCTTTCGCGGTATGACAGTGGGGCTAAAAGTTCATAGGCTGACTATGAAGGAGTGATGCTGGAACTGTGAAACGTTGCATGCATTCATTTCCACTCTTCTTATTAATAACTGCATTGTTTCTTTCGCGGTATGACAGTGGGGCTAAAAGTTCATAGGCTGACTATGAAGGAGTGATGCTGGAACTGTGAAACGTTGCATGCATTCATTTCCACTCTTCTTATTAATAACTGCATTGTTTCTTTCGCGGTATGACAGTGGGGCTAAAAGTTCATAGGCTGACTATGAAGGAGTGATGCTAGAACTGTGAAACGTTGCATGCATTCATTTCCACTCTTCTTATTAATAACTGCATTGTTTCTTTCGCGGTATGACAGTGGGGCTAAAAGTTCATAGGCTGACTATGAAGGAGTGATGCTAGAACTGTGAAACGTTGCATGCATTCATTTCCACTCTTCTTATTAATAACTGCATTGTTTCTTTCGCGGTATGACAGTGGGGCTAAAAGTTCATAGGCTGATTATGAAGGAGTGATGCTGGAACTGTGAAACGTTGCATGCATTAATTTCCACTCTTCTTATTAATAACTGCATTGTTTCTTTCGCGGTATGACAGTGGGGCTAAAAGTTCATAGGCTGACTATGAAGGAGTGATGCTAGAACTGTGAAACGTTGCATGCATTCATTTCCACTCTTCTTATTAATAACTGCATTGTTTCTTTCGCGGTATGACAGTGGGGCTAAAAGTTCATAGGCTGACTATGAAGGAGTGATGCTAGAACTGTGAAACGTTGCATGCATTCATTTCCACTCTTCTTATTAATAACTGCATTGTTTCTTTCGCGGTATGACAGTGGGGCTAAAAGTTCATAGGCTGACTATGAAGGAATGATGCTGGAACTGTGAAACGTTGCATGCATTCATTTCCACTCTTCTTATTAATAACTGCATTGTTTCTTTCGCGGTATGACAGTGGGGCTAAAAGTTCATAGGCTGACTATGAAGGAGTGATGCTAGAACTGTGAAACGTTGCATGCATTCATTTCCACTCTTCTTATTAATAACTGCATTGTTTCTTTCGCGGTATGACAGTGGGGCTAAAAGTTCATAGGCTGACTATGAAGGAGTGATGCTAGAACTGTGAAACGTTGCATGCTTTCATTTCCACTCTTCTTATTAATAACTGCATTGTTTCTGTCGCGGTATGACAGTGGGGCTAAAAGTTCATAGGCTGACTCTGAAGGAGTGATGCTGGAACTGTGAAACGTTGCATGCATTCATTTCCACTCTTCTTATTAATAACTGCATTGTTTCTTTCGCGGTATGACAGTGGGGCTAAAAGTTCATAGGCTGACTATGAAGGAGTGATGCTAGAACTGTGAAACGTTGCATGCATTCATTTCCACTCTTCTTATTAATAACTGCATTGTTTCTTTCGCGGTATGACAGTGGGGCTAAAAGTTCATAGGCTGACTATGAAGGAGTGATGCTGGAACTGTGAAACGTTGCATGCATTCATTTCCACTCTTCTTATTAATAACTGCATTGTTTCTTTCGCGGTATGACAGTGGGGCTAAAAGTTCATAGGCTGACTATGAAGGAGTGATGCTAGAACTGTGAAACGTTGCATGCATTCATTTCCACTCTTCTTATTAATAACTGCATTGTTTCTTTCGCGGTATGACAGTGGGGCTAAAAGTTCATAGGCTGACTATGAAGGAGTGATGCTAGAACTGTGAAACGTTGCATGCATTCATTTCCATTCTTCTTATTAATAACTGCATTGTTTCTTTCGCGGTATGACAGTGGGGCTAAAAGTTCATAGGCTGACTATGAAGGAGTGATGCTAGAACTGTGAAACGTTGCATGCATTCATTTCCACTCTTCTTATTAATAACTGCATTGTTTCTTTCGCGGTATGACAGTGGGGCTAAAATTTCATAGGCTGACTATGAAGGAGTGATGCTAGAACTGTGAAACGTTGCATGCATTCATTTCCATTCTTCTTATTAATAACTGCATTGTTTCTTTCGCGGTATGACAGTGGGGCTAAAAGTTCATAGGCTGACTATGAAGGAGTGATGCTAGAACTGTGAAACGTTGCATGCATTCATTTCCACTCTTCTTATTAATAACTGCATTGTTTCTTTCGCGGTATGACAGTGGGGCTAAAAGTTCATAGGCTGACTATGAAGGAGTGATGCTAGAACTGTGAAACGTTGCATGCATTCATTTCCACTCTTCTTATTAATAACTGCATTGTTTCTTTCGCGGTATGACAGTGGGGCTAAAAGTTCATAGGCTGACTATGAAGGAGTGATGCTAGAACTGTGAAACGTTGCATGCATTCATTTCCATTCTTCTTATTAATAACTGCATTGTTTCTTTCGCGGTATGACAGTGGGGCTAAAAGTTCATAGGCTGACTATGAAGGAGTGATGCTAGAACTGTGAAACCTAGCATGCATTCATTTCCACTCTTCTTATTAATAACTGCATTGTTTCTTTCGCGGTATGACAGTGAGGCAAAAAGTTCACAGGCTGACTATGAAGGAGTGATGCTAGAACTGTGAAACGTTGCATGCATTCATTTCCACTCTTCTTATTAATAACTGCATTGTTTCTTTCGCGGTATGACAGTGGGGCTAAAAGTTCATAGGCTGACTATGAAGGAGTGATGCTGGAACTGTGAAACGTTGCATGCATTCATTTCCACTCTTCTTATTAATAACTGCATTGTTTCTTTCGCGGTATGACAGTGGGGCTAAAAGTTCATAGGCTGACTATGAAGGAGTGATGCTGGAACTGTGAAACGTTGCATGCATTCATTTCCACTCTTCTTATTAATAACTGCATTGTTTCTTTCGCGGTATGACAGTGGGGCTAAAAGTTCATAGGCTGACTATGAAGGAGTGATGCTAGAACTGTGAAACGTTGCATGCATTCATTTCCACTCTTCTTATTAATAACTGCATTGTTTCTTTCGCGGTATGACAGTGGGGCTAAAAGTTCATAGGCTGACTATGAAGGAGTGATGCTAGAACTGTGAAACGTTGCATGCATTCATTTCCACTCTTCTTATTAATAACTGCATTGTTTCTTTCGCGGTATGACAGTGGGGCTAAAAGTTCATAGGCTGACTATGAAGGAGTGATGCTGGAACTGTGAAACGTTTCATGCATTCATTTCCACTCTTCTTATTAATAACTGCATTGTTTCTTTCGCGTTATGACAGTGGGGCTAAAAGTTCATAGGCTGACTATGAAGGAGTGATGCTGGAACTGTGAAACGTTGCATGCATTCATTTCCACTCTTCTTATTAATAACTGCCTTGTTTCTTTCGCGGTATGACAGTGGGGCTAAAAGTTCATAGGCTGACTATGAAGGAGTGATGCTGGAACTGTGAAACGTTGCATGCATTCATTTCCACTCTTCTTATTAATAACTGCATTGTTTCTTTCGCGGTATGACAGTGGGGCTAAAAGTTCATAGGCTGACTATGAAGGAGTGATGCTAGAACTGTGAAACGTTGCATGCATTCATTTCCACTCTTCTTATTAATAACTGCATTGTTT
This sequence comes from Acanthosepion esculentum, assembly GCA_964036315.1. NCBI lineage: Eukaryota > Metazoa > Mollusca > Cephalopoda > Sepiida > Sepiidae > Acanthosepion > Acanthosepion esculentum. The sequence goes on from OZ038507.1 coordinate 57,263,198, forward strand.
CTTTCGCGGTATGACAGTGGGGCTAAAAGTTCATAGGCTGACTATGAAGGAGTGATGCTAGAACTGTGAAACGTTGCATGCATTCATTTCCACTCTTCTTATTAATAACTGCATTGTTTCTTTCGCGGTATGACAGTGGGGCTAAAAGTTCATAGGCTGACTATGAAGGAGTGATGCTAGAACTGTGAAAAGTTGCATGCATTCATTTCCATTCTTCTTATTAATAACTGCATTGTTTCTTTCGAGGTATGACATTGGGGCTAAAAGTTCATAGGCTGACTATGAAGGAGTGATGCTAGAACTGTGAAACGTTGCATGCATTCATTTCCATTCTTCTTATTAATAACTGCATTGTTTCTTTCGAGGTATGACAGTGGGGCTAAAAGTTCATAGGCTGACTATGAAGGAGTGATGCTAGAACTGTGAAACGTTGCATGCATTCATTTCCACTCTTCTTATTAATAACTGCATTGTTTCTTTCGCGGTATGACAGTGGGGCTAAAAGTTCATAGGCTGACTATGAAGGAGTGATGCTGGAACTGTGAAACGTTGCATGCATTCATTTCCACTCTTCTTATTAATAACTGCATTGTTTCTTTCGCGGTATGACAGTGGGGCTAAAAGTTCATAGGCTGACTATGAAGGAGTGATGCTGGAACTGTGAAACGTTGCATGCATTCATTTCCACTCTTCTTATTAATAACTGCATTGTTTCTTTCGCGGTATGACAGTGGGGCTAAAAATTCACAGGCTGACTATGAAGGAGTGATGCTAGAACTGTGAAACGTTGCATGCATTCATTTCCATTCTTCTTATTAATAACTGCATTGTTTCTTTCTCGGTATGACAGTTGGGCTAAAAGTTCATAGGCTGACTATGAAGGAGTGATGCTAGAACTGTGAAACGTTGCATGCATTCATTTCCATTCTTCTTATTAATAACTGCATTGTTTCTTTCGAGGTATGACATTGGGGCTAAAAGTTCATAGGCTGACTATGAAGGAGTGATGCTAGAACTGTGAAACGTTGCATGCATTCATTTCCATTCTTCTTATTAATAACTGCATTGTTTCTTTCGAGGTATGACAGTGGGGCTAAAAGTTCATAGGCTGACTATGAAGGAGTGATGCTAGAACTGTGAAACGTTGCATGCATTCATTTCCACTCTTCTTATTAATAACTGCATTGTTTCTTTCGCGGTATGACAGTGGGGCTAAAAGTTCATAGGCTGACTATGAAGGAGTGATGCTGGAACTGTGAAACGTTGCATGCATTCATTTCCACTCTTCTTATTAATAACTGCATTGTTTCTTTCGCGGTATGACAGTGGGGCTAAAAGTTCATAGGCTGACTATGAAGGAGTGATGCTGGAACTGTGAAACGTTGCATGCATTCATTTCCACTCTTCTTATTAATAACTGCATTGTTTCTTTCGCGGTATGACAGTGGGGCTAAAAGTTCATAGGCTGACTATGAAGGAGTGATGCTGGAACTGTGAAACGTTGCATGCATTCATTTCCACTCTTCTTATTAATAACTGCATTGTTTCTTTCGCGGTATGACAGTGGGGCTAAAAGTTCATAGGCTGACTATGAAGGAGTGATGCTAGAACTGTGAAACGTTGCATGCATTCATTTCCACTCTTCTTATTAATAACTGCATTGTTTCTTTCGCGGTATGACAGTGGGGCTAAAAGTTCATAGGCTGACTATGAAGGAGTGATGCTAGAACTGTGAAACGTTGCATGCATTCATTTCCACTCTTCTTATTAATAACTGCATTGTTTCTTTCGCGGTATGACAGTGGGGCTAAAAGTTCATAGGCTGATTATGAAGGAGTGATGCTGGAACTGTGAAACGTTGCATGCATTAATTTCCACTCTTCTTATTAATAACTGCATTGTTTCTTTCGCGGTATGACAGTGGGGCTAAAAGTTCATAGGCTGACTATGAAGGAGTGATGCTAGAACTGTGAAACGTTGCATGCATTCATTTCCACTCTTCTTATTAATAACTGCATTGTTTCTTTCGCGGTATGACAGTGGGGCTAAAAGTTCATAGGCTGACTATGAAGGAGTGATGCTAGAACTGTGAAACGTTGCATGCATTCATTTCCACTCTTCTTATTAATAACTGCATTGTTTCTTTCGCGGTATGACAGTGGGGCTAAAAGTTCATAGGCTGACTATGAAGGAGTGATGCTGGAACTGTGAAACGTTGCATGCATTCATTTCCACTCTTCTTATTAATAACTGCATTGTTTCTTTCGCGGTATGACAGTGGGGCTAAAAGTTCATAGGCTGACTATGAAGGAGTGATGCTAGAACTGTGAAACGTTGCATGCATTCATTTCCACTCTTCTTATTAATAACTGCATTGTTTCTTTCGCGGTATGACAGTGGGGCTAAAAGTTCATAGGCTGACTATGAAGGAGTGATGCTAGAACTGTGAAACGTTGCATGCTTTCATTTCCACTCTTCTTATTAATAACTGCATTGTTTCTGTCGCGGTATGACAGTGGGGCTAAAAGTTCATAGGCTGACTCTGAAGGAGTGATGCTGGAACTGTGAAACGTTGCATGCATTCATTTCCACTCTTCTTATTAATAACTGCATTGTTTCTTTCGCGGTATGACAGTGGGGCTAAAAGTTCATAGGCTGACTATGAAGGAGTGATGCTAGAACTGTGAAACGTTGCATGCATTCATTTCCACTCTTCTTATTAATAACTGCATTGTTTCTTTCGCGGTATGACAGTGGGGCTAAAAGTTCATAGGCTGACTATGAAGGAGTGATGCTGGAACTGTGAAACGTTGCATGCATTCATTTCCACTCTTCTTATTAATAACTGCATTGTTTCTTTCGCGGTATGACAGTGGGGCTAAAAGTTCATAGGCTGACTATGAAGGAGTGATGCTAGAACTGTGAAACGTTGCATGCATTCATTTCCACTCTTCTTATTAATAACTGCATTGTTTCTTTCGCGGTATGACAGTGGGGCTAAAAGTTCATAGGCTGACTATGAAGGAGTGATGCTAGAACTGTGAAACGTTGCATGCATTCATTTCCATTCTTCTTATTAATAACTGCATTGTTTCTTTCGCGGTATGACAGTGGGGCTAAAAGTTCATAGGCTGACTATGAAGGAGTGATGCTAGAACTGTGAAACGTTGCATGCATTCATTTCCACTCTTCTTATTAATAACTGCATTGTTTCTTTCGCGGTATGACAGTGGGGCTAAAAGTTCATAGGCTGACTATGAAGGAGTGATGCTGGAACTGTGAAACGTTGCATGCATTCATTTCCACTCTTCTTATTAATAACTGCATTGTTTCTTTCGCGGTATGACAGTGGGGCTAAAAGTTCATAGGCTGACTATGAAGGAGTGATGCTAGAACTGTGAAACGTTGCATGCATTCATTTCCACTCTTCTTATTAATAACTGCATTGTTTCTTTCGCGGTATGACAGTGGGGCTAAAAGTTCATAGGCTGACTATGAAGGAGTGATGCTAGAACTGTGAAACGTTGCATGCATTCATTTCCATTCTTCTTATTAATAACTGCATTGTTTCTTTCGCGGTATGACAGTGGGGCTAAAAGTTCATAGGCTGACTATGAAGGAGTGATGCTAGAACTGTGAAACGTTGCATGCATTCATTTCCACTCTTCTTATTAATAACTGCATTGTTTCTTTCGCGGTATGACAGTGGGGCTAAAAGTTCATAGGCTGACTATGAAGGAGTGATGCTAGAACTGTGAAACGTTGCATGCATTCATTTCCACTCTTCTTATTAATAACTGCATTGTTTCTTTCGCGGTATGACAGTGGGGCTAAAAGTTCATAGGCTGACTATGAAGGAGTGATGCTAGAACTGTGAAACGTTGCATGCATTCATTTCCACTCTTCTTATTAATAACTGCATTGTTTCTTTCGCGGTATGACAGTGGGGCTAAAAGTTCATAGGCTGACTATGAAGGAGTGATGCTAGAACTGTGAAACCTAGCATGCATTCATTTCCACTCTTCTTATTAATAACTGCATTGTTTCTTTCGCGGTATGACAGTGAGGCTAAAAGTTCACAGGCTGACTATGAAGGAGTGATGCTAGAACTGTGAAACGTTGCATGCATTCATTTCCACTCTTCTTATTAATAACTGCATTGTTTCTTTCGCGGTATGACAGTGGGGCTAAAAGTTCATAGGCTGACTATGAAGGAGTGATGCTGGAACTGTGAAACGTTGCATGCATTCATTTCCACTCTTCTTATTAATAACTGCATTGTTTCTTTCGCGGTATGACAGTGGGGCTAAAAGTTCATAGGCTGACTATGAAGGAGTGATGCTGGAACTGTGAAACGTTGCATGCATTCATTTCCACTCTTTTTATTAATAACTGCATTGTTTCTTTCGCGGTATGACAGTGGGGCTAAAAGTTCATAGGCTGACTATGAAGGAGTGATGCTAGAACTGTGAAACGTTGCATGCATTCATTTCCACTCTTCTTATTAATAACTGCATTGTTTCTTTCGCGGTATGACAGTGGGGCTAAAAGTTCATAGGCTGACTATGAAGGAGTGATGCTAGAACTGTGAAACGTTGCATGCATTCATTTCCACTCTTCTTATTAATAACTGCATTGTTTCTTTCGCGGTATGACAGTGGGGCTAAAAGTTCATAGGCTGACTATGAAGGAGTGATGCTGGAACTGTGAAACGTTTCATGCATTCATTTCCACTCTTCTTATTAATAACTGCATTGTTTCTTTCGCGTTATGACAGTGGGGCTAAAAGTTCATAGGCTGACTATGAAGGAGTGATGCTGGAACTGTGAAACGTTGCATGCATTCATTTCCACTCTTCTTATTAATAACTGCCTTGTTTCTTTCGCGGTATGACAGTGGGGCTAAAAGTTCATAGGCTGACTATGAAGGAGTGATGCTGGAACTGTGAAACGTTGCATGCATTCATTTCCACTCTTCTTATTAATAACTGCATTGTTTCTTTCGCGGTATGACAGTGGGGCTAAAAGTTCATAGGCTGACTATGAAGGAGTGATGCTAGAACTGTGAAACGTTGCATGCATTCATTTCCACTCTTCTTATTAATAACTGCATTGTTTCTTTCGCGGTATGACAGTGGGGCTAAAAGTTCATAGGCTGACTATGAAGGAGTGATGCTAGAACTGTGAAACGTTGCATGCATTCATTTCCACTCTTCTTATTAATAACTGCATTGTTTCTTTCGCGGTATGACAGTGGGGCTAAAAGTTCATAGGCTGACTATGAAGGAGTGATGCTGGAACTGTGAAACGTTGCATGCATTCATTTCCACTCTTCTTATTAATAACTGCATTGTTTCTTTCGCGGTATGACAGTGGGGCTAAAAGTTCATAGGCTGACTATGAAGGAGTGATGCTAGAACTGTGAAACGTTGCATGCATTCATTTCCACTCTTCTTATTAATAACTGCATTGTTTCTTTCGCGGTATGACAGTGGGGCTAAAAGTTCATAGGCTGACTATGAAGGAGTGATGCTGGAACTGTGAAACGTTGCATGCATTCATTTCCCCTCTTCTTATTAATAACTGCATTGTTTCTTTCGCGGTATGACAGTGGGGCTAAAATTCATAGGCTGACTATGAAGGAGTGATGCTAGAACTGTGAAACGTTGCATGCATTCATTTCCACTCTTCTTATTAATAACTGCATTGTTTCTTTCGCGGTATGACAGTGGGGCTAAAAGTTCATAGGCTGACTATGAAGGAGTGATGCTGGAACTGTGAAACGTTGCATGCATTCATTTCCACTCTTCTTATTAATAACTGCATTGTTTCTTTCGCGGTATGACAGTGGGGCTAAAAGTTCATAGGCTGACTATGAAGGAGTGATGCTAGAACTGTGAAACGTTGCATGCATTCATTTCCACTCTTCTTATTAATAACTGCATTGTTTCTTTCGCGGTATGACAGTGGGGCTAAAAGTTCATAGGCTGACTATGAAGGAGTGATGCTAGAACTGTGAAACGTTGCATGCATTCATTTCCACTCTTCTTATTAATAACTGCATTGTTTCTTTCGCGGTATGACAGTGGGGCTAAAAGTTCATAGGCTGACTATGAAGGAGTGATGCTGGAACTGTGAAACGTTGCATGCATTCATTTCCACTCTTCTTATTAATAACTGCATTGTTTCTTTCGCGTTATGACAGTGGGGCTAAAAGTTCATAGGCTGACTATGAAGGAGTGATGCTGGAACTGTGAAACGTTGCATGCATTCATTTCCACTCTTCTTATTAATAACTGCATTGTTTCTTTCGCGGTATGACAGTGGGGCTAAAAGTTCATAGGCTGACTATGAAGGAGTGATGCTGGAACTGTGAAACGTTGCATGCATTCATTTCCACTCTTCTTATTAATAACTGCATTGTTTCTTTCGCGGTATGACAGTGGGGCTAAAAGTTCATAGGCTGACTATGAAGGAGTGATGCTAGAACTGTGAAACGTTGCATGCATTCATTTCCACTCTTCTTATTAATAACTGCATTGTTTCTTTCGCGGTATGACAGTGGGGCTAAAAGTTCATAGGCTGACTATGAAGGAGTGATGCTGGAACTGTGAAACGTTGCATGCATTCATTTCCACTCTTCTTATTAATAACTGCATTGTTTCTTTCGCGGTATGACAGTGGGTCTAAAAGTTCATAGGCTGACTATGAAGGAGTGATGCTAGAACTGTGAAACGTTGCATGCATTCATTTCCACTCTTCTTATTAATAACTGCATTGTTTCTTTCGCGGTATGACAGTGGGGCTAAAAGTTCATAGGCTGACTATGAAGGAGTGATGCTGGAACTGTGAAACGTTGCATGCATTCATTTCCCCTCTTCTTATTAATAACTGCATTGTTTCTTTCGCGGTATGACAGTGGGGCTAAAAGTTCATAGGCTGACTATGAAGGAGTGATGCTAGAACTGTGAAACGTTGCATGCATTCATTTCCACTCTTCTTATTAATAACTGCATTGTTTCTTTCGCGGTATGACAGTGGGGCTAAAAGTTCATAGGCTGACTATGAAGGAATGATGCTGGAACTGTGAAACGTTGCATGCATTCATTTCCACTCTTCTTATTAATAACTGCATTGTTTCTTTCGCGGTATGACAGTGGGGCTAAAAGTTCATAGGCTGACTATGAAGGAGTGATGCTAGAACTGTGAAACGTTGCATGCATTCATTTCCACTCTTCTTATTAATAACTGCATTGTTTCTTTCGCGGTATGACAGTGGGGCTAAAAGTTCATAGGCTGACTATGAAGGAGTGATGCTAGAACTGTGAAACGTTGCATGCATTCATTTCCACTCTTCTTATTAATAACTGCATTGTTTCTTTCGCGGTATGACAGTGGGGCTAAAAGTTCATAGGCTGACTATGAAGGAGTGATGCTGGAACTGTGAAACGTTGCATGCATTCATTTCCACTCTTCTTATTAATAACTGCATTGTTTCTTTCGCGGTATGACAGTGGGGCTAAAAGTTCATAGGCTGACTATGAAGGAGTGATGCTAGAACTGTGAAACGTTGCATGCATTCATTTCCACTCTTCTTATTAATAACTGCATTGTTTCTTTCGCGGTATGACAGTGGGGCTAAAAGTTCATAGGCTGACTATGAAGGAGTGATGCTAGAACTGTGAAACGTTGCATGCATTCATTTCCACTCTTCTTATTAATAACTGCATTGTTTCTTTCGCGGTATGACAGTGGGGCTAAAAGTTCATAGGCTGACTATGAAGGAGTGATGCTTGAACTGTGAAACGTTGCATGCATTCATTTCCACTCTTCTTATTAATAACTGCATTGTTTCTTTCCCGGTATGACAGTGGGGCTAAAACTTCATAGGCTGACTATGAAGGAGTGATGCTAGAACTGTGAAACGTTGCATGCATTCATTTCCACTCTTCTTATTAATAACTGCATTGTTTCTTTCGCTGTATGACAGTGGGGCTAAAAGTTCATAGGCTGACTATGAAGGAGTGATGCTGGAACTGTGAAACGTTGCATGCATTCATTTCCACTCTTCTTATTAATAACTGCATTGTTTCTTTCGCGGTATGACAGTGGGGCTAAAAGTTCATAGGCTGACTATGAAGGAGTGATGCTAGAACTGTGAAACGTTGCATGCATTCATTTCCACTCTTCTTATTAATAACTGCATTGTTTCTTTCGCGGTATGACAGTGGGGCTAAAAGTTCATAGGCTGACTATGAAGGAGTGATGCTGGAACTGTGAAACGTTGCATGCATTGATTTCCACTCTTCTTATTAATAACTGCAATGTTTCTTTCGCGGTATGACAGTGGGGCTAAAAGTTCATAGGCTGACTATGAAGGAGTGATGCTAGAACTGTGAAACGTTGCATGCATTCATTTCCATTCTTATTAATAACTGCATTGTTTCTTTCGCGGTATGACACTGGGGCTAAAAGTTCATAGGTTGACTATGAAGGAGTGATGCTAGAACTGTGAAACCTAGCATGCATTCATTTCCACTCTTCTTATTAATAACTGCATTGTTTCGTTGGCGGTATGACAGTGGGGCTAAAAGTTCACAGGCTGACTATGAAGGAGTGATACTAGAACTGTGAAACGTTGCATGCATTCATTTCCATTCTTCTTATTAATAACTGCATTGTTTCTTTCGAGGTATGACAGTGGGGCTAAAAGTTCATAGGCTGACTATGAAGGAGTGATGCTAGAACTGTGAAACGTTGCATGCATTCATTTCCACTCTTCTTATTAATAACTGCATTGTTTCTTTCGAGGTATGACAGTGGGGCTAAAAGTTCATAGGCTGACTATGAAGGAGTGATGCTAGAACTGTGAAACGTTGCATGCATTCATTTCCACTCTTCTTATTAATAACTGCATTGTTTCTTTCGCGGTATGACAGTGGGGCTAAAAGTTCATAGGTTGACTATGAAGGAGTGATGCTAGAACTGTGAAACCTAGCATGCATTCATTTCCACTCTTCTTATTAATAATTGCATTGTTTCTTTGGCGGTATGACAGTGGGGCTAAAAGTTCACAGGCTGACTATGAAGGAGTGATACTAGAACTGTGAAACGTTGCATGCATTCATTTCCATTCTTCCTATTAATAACCGCATTGTTTCTTTCGAGGTATGACAGTGGGGCTAAAAGTTCATAGGCTGACTATGAAGGAGTGATGCTAGAACTGTGAAACGTTGCATGCATTCATTTCCACTCTTCTTATTAATAACTGCATTGTTTCTTTCGAGGTATGACAGTGGGGCTAAAAGTTCATAGGCTGACTATGAAGGAGTGATGCTAGAACCGTGAAACGTTGCATGCATTCATTTCCACTCTTCTTATTAATAACTGCATTGTTTCTTTCGCGGTATGACAGTGGGGCTAAAAGTTCATAGGCTGACTATGAAGGAGTGATGCTGGAACTGTGAAACGTTGCATGCATTCATTTCCACTCTTCTTATTAATAACTGCATTGTTTCTTTCGCGGTATGACAGTGGGGCTAAAAGTTCATAGGCTGACTATGAAGGAGTGATGTTGGAACTGTGAAACGTTGCATGCATTCATTTCCACTCTTCTTATTAATAACTGCATTGTTTCTTTCGCGGTATGACAGTGGGGCTAAAAGTTCATAGGCTGACTATGAAGGAGTGATGCTAGAACTGTGAAACCTAGCATGCATTCATTTCCACTCTTCTTATTAATAACTGCATTGTTTCTTTCGCGGTATGACAGTGAGGCTAAAAGTTCACAGGCTGACTATGAAGGAGTGATGCTAGAACTGTGAAACGTTGCATGCATTCATTTCCATTCTTCTTATTAATAACTGCATTGTTTCTTTCGCGGTATGACAGTGGGGCTAAAAGTTCATAGGCTGACTATGAAGGAGTGATGCTAGAACTGTGAAACGTTGCATGCATTCATTTCCATTCTTCTTATTAATAACTGCATTGTTTCTTTCGAGGTATGACAGTGGGGCTAAAAGTTCATAGGCTGACTATGAAGGAGTGATGCTAGAACTGTGAAACGTTGCATGCATTCATTTCCATTCTTCTTATTAATAACTGCATTGTTTCTTTCGAGGTATGACAGTGGGGCTAAAAGTTCATAGGCTGACTATGAAGGAGTGATGCTAGAACTGTGAAACGTTGCATGCATTCATTTCCACTCTTCTTATTAATAACTGCATTGTTTCTTTCGCGGTATGACAGTGGGGCTAAAAGTTCATAGGCTGACTATGAAGGAGTGATGCTGGAACTGTGAAACGTTGCATGCATTCATTTCCACTCTTCTTATTAATAACTGCATTGCTTCTTTCGCGGTATGACAGTGGGGCTAAAAGATCATAGGCTGACTATGAAGGAGTGATGCTGGAACTGTGAAACGTTGCATGCATTCATTTCCACTCTTCTTATTAATAACTGCATTGTTTCTTTCGCGGTATGACAGTGGGGCTAAAAGTTCATAGGCTGACTATGAAGGAGTGATGCTGGAACTGTGAAACGTTGCATGCATTCATTTCCACTCTTCTTATTAATAACAGCATTGTTTCTTTCGCGGTATGACAGTGGGGCTAAAAGTTCATAGGCTGACTATGAAGGAGTGATGCTAGAACTGTGAAACGTTGCATGCATTCATTTCCACTCTTCTCATTAATAACTGCATTGTTTCTTTCGCGGTATGACAGTGGGGCTAAAAGTTCATAGGCTGACTATGAAGGAGTGATGCTGGAACTGTGAAACGTTGCATGCATTCATTTCCACTCTTCTTATTAATAACTGCATTGTTTCTTTCGCGGTATGACAGTGGGGCTAAAAGTTCATAGGCTGACTATGAAGGAGTGATGCTAGAACTGTGAAACCTAGCATGCATTCATTTCCACTCTTCTTATTAATAACTGCATTGTTTCTTTCGCGGTATGACAGTGAGGCTAAAAGTTCACAGGCTGACTATGAAGGAGTGATGCTAGAACTGTGAAACGTTGCATGCATTCATTTCCATTCTTCTTATTAATAACTGCATTGTTTCTTTCGCGGTATGACAGTGGGGCTAAAAGTTCATAGGCTGACTATGAAGGAGTGATGCTAGAACTGTGAAACGTTGCATGCATTCATTTCCATTCTTCTTATTAATAACTGCATTGTTTCTTTCGAGGTATGACAGTGGGGCTAAAAGTTCATAGGCTGACTATGAAGGAGTGATGCTAGAACTGTGAAACGTTGCATTTATTCATTTCTATTCTTCTTATTAATAACTGCATTGTTTCTTTCGAGGTATGACAGTGGGGCTAAAAGTTCATAGGCTGACTATGAAGGAGTGATGCTAGAACTGTGAAACGTTGCATGCATTCATTTCCACTCTTCTTATTAATAACTGCATTGTTTCTTTCGCGGTATGACAGTGGGGCTAAAAGTTCATAGGCTGACTATGAAGGAGTGATGCTGGAACTGTGAAACGTTGCATGCATTCATTTCCACTCTTCTTATTAATAACTGCATTGCTTCTTTCGCGGTATGACAGTGGGGCTAAAAGATCATAGGCTGACTATGAAGGAGTGATGCTGGAACTGTGAAACGTTGCATGCATTCATTTCCACTCTTCTCATTAATAACTGCATTGTTTCTTTCGCGGTATGACAGTGGGGCTAAAAGTTCATAGGCTGACTATGAAGGAGTGATGCTGGAACTGTGAAACGTTGCATGCATTCATTTCCACTCTTCTTATTAATAACTGCATTGTTTCTTTCGCGGTATGACAGTGGGGCTAAAAGTTCATAGGCTGACTATGAAGGAGTGATGCTAGAACTGTGAAACTTTGCATGCATTCATTTCCATTCTTCTTATTAATAACTGCATTGTTTCTTTCGAGGTATGACAGTGGGGCTAAAAGTTCATAGGCTGACTATGAAGGAGTGATGCTAGAACTGTGAAACGTTGCATGCATTCATTTCCATTCTTCTTATTAATAACTGCATTGTTTCTTTCGAGGTATGACAGTGGGGCTAAAAGTTCATAGGCTGACTATGAAGGGGTGATGCTAGAACTGTGAAACCTTGCATGCATTCATTTCCACTCTTCTTATTAATAACTGCATTGTTTATTTCGCGGTATGACAGTGGGGCTAAGAGTTCATAGGCTTACTATGAAGGAGTGATGCTAGAACTGTGAAACCTTGCATGCATTCATTTCCACTCTTCTTATTAATAACTGCATTGTTTCTTTTGCGGTATGACAGTGGGGCTAAAAGTTCATAGGCTGACTATGAAGGAGTGATGCTAGAACTGTGAAACGTTGCATGCATTCATTTCCATTCTTCTTATTAATAACTGCATTGTTTCTTTCGAGGTATGACAGTGGGGCTAAGAGTTCATAGGCTGACTACGAAGGAGTGATGCTAGAACTGTGAAACTTTGCATGCATTCATTTCCATTCTTCTTATTAATAACTGCATTGTTTCTTTCGAGGTATGACAGTGGGGCTAAAAGTTCATAGGCTGACTATGAAGGAGTGATGCTAGAACTGTGAAACGTTGCATGCATTCATTTCCATTCTTCTTATTAATAACTGCATTGTTTCTTTCGAGGTATGACAGTGGGGCTAAGAGTTCATAGGCTGACTACGAAGGAGTGATGCTAGAACTGTGAAACGTTGCATGCATTCATTTCCATTCTTCTTATTAATAACTGCATTGTTTCTTTCGAGGTATGACACTGGGGCTAAAAGTTCATAGGCTGACTATGAAGGGGTGATGCTAGAACTGTGAAACCTTGCATGCATTCATTTCCACTCTTCTTATTAATAACTGCATTGTTTCTTTCGCGGTATGACAGTGGGGCTAAGAGTTCATAGGCTTACTATGAAGGAGTGATGCTAGAACTGTGAAACATTGCATGCATTCATTTCCACTCTTCTTATTAATAACTGCATTGTTTCTTTTGCGGTATGACAGTGGGGCTAAAAGTTCATAGGCTGACTATGAAGGAGTGATGCTAGAACTGTGAAACGTTGCATGCATTCATTTCCATTCTTCTAATTAATAATTGCATTGTTTCTTTCGAGGTATGGCAGTGGGGCTAAAAGTTCATAGGCTGACTATGAAGGAGTGATGCTAGAACTGTGAAACCTTGCATGCATTTATTTCCACTCTTCTTATTAATAACTGCATTGTTTCTTTCGCGGTATGACAGTGGGGCTAAAAGTTCACAGGCTGACTATGAAGGAGTGATGCTAGAACTGTGAAACGTTGCATGCATTCATTTCCATTCTTCTTATTAATAACTGCATTGTTTCTTTCGCGGTATGACAGTGGGGCTAAAAGTTCATAGGCTGACTATGAAGGAGTGATGCTAGAACTGTGAAACGTTGCATGCATTCATTTCCATTCTTCTTATTAATAACTGCATTGTTTCTTTCGAGGTATGACAGTGGGGCTAAGAGTTCATAGGCTGACTACGAAGGAGTGATGCTAGAACTGTGAAACTTTGCATGCATTCATTTCCATTCTTCTTATTAATAACTGCATTGTTTCTTTCGAGGTATGACAGTGGGGCTAAAAGTTCATAGGCTGACTATGAAGGAGTGATGCTAGAACTGTGAAACGTTGCATGCATTCATTTCCATTCTTCTTATTAATAACTGCATTGTTTCTTTCGAGGTATGACAGTGGGGCTAAAAGTTCATAGGCTGACTATGAAGGGGTGATGCTAGAACTGTGAAACCTTGCATGCATTCATTTCCACTCTTCTTATTAATAACTGCATTGTTTCTTTCGCGGTATGACAGTGGGGCTAAGAGTTCATAGGCTTACTATGAAGGAGTGATGCTAGAACTGTGAAACCTTGCATGCATTCATTTCCACTCTTCTTATTAATAACTGCATTGTTTCTTTTGCCGTATGACAGTGGGGCTAAAAGTTCATAGGCTGACTATGAAGGAGTGATGCTAGAACTGTGAAACGTTGCATGCATTCATTTCCATTCTTCTAATTAATAATTGCATTGTTTCTTTCGAGGTATGGCAGTGGGGCTAAAAGTTCATAGGCTGACTATGAAGGAGTGATGCTAGAACTGTGAAACCTTGCATGCATTCATTTCCACTCTTCTTATTAATAACTGCATTGTTTCTTTTGCGGTATGACAGTGGGGCTAAAAGTTCATAGGCTGACTATGAAGGAGTGATGCTAGAACTGTGAAACGTTGCATGCATTCATTTCCATTCTTCTTATTAATAACTGCATTGTTTCTTTCGAGGTATGACAGTGGGGCTAAGAGTTCATAGGCTGACTACGAAGGAGTGATGCTAGAACTGTGAAACTTTGCATGCATTCATTTCCATTCTTCTTATTAATAACTGCATTGTTTCTTTCGAGGTATGACAGTGGGGCTAAAAGTTCATAGGCTGACTATGAAGGAGTGATGCTAGAACTGTGAAACGTTGCATGCATTCATTTCCATTCTTCTTATTAATAACTGCATTGTTTCTTTCGAGGTATGACAGTGGGGCTAAGAGTTCATAGGCTGACTACGAAGGAGTGATGCTAGAACTGTGAAACGTTGCATGCATTCATTTCCATTCTTCTTATTAATAACTGCATTGTTTCTTTCGAGGTATGACACTGGGGCTAAAAGTTCATAGGCTGACTATGAAGGGGTGATGCTAGAACTGTGAAACCTTGCATGCATTCATTTCCACTCTTCTTATTAATAACTGCATTGTTTCTTTCGCGGTATGACAGTGGGGCTAAGAGTTCATAGGCTTACTATGAAGGAGTGATGCTAGAACTGTGAAACATTGCATGCATTCATTTCCACTCTTCTTATTAATAACTGCATTGTTTCTTTTGCGGTATGACAGTGGGGCTAAAAGTTCATAGGCTGACTATGAAGGAGTGATGCTAGAACTGTGAAACGTTGCATGCATTCATTTCCATTCTTCTAATTAATAATTGCATTGTTTCTTTCGAGGTATGGCAGTGGGGCTAAAAGTTCATAGGCTGACTATGAAGGAGTGATGCTAGAACTGTGAAACCTTGCATGCATTCATTTCCACTCTTCTTATTAATAACTGCATTGTTTCTTTCGCGGTATGACAGTGGGGCTAAAAGTTCACAGGCTGACTATGAAGGAGTGATGCTAGAACTGTGAAACGTTGCATGCATTCATTTCCATTCTTCTTATTAATAACTGCATTGTTTCTTTCGCGGTATGACAGTGGGGCTAAAAGTTCATAGGCTGACTATGAAGGAGTGATGCTAGAACTGTGAAACGTTGCATGCATTCATTTCCATTCTTCTTATTAATAACTGCATTGTTTCTTTCGAGGTATGACAGTGGGGCTAAGAGTTCATAGGCTGACTACGAAGGAGTGATGCTAGAACTGTGAAACTTTGCATGCATTCATTTCCATTCTTCGTATTAATAACTGCATTGTTTCTTTCGAGGTATGACAGTGGGGCTAAAAGTTCATAGGCTGACTATGAAGGAGTGATGCTAGAACTGTGAAACGTTGCATGCATTCATTTCCATTCTTCTTATTAATAACTGCATTGTTTCTTTCGAGATATGACAGTGGGGCTAAAAGTTCATAGGCTGACTATGAAGGGGTGATGCTAGAACTGTGAAACCTTGCATGCATTCATTTCCACTCTTCTTATTAATAACTGCATTGTTTCTTTCGCGGTATGACAGTGGGGCTAAGAGTTCATAGGCTTACTATGAAGGAGTGATGCTAGAACTGTGAAACCTTGCATGCATTCATTTCCACTCTTCTTATTAATAACTGCATTGTTTCTTTTGCCGTATGACAGTGGGGCTAAAAGTTCATAGGCTGACTATGAAGGAGTGATGCTAGAACTGTGAAACGTTGCATGCATTCATTTCCATTCTTCTAATTAATAATTGCATTGTTTCTTTCGAGGTATGGCAGTGGGGCTAAAAGTTCATAGGCTGACTATGAAGGAGTGATGCTAGAACTGTGAAACCTTGCATGCATTCATTTCCACTCTTCTTATTAATAACTGCATTGTTTCTTTCGCGGTATGACAGTGGGGCTAAAAGTTCACAGGCTGACTATGAAGGAGTGATGCTAGAACTGTGAAACGTTGCATGCATTTATTTCCATTCTTCTTATTAATAACTGCATTGTTTCTTTCGCGGTATGACAGTGGGGCTAAAAGTTCATAGGCTGACTATGAAGGAGTGATGCTAGAACTGTGAAACGTTGCATGCATTCATTTCCATTCTTCTTATTAATAACTGCATTGTTTCTTTCGAGGTATGACAGTGGGGCTAAAAGTTCATAGGCTGACTATGAAGGAGTGAAGCTAGAACTGTGAAACCTAGCATGCATTCATTTCCACTCTTCTTATTAATAACTGCATTGTTTCTTTCGCGGTATGACAGTGGGGCTAAAAGTTCACAGGCTGACTATGAAGGAGTGATGCTAGAACTGTGAAACGTTGCATGCATTCATTTCCATTCTTCTTATTAATAACTGCATTGTTTCTTTCGCGGTATGACAGTGGGGCTAAAAGTTCATAGGCTGACTATGAAGGAGTGATGCTAGAACTGTGAAACGTTGCATGCATTCATTTCCATTCTTCTTATTAATAACTGCATTGTTTCTTTCGAGGTATGACAGTGGGGCTAAAAGTTCATAGGCTGACTATGAAGGAGTGATGCTAGAACTGTGAAACGTTGCATGCATTCATTTCCATTCTTCTAATTAATAATTGCATTGTTTCTTTCGAGGTATGGCAGTGGGGCTAAAAGTTCATAGGCTGACTATGAAGGAGTGATGCTAGAACTGTGAAACGTTGCATGCATTCATTTCCACTCTTCTTATTAATAACTGCATTGTTTCTTTCGCGGTATGACAGTGGGGCTAAAAGTTCATATGCTGATTATGAAGGAGTGATGCTGGAACTGTGAAACGTTGCATGCATTCATTTCCATTCTTCTTATTAATAACTGCATTGTTTCTTTCGCGGTATGACAGTGGGGCTAAAAGTTCATAGGCTGACTATGAAGGAGTGATGCTAGAACTGTGAAACCTAGCATGCATTCATTTCCACTCTTCTTATTAATAACTGCATTGTTTCTTTCGCGGTATGACAGTGGGGCTAAAAGTTCACAGGCTGACTATGAAGGAGTGATGCTAGAACTGTGAAACGTTGCATGCATTCATTTCCATTCTTCTTATTAATAACTGCATTGTTTCTTTCGAGGTATGACAGTGGGGCTAAAAGTTCATAGGCTGACTATGAAGGAGTGATGCTAGAACTGTGAAACGTTGCATGCATTCATTTCCATTCTTCTTATTAATAACTGCATTGTTTCTTTCGAGGTATGACAGTGGGGCTAAAAGTTCATAGGCTGACTATGAAGGAGTGATACTAGAACTGTGAAACGTTGCATGCATTCATTTCCATTCTTCTTATTAATAACTGCATTGTTTCTTTCGCGGTATGACAGTGGGGCTAAAAGTTCATAGGCTGACTATGAAGGAGTGATGCTAGAACTGTGAAACCTAGCATGCATTCATTTCCACTCTTCTTATTAATAACTGCATTGTTTCTTTCGCGGTATGACAGTGGGGCTAAAAGTTCACAGGCTGACTATGAAGGAGTGATGCTAGAACTGTGAAACGTTGCATGCATTCATTTCCATTCTTCTTATTAATAACTGCATTGTTTCTTTCGCGGTATGACAGTTGGGCTAAAAGTTCATAGGCTGACTATGAAGGAGTGATGCTAGAACTGTGAAACGTTGCATGCATTCATTTCCATTCTTCTTATTAATAATTGCATTGTTTCTTTCGCGGTATGACAGTGGGGCTAAAAGTTCATAGGCTGACTATGAAGGAGTGATGCTAGAACTGTGAAACGTTGCATGCATTCATTTCCATTCTTCTTATTAATAACTGCATTGTTTCTTTCGAGGTATGACAGTGGGGCTAAAAGTTCATAGGCTGACTATGAAGGAGTGAAGCTAGAACTGTGAAACCTAGCATGCATTCATTTCCACTCTTCTTATTAATAACTGCATTGTTTCTTTCGCGGTATGACAGTGGGGCTAAAAGTTCACAGGCTGACTATGAAGGAGTGATGCTAGAACTGTGAAACGTTGCATGCATTCATTTCCATTCTTCTTATTAATAACTGCATTGTTTCTTTCGCGGTATGACAGTGGGGCTAAAAGTTCATAGGCTGACTATGAAGGAGTGATGCTAGAACTGTGAAACGTTGCATGCATTCATTTCCATTCTTCTTATTAATAACTGCATTGTTTCTTTCGAGGTATGACAGTGGGGCTAAAAGTTCATAGGCTGACTATGAAGGAGTGATGCTAGAACTGTGAAACGTTGCATGCATTCATTTCCATTCTTCTAATTAATAATTGCATTGTTTCTTTCGAGGTATGGCAGTGGGGCTAAAAGTTCATAGGCTGACTATGAAGGAGTGATGCTAGAACTGTGAAACCTTGCATGCATTCATTTCCACTCTTCTTATTAATAACTGCATTGTTTCTTTTGCGGTATGACAGTGGGGCTAAGAGTTCAGAGGCTGACTATGAAGGAGTGATGCTAGAACTGTGAAAGGTTGCATGCATTCATTTCCATTCTTCTTATTAATAACTGCATTGTTTCTTTCGCGGTATGACAGTGGGGCTAAAAGTTCATAGGCTGACTATGAGGGAGTGATGCTAGAACTGTGAAACGTTGCATGCATTCATTTCCATTCTTCTTATTAATAACTGCATTGTTTCTTTCGAGGTATGACAGTGGGGCTAAAAGTTCATAGGCTGACTATGAAGGAGTGATGCTAGAACTGTGAAACGTTGCATGCATTCATTTCCATTCTTCTAATTAATAATTGCATTGTTTCTTTCGAGGTATGGCAGTGGGGCTAAAAGTTCATAGGCTGACTATGAAGGAGTGATGCCAGAACTGTGAAAACTTGCATGCATTCTTTTCCGCTCTTCTAATTAATAACTGCATTGTTTCTTTCGCGGTATGACAGTGGGGCTAAAAGTTCATAGGCTGACTATGAAGGAGTGATGCTAGAATTGTGAAACGTTGCATGCATTCATTTCCATTCATCTTATTAATAACTGCATTGTTTCTTTCGAGGTATGACAGTGGGGCTAAAAGTTCATAGGCTGACTATGAAGTAGTGATGCTAGAACTGTGAAACCTTGCATGCATTCATTTCCACTCTTCTTATTAATAACTGCATTGTTTCTTTCGAGGTATGACAGTGGGGCTAAAATTTCATAGGCTGACTATGAAGGAGTGATGCTAGAACTGTGAAACGTTGCATGCATTCATTTCCATTCTTCTTATTAATAACTGCATTGTTTCTTTCGAGGTATGACAGTGGGGCTGAAAGTTCATAGGCTGACTATGAAGGAGTGATGCTAGAACTGTGAAACGTTGCATGCATTCATTTCCATTCTTCTTATTAATAACTGCATTGTTTCTTCCGAGGTATGACAGTGGGGCTAAAAGTTCATAGGCTGACTATGAAGGGGTGATGCTAGAACTGTGAAACCTTGCATGCATTCATTTCCACTCTTCTTATTAATAACTGTATTGTTTCTTTCGCGCTATAACAGTGGGGCTAAGAGTTCATAGGCTGACTATGAAGGAATGATGCTAGAACTGTGAAACCTTGCATGCATTCATTTCCACTCTTCTTATTAATAACTGCATTGTTTCTTTCGAGGTATGACAGTGGATCTAAAAGTTCATAGGCTGACTATGAAGGAGTGATGCTAGAACTGTGAAACCTTGCATGCCTTCATTTCCACTCTTCTTATTAATAACTGCATTGTTTCTTTCAGGTATGACAGTGGGGCTAAAAGTTCATAGGCTGACTATGAAGGGGTGATGTTAGAACTGTGAAACGTTGCATGCATTCATTTCCATTCTTCTTATTAATAACTGCATTGTTTCTTTCGAGGTATGACAGTGGGGCTAAAAGTTCATAGCCTGACTATGAAGGATTGATGCTAGAACTGTGAAACCTTGCATGCATTCATTTCCACTCTTCTTATTAATAACTGCATTGCTTCTTTCTAGGTATGACAGTGGGGCTAAAAGATCATAGGCTGACTATGAAGGAGTGATGCTAGAACTGTGAAACCTTGCATGCATTCATTTCCGCTCTTCTTATTAATAACTGCATTGCTTCTTTCTAGGTATGACAGTGGGGCTAAAAGTTCATAGGCTGACTATGAAGGAGTGATGCTAGAACGGTGAAACCATGCATGCATTCATTTCCACTCTATTATTAATAACTGCATTGTTTCTTTCGATGTATTACAGTGGGGCTAAAAGTTCATAGGCTGACTATGAAGGAGTGATGCTAGAACTGTGAAACTTTGCATGCATTCATTTCCATTCTTCTTTTTAATAACTGCATTGTTTCTTTCGAGGTATGACAGTGGTGCTAAAAGTTCATAGGCTGACTATGAAGGAATGATGCTAGAACTGTGAAACCTTGCATGCATTCATTTCCACTCTTCTTATTAATAACTGCATTGTTTCTTTCAAGGTATGACAGTGGGTCTAAGAGTTCATAGGCTGACTATGAAGGAGTGATGCCAGAACTGTGAAACGTTGCATGCATTCATTTCCATTCTACTTATTAATAACTGCATTGTTTCTTTCGAGGTATGACAGTGGTGCTAAAAGTTCATAGGCTGACTATAAAGGAGTGATGCTAGAACTGTGAAACCTTGCATGCATTCATTTCCACTCTTCTTATTAATAACTGCATTGCTTCTTTCTATGTATGACAGTGGGGCTAAAAGTTCATAGACTGACTATGAAGGAGTGATGCTAGAACTGTGAAACCTTGCATGCATTCATTTCCACTCTTCTTATTAATAACTGCATTGCTTCTTTCTAGGTATGAGAGTGGGGCTAAAAGTTCATAGGCTGACTGTGAGGGAGTGATGCTAGAACTGTGAAACGTTGCATGCATTCATTTCCATTCTTCTTTTTAATAACTGCATTGTTTCTTTCGAGGTATGACAGTGGAGCTAAAAGTTTATAGGCTGACTATGAAGGAGTGATGCTAGAACTGTGAAACGTTGCATGCATTTATTTCCATTCTTCTTATTAATAACTGCATTGTTTCTTTCGATGTATGACAGTGGGGCTAAGAGTTCATAGGATGACTATGAAGGAGTGATGCTAGAACTGTGAAACCTTGAATGCATTCATTTCCACTCTTCTTATTAATAACTGCATTGTTTCCTTCGAGGTATGACAGTGGGGCTAAGAGTTCATAGGCTGACTATGAAGGAGTGATGCTAGAACTGTGGAACGTTGCATGCATTCATTTCCATTCTTCTTATTAATAACTGCATTTTTTCTTTCGAGGTATGACAGTGGTGCTAAAAGTTCATAGGCTGACTATGAAGGAGTGATGCTAGAACTGTGAAACCTTGCATGCATTCATTTCCACTCTTCTTATTAATAACTGCATTGCTTCTTTCTAGGTATGACAGTGGGGCTAAAAGATCATAGGCTGACTATGAAGGAGTGATGCTAGAACTGTGAAACCTTGCATGCATTCATTTCCACTCTTCTTATTAATAACTGCATTGCTTCTTTCTAGGTATGACAGTGGGGCTAAAAGTTCATAGGCTGACTATGAAGGAGTGATGCTAGAACTGTGAAACCTTGCATGCATTCATTTCCACTCTTCTTATTAATAACTGCATTGTTTCTTTCGATGTATGACAGTGGGGCTAAAAGTTCATAGGCTGACTATGAAGGAGTGATGCTAGAACTGTGGAACGTTGCATGCATTCATTTCCATTCTTCTTATTAATAACTGCATTGTTTCTTTCGAGGTATGACAGTGGTGCTAAAAGTTCATAGGCTGACTATGAAGGAGTGATGCTAGAACTGTGAAACCTTGCATGCATTCATTTCCACTCTTCTTATTAATAACTGCATTGCTTCTTTCTAGGTATGACAGTGGGGCTAAAAGATCATAGGCTGACTATGAAGGAGTGATGCTAGAACTGTGAAACCTTGCATGCATTCATTTCCACTCTTCTTATTAATAACTGCATTGCTTCTTTCTAGGTATGACAGTGGGGCTAAAAGTTCATAGGCTGACTATGAAGGAGTGATGCTAGAACTGTGAAACCTTGCATGCATTCATTTCCACTCTTCTTATTAATAAATGCATTGTTTCTTTCGATGTATGACAGTGGGGCTAAAAGTTCATAGGCTAACTATGAAGGAGTGATGCTAGAACTGTGAAACTTTGCATGCATTCATTTCCATTCTTCTTTTTAATAACTGCATTGTTTCTTTCGAGGTATGACAGTGGAGCTAAAAGTTCATAGGCTGACTATGAAGGAATGATGCTAGAACTGTGAAACCTTGCATGCATTCATTTCCACTCTTCTTATTAATAACTGCATTGTTTCTTTCGCGGTATGACAGTGGGGCTAAAAGTTCATAGGCTGACTATGAAGGAGTGATGCCAGAACTGTGAAAACTTGCATGCATTCTTTTCCGCTCTTCTAATTAATAACTGCATTGTTTCTTTCGCGGTATGACAGTGGGGCTAAAAGTTCATAGGCTGACTATGAAGGAGTGATGCTAGAATTGTGAAACGTTGCATGCATTCATTTCCATTCATCTTATTAATAACTGCATTGTTTCTTTCGAGGTATGACAGTGGGGCTAAAAGTTCATAGGCTGACTATGAACGAGTGATGCTAGAACTGTGAAACCTTGCATGCATTCATTTCCACTCTTCTTATTAATAACTGCATTGTTTCTTTCAAGGTATGACAGTGGGGCTAAGAGTTCATAGGCTGACTATGAAGGAGTGATGCTAGAACAGTGAAACCTTGCATGCATTCATTTCCACTCTTCTTATTAATAACTGCATTGTTTCTTTCGAGGTATGACAGTGGGGCTAAAATTTCATAGGCTGACTATGAAGGAGTGATGCTAGAACTGTGAAACGTTGCATGCATTCATTTCCATTCTTCTTATTAATAACTGCATTGTTTCTTTCGAGGTATGACAGTGGGGCTGAAAGTTCATAGGCTGACTATGAAGGAGTGATGCTAGAACTGTGAAACGTTGCATGCATTCATTTCCATTCTTCTTATTAATAACTGCATTGTTTCTTCCGAGGTATGACAGTGGGGCTAAAAGTTCATAGGCTGACTATGAAGGGGTGATGCTAGAACTGTGAAACCTTCCATGCATTCATTTCCACTCTTCTTATTAATAACTGTATTGTTTCTTTCGCGCTATAACAGTGGGGCTAAGAGTTCATAGGCTGACTATGAAGGAATGATGCTAGAACTGTGAAACCTTGCATGCATTCATTTCCACTCTTCTTATTAATAACTGCATTGTTTCTTTCGAGGTATGACAGTGGATCTAAAAGTTCATAGGCTGACTATGAAGGAGTGATGCTAGAACTGTGAAACCTTGCATGCCTTCATTTCCACTCTTCTTATTAATAACTGCATTGTTTCTTTCAGTTATGACAGTGGGGCTAAAAGTTCATAGGCTGACTATGAAGGGGTGATGTTAGAACTGTGAAACGTTGCATGCATTCATTTCCATTCTTCTTTTTAATAACTGCATTTTTTATTTCGAGGTATGACAGTGGTGCTAAAAGTTCATAGCCTGACTATGAAGGAATGATGCTAGAACTGTGAAACCTTGCATGCATTCATTTCCACTCTTCTTATTAATAACTGCATTGTTTCTTTCAAGGTATGACATTGGAGCTAAAAGTTCATAGGCTGACTATGATGGAGTGATGCTAGAACTGTGAAACCTTGCATGCATTCATTTCCACTCTTCTTATTAATAACTGCATTGTTTCTTTCGAGGTATGACAGTGGGTCTAAGAGTTCATAGGCTGACTATGAAGGAGTGATGCCAGAACTGTGAAACGTTGCATGCATTCATTTCCATTCTACTTATTAATAACTGCATTGTTTCTTTCGAGGTATGACAGTGGTGCTAAAAGTTCATAGGCTGACTATGAAGGAGTGATGCTAGAACTGTGAAACCTTGCATGCATTCATTTCCACTCTTCTTATTAATAACTGCATTGCTTCTTTCTATGTATGACAGTGGGGCTAAAAGTTCATAGACTGACTATGAAGGAGTGATGCTAGAACTGTGAAACCTTGCATGCATTCATTTCCACTCTTCTTATTAATAACTGCATTGCTTCTTTCTAGGTATGAGAGTGGGGCTAAAAGTTCATAGGCTGACTGTGAAGGAGTGATGCTAGAACTGTGAAACGTTGCATGCATTCATTTCCATTCTTCTTTTTAATAACTGCATTGTTTCTTTCGAGGTATGACAGTGGAGCTAAAAGTTCATAGGCTGACTATGAAGGAGTGATGCTAGAACTGTGAAACGTTGCATGCATTTATTTCCATTCTTCTTATTAATAACTGCATTGTTTCTTTCGATGTATGACAGTGGGGCTAAGAGTTCATAGGATGACTATGAAGGAGTGATGCTAGAACTGTGAAACCTTGCATGCATTCATTTCCACTCTTCTTATTAATAACTGCATTGTTTCCTTCGAGGTATGACAGTGGGGCTAAGAGTTCATAGGCTGACTATGAAGGAGTGATGCTAGAACTGTGGAACATTGCATGCATTCATTTCCATTCTTCTTAATAATAACTGCATTGTTTCTTTCGAGGTATGACAGTGGTGCTAAAAGTTCATAGGCTGACTATGAAGGAGTGATGCTAGAACTGTGAAACCTTGCATGCATTCATTTCCACTCTTCTTATTAATAACTGCATTGCTTCTTTCTAGGTATGACAGTGGGGCTAAAAGATCATAGGCTGACTATGAAGGAGTGATGCTAGAACTGTGAAACCTTGCATGCATTCATTTCCACTCTTCTTATTAATAACTGCATTGCTTCTTTCTAGGTATGACAGTGGGGCTAAAAGTTCATAGGCTGACTATGAAGGAGTGATGCTAGAACTGTGAAACCTTGCATGCATTCATTTCCACTCTTCTTATTAATAACTGCATTGTTTCTTTCGATGTATGACAGTGGGGCTAAAAGTTCATAGGCTAACTATGAAGGAGTGATGCTAGAACTGTGAAACTTTGCATGCATTCATTTCCATTCTTCTTTTTAATAACTGCATTGTTTCTTTCGAGGTATGACAGTGGAGCTAAAAGTTCATAGGCTGACTATGAAGGAATGATGCTAGAACTGTGAAACCTTGCATGCATTCATTTCCACTCTTCTTATTAATAACTGCATTGTTTCTTTCAAGGTATGACATTGGAGCTAAAAGTTCATAGGCTGACTATGAAGGAGTGATGCTAGAACTGTGAAACCTTGCATGCATTCATTTCCACTCTTCTTATTAATAACTGCATTGTTTCTTTCGAGGTATGACAGTGGGGCTAAGAGTTCATAGGCTGACTATGAAGGAGTGATGCCAGAACTGTGAAACGTTGCATGCATTCATTTCCATTCTACTTATTAATAACTGCATTGTTTCTTTCGAGGTATGACAGTGGTGCTAAAAGTTCATAGGCTGACTATGAAGGAGTGATGCTAGAACTGTGAAACCTTGCATGCATTCATTTCCACTCTTCTTATTAATAACTGCATTGCTTCTTTCTATGTATGACAGTGGGGCTAAAAGTTCATAGACTGACTATGAAGGAGTCATGCTAGAACTGTGAAACCTTGCATGCATTCATTTCCACTCTTCTTATTTATAACTGCATTGCTTCTTTCTAGGTATGAGAGTGGGGCTAAAAGTTCATAGGCTGACTGTGAAGGAGTGATGCTAGAACTGTGAAACTTTGCATGCATTCATTTCCATTCTTCTTTTTAATAACTGCATTGTTTCTTTCGAGGTATGACAGTGGAGCTAAAAGTTCATAGGCTGACTATGAAGGAGTGATGCTAGAACTGTGAAACGTTGCATGCATTTATTTCCATTCTTCTTATTAATAACTGCATTGTTTCTTTCGATGTATGACATTGGGGCTAAGAGTTCATAGGATGACTATGAAGGAGTGATGCTAGAACTGTGAAACCTTGCATGCATTCATTTCCACTCTTCTCATTTATAACTGCATTGTTTCCTTCGAGGTATGACAGTGGGGCTAAGAGTTCATAGGCTGACTATGAAGGAGTGATGCTAGAACTGTGGAACGTTGCATGCATTCATTTCCATTCTTCTTATTAATAACTGCATTGTTTCTTTCGAGGTATGACAGTGGTGCTAAAAGTTCATAGGCTGACTATGAAGGAGTGATGCTAGAACTGTGAAACCTTGCATGCATTCATTTCCACTCTTCTTATTAATAACTGCATTGCTTCTTTCTAGGTATGACAGTGGGGCTAAAAGATCATAGGCTGACTATGAAGGAGTGATTCTAGAACTGTGAAACCTTGCATGCATTCATTTCCACTCTTCTTATTAATAACTGCATTGCTTCTTTCGAGGTATGACAGTGGGGCTAAAAGTTCATAGGCTGACTATGAAGGAGTGATGCTAGAACTGTGAAACCTTGCATGCATTCATTTCCACTCTTCTTATTAATAACTGCATTGCTTCTTTCTAGGTATGACAGTGGGGCTAAAAGATCATAGGCTGACTATGAAGGAGTGATGCTAGAACTGTGAAACCTTGCATGCATTCATTTCCACTCTTCTTATTAATAACTGCATTGCTTCTTTCGAGGTATGACAGTGGGGCTAAAAGTTCATAGGCTGACTATGAAGGGGTGATGCTAGAACAGTGAAACCTTGCATGCATTCATTTCCACTTTTCTTATTAATAACTGCATTGTTTCTTTCGAGGTATGACAGTGGGGCTAAAAGTTCATAGGCTTACTATGAAGGAGTGATGCTAGAACTGTGAAACCTTGCATGCATTCATTTCCACTCTTCTTATTAATAACTGCATTGCTTCTTTCGAGGTATGACAGTGGGGCTAAAAGTTCATAGGCTGACTATGAAGGGGTGATGCTAGAACAGTGAAACCTTGCATGCATTCATTTCCACTCTTCTTATTAATAACTGCATTGTTTCTTTCGCGGTATGACAGTGGAGCTAAAGGTTCATAGGCTGACTATGAAGGAATGATGCTAGAACTGTGAAACCTTGCATGCATTCATTTCCACTCTTCTTATTAATAACTGCATTGTTTCTTTCAAGGTATGACAGTGGAGCTAAAAGTTCATAGGCTGACTATGAAGGAGTGATGCTAGAACTGTGAAACGTTGCATGCATTTATTTCCATTCTTCTTATTAATAACTGCATTGTTTCTTTCGAGGTATGACAGTGGGGCTAAGAGTTCATAGGCTGACTATGAAGGAGTGATGCTAGAACTGTGAAACCTTGCATGCATTCATTTCCACTCTTCTTATTAATAACTGCATTGTTTCTTTCGAGGTATGACAGTGGGGCTAATAGTTCATAGGCTGACTATGAAGGAGTGGTGCTAGAACTGTGAAACGTTGCATGCATTCATTTCCATTCTTCTTATTAATAACTGCATTGTTTCTTTCGAGGTATGACAGTGGTGCTAAAAGTTCATAGGCTGACTATGAAGGAGTGATGCTAGAACTGTGAAACCTTGCATGCATTCAATTCCACTCTTCTTATTAATAACTGCATTGCTTCTTTCCAGATATACAGGCATCTTCAAAATTAACTTGTAGGGACATCTAGAATCTTCAAGAACGAGAGGCTTGAAGGTGACCAAAGTTTAGAACATCCTGCAACTTCTACCACCGAGGAAAACATTGATCGTGTGATTTTATTTTCAAGTCTTTCATAGCTCTTTAGACTGTCGTAAACTCTTCTCTCCCGTGCCAAACGTCTTATGGATTGAGTTGGATCTTTTCTAATTCATCTCTTTATCTCTAAGTAGAAATGATGATCCCGCTAACTGTTGTGATTTCCTTAACCAGTTTTTCTCTCTACTTAATCCTCCTCTTCTTCCTCCTCCTCCTTCTCCTCATTCATTTTCTCCTTTTCCGTCTCCTCCTTCTTCCACGTCCTCATTCTTCTTACTCCTCCTACTTCTTCTTCCTCTCCTCCTCCTTCTTCTGACTTTTATCCTCTTCCTTCTTCTTCTTCCTCCTATCTCCTTCTTCCTCTCCTCATCCTTCTTCTCTTCCTCCTCCTCTTCCTTTTTTTTCCTTCATCTTCCTATTTCTTCTTCTTCCTTCTCCTCATTCTTCTTCTTCCTATTCCTCCTTCTTGTTGTTGTTCTTCTTACTCCTCCTACTTCCTCTCCTTCTACTACTTTCTCTCCTCCTCCTCTTTTTTCTCCTCCTCCTTCTTCCTCTTTTGTTTCTAGCCCCTGTGCATTCAGTTCGAAAGATACTAATTATGTCATTAAGTGACCGACCATTCAGCTAACCAATTCATTGCCAGAGGCAAACGTCAGCTTTGAATCAGACCAAAGTTTCAAAATAGGATGACAACCAGGTGAAATCTGAAAAATAGGCGTATCAATAATAATAATAATAATAATAATAACAACAACAACAACATTATATTGTTCCAGGCCCACATTAAGTAAATCGGAACAATCTGCCTAAAAAAAAATTTGACAAAACCCAAAAGAAAACAATTCCGTCTGAGCGTAGAAAGTAATATAATATATAAATAATAAAAAAATTAAAAAACAAAAAAAGAACAACAAAACAAGGTCAGTGCATGTAGCAGTTTAATTAAAAAGGATACTCACGAGTGAATAAGAACAGTTATCTACTTGGAACTATGCAAATGTGTTGGTTTCAACCATATAAACATACAATATCGACACAAACCTGTACTGGAAGGAATACCAGAAAATATTTTGATATTTCAAACCTCAGATCAAACAACTCATGCAGCAGCAGCAGCAGCAAGAAGAAGAAGAATAGTAGTAGTAGTATGGGACTTTACAATAGACACAGACAGAACAATCGAAGACCAAACCCTATTCGCCCAAAGACCACAAGAACGGAATGTGCTTTCTTATTGACATCGCAGTTCCTGCAGATTGCAAATGTATCTTTGAAGATCTTGAAAAAAACTATCAAAATACAAGGATCTTGAAGCGGAAATCTAGAAAACATTGGCACATGAGGATATCAATATTTACAGTTGTAGTTGGGGCCGTCGGACTGGCTGGAAAAAATTCCAATAAACTCACTGAAGGGATTCCTGGTGTCCTATGTCTTAAATAGAAAAAGAAATTGTACTCACAAGTACAGAAGATCCCACATTACGAAGAGCTTTATCTATGTAAAATTTGTATGATTCACGAAATGCGCAGTGAAGAATGTCATGAAGCCATTTTTTTACCTTAGGTCTTTGGTTGGGATCCTGAAGGAAATGTGTATGCAACAGGAAATCAAGATGATGATGATAATAATAATAATAATAATAATAATAATAATAATAATAATACACACTGACAGAACAATCAAAGCCAACCGCCCAGACATTGTTATTAAAGACCACAAACAAAATAAGTGCCTCCTTATTGATATGGCAGTCCCTGCAGACTGCAATATATCTTTGAAGATATTCGAAAAATTGTCAAATTTCAAGGACCTTGAAATAGAAATCTCAAAAATGTGGCACATGGGAACATCAACAATCCCTGTTGTAGTTGGAGCCCTTGGACTGGTTGGAAAAGATTCCAGTAGGCTGATTGAAGGGATCCCTGGAAGTCCATGCCTCAAAGAGATACAAAAAATTGTTCTGACAAGTACAGCCCACACTTTATCTATGTAATTATTTTTTTATTTTATTTTTTTATTTTTTGCAGTGGAAAGTGTCATGATGCCATTTCTAACCATCGATGCCAACAAACTAGCCAATGTCAGGCGTGACATCATCAGGAAAAAAAGAATACCTGACATAGAACTCGAAAAGATCCGAGAAAACTTACAAAAGAAATTAAACGTTCATATCGAGGGGCTAAATGCCAAATACCATGAAAGAACGAAAGAAGCAGATGGGGACCAACAGAAAACATATCAGTGGCTGGGGAGCACCGGGTTGAAAGCTGAGACAGGAGACCTAATTATAGCAGCTCAGGATCAAGGCTCGCAACCAGATCCTAACACTGTCACATAATCAAGGATAGCACTAAACAGAAATGCAGGATCTACAGAAAATATGATGAAACTGTCAACTAAGGATGCCCAGAACTAGTAAAAAATGAATATACCCACGAACATAAAAAGTTAGCGACATATGTGCACTGGAAGATATGCAAGAAGCACAAAATCGAAACCACTGAGAGATGGTATGAGCACCAGCCAGACACAGTTACCCAAAACAACGATGTAATTATGCCCTGGGACATGCCAATTCAAAATGACGGAGAAATAAAGGCCAACAGCCCTGATATTATCATAAAAGACAATGAATGCAGGAAGTGTATGCTTATTGACATAGCAATACCAGCTGAGAGAAATACGATCATAAAAATTATCGAGAAATTGTCGAAATACATGGACCTGGAAATCGAGATAAACAGGATGTGGAGAATGAAGACTGAGACTGTACCAATAGTAATCGGAGCTCTGGGCCTCATGAGAAAAGGAATGGGCAATCTTATTAACAGTGTCCCAGGTAACATCAACATACAAGATGCCTAGAAGATCGCCCTACTAGGAACATCCGATATACTAAGAAAAGTACTATCAATTAAATAACAAATTCTCATATAGGGTCCAAGGACCATAGATTGGACCCGGCTGTACAGGATGTAAAACAGGAAACACATGATAGTGGGCCCTTTTACTTAAAGTTAAGTATACCGTAACTTCAAACTATATGTTTATCATATATATATATATATATATATATATATATATATAAATACTAAAGTAAGAAATACCCTAACTAATCAATAATAAATAATGACTTAAAAGTTAACAAACAACGCAATACAATGAGTATAATTCAATACGATATAATTTAATACAATTTAATACAGTACAATACCATGCAGTATAAAATGGCCGCATTCTGACCCACAATTCTTTGCGAACACTTGTTTTAGAGTAATTTGAAATACACCCGTTGCTACCTACCCAGTTGCGATGATACAATAAACACGTGATCTTGTCACTCCTAATGACCCATTGACCAATATCAAGAATAGAGCTTGTGTAAAAATTTAAATTTGAATCAGTGAGAACGTTCTTTTTCATGCATATCTAAATATATAGCAGGAGAACAGGACCATATGTGGCAGCAATATTCCTAACCCTGGACGAATGGTAGACGTATATAGATATCTATGATAAATTCAGGAGATATCGTGAACAAACTTTCTTAGCAGCTGATCTAACAATTGATTCAATATAGTCTTTCCTCTTCATGTCAGACGAGAATGTTAGCCCGAGATAGCGCAACGAGTCAATCACCAGGAGGTTAGCATCAGCCATGCTGATGGAAAGCAGAATGAGTGGTGGTGGGGGCTATATCACATGCATCTTCGGCTATCCCCATGCGTCTTCGTATTTCGGTGTCGCACTTTCCGTTCTCTGTTAGAAGACTTGTCAGATGTTTAAATTTTTGTATTTGCATGATCCTAATAGCATAACTTAAAACTATACTTTTATCATACATATTATATATAATCAGGAATAGGCTTGGTACTGGTTTCGCGTGCATTTTAGCTTCAAAGACGAGCATGCCAATCATCGTCTCTACGCCAGCTGGTGTCACCACTTAATATCTGTCTTATTTTGTATCTTTTTCGCTATATACGGAGTTTCCATTTTTACGTTTATTTTTTTAAGAAAATTCTAATGTTATTTTTTCATTATCTACACGAGGGATTTTGCCGAAAAGCAAGTTTAATTATCTGTTTTAGCTTTCACTGTCTTGTTCTGTCTGTTTCTCTTTCTCTTTCTCTACATCTGTGCTAGTTTGGCTTTTTCTTTCACTTTCTTTGTCTCGTTTCTCTCCCCCCCTCCCCTCTCCCTCTCGCTTCCCTTTTTAAAGCCCGAAACCATTTCGCGAATTCGTCCGTCTTCAATCCAGACATTCCCGCCAAATTTCTAAATCTTCTTCGAAATAAATAAATAAATAAACTTTTTTTTTCCCCACTCAACCCCCTACCCCACCGCCCTTCCTCTGCTTGCGTTTCTGTCTGTTGGCGGGGGTTGACGGCTGTGTGGAACGGTTTTTGCAAGAGAGGGTGGATTTGTCTCGTCGAAAAAGCTCGAGAAAACAAAGAGGTGATTAATTCTTTGCAAATCAACAAAATGCTATCAATTTTTATTTATTCGTTCATTCATTCAACCTTCTTGTTTTCCTCACCTCCGTTCGCTTCGGCGTCCCCTTCAACCGCCACTGCATCTCTTAATTCCAACCCACCGATCCCCACTGTTCCCCGCCACCCCAACCACGCCCACGCCTTCACCTCTTCCTCACCCCCGCACAGCAAAAATGATTTCCTCCGCCCCTATCTCAAACCTGTACTTTGCACTTCCTCTGTGCAGAATGTCCTTTGTAGAGACAAAGATGAAGAAAGCACTGGCGTCTTTTTCTTTGATCTTTCCGCTCGGCTGGTTCGTCGTCGGATTCTGTCCGACTGAATTTCGAAAGTCTGCGAGACAAAAAAAAAGTAAATAAATAAATAAAATGCTTCCATAAATTATTTTTATTCGTTTTTACGGCTCCCGGCTTCGTTTGTTGGTGGCCCCCTTTATTTATTTATTTATTTCTATTAATGATTATAACAACATCATTTAAACCCATTTACCAAATATATTTCTTTCTGGGTCCTTCTTAACGTTTATTCGCATCGTTTATTCTTTCCTTCTTACCGGTTTATTTCTTGGTCTTACATTTTTTCTTTCTTTCTTTTTCGTTTTTCCTCCATTATTAACATCTTCTTTCTGAGTTTACTTTTTCTTCCTTTTTTCTTTCTTTCTTTTTCGTTTTTCCTCCATTATTAAAATCTTCTTTCTGAGTTTACTTTTTCTTTCTTTCTTTCTTTCTTTCTTTCTTTCTTTCTTAGTATGTTCGCTTAGTTTTTCCTTTATTATTAGGTTTTTCTTTATTTCTTTTTCTTTCTTTTTCTTTTTCCCTTTTGTTCTTCTTTCATTATTAAGATTTAGTTTCTTTACTTTTTCTTCTTTCTTTTTTCTTTCTTTCTTTCTTTCTTTACGTATGCTCGCTTCGTTTTTCTTTCATTATTAACTTTTTCTCCCTTAAGTTTTTCTTACTTTCTTTCTATGTTCGCTTAGTTTTTCCTTTATTATTAGGTTTTTTCTTTATTTCTTTTTCTTTCTTTCTATCTTTTTCTTTCTTTCTTTTTCTTTTTGCCTTTCGTTCTTAGCATATGTTCCCTTTTGTTCTTCTTTCATTATTAAGATTTAATTTCTTTACTCTTCCGTAATTATAACCCGTTTCATTTTCTTTTCTTCTTTTCTACTTATTTCTATAATATCCTTTTAATTTATTCACTTTCTTTCTTTCCTTCTTTCTTTCCTTCTTTCTTTTCTCTCTTTCTTTCCTTCTTTCTTTCCTTCTTTCTTTTCTCTCTTTCATCCTTCTTTCTTTCCTGCTTTATTTTCTTTCTTTCCTTCTTTCTTTTCTCTCTTTTTTTCTTTTTTCTTTATTTTCTTTCTTTCTTTCTTTCTTTCCTGCTTTATTTTCTTTCTTTCCTTCTTTCTTTTCTCTCTTTTTTTCTTTTTTCTTTATTTTCTTTCTTTCTTTCTTTCTTTCTTTCTTTCTTTCTCAACGTATGCTCGCTTCGTTTTTCCTTCATTATTAACTTTTTCTCCCTTAAGTTTATCTTTCTTTCTTTCTTTCTTTCTTTCTTTCATGGCGTTTATTTGCTTTGTTTTTCTTTCATTCTCCTTTTTTCTTAGCTTTATTTTCCTCTTCTTGCTTAATATTTGTTCACTTCATTTTGCTTTCATTTTTACTTCTCTCTTTCTTTTTCTTACTTTCTTTCTTTTTTTCGCTGTAGAGAATTTTTTCAATCCTTTTGTAAATCTTGCCAATATTACAATATGATAATGAAATAATTCTGCGCTAAATATAATATTACCAGCAGCGCCCATACAAATTTCAAGATGCATCATTGCAAGTGAAAAATGATAGATGACGTATTTTAATAAAGCTTTGAAAAAATGAAGTAATCTTATTTACAGTTTTCGTCACTTGATAAAGCACAAATATTTTCTTTTATTTTGAAGAATGTCACGAAACATATTCTTTCTTGTGCCAACATGTCATGTCCTTGTTTTTCTGTCGCAGTCTGCTCAACGGGATTTCTTAAACGTTGCACTGGTTTGAGTGGATAACCTAACATTTCTATTCGTCAATTACACGCAGCTAGTCTGTAGTGCGAGCCCCATCGTCTTTGGCTCGATACGTGGACTTTACATTCTGTCTGCGATGTGTGAGAGACTGTCCAATCATCCTTTTTCTTTTATTTTCATATTTTGTTTTTAGATAACCATCTAACATTCTCGTACTCGGGCTTGCAATGCCAAATGCCGTTGTCAAGTCGCGTACTTCTGCATTCGTTGGCCGGGAATAACCGATAAAATGGTAACACAAGACATGAATCTTCATTACTTAACAATCCATTGACTTCCATATTCCGTGCGTTACTCGCAGTTAGTTTGTGGTGCGAGACCCACCTCCCCGGGTTCGATACGTGGACCTTACATTCTGTCTGGCATATGTGAGAGACTGCCCAGTCATACTTGGATTTTCTTTTTTACTTTTTTATAAAAGAAATATCCCTCTAAAATATTGGCCGGAAGTAACCACAAATCAACCCTGTACCTGGCTTCCTATGATGGTCTGATGTGACATTTGAGTAGCATGTTTATTCCGGCATAATAGCATAAAAATATCGGTGGCCTTATACTATTCAGGCAAATCTATTTCCAAACATTTATTCTCGGATTTTACGCATTGAGATCGAATCAAACAGAGAATGTTTTCCCGTCTGAATAGAATCAATGATAAATTTGTAAATAGAAAAAAAAACCCTAAGTTGATAGAAGGCAGATATTTTGGTAAATAATGACGCATATTGCAAGCCAAATAAGATGAGACAAATGTAGAGTGACAAATTATCATTTCCTTATACTCTGGATTGTAAACGGTTTTATATGAGCTTACAACGACCGGTGGGGACATAAACTGTAATTCTAACGGTAATATTATCCGTTTCCCTACAAGGAAACATTTGGCATTCATTAACCGACCAGCCAGTACTGCTTTCAATTGAAATTTATAAAAACTTTTTCTTAAAGCACTTTTCTTAGGAAAACAAGTTTCTCAAGTATTATCTGTTATAGTAACAAATAATGAAGAAAAATTATTTCGACATGCCTTGAAATCGCCTCCTGCATTTCAAGAGTCCATTTTCCATGAGTTTTGTAGAATGATAATGGTAATATTATCCGTTTTCCTACAAGGTATTCATTGACCAAACCGCTTGTACAGTTTGTCGGTCGAAACTTATAAAATCTCTTAAAACACTTCTTTTTTTTCTTTTTTTTTTTTATAGGAAAACGTGTTTATCAAGTCCAGTAGCTGTTATTCCGCTTTTCTATATTGATGGGAGTTTCCTTCCTAGCTTTTTGTTTGAAGAAGTGTGGAATATCAACATCTTGATTATGTCATTATTTCCTCTTTGAATTACATGTCCTATCCATTTTGGTAGTTACCGCTTTTGATAGTCCTCAAGTGATGTGGTTTCTGTTATTTGGTACAGGTCTTTGTGAGTCTGCAGCGCCATTCCTCTATGTAGATGAGAAAGTTTTGCCAAAAAACCGCCGTTTTCACTTATTCAAAGCCTTTTTTTCATTATTGATCTTTGGAAGCGGTTGAAATTACATAGTTCTATTTACTGCTGATAATTTAGATATTCATATTAACTGCTGATAATTTAGATATTTCTATTTACTGCTGATAATTTAGATATTTCTCTTTACTGCTGATAATTTAGATTTTTCTGTTTACCTCTGATAATTTAGATATTCATATTAACTGTTGATATTTTAGGTATTTCAATTTACGACTGATAGTTTAGATATTTATATTAAACTGCTGATAATTTAGATATTTATATTTACAGCTGATAATTTAGATATTCATAATAACTGTTGATATTTTAGATATTTCAATTTACGACTGATAGTTTAGATATTTATATTAACTGCTGATAATTTAGATATTTCAATTTACTGCTGATAATTTAGATATTCATATTAACTGTTGATATTTTAGATATTCATATTAACTGTTGATATTTTAGGTATTTCAATTTACGACTGATAGTTTAGATATTTATATTAACTGCTGATAATTTAGATATTTCAATTTACTGCTGATAATTTAGATATTTCAATTTACTGCTGATAATTTAGATATTCATATTAACTGTTGATATTTTAGATATTCATATTAACTGTTGATATTTTAGATATTTAAATTTACGACTGATAGTTTAGAGATTTCTATTTACTGCTGATAATTTAGTTATTTCTATTTACCGCTGATAATTTAGATATTTCTATTAAATGCCGATAGTTTAGAGATTTCTGAACGGGTTTGGCGCCGTGCATGATATCCACATGAATATTCCGATTGGACGAGGCTATTTAAGAACAAGGCTGAAGTTTTCAGGTTGATCTTTTGGATTTGTAGCAATTTGCAGTATTGTGCGTAACTGCGTCTAGCACAGCCTATCCTACGTTCAATTTCATTTTCTCCAATACTTAATTTGTTATAACTGACCCTTATGTCGAGTTATTCTCAATGTTTAATATTTACTCATTCCTGAATTTTTATGATGGATTCGATGTAGGGCACCTGCTTCTTTCATTCAAATTCCTGATCATAGTTTCTGTTTTGGAAAAGTTTATCTCCAGTCCCATTTCTTAGAACACTTGATAAAAGATGATGATTTTCTGTTCCAACTATGAATACCTATGTCATCAGCATCTCCCCTTTTCATCATGACGTAAAGTTAGAACACTTAAAACTCCCAACTTTTCAGGATGTAAAAAAGGAATTCTAACTACGGCACATACACTACATTGTCTCTTGAAAGTGACTGTAATGGTCGAAATTATTTTAATAAGACAATAACAAAATATGAACTTAGAACAGCCAGTAGGGGTTTTAATGGTCGTGGAGAAGTAGTACCTTTCCCAGAAGGTTTTTGTTTGGCTTAACAGTATATCAATTCCATATGGGCCATTTAATGCCGAAATTTAATTTTCTTGGGAGCTATGGTAATTTAAAAAAAAATGTATTGCTGGTAATCTTTTTACAATGAAAATATATCGCTGTTTTTTTTTACAATAAAGATATATTTTTATATTTTCATGTGTTGACCCAAGGTTTAGGGTTTATTTGCCCATAGCTGGGACCCTAACCGTACTACCACCCCGTAGAAGGTTTCCGGGGCGTCTTAGACTGCTTCTCACGCAAAGGCATCATCAATGTGACGCGCAAGAAAAACCTTCTCTACTGTTGAAAACCGCACATTCGCGCTGAAGAGCCACATATTGCCTGAGGTAATCCTGTTAACGCGAATCGAGAGCTAATCCAAATTTAAAGTTACTTTTAATTGAAATAGAAAGATTAGTTGATCTTTTCGTGTGCGTGCATTTTTTTTTTTACTAGTAAGGTAGTGAAGGAAAGCGTGAGGAAAGGACTAAACATCAACTGCAAGAAGACAGAATACATCTTCATTAGCAAAAGGAACATCCTAACAGGGCAAACTGCCAACTGCAAATTGCAGATGTCAAAATCAAACAAGCACAACAATTTAAATATCTTTGAAGTGTTTTAACAAAGGTCGGAAAGTCAGTTATGTGCCATGCGTGATACACACTTATACGATCATGTATCTTTGACTGACGAGGCGGATTTATTCTTTCCCGTAGTAGGTAGACATTTCTTTCTGCGGTAGACCAGTTGCCATCCAGGGCTATAGAACCTGCCATTTACCCATAGCTGGTGGCATAAGAAGATGATTTATATCTTTCCCAAGGGTATTAGCACTGAAGAGAATGTAATGGATTTGAGTGGAAAGTCAGTCAATCATACGTGATACACGCTTAGGCGATCACGTATCTGTCAATACATGATTGACGATGCAGATTTCTCCAGCAGTAGGTTTCTTTCATCCAAGACTATAGAACACGGTCTGTCCTGCTATTTTCCCATAGCTGGGGTGGGGGGAGAAGAAGATAATTCATACCTTTCCCAAGAGTATTAGGCACTTAAGTGAATGTAATGGATTCCACGGGAATTCGAACTCGGCTCTCCGAGCCGCTATCCATTACTCCTGCGTACATCCGACACTGAAATCCGAAGGCCCATTGAGATAGTGAAAGATGACTTCTAAAAGGTAAGCAAACCATTAAGAAACAGGAAAATTTCATTAGAAAAGGATACTGAAATGTCATGTAATATCGGTCATATTTTTTTACGTATATATAGCGATGAGAATGTTTTTAGTTTCTGAACATCTTCATAATTGATCTTATTGAGAAATGGATTCTTTCCTATATGGCAGTGAATGCTGGATAATCTCCTCACAGACGAAGAAGAGACTTGAAGCAACAGAATTGTTGTTCTACGGAAGGATGCTGAGAATACCATGGACTGAACAACGACGAAGTTTTAGAGAAAATGGAAACAAAAAGGACACTTATACTTAACATCAGGAAGAGAGAATACCTAGGATGAAACATGAAGAAGAGACTTGAAGCAAAAGAAATGTGGTTCTACAGAAGCATGCTGAGAATACCATGGACCGAACATGTGAACAACGATGAAGTTTTAGAGAAAATGGAAACAAAAAGGACACTTATACTTAACATCGGGAAGAGAGAATACCATGGATGGAACATGAAGAAGAGACTTGAAGCAACAGAAATGTGGTTCTACAGAAGCATGCTGAGAATACCATGGACCGAACATGTGAGCAACGACGAAGTTTTAGAGAAAAATGGAAACAAAAAGGACACTTATACTTAACATCGGGAAGAGAGAATACCATGGATGGAACATGAAGAAGAGACTTGAAGCAACAGAAATGTGGTTCTACAGAAGCATGCTGAGAATACCATGGACCGAACATGTGAGCAACGACGAAGTTTTAGAGAAAAATGGAAACAAAAAGGACACTTATACTTAACATCGGGAAGAGAGAATACCATGGATGGAACATGAAGAAGAGACTTGAAGCAACAGAAATGTGGTTCTACAGAAGCATGCTGAGAATACCATGGACCGAACATGTGAGCAACGACGAAGTTTTAGAGAAAAATGGAAACAAAAAGGACACTTATACTTAACATCGGGAAGAGAGAATACCATGGATGGAACATGAAGAAGAGACTTGAAGCAACAGAAATGTGGTTCTACAGAAGCATGCTGAGAATACCATGGACCGAACATGTGAGCAACGACGAAGTTTTAGAGAAAAATGGAAACAAAAAGGACACTTATACTTAACATCGGGAAGAGAGAATACCATGGATGGAAGATGAAGAAGAGACTTGAAGCAACAGAAATGTGGTTCTACAGAAGCATGCTGAAAATACCATGAACCGAACATGTGAGTAACGGCAAAGTTTTAGAGAAAATGGAAACAAAAAGGACACTTATACTTAACATCGGGAAGAGAGAATACCATGGATGGAACATGAAGAAGAGACTTGAAGCAACAGAAATGTGGTTCTACAGAAGCATGCTGAGAATACCATGGACCGAACATGTGAGCAACGACGAAGTTTTAGAGAAAAATGGAAACAAAAAGGACACTTATACTTAACATCGGGAAGAGAGAATACCATGGATGGAACATGAAGAAGAGACTTGAAGCAACAGAAATGTGGTTCTACAGAAGCATGCTGAGAATACCATGGACCGAACATGTGAGCAACGACGAAGTTTTAGAGAAAAATGGAAACAAAAAGGACACTTATACTTAACATCGGGAAGAGAGAATACCATGGATGGAACATGAAGAAGAGACTTGAAGCAACAGAAATGTGGTTCTACAGAAGCATGCTGAGAATACCATGGACCGAACATGTGAGCAACGACGAAGTTTTAGAGAAAAATGGAAACAAAAAGGACACTTATACTTAACATCGGGAAGAGAGAATACCATGGATGGAACATGAAGAAGAGACTTGAAGCAACAGAAATGTGGTTCTACAGAAGCATGCTGAGAATACCATGGACCGAACATGTGAGCAACGACGAAGTTTTAGAGAAAAATGGAAACAAAAAGGACACTTATACTTAACATCGGGAAGAGAGAATACCATGGATGGAACATGAAGAAGAGACTTGAAGCAACAGAAATGTGGTTCTACAGAAGCATGCTGAAAATACCATGAACCGAACATGTGAGTAACGGCAAAGTTTTAGAGAAAATGGAAACAAAAAGGACACTTATACTTAACATCGGGAAGAGAGAATACCATGGATGGAACATGAAGAAGAGACTTGAAGCAACAGAAATGTGGTTCTACAGAAGCATGCTGAGAATACCATGGACCGAACATGTGAGCAACGACGAAGTTTTAGAGAAAAATGGAAACAAAAAGGACACTTATACTTAACATCGGGAAGAGAGAATACCATGGATGGAACATGAAGAAGAGACTTGAAGCAACAGAAATGTGGTTCTACAGAAGCATGCTGAGAATACCATGGACCGAACATGTGAGCAACGACGAAGTTTTAGAGAAAAATGGAAACAAAAAGGACACTTATACTTAACATCGGGAAGAGAGAATACCATGGATGGAACATGAAGAAGAGACTTGAAGCAACAGAAATGTGGTTCTACAGAAGCATGCTGAGAATACCATGGACCGAACATGTGAGCAACGACGAAGTTTTAGAGAAA
The DNA here is from genome assembly GCA_964036315.1 of Acanthosepion esculentum. NCBI lineage: Eukaryota > Metazoa > Mollusca > Cephalopoda > Sepiida > Sepiidae > Acanthosepion > Acanthosepion esculentum. The sequence continues at coordinate 57,304,174 of OZ038507.1, forward strand.
AATGGAAACAAAAAGGACACTTATACTTAACATCGGGAAGAGAGAATACCATGGATGGAACATGGAGAAGAGACTTGAAGCAACAGAAATGTGGTTCTACAGAAGCATGCTGAGAATACCATGGACCGAACATGTGAGCAACGACGAAGTTTTAGAGAAAATGGAAACAAAAAGGACACTTATACTTAACATCGGGAAGAGAGAATACCATGGATGGAACATGAAGAAGAGACTTGAAGCAACAGAAATGTGGTTCTACAGAAGCATGCTGAGAATACCATGAACCGAACATGTGAGTAACGGCAAAGTTTTAGAGAAAATGGAAACAAAAAGGACACTTATACTTAACATCGGGAAGAGAGAATACCATGGATGGAACATGGAGAAGAGACTTGAAGCAACAGAAATGTGGTTCTACAGAAGCATGCTGAGAATACCATGGACCGAACATGTGAGCAACGACGAAGTTTTAGAGAAAATGGAAACAAAAAGGACACTTATACTTAACATCGGGAAGAGAGAATACCATGGATGGAACATGAAGAAGAGACTTGAAGCAACAGAAATGTGGTTCTACAGAAGCATGCTGAAAATACCATGAACCGAACATGTGAGGAACGACAAAGTTTTAGAGAAAATGGAAACAAAAAGGACGCTTATACTTAACATCGGGAAGAGAGAATACCATGGATGGAACATGAAGAAGAGACTTGAAGCAACAGAAATGTGGTTCTACAGAAGCATGCTGAAAATACCATGAACCGAACATGTGAGTAACGGCAAAGTTTTAGAGAAAATGGAAACAAAAAGGACACTTATACTTAACATCGGGAAGAGAGAATACCATGGATGGAACATGAAGAAGAGACTTGAAGCAACAGAAATGTGGTTCTACAGAAGCATGCTGAGAATACCATGGACCGAACATGTGAGCAACGACGAAGTTTTAGAGAAAAATGGAAACAAAAAGGACACTTATACTTAACATCGGGAAGAGAGAATACCATGGATGGAACATGAAGAAGAGACTTGAAGCAACAGAAATGTGGTTCTACAGAAGCATGCTGAAAATACCATGAACCGAACATGTGAGTAACGGCAAAGTTTTAGAGAAAATGGAAACAAAAAGGACACTTATACTTAACATCGGGAAGAGAGAATACCATGGATGGAACATGAAGAAGAGACTTGAAGCAACAGAAATGTGGTTCTACAGAAGCATGCTGAGAATACCATGGACCGAACATGTGAGCAACGACGAAGTTTTAGAGAAAAATGGAAACAAAAAGGACACTTATACTTAACATCGGGAAGAGAGAATACCATGGATGGAACATGAAGAAGAGACTTGAAGCAACAGAAATGTGGTTCTACAGAAGCATGCTGAAAATACCATGAACCGAACATGTGAGTAACGGCAAAGTTTTAGAGAAAATGGAAACAAAAAGGACACTTATACTTAACATCGGGAAGAGAGAATACCATGGATGGAACATGAAGAAGAGACTTGAAGCAACAGAAATGTGGTTCTACAGAAGCATGCTGAGAATACCATGGACCGAACATGTGAGCAACGACGAAGTTTTAGAGAAAATGGAAACAAAAAGGACACTTATACTTAACATCGGGAAGAGAGAATACCATGGATGGAACATGAAGAAGAGACTTGAAGCAACAGAAATGTGGTTCTACAGAAGCATGCTGAAAATACCATGAACCGAACATGTGAGTAACGGCAAAGTTTTAGAGAAAATGGAAACAAAAAGGACACTTATACTTAACATCGGGAAGAGAGAATACCATGGATGGAACATGAAGAAGAGACTTGAAGCAACAGAAATGTGGTTCTACAGAAGCATGCTGAGAATACCATGGACCAAACATGTGAGGAATGATGAAGTTTTAGAGAAAATGGAAACAAAAAGGACACTTATACTTAACATCGGGAAGAGAGAATACCATGGATGGAACATGAAGAAGAGACTTGAAGCAACAGAAATGTGGTTCTACAGAAGCATGCTGAGAATACCATGGACCGAACATGTGAGCAACGACGAAGTTTTAGAGAAAAATGGAAACAAAAAGGACACTTATACTTAACATCGGGAAGAGAGAATACCATGGATGGAAGATGAAGAAGAGACTTGAAGCAACAGAAATGTGGTTCTACAGAAGCATGCTGAAAATACCATGAACCGAACATGTGAGTAACGGCAAAGTTTTAGAGAAAATGGAAACAAAAAGGACACTTATACTTAACATCGGGAAGAGAGAATACCATGGATGGAACATGAAGAAGAGACTTGAAGCAACAGAAATGTGGTTCTACAGAAGCATGCTGAGAATACCATGGACCGAACATGTGAGCAACGACGAAGTTTTAGAGAAAAATGGAAACAAAAAGGACACTTATACTTAACATCGGGAAGAGAGAATACCATGGATGGAACATGAAGAAGAGACTTGAAGCAACAGAAATGTGGTTCTACAGAAGCATGCTGAGAATACCATGGACCGAACATGTGAGCAACGACGAAGTTTTAGAGAAAAATGGAAACAAAAAGGACACTTATACTTAACATCGGGAAGAGAGAATACCATGGATGGAAGATGAAGAAGAGACTTGAAGCAACAGAAATGTGGTTCTACAGAAGCATGCTGAAAATACCATGAACCGAACATGTGAGTAACGGCAAAGTTTTAGAGAAAATGGAAACAAAAAGGACACTTATACTTAACATCGGGAAGAGAGAATACCATGGATGGAACATGAAGAAGAGACTTGAAGCAACAGAAATGTGGTTCTACAGAAGCATGCTGAGAATACCATGGACCGAACATGTGAGCAACGACGAAGTTTTAGAGAAAAATGGAAACAAAAAGGACACTTATACTTAACATCGGGAAGAGAGAATACCATGGATGGAAGATGAAGAAGAGACTTGAAGCAACAGAAATGTGGTTCTACAGAAGCATGCTGAGAATACCATGGACCGAACATGTGAGCAACGACGAAGTTTTAGAGAAAAATGGAAACAAAAAGGACACTTATACTTAACATCGGGAAGAGAGAATACCATGGATGGAACATGAAGAAGAGACTTGAAGCAACAGAAATGTGGTTCTACAGAAGCATGCTGAGAATACCATGGACCGAACATGTGAGGAACGATGAAGTTTTAGAGAAAAATGGAAACAAAAAGGACACTTATACTTAACATCGGGAAGAGAGAATACCATGGATGGAACATGAAGAAGAGACTTGAAGCAACAGAAATGTGGTTCTACAGAAGCATGCTGAGAATACCATGGACCGAACATGTGAGCAACGACGAAGTTTTAGAGAAAAATGGAAACAAAAAGGACACTTATACTTAACATCGGGAAGAGAGAATACCATGGATGGAACATGAAGAAGAGACTTGAAGCAACAGAAATGTGGTTCTACAGAAGCATGCTGAGAATACCATGGACCGAACATGTGAGGAACGATGAAGTTTTAGAGAAAATGGAAACAAAAAGGACACTTATACTTAACATCGGGAAGAGAGAATACCATGGATGGAAGATGAAGAAGAGACTTGAAGCAACAGAAATGTGGTTCTACAGAAGCATGCTGAAAATACCATGGACCGAACATGTGAGCAACGACGAAGATTTAGAGAAAATGGAAACAAAAAGGACACTTATACTTAACATCGGGAAGAGAGAATACCATGGATGGAAGATGAAGAAGAGACTTGAAGCAACAGAAATGTGGTTCTACAGAAGCATGCTGAAAATACCATGGACCGAACATGTGAGCAACGACGAAGATTTAGAGAAAATGGAAACAAAAAGGACACTTATACTTAACATCGGGAAGAGAGAATACCATGGATGGAACATGAAGAAGAGACTTGAAGCAACAGAAATGTGGTTCTACAGAAGCATGCTGAGAATACCATGGACCGAACATGTGAGCAAAGACGAAGTTTTAGAGAAAAATGGAAACAAAAAGGACACTTATACTTAACATCGGGAAGAGAGAATACCATGGATGGAACATGAAGAAGAGACTTGAAGCAACAGAAATGTGGTTCTACAGAAGCATGCTGAGAATACCATGGACCGAACATGTGAGCAACGACGAAGTTTTAGAGAAAAATGGAAACAAAAAGGACACTTATACTTAACATCGGGAAGAGAGAATACCATGGATGGAACATGAAGAAGAGACTTGAAGCAACAGAAATGTGGTTCTACAGAAGCATGCTGAAAATACCATGGACCGAACATGTGAGCAACGACGAAGATTTAGAGAAAATGGAAACAAAAAGGACACTTATACTTAACATCGGGAAGAGAGAATACCATGGATGGAACATGAAGAAGAGACTTGAAGCAACAGAAATGTGGTTCTACAGAAGCATGCTGAAAATACCATGGACCGAACATGTGAGCAACGACGAAGATTTAGAGAAAATGGAAACAAAAAGGACACTTATACTTAACATCGGGAAGAGAGAATACCATGGATGGAACATGAAGAAGAGACTTGAAGCAACAGAAATGTGGTTCTACAGAAGCATGCTGAAAATACCATGGACCGAACATGTGAGCAACGACGAAGATTTAGAGAAAATGGAAACAAAAAGGACACTTATACTTAACATCGGGAAGAGAGAATACCATGGATGGAACATGAAGAAGAGACTTGAAGCAACAGAAATGTGGTTCTACAGAAGCATGCTGAAAATACCATGGACCGAACATGTGAGCAACGACGAAGATTTAGAGAAAATGGAAACAAAAAGGACACTTATACTTAACATCGGGAAGAGAGAATACCATGGATGGAACATGAAGAAGAGACTTGAAGCAACAGAAATGTGGTTCTACAGAAGCATGCTGAAAATACCATGGACCGAACATGTGAGCAACGACGAAGATTTAGAGAAAAATGGAAACAAAAAGGACACTTATACTTAACATCGGGAAGAGAGAATACCATGGATGGAACATGAAGAAGAGACTTGAAGCAACAGAAATGTGGTTCTACAGAAGCATGCTGAGAATACCATGGACCGAACATGTGAGCAACGACGAAGTTTTAGAGAAAAATGGAAACAAAAAGGACACTTATACTTAACATCGGGAAGAGAGAATACCATGGATGGAACATGAAGAAGAGACTTGAAGCAACAGAAATGTGGTTCTACAGAAGCATGCTGAGAATACCATGGACCGAACATGTGAGGAACGATGAAGTTTTAGAGAAAATGGAAACAAAAAGGACACTTATACTTAACATCGGGAAGAGAGAATACCATGGATGGAAGATGAAGAAGAGACTTGAAGCAACAGAAATGTGGTTCTACAGAAGCATGCTGAAAATACCATGGACCGAACATGTGAGCAACGACGAAGATTTAGAGAAAATGGAAACAAAAAGGACACTTATACTTAACATCGGGAAGAGAGAATACCATGGATGGAAGATGAAGAAGAGACTTGAAGCAACAGAAATGTGGTTCTACAGAAGCATGCTGAAAATACCATGGACCGAACATGTGAGCAACGACGAAGATTTAGAGAAAATGGAAACAAAAAGGACACTTATACTTAACATCGGGAAGAGAGAATACCATGGATGGAACATGAAGAAGAGACTTGAAGCAACAGAAATGTGGTTCTACAGAAGCATGCTGAGAATACCATGGACCGAACATGTGAGCAAAGACGAAGTTTTAGAGAAAAATGGAAACAAAAAGGACACTTATACTTAACATCGGGAAGAGAGAATACCATGGATGGAACATGAAGAAGAGACTTGAAGCAACAGAAATGTGGTTCTACAGAAGCATGCTGAGAATACCATGGACCGAACATGTGAGCAACGACGAAGTTTTAGAGAAAAATGGAAACAAAAAGGACACTTATACTTAACATCGGGAAGAGAGAATACCATGGATGGAACATGAAGAAGAGACTTGAAGCAACAGAAATGTGGTTCTACAGAAGCATGCTGAAAATACCATGGACCGAACATGTGAGCAACGACGAAGATTTAGAGAAAATGGAAACAAAAAGGACACTTATACTTAACATCGGGAAGAGAGAATACCATGGATGGAACATGAAGAAGAGACTTGAAGCAACAGAAATGTGGTTCTACAGAAGCATGCTGAGAATACCATGGACCGAACATGTGAGCAACGACGAAGTTTTAGAGAAAAATGGAAACAAAAAGGACACTTATACTTAACATCGGGAAGAGAGAATACCATGGATGGAACATGAAGAAGAGACTTGAAGCAACAGAAATGTGGTTCTACAGAAGCATGCTGAGAATACCATGGACCGAACATGTGAGCAACGACGAAGTTTTAGAGAAAAATGGAAACAAAAAGGACACTTATACTTAACATCGGGAAGAGAGAATACCATGGATGGAACATGAAGAAGAGACTTGAAGCAACAGAAATGTGGTTCTACAGAAGCATGCTGAAAATACCATGGACCGAACATGTGAGCAACGACGAAGATTTAGAGAAAAATGGAAACAAAAAGGACACTTATACTTAACATCGGGAAGAGAGAATACCATGGATGGAAGATGAAGAAGAGACTTGAAGCAACAGAAATGTGGTTCTACAGAAGCATGCTGAGAATACCATGGACCGAACATGTGAGCAACGACGAAGTTTTAGAGAAAAATGGAAACAAAAAGGACACTTATACTTAACATCGGGAAGAGAGAATACCATGGATGGAACATGAAGAAGAGACTTGAAGCAACAGAAATGTGGTTCTACAGAAGCATGCTGAGAATACCATGGACCGAACATGTGAGCAACGACGAAGTTTTAGAGAAAGTGGAAACAAAAAGGACACTTATACTTAACATCGGGAAGAGAGAAAACCATGGATGGAACATGAAGAAGAGACTTGAAGCAACAGAAATGAGGTTCTACAGAAGGATGCTGAGAATACCATGGACCGAACATATGAGAAACGACGAAGTTTTAGAGAAAATGGAAACAAAAAGGACACTTATACTTAACATCGGGAAGAGAGAAAACCATGGATGGAACATGAAGAAGAGACTTGAAGCAACAGAAATGTGGTTCTACAGAAGGATGCTGAGAATACCATGGACCGAACATATGAGAAACGACGAAGTTTTAGAGAAAATGGAAACAAAAAGGACACTTATACTTAACATCGGGAAGAGAGAATACCATGGATGGAACATGAAGAAGAGACTTGAAGCAACAGAAATGTGGTTCTACAGAAGCATGATGAGAATAACATGGACCAAACATGTGAGGAACGACGAAGTTTTAGAGAAAATGGAAACAAAAAGGACACTTATACTTAACATCGGGAAGAGAGAATACCATGGATGGAACATGAAGAAGAGACTTGAAGCAACAGAAATGTGGTTCTACAGAAGCATGATGAGAATAACATGGACCGAACATGTGAACAACGACGAAGTTTTAGAGAAAATGGAAACAAAAAGGACACTTATACTTAACATCGGGAAGAGAGAATACCATGGATGGAACATGAAGAAGAGACTTGAAGCAACAGAAATGTGGTTCTACAGAAGCATGATGAGAATAACATGGACCGAACATGTGAACAACGACGAAGTTTTAGAGAAAATGGAAACAAAAAGGACACTTATACTTAACATCGGGAAGAGAGAATACCATGGATGGAACATGAAGAAGAGACTTGAAGCAACAGAAATGTGGTTCTACAGAAGCATGATGAGAATAACATGGACCGAACATGTGAACAACGACGAAGTTTTAGAGAAAATGGAAACAAAAAGGACACTTATACTTAACATCGGGAAGAGAGAATACCATGGATGGAACATGAAGAAGAGACTTGAAGCAACAGAAATGTTGTTCTACAGAAGCATGATGAGAATAACATGGACCGAACATGTGAACAACGACGAAGTTTTAGAGAAAATGGAAACAAAAAGGACACTTATACTTAACATCGGGAAGAGAGAATACCATGGATGGAACATGAAGAAGAGACTTGAAGCAACAGAAATGAGGTTCTACAGAAGGATGCTGAGAATACCATGGACCGAACATATGAGAAACGACGAAGTTTTAGAGAAAATGGAAACAAAAAGGACACTTATACTTAACATCGGGAAGAGAGAATACCATGGATGGAACATGAAGAAGAGACTTGAAGCAACAGAAATGTGGTTCTACAGAAGCATGATGAGAATAACATGGACCAAACATGTGAGGAACGACGAAGTTTTAGAGAAAATGGAAACAAAAAGGACACTTATACTTGACATCGGGAAGAGAGAATACCATGGATGGAACATGAAGAAGAGACTTGAAGCAACAGAAATGTGGTTCTACAGAATCATGCTGAGAATACAATGGACCGAACGACGAAATTTTAGAGAAAATGGCAACCAAAATGACACTTATACTTAACATCAGTAAGAAACAGCTTAGGTATCTAGAGGACAAAGGGAAGAAAGAGTACTTGGAAAGTTTGACGTTCACAGGACATATTGAATTCAAGAAAAAATTTAAATGCATTGTCAATCGTTATCTTATGCCTTCTTAATTAATATTATTTCATTGTTCGCTCTCCTTAATAATAATGTTTTTTTCTTTTTTATATATTCTTTCTCACTCAGTAACCCCTTGCGTCTTGGTGACTTTACTGCCTTGCTTGGGGTGAAATGATTAAAAAAATAAAGAAGCAAACTGACCTATGAATAAAGATTCTTGCTTATCGGAACTAACAGACTATTGCCTTTCTCGCGAAGACGATATCTCGAGCCGTATTCGACTGTCCCCACCGCCTCTCGTATGCTATGAATGAATGTGCACCGGTCCTTTCCCAGTTTTCATCACACCGACTCAAACGAGAGTCGAACCACTTTGTTGGGCAGAAGCTAACCAGTGGGTTAAAAATTGACCGGTATGGCCAGGTATGTCGAGTGCAACAGCAAAATTGTTCAAATCGTGTAACAGCAAAATTGTCCAATTGTTAGATTAAGGTTTGAGACGTTGTATCTTAGAAATGATTAAATATATCTTACTGGTATTCTCCAAGGATTTTATAATTCTCTATAGACTCTACTTTGAATAATAAGAATGTATAATTACTCTGCAAGCTTAACAGAAGTATCGTGATGGAATCGATCATAAACGAAAATGAGATGTCCATCATTAATTAATCATAGCTAAGGTTTCGGAAGGTGATGAAGGATTGAAATTAGGTTGGAATATATATATATATATTATTCCAGGATCATTTTGCAACTCATTCAAGAAGATATTCGCCCATTCTAACATTCTTTCTGTCTAGGAGTAACAAGCTGGCTCAGAGGTTTTATGTACGATTTCATTTTCAAGTCTTTTTTCACTTCTGTTTGGATTGTCATGGGTGAAACTCCTCTCACACGTCTTATGGATTCAGTTGGATTTTTCTAACTCATCTCTTTAGATGTGAGTTGAAATGATGATCCCTCTTTCTGTTGTGACCTCCTGATCCAGTTTTCCTCTCTACTGTTCCCTCTTTTTTAAAACTTATTCACCGTTCTCTTGATGGTTCTTGAATAAACAATAAGAATGTATTTAGCTCTAAGTTGAAATGATGATCCCTCTTCCTGTTGTGACCTCCTGATCCAGTTTTCCTCTCTACTGATCCCTCTTTTTAAAAGCTTATTCACCGTTCTCTTAAGGGTTCTTGAATAAACAATATAAATGTATTTAGCTCTAAGTTGAAATGATGATCCCTCTTCCTGTTGTGACCTCCAGATCCAGTTTTCCTCTCTACTGTTCCCTCTTTTTTAAAACTTATTCATCGTTCTCTTGGTGGTTCTTGAATAAACAATAAGAATGTATTTAGCTCTAATTTGAAATGATGATCCCTCTTCCTGTTGTGACCTCCAGATCCAGTTTTCCTCTCTACTGTTCCCTCTTTTTTAAAACTTATTCACCGTTCTCTTGATGGTTCTTGAATGGACTTTGAAGATGGATGCCAGAGTATGAATGTTGCTACCATTACTGAGGGTCTCAATGATCGTTTTCCTCTCACCCTTGCTCAATTCGGAAGACATAGTGGGGTTGACATAAAACCATTTTAACCTGTTCTCTTTCCAGCTGAATAACTCAAAGGGTTTTTCAGTGATTCTTACAACAAATGGTGTCAAGATGGCCAAACGTCTTATCTGAAAACCTGGCAAAAAGTAACTCAATTAGTCAATTTTTTTTTAGATTTTAAACATTTTGTGGGATGGACAATTATCCCGGTATGTTTAAAATGCATATGTGAATATGCTATCGTTGCTGTATTTCTGTTGTTTTTTGGCACGAAAATTGCGGTAAGCTTTCAAATCCCACCCGCTGTCGTTGTGTTCGGTTTAAATCAATACTCTTTAAAAATTGTGATTCCATCTCGACACCCTCCAACCAGCTATGGGCTAAATAGCAGGACAGACTAGGTTCCCTAGCTGTGGTTGTAAACCATTCTGGAAGAACAATTATAAATTTAAACTCAGTTAGGTGGTAAAAAACACGTAATCCAATAGGAACCTAATTGCTGCAAATCCAGAGCAGTAACATGTATCCTGGTGAGGCTGCGGACCTAGCGTGGTGAAGCTGTGGAATTAGAACGGCGAGGACTTGGTACTATAATTCACAGGGGAGTCAACAGCGTTAGCATCGATACAAACACAAATGGGAGCACGGTGTGGATGAAAACAATAGAGGGTATAAATGAGAAGAAAGAAAGAAAGAAAAAAAGAAAGAAAGAAGCGGTCGAAACCACAACGTATAGAAATGAGAAGAAAGAAAGAAAGAAAGAAAGAAAGAAAGAAAGAAGCGGTCGAAACCACAACGTATAGAAATGAGAAGAAAGAAAGAAAGAAAGAAAGAAAGAAGCTGTCGAAACCACAACGTATAGAAATGAGAAGAAAGAAAGAAAGAAAGAAAGAAAAAAAGAAAGAAAGAAAGAAAGAAGCGGTCGAAACCACAACGTATAGAAATGAGAAGAAAGAAAGAAAGAAAAAAGAAAGAAAGAAGCGGTCGAAACCACAACGTATAGAAATGAGAAGAAAGAAAGAAAGAAAGAAAGAAAGAAAGAAAGAAGCTGTCGAAACCACAACGTATAGAAATGAGAAGAAAGAAAAAAAGAAAGAAAGAAAGAAAAAAAGAAAGAAAGAAAAAAAGAAAGAAAGAAAGAAAGAAAGAAAGAAGCGGTCGAAACCACAACGTATAGAAATGAGAAGAAAGAAAGAAAGAAAAAAGAAAGAAAGAAAAAAAGAAAGAAAGAAGCAGTCGAAACCACAAAGCATAGAAATGAGAAGAAAGAAAGAAAGAAAGAAAGAAAGAAAGAAAAAAAGAAAAAAGAAAGAAAAAAGAAAGAAAGATGCGATCGAAACCACAACGTATAGAAATGAGAAGAAAGAAAGAAAGAAGCGTTCAAAACCACAAAGCATAGAAATGAGAAGAAAGAAAGAAAGAAAGAAAAAAAGAAAAAGAAAAAAAGAAAAAGAAAAAAGAAAGAAAAAAGAAAGAAAGATGCGATCGAAACCACAACGTATAGAAATGAGAAGAAAGAAAGAAAGAAGCTGATCAATAACTACAAATACAGATGAAAAGAAAGAAAGAAAGAAGGGAGCTGATGAAATAACAAATAATACAGATGAGAAGAAAGAAAGAAAGAAAGAAAGAAAGAAGCTGATGAAATAACAAACAAAAAAGAAAGAAGGAAAGTTTATTTGCCATAATATAACTAATTTTGTTTTCATCACAGAACTGAAGCCAATTCTTGTTCAGTATTAAACGTAAATTTAATGTGATAAATACTGGAATTGTCCTTAAATGCTGAAGAATATCATCTTTTCATTAATAAGAAAAAATAGAACTTTGCCCGTTTTTTAAATATCAGATAATAAGTAAATTTCTATTCATATCTAAAGGCCGTTTGTCTCAACAGGGAAATATATCAAAACGATGAACAAATAAAAGAAAAAAAAATGCGGGGAGGATTGTAATGGAAGAAATGGACGCGATAAAAGCAAGAAAGAACAAAAACATAGGAGAAAACAAATGTAAAGAAGATGGCGGCAATTGCAGCTGGGCCGGAAACGAAATCTAACGAAATCAATAAACGTCGAGGAAAGAGGCAAGGATCGAAGGAAAAAAAAAAGTAACAAAAATGTTAGATAAAATGGGGAATCATTTGGAAAAATAAAGCTGAACAAGTAAACAAGAAAGCAGAAGGAATTATATTTTTGCGCATGCGTTTGGCTGGAGTTAACAATAGTCACCATTTTTTGTCTTTTTGAGAGAAAAAATTATGGATTCTTTTATGCTTTTCATTGTTGAAGATCGGTTTCTTACTTTCTTGTTTCTTTTTTTGTCACATTACGTTTATCCTCGTCTTTCATTCTTTCGTTCTCCTGTTTGCCCCACCTTATCCTCTTTCCTTCCAGCTTTTTTTAATTCTTCATAGGTACACACGTTTAATCATAGTGTATTTTCTTTCTTTCTTATTCTTTCTCTTCTGCTCTTTCTCTCTTTTTCTTTTCATATATACTCTTTGTTGCATCATCCGCGTCTTTCTTTCTTTGTCTCTTTCTTTCATTCTATCTTTCTTTCGTCTGCTTATCTTGTTTCATTTATACATTTTTCTCTTTTATTCTCATTTCTTTCTTTTTTTCTTTCTTTCTTTTCTTATATTCTTTGTTGCTTCTTTCGCGTCTTTCTCTTTCTTTCTTTCTTTCTTCTCCTCTGTATTATTTGTTCTTTTTATCCGTGTTTATCGTTCTTTTTTTATTTTTTCTTTCTTTCATCTGATTTACATTCTTTGTTGTTTCTATTCGATTATAGTTTTCTTTCTCTCTTTCTTTCATTCTTTCATCTACTTATCTTGTTTCATATCTACGTTTTTCTCCTTTCCTTTCTTCTTTCCTTCTTTCTTTCTGTCGATTTGTTTCATTTTCTCTTCATTGTTACTTTTTCCTTCAGAGGTTTTGCTTATTTCTTTCTTTCTTTCTTTCTTTTTTTCTTTCTATAATTTTGGGTTCTATATTCTCCCCAACTTTCTAAATTTTCCACCCCCGCAGCGCCCTGGGCATAATCCCACCCCACTTTGACTCGACTTCCATTCCCAATTCTTCCTCCTGTAATAAATGAAGATTACATATTAGACGTCACGTTATTACTCGTGTCTCTTATCGCTGTCGTCGTTGTCGTTATTACGGTACTTTTCGTTTTAGCCTCTTTTCCTTCTGTTGTTGTGGTTGTTGTTGCTAATTTTATTTCCCGCCCAAGCTGGCCTCGTCTGCCGCCAACAGGAAGCCTGAGAGGACGGCGTTCGGAAGATAAAAACACCAGAATAAAATGGAAGCCGAAAGAGAAGACAACGAGCCACGCACAAAAAAAAAAAAAAGATAAAGTGAACAAAGAGAAAACAAAAAGAGAAAAAAAAAAGTTTTGTTTTTCTATTTTTGTTCTTGTCTTTTTTTTACTCCTCGGCGAATATAAGGCTAAGAAGAAGGAAAAGGATCCAATATGAAAGTCTTTTAATTCATAATATAGACAAAAAAATAAAAAAAAAATATATAGACTCACGTGCATATATATATGAAATCTGAAAGTTAGACAGAAAGTAATAGTCATGTGCTATGATGTTGGAAAAAAAAGTCGGGGCAGAATATGTCATTGTCAGTAATTTGAGATTATCAGGATAGAACAAGTTTGAGGGGTGTGGAAATGGGACCGACCATCAGCCAGCGGCCATGATGAGTTTCTAATCATGTGGGTTAAGGGGCAAAAAGACATAATGAGATAAAAACATCATCGAATTGCTTTTACTTTTGCATCTCGCCTGATTTTTTTCTAATTAAGAACTTCTTTTTGTCCTTTCTTTTCTTTTTCGCTTTGCGTGGTCTTCGTTTTATTCAGCGTTTGTTCCCTCCACCAGTCTCCGTTTCATTAGCTGATTGTTTCTTTAGTTTTCTTAAAAGTACCTGTCTCCTACCTTTTGATTGACTGATTCTTTCTTTCTTTCTTTCTTTATTCTTTCTTAATTTATCTATCTATCTATTGCAATTTCTCATATTTTTTCATTTTTCTTTCTTAGTTCTGTCTTTCTTTATCTATCTATCTAACTTTGTTTTTTTTCTTTCTTTATCTAACCTTGTTTCTTTTTTCGTTCTTTATCTATCTTTGTTTCTTTTTTCTTTCTTTGTCTAACTTTGTTTCTTTTTTTCTTTCTTTGCCTAACTTTGTTTCTTTTTTTCTTTCTTTGTCTATCCATCTAACTTTGTTTCTTTTTTTCTTTCTTTGTCTATCCATCTAACTTTGTTTCTTTTTTCTTTCTTTGTCCATCTATTTAACTGTTTTTTTCTTTCTTTATCTATCTATGTAACTTTGTTTCTTTTCTTTCTTTATCTATCTAACTTTGTTTCTTTTTTCTTTCTTTATCTAAATTTGTTTCTTTTTCTTTCTTTATCTATCTAACTTTGTTTCTTTTTTCTTACTTTATCTATCTATCTATCTACTGCAGTTTATTCATATTTTTTTCATTCTTTCTGCTTTTCTTTCTTATTTTTTCTTAATCTGTCTATCTAAACGTATCCACATCTATCTATCTATCTATCTAATTCTATTCCTCTCATTTTATTCATATCTATCTCTCTCACTTTCTTTCTTTTTTCTTTCTTTCTTTATCTATCTATCTATTGCAGTTTATTCATATTTTTTCATTTTTCCTTTCTTTCTGCCTTTCTTTCTCATTTTTTCTTAATCTGTCTATCTAAACGTGTCTACATCTATCTATCTATCTAATTCTATTCCTCTCATTTTATTCAGATCTCTCTCTCTCTGTCTCTCTCTCTCTCTATATATATATATCAAAATGTGTTAATTTCTCTCTCCCCCTCTCTCTCTCTCTCTGTCCATCGTTTTCATTATTTCTTATCTTTTTTCTTTCTCAATAATTACTCACCTTTTCTCCTTCACTAATTTTTCCTTTATATTTGCGTTTGTTTGTTCTTGTCTCTCTTTAACTCTTTCTTTCTTTCTTTCTTCTTCATTTCTTCATTTTTACTTAACGTTTTTACGTTCTTTTCTAATGTGTGTTCCTTTTGTTTTCCTTAAATTATAACATTTCTTTCTTTTTCGTTTTTTCTCCTTAATTTCTTTCTCATCTCGAATTATCCTTATCCCATTTGCATCTGCAACTAAACCGATGCCAAAGCGTTGGCAGCGACTCCTATATTTACCCACTTCTCCCCGTTACACTTTCAATTATTTCCCCTAAACTCCCTAACTCTCTTCAGAGCTGTGAGTAAATCGTCACGTTTTATGATGAAACTTTGTCACTTGATTGAAACAGACAACGGACAAAGAGCCGCCAGCATTGACACCTTTCTCCTAATCTATCTATCTATCTATCTATCTATCTATCTATCGCAGTCTTTTTATATCTATCTATCTATCTATCTATCGCAGTCTTTTTATATCTATCTATCTATCTATCTATCTATCTATCGCAGTCTTTTTATATCTATCTATCTATCTATCGCAGTCTTTTTATATCTATCTATCTATCTATCGCAGTCTTTTTATATCTATCTATCTATCTATCTATCGCAGTCTTTTTATATCTATCTATCTATCTATCTATCGCAGTCTTTTTATATCTATCTATCGCAGTCTTTTTATATCTATCTATCTATCTATCAAACGCAGTCTTTTTAAATCTATCTATCTATCTATCAAACGCAGTCTTTTTAAATCTATCTATCTATCTATCGCAGTCTTTTTATATCTATCTATCTATCTATCGCAGTCTTTTTATATCTATCTATCTATCTATCGCAGTCTTTTTATATCTATCTATCTATCGCAGTCTTTTTATATCTATCTATCGCAGTCTTTTTATATCTATCTATCTATCTATCTATCGCAGTCTTTTTATATCTATCTATCTATCTATCTATCTATCGCAGTCTTTTTATATCTATCTCTCTATTTATCTATCGCAGTCTTTTTATATCTATCTATCTATTTATCTATCGCAGTCTTTTTATATCTATCTATCTATCTATCGCAGTCTTTTTATATCTATCTATCGCAGTCTTTTTATATCTATCTATCTATCTATCTATCGCAGTCTTTTTATATCTATCTATCGCAGTCTTTTTATATCTATCTATCTATCTATCTATCGCAGTCTTTTTATATCTATCTATCTATCTATCGCAGTCTTTTTATATCTATCTATCTATCTATCTATCGCAGTCTTTTTATATCTATCTATCTATCTATCTATCGCAGTCTTTTTATATCTATCTATCTATCTATCTATCTATCGCAGTCTTTTTATATCTATCTATCTATCTATCTATCGCAGACTTTTTATATCTATCTATCTATCTATCTATCTATCGCAGACTTTTTATATCTATCTATCTATCGCAGTCTTTTTATATCTATCTATTTATCTATCGCAGTCTTTTTATATCTATCTATCTATCTATCTATCGCAGTCTTTTTATATCTATCTATCTATCTATCGCAGTCTTTTTATATCTATCTATCGCAGTCTTTTTATATCTATCTATTTCAGTCTTTTATATCTATCTATCAATCGCAGTCTTTTTATATCTATCTATCTATCTATCGCAGTCTTTTTATATCTATCTATGTATCTATCACAGTCTTTTTATATCTATCTATGTATCTATCACAGTCTTTTTATATCTATCTATGAATCTATCGCAGTCTTTTTATATATACCTATCTATGTATCTGTCTATCTATCGCAGTTTTTTATATCTATCTATCGTATTCTTTTTCAATCTATGTCTATCTATCCCAGTCTTTTTATATCTAAGTTGTTTATATCTATCTATCTATCTAATTTTAACTGACCCGCTATCTCGCCTGCTTTGCCTCTATGTTGTCCATAATTTTTACATAAAATCTGAACGTGTGTGCGCGCTTTAATAATGCAAAGAGAACTTTGATTTTGAAGGTCTTCGTAGCCGAGCAGTTAAAGCTCGTTAGATAAGACGGTGGTTTCTCCTGCAATGTAGGATGCAGTTTCCAATCCTGTCGGCGTATACATTTACATATTTGATAAGATTTTTCGAAAGAGGAAGCCCGTAGACAAAATAAATAATGTGCAAAATAAAATGTATAAACACTAAAAAGAAATGTCGGATTAGAAAAAAAACATTAATCACTTCGAAATTGCTTTCATTACATTTCAAATGCAAAAATGAAGAAATATAACTTTCGAGAAAATCTGAACGAGAGAAAATCTGAACGAGAGAAAATCTGAACGAGAGAAAATCTGAACAAGAGAAAATCTAAACGAGAGAAAATCTAAACGAGAGAAAATCTGAACGAGAGAAAATCTGAACGAGAGAAAATCTAAACGAGAGAAAATCTGAACGAGAGAAAATCTAAACGAGAGAAAATCTGAACGAGAGAAAATCTAAACAAGAGAAAATCTGAACGAGAGAAAATCTGAATGAAAAACGCCGGATCAGATGGTGATTTCTCCTGCAAAGTGACGGCCACTATTTTGTCCATTTCATAATATAGATATATATGAAGAAATATACACTTAAGGTGTGCTATATTTATGGGATAAAGTGCTCAATATCAGAGATAGAGCGTGTGTAAATATAAAAGTGAACATTGACGTCAACACTTAGAGGCGACAGGCCTTATATATATTATTTTAAAATTAATGTTTGAACGCTGTAATCCTACTGCTCGTTCTCCTACACTTTGATATATATATATATATATATATATATATATATGTTAGGACATTACATCGAATAACATGTCAAAATCGCTACAAAATTGCATTCATGTTTCGACGCGTATCAATGCATCTCATCAGGCGATTGTAAATTACTGGCGAGTGAAAGATTTATTCAGATTTAACAAAACAAAATGCAACCTCTTTTTACGAAAAAAAAAAGAAAGGAAAAAGGTGGGGGATTCTTATAAGGTTTGTGGCCTTTACTCAGATCAACCAAATCGAATATGACCTGCGTTAAATTTAAAATAAAATTTAAGAAATTATTTTTTATAGATTGGTCATGGCCCGTAGATTTGAAATCAGTGGCAGCAACAGACGTTAAAGAGGAGCGGATGTAAATGGATATATATTGTGCATTAGACAATGTCATTCCCTAAGAAAAAAAAAAGGAAGTGGTAATCTAAGAACATGCTAGACAAGTTATATGACTTGTTGGCTTCCTGCATTAAAAAAATTATAGTTGATAAATAAATAACTTTTTTAAGAAACCAGTAAATAATTTAAACATACAGACTTACTTCGTAAATTAATATTCAACTATTGACTAAATATTCTTTATAAAAAGGTGCTAATAACAATAACCAATCAATACAAAATAACTGTATATATATATATATATATATATATATATATATATATATATATATATATATATATATAGGGTGACCCCAAAAAACAGGAATTTTTTAAGTGCGTATTGCCAGACATGAGCAAGTGGCAACACTACGAGACAGTGACCTTGAGCAAGTAAATATTTCGCCATTTTAGTAACAAGAATGAAATTCACAGTATCCCAGCTGAGATGTTGCATCAGTAAATAGGGGTCTCAACAGCAGATTTCAAGAATGCATTCGTATAGGAGGACGCCATCTACAGGACATAATTTAAAAAAAATGAAAATTCCATCATTGTTCCTTAAATGGCATGTTTCAAGGTTTCAATTAGTATTAATTAAATGTTTTCCTTCCATCACTCTTGGTTTTATTGGATTGTTAAAAAGTTCCCGTTTTTTTGGGTCACCCTATATATATATATATATATATATATATATATATATATATATATATATATATATATATATATATATCGAAACAGTCTGTTTACGGATAACTACACACACACACACACACACACACACACACACACACACACACACACACACACACACACACACATATTTAAGTAACGAAAATCTTGGTAATCCGTATGGATAATCTCAAGGAGGTTGAAATCCTGAGAGCTCAATATTAAGTCAGAGCAAATAATTTACTTTAAAGAAAATATACACCACTTTAAGGCTCCATTGGTTATAAATTATTTCAACAGAGAAATTTATTTTTTCTGGATCTTTAGACTTCAATAAAAAAGGTGAAATGAAAAAAATAGATTGAAAATTTACTCTTTTGAAGGCCAGTCTTATGCTTATATAAGGTGACATAGAGGGTGTGAGAGACGTGGCCGAGTTTAGAGAGGGAAGGGAAAGTTTTAAAGTTTATTTTTATTTTTATTACAATACTTAATATTGAGGAGGAGGACATAAGGATCAGACTATTGTCCTCATCTTTGTCGCCATATTTATTACAACATTTCGGCCTTTCAGTATCTGTCTATATTTCTGAGATGAGGTATTATGTACACTATTTACATTATTCAGACTATTGTCCTCATGTTTGTCGCCATATTTATTACAACATTTCGGCCTTTCAGTATCTGTCTATATTTCTGAGATGAGGTATTATGTACACTATTTACATTATTCAGACTATTGTCCTCATCTTTGTCGCCATATTTATCACAACATTTCGGCCTTTCAGTATCTGTCTATATTTCTGAGATGAGGTATTATGTACACTATTTACATTATTCGGACTATTGTCCTCATCTTTGTCGCCATATTTATTACAACGTTTCGGCCTTTCAGTGTGTGACTATATTTCTGAGATGAGGTATTATGTACACTATTTACATTATTCAGACTATTGTCCTCATCTTTGTCAGTTATCAGTTATCTCCTGTTAATTCCCCTCTGTAAGTTTTCCACTGCCTTAACCGGGTATTGAACTCACACTCTTTGGGTCCTGTCATTGGATTTAACTAACGCCTTCATCCACTGTACAATGTGTCAGGGGATAAAAGCGTTAGATCCAGTGACAGGATCCAAAGAGTGTGAGTTCAATACCTGGTTAAGGCGGTAGAGAACTTGGAGAAGAAATTAAGCAGGAGATAACTGATAACTGACATCCATTAGATATGGAACGTGGAACTAGAACAGTCTACCTCAGTGAGCGAAACAAAGGGTTCAGTTCGACATTCCAACCACCTGAAGACGGCCGGAGCGTACAACGGCCGAAACGTTGTAATAAATATGGCGACAAAGATGAGGACAATAGTCCGAATAATGTAAATAGTGTACATAATACCTCATCTCAGAAATATAGACACATACTGAAAGAGTGTGAGTTCAATATCCGGTTAAGGCAGTGGAGAACTTGGAGAGGTGAATTAACAGGAGACAACTGACATCCATTAAACGGGAAACAAGAACAGTCTACCCCAGCGAGCGAAATAAAGGATTCAGTTCGACATTCCAAGCATCTGAAGAAGGCCGGAGCGTACAACGGCTGAAATGTTGTAATAAATATGGCGACAAAGATGAGGACAATAGTTCGAATAATGTAAATAGTGTACATAATACCTCATCTCAGAAATATAGACAGATAATGAAAGGCCGAAATGTTGTAATAAATATGGCGACAAAGATGAGGTCAATAGTCTGAATAATGTAAATAGTGTACATAATACCTCATCTCAGAAATATAGACAGATAATGAAAGGCCAAAATGTTGTAATAAATATGGCGACAAAGATGAGGTCAATAGTCTGAATAATGTAAATAGTGTACAAAATGTTTTTTTTCTGTTTTACTAAAGCAAATTGATTATTTAAATTCTCCAAGGACTCCTGCTTTTAACTAATATAAATATGAAGAGGGTGGAATTTTAATTTCGTTTATTTGTGAATAAGTCCTCAAGATTTCATTAAAATCCATCAGTTATTTGATTTTTGGTAGAAATGTTTAAAAGATGCTAAATTTTCCATACTAATCTTCAGCCCACCCGCTGACGCAGGAAAAAGTAGATTTTTACCCTAAATTTCGAAAGTGCTAGAAAGGATTAACAAATTTAATAAAACAATCAAAAATTACTTTGGTCTTTTTTTCTTAATAATAAAATAATCATTTTGACGATAAAACTTTAAAAAAAAATTGTAGTCCTTTTTTATCATGGTATGTTCTCTTTTAGCGAATTTTTGAAGGTACCTAACTATATATATCAAGCATGATTTTAAATATTACTATAATGTACATATATTCAGTGAAAAACCTTAAAATCAAAGTGGCAAATCAATGAACAACTTCTAATCCTTTACTATAGTAAGAATTTATTTAAAAATGGGTACCTAAAAAACGCAGACGTACACAAAAACAATACCTAAGTTTTAAAATTCATTTAAAAATAAAAAAGTATTTCTTAACGCTTAGTTTTTTTATTTAATTCCAAGCTAATCGATTAAATTTAATATTTCTAATAAGCAAAATATTTGGCAAACAATTTCTAAATTTCGATTAAATTTAATATTTCTAATAAGCAAAATATTTGGTAAACCGAATTTAATTGATTTCTTTCTGATTATCAGCAAAAATCTATAAAATCCTCACTATTGACAAATCAATCAACACGGGACAATTCTCTTTCTTAAAAACTATTTAAAAATAAAATATACTTTTCTGTAACGTTATCCGAGGAAGATTAACTGATTTAAAGTTTAATCAATCTGAATTAAAACAAATATTACATACTTTTAATTTAAAATATCATAGAAAAAGCATTTTCAACATGGAGGCGGGTGTTTTGTTGGCGTGTTGAATAGCGTATTTTTAAACCTGATGCTTGTAAAATTTAAATAAGGAAGGGATAATTAAAATAATATTACAGGACAAATACAACGTAAGGGCCTTTTTTTAAATCATTTTTAACCACTCAGTAGTTTTTAAAATTTAAAATATTTAAAGCATTCAAATATTTTATTGAATGTTAGATATTTTGGCTTTATAGTCTTACGAAGACGCTTGTTGGGGAAATGTGAGAAAATTATCAATAAATTGTAAATTTGCTGTAGTTACTGCTCTTATTTTCTGATAATATTGTGCATGGATGCCCGTATTTACAAAAATTAACACATTTAGACACACAATATAAATTCAAAATTCATTTTTAAAATATTGGGGTGGGGGTGGGTTCACTTGTAGTGAGTTTTTCCATTCATAATTATTACAGTTTTAATTTAATGACAATATCACCTAACCGCTACAAATTAATAAATAATTTTAAAAGATTTAAAAGTTTATAAATTATGCTAATTAATTTTTTTAAGCTGAAAACAATTCTTGTAAACATTCATTATGCATCGAAATTTTTGTTCTTAAGAATGTTGTGCATAATATATTGTATTTATAAAAGCAATTAAAAGTTTTTTTCTAAATAAATAATAATAAAGTTTTATTGCATTTTTATTTTATGATTCAGAGCAGATTTTCTATAACAGGGACCCAGTCTGAACAAAAAGAAATTGATGATTTAAATTCTCTGTATACGCAATATAAACATTAAGTGATACAAAAAATAATTTCTCGGAATTACATATAATTAAACGAGGCGGATGGGGCGTAACAGATGTAAATAAAAAAAATATATATTTTTACCAAGAAACGTTTAAAAAAACAACTTAATTCATTTTTGAATCAATCCTGAAATTTTAATTAAAATCCGACAATTATCTCATTTTTGCAAGGATTTCCAAATCAATGTGTTTTTCAGGGCAAAAATACGGTTATATTTCCTGTACTAATTTATGGTCGCGTAGAGATGACAAGAAACACAGACAAAAATTTAAAAAGAAAAAAAACCTGACACCCAAAAATCCTTTGATCTTTCATTCAATAGTAACACAAAAGTTTTGATGATAAAATGTTATTTTTTTTTTATTGTTCTACGTAGATAGATAGATAGATCAAATGGATAAAATCCGACAAATATTTTTAATATATATATTTAATATTTTTAATAACACAAAAGTTTTGATGATAAAATGTTATTTTTATTGTTCTAAATGTGTGTGTGTATGTATATATATATATATATGAAATGGATTAAATCCGATATATATTTCCTGTTTATACGTTTTTCTTTCTGGATGCACTTATTTGAGTATTTTTTTCTTTTTAAATTAAACAGTATTAATTAGATTTACCGGCCTGATAGTTCGAGAAGGTGAGAGAACTTCCGTTTTATCAAAACTTAAAATACTGTGGCTGAACGGTTATAGCGCACCATGCTAAATGACGGTTCCGTGTAGTATGAAGGTTCGATTCCTATCGGGAGGACGCCTATTTTCTACGAAACATTCAGGCCGGAAAATATAATTAATACTATATATATATATATATATATATATATATATATATTAATTAAATACGCGTAACAAAATAAATTCTATATTGCCTTGATAACCTCCCTCAGAGAACGAAACGTTTCGGCTAGGAATAGTTTTACTTCTAGTCTTTTTTTATTCATATTTACACACACACACACACACACACACATATATATATATATATATCAACAATTACAACAAAAAAATGTTATAAATCGCTACATAAATACGATCATGTTTCAACAGTGTATGTGCTTACTGAAGAATATTAAACTCCACTCTGTACTGAGCACTTTTTTAAAAAAAAAATAATGTTTGGAGATTGGTATTAACGTAACAGGCGACAGACTGTTTCATGCTAAGCGCAGGCCGACAATTGCGCCTAGCATGAAACAGGCTGTCGCCTCTAAGTGTTGACTTCAATGTTCACCTTTATATTTATATACGCTCTATCTCTGATATATATATATATATATATATATATATATATATATATATATAAACTCAAGCATTATTTTCGCGGATATTTGTGTTTTAGACACGATAGACGTAGGCGATCATGGTTCTCCACAACTTCCTGTCCTTTGTAGCTCATAGCAGTATTTGTCTTTTTGCGATCTCTCCTAATCCCTGTTCTAGTATCTGTTTATCCAAGTTCGTTAGCTAGGCCATTTGCTGCTTTATTCTGTCCCTCTTGTCTTCAACATGTCCTGTG